>BSBM01000547.1:11845000-13045000 GCA_027924585.1 Larix kaempferi | reverse complement strand
ATTTGGGCTTTACCAAGAGTAAAGCAGATTCCAACCTTTACTACAAGGTTGAGGAAGGAAATCTAGTGATACTCCTATTGTATGTGGATGACCTGTTTGTGATAGGTGAGGATAGATTGATTGCTGACATGAAGAGGAAGTTTGTTGCTGAGTTCGAGATGAAGGACTTGGGCATGATGCATTACTTTCTAGGTATGAAGGTGTGGCAGAGTGCAGATGGAATCTTCCTTGGACAAGGGAAGTATGCAGTAGAGATCCTAAAGCGGTTCGGGATAATGGACTGCAAGGCCATGGCCACACCTATGGCATTGAACCTGAATCTACTGAGTGATGCTTCGTTTGAAACGGTTGATGTCACGGTGTATCGTCAGATGATTGGGTCCTTGATGTACCTGACAAACACCAGACCAGATATTTGCTTTGCGGTGAACACCTTGAGCCAGTTTCTGACAGATCCTAGACATGTTCACTTGATTGTTGTAAAGCATATTCTGAGGTACCTGAAGGGTACACTTGATTATGGGCTCAAGTATGATGCGAATCAAAAGTTTAACTTGGAGGTTTATGTTGATTCAGATTGGGCAGGAAGTGCTGCAGATAGGAAGAGCACATCAGGGTGTTGCTTCAGTATGGGATCAGGTGTGATCTCTTGGTTTAGCAGGAAGCAATCCTGCGTAGCACTGAGTGCAGCCAAAGCAGAGAATGTCACATCTTGTTCGGCTAGTTGTGAGGCAGTATGGTTTAGGAAGCTACTGTCTGAGTTATTTTATCTCCCGTTGGATGCTACCTGTATCTTCTGTGACAACCAGAGTTGTGTGAAGTTGTCTGAGAACCCGGTGTTCCATGACAGGTCGAAGCACATTGAGATCAAATATCACTATATCAGGGATATGGTGCAGAGAGGAGAAGTGAAGCTCCTGTATGTTGCGACTGATGAGAAGATTGCAGATGTGTTAACCAAGCCACTAGCCAGAGTGAAGTTTGAGTACTTCAGAGAGAGGCTTGGTGTTCTTCAGATAGAAGATACTTCGAGGAAGAAGTGATGGAACACATTTGCAAGAGCCATTCCAAGCATGGTGGTAGGAGGATCCTCCCATGGATGTGGATATAAGCGTTGTGTGTTGAGCATCAGGACGATGCTCCAGATTATATGCATCCGGAAAATGCTATGACGATGATCATGATGATCATATGTGATGATATGCATCAGGTGGATGCATTGCATGATCAGGATGATCATATGTGATGATATGAATCAAGTGGATGCATTGCATGATCGGTTGGACCATGTGTGATGAGTCCAGAAGACGCAGATGCACATGGGATTTTCCGACATGGTTTTAGATGTGTTCTCCCATGGTCGTGATGTAATTGCTGAGCTTTTTCGACACGGTGTAGATGTTTTCTCCCATGGTCGTGATGTAATTGCTGAAGCTTTTCTGACATAGTGTAGATGTGTTCTCCCATGGTCGTGATGTAATTGCTGAGCCATTCTCACATGGTGTAGATGTGTTCTCCCATGGTGCATACGTAAGGGTTGGAGCCATTCTCACATGGTGTAGATGTGTTCTCCCATGGTGCAGATGTAAGGGCTGGAGCCATTCTCACATGGTGTAGATGTGTTCTCCCATGGTGTAGATGTAAGGGCTCAAGCCATTTTTCACACGGTGTATATGTGTTCTCCCATGGTGAAAAAGTAAGGGCTGGAGCCTTCCCTGAATGGTGGTAGATGTGTTCTCCCATGTCGGTGGTGTAAGTGTTGTATGATGTGCATCTGGGCTGTGCTCTGTGGACGATGAGATGATATGATCAATATGATCATGAGTATCAGGATGATACTCCGTGGCCGTGGACAGGTTGTGCAGTTGCATGTAAAAGATCCTGGGAGAGTCAATAGGTTGAAGCAGTGGGCTCGTAAAAGTCATGCGATGCTCTTTCGAGGTTTTGCTGACGCACGTAATTAGTCCTGAGGATTCCATAGGATGGCCAGAGATGATGAAGACCTACAGGAGGCTAGGCCTACAACCAGCATGAAAAATGGCTGGCTCTATAGAAATTCCTATGACGAGAAGAATTGAGAGATAGCACCAGTGATCGAGATGTCGAGTACAACAGCAGTGATGATGATGATGCTCCATGATCCAGTGACGATGATCCAAATCCAGAATTGAAGACGTCGAATATCTTCCTAGTTAAGAGGGAGTGTTGATGTATTTGTAACTTCAGAAAATATTCACTTGTATATTGTATGTATTACATTTGTACTTTATTTTATCCCCAACGAAGATGTATTATTCCTCTGATTGGAAGTGTCATCAGTTGTACTTGCAAGTGTCGCAAGTTATATTGTAAGTGTCATAACTTATACTTGATGGGTTATTAGACCACCTTGATGGGGTTGGCCCTGTATGAGTCATGTGGGTTAAAGGGTTATTAGACCACCCTAGTGGGGTTGGCCCAATCAACATTATGTTAAGTGGTTAAGATGGGGCCGACCTAGTTGAGTAAAGGTCAAGTGAAAGTAAAAGTATAAATAGAGAGTGTGACTCTCTCATTTGACACATTCTCTCATTCACTCACTTCGCATTAGTGAGAGAGAGGAGGAGTGCGCACTAGTGGAGGAGGAGTAGCTGCTGCAGTCATCTATCTCTTGGGTTTGATCTTTGTGATCTTTGTATTGGTGCTTATTCTATCTATGAGGAATTTGCGGGGTTTTTCACCTTCTTGGTTTTCCCCGGTGAAATATTTTGTGTCTCTTGTCTCTTGTCTCTTATGCTTGATATGCTGTACATGTTGTTCTTTCAATTAAGATCCTAGATCTATTGAATTAAATGATGAAAATCTAACAGAAAGTAGGAGGTCAAGGTTAAGTCCTCGAGCTAGCTATCTATGTGAATGTTGGAGGCCTTACTCGATGTCCCTACTAGGTTAGGCTCTGTAATCGGGGTCGATAGTTTCTCCATTTACCATCCATGGATCATGGGGAAGTACTCAGAGGGTTTTTCATGAGGTTGTTCCTTGGAAAGAAAGAAGAAAAAGGAATCAATATCGGTATGTCCAGATGTGGATGCCTACTCTTTCCACGACTACAACATAAGTTTCTTTTGGGCATTGAGATACTGTTAGGAAATGAACCATTTCATTAGCATCTCCCACTCCATAGATTTTGTGCCTATGATTTTCATCCCAATTCCATTTTTCATGCTTGAAACTCTTCCACTTGGAATCTACATGTTGTCCCTTTGAGAAACCAAATGCTCTAAACTCTTGTTCATTAAACAATGGGCTTGAGAGTTGTTAATTAAGTCGGTCATCTACAATAATTTGCATACAATCAAATACCAACCAACTCCCCTTAAAGCACATCCAAATTTTTTATGCAGAGTTTGTGTAGTGGTATCTAGGGTCGTTAATATGCAACGTAAAAAACACTATATAAAATTCTCAACTTAAACATCTAGGGGAGGAATAGTGGTATGGGTGTAGTGAAACTCAGTAATGGTTGGATATGGAGAGGGGAGCATACGCCTTTCCTTTCTTTATCGATTTACTGACACACCTTTTGAAATTTGATTCCCCTTATTATTTTCAGCTTAGTTGATGAAAATTATACTTCTTTTCTAGAATTCCCATGGAGGAAGAGTTCCATGTAGTTTTTTGCATGAAAGCTATGTAACACAATGACTATTTACGAAATCCATATGATTTTTTTTTTAAGATGCAAGTCAATGAATGACATGCACTAGACATATGAGTGGAAAGATTTTAATACAAGAGAAACAACACCATGAAAGGGTGAAGAAGAGTTAGGATAATCATCCATATGATCATTAAAAGTTTCCTCATATTCAACAAGAGACAAAAACAAGATCAATGAGCCACATAATTGTTTTCCTTTTCAAGCCCTTTTATTCTCTACAAATGAAACTATATATAGAACAATATATGAAAGGGCATGCAACCCTTTATTTCAATTAATCCCCAGTGGGTTTCCCATATCGACCCACTTGCTTGAAATTCGATCGAGTTCTCAATGATCAAGCTTGAAAAGATGAGATGATGCATAAGGTTTGAAGGTCAATTTGAGGTGGTGACACGTGCTCCATAACTTCTTATTGGTAGATAAACTAACAACTACTAAGGATTGGAAAAACTTGAACGACATAGAGAGAGACTCTTGGATGTGGTTTCAGTGGCTAGGGTTTCTACAGTAAGCTCTAGTCCTCTATTTTTCGGGTTCTCGGTGACCCCAAGAGGTGGAAAGGTTGACAATGACCAACGGTAGAAAATGTGGGGGGAGGTTCGGCCCCCCTCCCCCTCAACCCAACATGCAGGAGTTCAAGTAGGTAGCATCCAAGTTTCGCTAATGAAATGGGAGGAGAGGGTTCAAACACCTCAGGCTCAAACCAACATTATGGAAATGGGGGGAGACGTCCAGGGAAATGCCTCCCTAGATCATCCCAACATCCATCCATGCATATCAAGTCAGATAAACTGAAGGGCCGCATACAATACATGAAGGATCACGCTCCGATAGGAAAATTTGTGGGTATTTTTCCATCCAAAAAATCCCTGATCTGGTGGAACAACTCGACTTGGAAACCAAGGGGTCACTATGACCTCCATCTAGGATCCAAGGGTTTATTTACAATCATTTTTGTTAGCCTAGAGGATCGCAATTGAATCTTCGATGTCGAGTCATATCTTTTCTATTTGGCAGGTCTATTTCTTAAACACTGGAAGGAGAGGTTATGTCCAGATCAGGAAGATATGTGTATAGCCCCAGTCTGGATTCAGTTGTACTCCCTTCTAGGGGAATATTGGGATCCTGAGATCTTGGAAGATATTGGTAACATATTTGGATCTTCATCAAAATATATGAACAAAAAAATACCAACAACATACTTTGTATGCCCGATTTGTGTTCATATAGACTTATCAAAGGAGGTTCCATAAGCCATAAACCTGACATGGGATGATGAGGACTAGATGTAGCCATTAGATTATTAACATATACCCTTCCGTTGCAAGCATTTCCATGGAGATGGACACTTATATAGGAATTTTATGCAGAATAAACCCCCTCCCCAACCCAAGCAGTCCTCAAAGGTGGATGAAGATGGGTTATCTAGAGGTCCATCTTGCAAAAGGGTAGGGAGGAAGCAGGGAGCTCCTTTTCTTCATAAAAATACCCATGATCTCTAATCCATTCAAGTCTTTAAGTCCGATCTCGGAGGAAAATCGATGCAAGAACATCCATATGAAGAGATTCCACCCCCACCTCCATAATCCATTCAGAAGGACAAAGGGTTGGAGGTGGTCGAAGGGGGGGACAACCACATTTTGTCTTAGCAGAATTTGGAAATGGAAAAGGAGGAAGGTGAGGACATGGACATAGGTGAACTTGATATCGAATGTATCGAACAAGCATGCACATATAATGAGAATGGGTATGTGCCCCAACATCAAGTTTCTCTTCTTTAGGTTTCCATCATTAGGGATCGATCTATGCTCCCTCTTGGGATTGAACCTTCCCCCCAAAAGATAAAAAAAGAAAGTTTGACAACACAAGAAAGAATCCTAGAAGGTAAACATATCGGCAAAGGATCGATGAAGTAGGACTCAGGTTGGTGGAATCAAGTTAGTACCCTACCGTAGGGAGTCCCTGGGCCTTTAATCTCCTAGTTTTTTAATGAAGATTATAACCTGGAATATAAGGGGCTCGAACAACCCCCAAAAAGTTTGGATTTTAAAGAAAAAGATTCAGAAAGAGAACCCACCAATCATGTTTGTTGATGTATATGTAACTTCGGAATGTATTTCACCCATGTATTTCATATATGTATTTTGTACTCCTATAGAGATGGTATTATTCCTCTATACGGAAGTGTTTGTATTCCTATAGAGATGTTATTATTCCTCTATACGGAAGTGTCGTCATTTATATTATAAGTGTCGTAACTTATACTTGATGGGTTATTAGATCACCTTGTTGGGGTCGGCCCTGTATAAGTCATGTGGGTCGAAGGGTTATTAGACCACCCTATTGGGGGTCGGCCATGTGGGTCAAAGGGTTATTAGACCACCAAGTGTGGGGTTGGCCCGGATTAAGTTAACCATGGGTTAAGCTAGACATGTAGGCCCCATTAGTTTATTGGGCAGGACAAAACAAGTATAAATAGAGATCGGGAGATCTCTATTTGGTCATTCATTCACACACTTCTCTCATTCGGAAAGTGGCGCACTTATGAGGAGGAGGCTCTGCTGCTAGGAGAAATCTATCTCTTGTATTCTGGTTGTATCATTTCTCTTTCTATCTCTAAGGAAGTTATTGGGGTTTTTCACCTTTATGGTTTTCCCCAAGTAAACTCTGTGTCTCTTGTGTGCTTGCATTATTCTGTCCATGATTGATATGTTGTAGATTTGCTGTACATGTTGTTCTCTCAGTTAAGATCCTAGATTAGATTGAAGTAAATTCTGAAAATTTAACATGGTATCAGAGCTAGCCTGAAAGAAGGCATGATATGGCATGTATGACACTTGTTGCACTTATGATGCTAGGGCTTGATATAGCAAAAACCAGTCATCGTAGAACTTTCACTATAAATCCATTTTGACGAAGTTTTCGGATCTGAAACTTTTACAGGTCGAATATTAGATCCCCATGTACCTTGTGTCCAAAGGAAAACCTCTAATTCATTGTACTTTGTGATTTATGATCTGTACAATATAGGGTTTCTGCCTCTTCCAGATCTGAGTCAAAAATAGGTGACCTTGGAAAAAAGGTCATAACTTAGGCTAGGAAGCTCCAAATGCAAATTCGTAAAAAGTGACAAGTAGTACACAGACTGTACTATCTCAGAAAAGTTTTCAGAGGCCGAAGTTGAACCAGTGACACGTGTCACGTCGTACAAGTTCACTCTCTTGTTTTATCCCATAAACAGGTCACGTTGCGACACTTGGCATAACTCTCTCTCAGAAAATCCAATTGAGGTCAGACCTATCGGGATGGAAAGATGACAGGTCAGGCTTCCACAGAAAAACATTTCAGACCCTGTGGATTGAAAAGTGTGGAGTTACACCAGAAACAATCAGGTACATATTTCTGTCAAAACAAAATTATTTTTTAGCACCTTCATTCATGGCTTCTGGAATTTAGGGTTTCGGAGAAAGTTGGAATTCTTGTAATCAGATACCATGGCTGAATGATACTCATCAAAATCGAAATTTAGAGACCAAGATCAGAATTTTTGGTTGGGTATAAGGCTAGGCTTGATCAGACCCTAGTTCGGGACTTTGATCAGAAAAGTGGAAAATTAGGGCTTTTGTAAAAATAAGAATTTTTGAAATCTGTGACCACGGCTGGAAGCTCCTCAAGAAAATAGAAGCTTAGAGATTTGGATCAAACCTTTTGATTGGGTAGAAGAGTGGGCTTCATCAAACCCCAGTTCAGGGTCACGTCTAGTGAATCCGAAAGCTTCAAAGGAAAAATTGAGGAGTGAAACTTTGCAGTTTTCAAATTCTGAACATACCAGCTTGATCAGCTCATCAAGGCGCATATTTCTAAACTTTCGGAAGTTTGAAATTCAAAGTTTGAATTTTTGGGGTTTCTCTGACAAACTCTAATACACTCCAGATCCAGTTCTTGCAAATCAAATGGATTGGTTTAATCCTAGAAGAAGATGGATTGGTCACCTGCATAAGTGAAGAAGTTCCTGTTTCAGAGGGAGATGAGGCTAAGGCCTTACATAAGAATATTACAAGCAATATCGACAAGTATGACTTATCCAGGGATGTTTTGAGATTTGTTCATGATTAAGTTTATGGTATATTTGTCTTCATATTATTACGGTTAGTACAATCTTGATTAAATCTAGACTTGTCGTGTCACCTTAATAAAATTATGAATGCACGATAGAAGATATTCATTGATTAGGGTGTTGACACTTATGATTGTACTAATGCATTATGGTGTTGTATGAGGTTTATGTTGTCTGCTAACACAAAAGGTACACCAAGAAAGTCAAATCAGTTCTACTTCAAGAACATATGCTCATGGTGACATGAGGACAAAGATTCATCCATTGTCATGGATCGCTTAGAAGATCTACTTATGATGTATGTATAACTTGGTCCTACAATGGATAACTTATGAGACATGTAGGTTACTAGCACAAGTCATTGAAGAGAACCAGAAGACGTTATGCGGGTATGTTAGACATAACTAGCTAGCATGCTAATCCAGGTATGTTTTTCCTATATCAAGATAGAATCCTACCTTGTGTTAGGATCTTATACTGTTGTGTTGTTGATAATGATTATTCATGAAGTCATAGGTTTGAATAGTCATGGTTGTATGCATATTATGTTTCTTACCATAATTGATGATATGACTAACCAGAAGAATCATGAAGGTATAGGTTTGAGTAATCATGGGTTTTATGCATATTATATCTCTTATCTTGATTGATGATTTAACTAACCAGAAGAGTCCTATGATCAAATAAGAATATGCATGAGTAAAAGAAGACTTTGCTGAAACCTTGAATACTAATGCTTATTATTTATGTTTGAAATGATCATGACTATACATGCTTAAGATTATTGTGTTTTGATAGTATTGAGAATATACTAATGAATGTATGAGATTACAAGGATAACACAATCATGATACTAATAAGTATGCATAGGGACCTAGGATGAATATAGGTTCAAGGACAGGTAATCCAGGAAGCAAAGATCAAGATGGAGCTCACTCCAGTAGTTTCTGCAAGGATGTAGATATCCAGAGGGAGTTGACCATCCTTCTGCATTCCACAACAAAAAGGTGTAGAAGAAGCTACTTCAACAGCTCCTGCAAGGAAGTAAAGACTCAAAGGGAGTCCACCCAACAACCAAACAAAGATAAATATTTGAATTGTCATTTCTTACATAATGTTGTTCAATGATGTATATGCTTATGTTCCTAGAATTAGGTTATGTATTATGCATATTAGAATAGTTGCATTGATGAACAGTATACTACTAATATACATGGGTAAGTGGCCTATGGAACTGTACAACATTCCATTGCTACTTATCTAGAATGAAACCTCTTTGCTGACATGTTAGGAGTTGTGCACACTCTTAACAATGTTCTGGTAGAGATTGGAAGGCATCTAGAAAGTTACGGGATATGGATAAATGTTGTATTGAAGCATTGGCTAAGATAACTGCATGACTGTATGACATATTTCTTTATGTGTAAGAATTTGTTCTGAAAACTATGAGATGTTTTCTAATCATGCAATTTAACTTGTTGTGTAGGAAAGATCGTATACCATCACCTACAAAAGAAGGACTACAACATTTGTTCAGCAACATAGTTATCTATTGAAAAGATTGAAGATATTGAAGTTCCCAGGATCTAGGAAGAATGCCACGATCGAGGAGTACAAGTCAATCATGAAGATGTTTGGGATGCAATCCCAAGACCTAAAAGGTAGTCTGTAGTGACTTCCAAGAGGATCTACAAGATCAAGCATGCTGCAGGTGGTAGCATAGAGACTTTTGCTCCTGTAGCTAGATACACTTCCATCAAATCAGTACTTGCTCTGGCCGCAGTGATGAAGTGGAAGATACACTAGATGGATTTCAAGACAGCTTTCTTGAATGGTGTAGTTGAAGAAGAAGTGTATGTGGAGCAGCCATTTGGTTCTGAGACACATGACAGGGAGTCATATACGTGTAGAACTTGGTATGGTAGGATAGACAGCTTTCTATCCAGTTTGGGATTTACCAAGAGTAAAGCGGATCCCATCCTTTACTACAAGGTTGAGGAAGGCAATCCAGTGATACTACTTTTGTATATGGATGACCTGTTTGTAACAGGTGAGGATAGATTGATTGTCGACATGCAGCGGAAGCTTGCTGCCAAGCTCGAGATGAAGAACTTGGGGATGATGCACTATTTGTTTTTGGCATGGAGTTGTGGCAAAGTGCAGATGGAATCTTCCTTGGACAAGGGAAGTATGCAGTAGAGATCCTGAAGAGGTTCGGGATGATGGACTGCAAGGCTATGGCCACACCTATGGCATCGAACCTGAAGCTTCTGTGTGATGCTCCATCTGATCTGGTTGATGTCACGATGTATCGTTAGATGATTGGGTCCTTGATGTACCTGACGAACATGAGACTAGATATTTGTTGTGCGGTGAACACATTGAGTCAGCTTCTGACAGATCCGAGGAGTGTTCACCTGATTGCTGTAAAGCATATTCTGAGGTACCTGAAGGGTACAGTTGATTATGGGCTCAAGTATGATGCGAATCAAAAGTTTAACCTACAGGGTTATGTTGATTAGGCAGGCAGTGCTGTAGATAGGAAGGGCACATCTGGGTGCTGCTTCAGTATGGGATCAGATGTGTGATCTCTTGGTTTAGCAGGAAGTAGTTCTACATAGCACTGAGTACAACTGAAGCAGAGTATGTTGCAATGGATGAGCAGGTTACAGATGTATTGACCACGTCGTTGGCCAAAGTGTAGTTTGAGTACTTTAGAGAGAGGCTTGGTGCACTTCAAATCGAGGTTCCTTCCAAAGGGAAGTGACGAGTCCGGAAGATGCAGATGCACATGAGCTTTTCTGACATGGTTGATGTGTTCTCCCATGGTCGTGATGTAATTGCTGAGCCATTCTCACATGGTGGTAGATGTGTTCTCCCATGGTGTAGATGTAAGAGATGAAGCCATTTTTCACATGGTGGTAGATGTGTTCTCCCATGGTGAAAAAGTAAGGGCTGGAGCCTTCCCCGAATGGTGGTAGATGTGTTCTCCCATGTCGGTGGTGTAAGTACTGGATGATGTGCATCTAGGCTGTGCTTCGTGGACGATGAGATGATCTGAAGAAGACGATGCTATGATGATCAGGAGGATCATGGATGATGAGCATCAGGATGATGCTCCAGTTACTACTCTATATGTATATTTACGCATCATGTTTGATGTTGGATATGATCAATTGGATCATTTGTATGTATTTTTTATATGCATCATGTTGGATGCTTGGACCATGTATCTGTATATGTATCAGGTGGATACATTGTATGATCAGGTAGATCATGTATGTTGATATGTATCATGTATTTTTATTTGTATCAGGTGGATACACTGTATGATTAGGTGGATCATGTATGATGATATGTATCAGGTAGATACTTGGTATGCATCAGGTGGATGCATTGTATGATCAGGATGATCATGATAACGAGCTTCAGGATGTTCCTCTAGATGATATGTATCAGGATGGTACAAAGATGATGATCAGTGTGATCATGATCATCAGGATGATGCTTTGCGCGATGATGATCCGTTGGATCATGAGTATCAGGTTGATACTTGGAGGTCAGAGATGATATGTGGCAGGTTGTGCAAATAGCATGTAATCAGTCCTGGGAGATCTTGCCGGTCGTGCTGCAGAACATAAATGTTCCTGGGATACTCTTTCCAGTATTTCTATGTAGTGTGTAATCAGTCCTCAGATATCCGATAGGTTGAGTTGTGTGCTTATAATCAGTCCTGGGATGAGGTATTACTACGGAGACATGTAATCAGTCCTGGAGATCCGAGAGGTTGAGCTGTGTGCTCGTAATTAGTCCTGGGATGCTCTTTAGAGATCTTGCCGGTCGTGCTGCGGCACATAAATGTTCCTGGGATGCTCTTTAAAGGTTTTGTCTATCCACATGTAATCAATCCTAGAGATCCGAGAGGTTGAGCTGTGTGCTTGTAATAAGTCCTGGGATGCTCTTTAGAGATCTTGCCGGTCATGCTGTGGCACATAAATGTTCCTGGGATGCTCTTTAAAGGTATTGTGGAGGAATGCATGTAATCAGTCCTGAGAGATCTTGCCGGTCGTGCTTAGGCACATAAATGTTCCTGGGATACTCTTTCCGGTATTACATCCGCACATAAAATTAGTCCTGAGAGGCCACCTCTATCAGACTATTCGCACAGATGATGAAGACCTGCAGGTGGTGGGCCTACATCCAGTATGAAAAAGGATTGGCTCTATAGAACTTCCTATGACGAGTAGATTCAGAGATTGATTGAGATAGCAGCAGCAGTGACGATGACAATGATTCGAGGATGATGATTCGCTGATGGTGATCCAGAGAAGAAGACTTGTGCTAGCAGATCTGTGTCGAGAAATACCTTCCTAGTTAAGAGGGATTGTTGATGTATATGTAACTTCGGAATGTATTTCACCCATGTATTTCATATATGTATTTTGTACTCCTATAGAGATGGTATTATTCCTCTATACGGAAGTGTTTGTATTCCTATAGAGATGTTATTATTCCTCTATATGGAAAGGTCGTCATTTATATTGTAAGTGTCGTAACTTATACTTGATGGGTTATTAGACCACCTTGTTGGGGTCGGCCCTGTATAAGTCATGTGGGTCGAAGGGTTATTAGACCACCCTATTGGGGGTTGGCCATGTGGGTCAAAGGGTTATTAGACCACCAAGTGTCGGGTCGGCCCAGATTAAGTTAACCATGGGTTAAGCTAGACATGTAGGCCCCATTAGTTTATTGGGCAGGACAGAACAAGTATAAATAGAGATCGGGAGATCTCTATTTGGTCATTCATTCACACACTTCTCTCATTCGGAAAGTGGCGCACTTATGAGGAGGAGGCTCTGCTGCTAGGAGAAATCTATCTCTTGTATTATGGTTGTATCATTTCTCTATCTATCTCTGAGGAAGTTATTAGGGTTTTTCACCTTTATGGTTTTCCCCAAGTAAACTCTGTGTCTCTTGTGTGCTTGCATTATTGTGTCCATGATTGATATGCTGTATATTTGATGTACATGTTGTTCTCTTAGTTAAGATCCTAGATCAGATTGAAGTAAATTCTGAAAATTTAACAATGTTCCTCCAAGAAACAAAATGATTTGAGGCCCAACTCAGAGAAATTGGTAGGAAGGTTTGACGTGGATGTGAAGTAATATGGATCGATGCTGCAGGATCGGTCAGAGGTTTGGGCCTCCTATGCAACCCTAGCAAGGTAAATTTATGGAACCTTTTATATACTCCAAGGTCCATTTCAGCGGAGTTTCATGTGATAGGATTCCCCATTAGATGAGTGCTCATGAATGTCTATGGCCCCTATATTTCCTAGCAGAAGCTGGTTTTCTTGAATTCCTTGTGAATACTCAAAAAATGGGTGGAGGGAAAGCACTGGATTGTGGGAGGAGACTTCAACATGATCACATACTTGGATGAAAATAAAGGGAGAAGGAGGCATCTTGATATGGAAAGAAATTTTTTTGGTGATACTATAGAAGAGCTAAATTGGTCGATATAGAGATAAGAAACAACTTGTTCACATGGAACAATAAGAGAGGGGGGGGAGCATGCTTCTTCCCATCTTGATAGGTTCCTTGTCTCAGAGACTATCATGGATCTGGGTAGTGAAATATCGGCTCTGGTCCTTCCCTCTTCCGAATCAGACCATTGACATGTTAGCTTATTCTAGAGTGATGTGGGATCTCAATATAAAATGCCTTTCCATTTTTAGCACTTTTGGCTCAACCATCTGAATTTTAAATCTAAGGTGCAGCAATGGTGGGAAGAGTTAGACTAGGGCATGGGTCATAGTATGTACCAATTCCAACAAAAGCTTAAATACCTCAAAGAGAATATTAAGAAATGGAATAAAGAATAATTTGGTAACATATTCACTGACAAAAGGATTTTAGAACAAAGATTGGAAGAGATCCAATTACAGGGCATGATGGATGGATTCTCCCCTGAGCTGAAAGAAGAAGAGTCCAACACTATGACTCAACTGATGGAAAGGGATCGACATGAATAAATATTATGAAGGAAAAAATCTAGGGTGACCTGGCTTAAACATGGTAAAGAAATACAATTTTTTTCCATTGATCCACGATGTAGCATTGCCAGTAGAATAAAATTCTAATGCTCAAGAATGAAGATGGTGCTCGATTGGAGACCAGGGAGGAAATTGAAGGTGATATTCTCCATGTTTTTCAAGATATCATGGAGGATCCTTGCACAGAAAAAAGAAGAGACATAGAGAAGATTACTCAACACATCCCCCTCGGTCTCTAAGGCCCAAAATGACCTTTCAATGAGACCAGTGTATGTGTCCGAAGTTGAGGAAGTGGTTCAAAAAATGGAATACAGAAAGGCCCCAGGGATAGATGGGTTCACTACTAACTTCTTCCACTTATTCTAGGATTTGATCAAGAACGAGGTATGGATAATAGTGGAGGATTCTCACCGCTCGCAAGGCGTCCTTTCTACTTTCAATGCCACCTTCTTAACTCTCATTCCAAAATATGAAGGGACTGAATCTATAGGTATCTTTAGGACCATTGACCATTTTAATGCAATTGATATGATCATAACAAAGGTTATAGCCAATAGGTTAAAGCCTGCCCTTCCATCCCTGATATCCCATGAGCAATCGGGCTTTGTCGAAGGAAGGCAAATCATGGATGGTATAATTTTGGTTCATGAATTCATCCACTCATTAAAATCTACCAAGATCCCATGCATGATGTTGAAACTTGATATTGCCAAATCATGTGATAAGCTCAATTGGCAGTACATGAGAGAGACGTTGAAGGCATTTGGTTTCAGGGAATAATGGATCCAGTGGGTCACGAGTCTACTTCCTCGATTTTTTTCTACATCCTTTTAAATGGTTCTCCCTCAGGAACTTTCAAACCTTCTCGGGGGATCATAAAATGAGATCCTTTATCTCGTTTCCTTTTTGTGCTAATGGAAGAAGGGCTAGGACGATAATTAAGAGGATTGAATATCCATCCCCAAGTTGATTTCCAAACCCACCAACAATTTCTAGATGATACTATGTTAATGTGGCATCCCTCGGTTCAAGAAACCCAGGCAATCAAATGATGTCTCAAGATTTTTGCGACGGCCTCTGGTCTTGAGGTGAATGAGAAAAATCCCATATTTTTTTCTTCAACACCCCAAGGGTCACTCAACAGAACATATGTCACATTCTCATGTTCCAATAGATCTCCCTTCCATCCAAATATCTCACCCCCCCCCTCACCGATTCCATCATCCATAAGGGCTCGTGGGTGGAAATGTTGGATTGAATGAAGAAGAAATTAGTGAATTGGACTCTATGTCCACTCAATCTTGCGAGCATGCTAGTTTTAGAAAAGGTTGTCCTTCAAGCAATGCTTATTTACCTCTTCTCTACAATGGTTGTCCCAAAGCGATTTTGAAAGAAATTTGTAATATTCAACGTAGATTTCTCTGGAGTGGGTCTGGAGAAAAGCTGAAATGGGCCCTCGTCAGTTGGGAGGCTATTTTCTCCCCAAAGCTCCAAGGTGGGTTGGGCCTCTAGGACCCAGAAAAATCCAATAAATTCCACATAGCCAAATTTTGGTGGAGATGGGTTACCCACGACAATGAGCCTTGGGAAAAGCTATGGCTTCATAAATATGCTTCAGGATGGCATAAGTAAGATCTCATTCGATTCACAGATCTCAAGCCGGGTTCCCATATTTGGCACTCGACAATTCAAGGAAGGAATTTGATTCAAGAGAATAGTTTTTGGGAGATTCATAATGGATAATCTGCAAAATTTTGGGATGACTCTTGGAAACAATTACCAAAGCTAAGTTCAAAGCTTGGAATTTTTTTATAGAAACCAACGCTCTTGGGACCTCCAGTATAGAAGGAAAGTTAAATACTTTTGGAAGGAAGCTACTAGATCTAGGGAGTTTCGGGAATGGCTTCCACGAGATTGTTGGCACCAACTTTGTAATCAGGAGGATTCTAATCAATTATGGGAGGCTCTTCAGGATCGATACATCAGAATTCATTAGGGTCCAGACAAGGTCTGTTGGGGGTTTTAATATTAAGGAATCTTTTCAATTAAGGAATCTTGTGAAATTAGGTCAGGTCATCACATCCTTCCTAGAGAGGCAATTTGGAAGAAAATATGGAAAGCTCAACTTTGGCCTAAAATTGCAACCTCTTTGTGGCTGATTATCAAAAGACAAATTCTAATAGGAGAAAAGATCATGAAAAGAGGTATGAGAGGATATTTTTTATGCTTCCCGTGCGAAAGCACAGAAGAGAACATTGGTCATCTTTTGGATTCATGCCCCTTTGATTCTCATCTTTAGGACATAGGGGCATTCTCCTTTCGAGGATCTGTCAATTGTGGAATGGCCTGAAAAACCCTTCCAAAACCCAATTGTCAACCGGCTTTGGAAACTCTTCCCAGGTTTCTTGTTGTGGGAAATATGGTGGGAGAGGAATCAAAGAGCCTTTCAGGGGAAATCCAACCCTGAGGATGGGGTTTGGGAAACCATAAAGAGCCTAATTTTAGAATCTTCGGTTGCATCTGTGGGCTGATAGCGATTGAAAAGCGTAGGGATTGGAATATTCAATTCTTCAAGCCTAGGGAATTTCATACCCCTTTCAATGTATTGGAATCCCAAGGCCTCAGAACCAGAAGGAGTCCAATACTAATCAGTAGATCCCCCCTCCAATTGGTATCTTCAAACTCAACTTTGATGGAGTGTCCAAAGGAAACCCTGGCCCGACTGGTTTCAGTGGCCTCTTTAGGAACCACAAATGGGAAATCCTTGGCATTTTCATGGGGTTTATTGGCCAAGAAACCAATAACGCTCCTGAATTGGAAGGTTTAATTCATGGTATTCTTATGGATCAGCAGAAGAATTGGTTTCCATTAATTGTTGACGGGGATTCAAAAATTGTTTTAGGGATGGAAGCTCGCATTCAGAATAAGAATCATAGCTCCAAAGTCTCTTCGTACTAGAGGATTGAACATCGACTGGAGTGATTAGCCGATATCTTGTTGGACACAAGGGCCTGTTCTTTCAGCCATGTCAAGCGGAAGGGGAACAATGACCTACTGGCTGACAAGGGGACCCATGAAAATATCACCATTATGGAAGGATCATTAAATGACCTAACTGATGGGACATTTTGATCCCAGTGTGAAACTCATCATGCCTTGGATGTGTCTCATCGAGAGGCGGCCATTTCTCAAGATCATTAGTGGTCTCTTGACGTGGGCATACAGACCTATGTGGGATGATCATTACTTGAAAACACTGGATTCCAAGTTTGGGAGGAGATATTAATAAAGGCAACTTGGATATTGAATGCCGGTATCTTTGCACATCTTGGAGGAAGGCCTTCCGTATGCAAATTCATTACCAAAATAGGTGGAGAATTATTATTTTATGTGGGATAGATATGACAAGGATATCAATACAAAGGTTTAACATCATCAGGGAAACTGATTTTATTATGGTCATTCATGGGAAGGCCCTTTATAATGCCAAGAAATTTGGCCAACTTCTTTGTCGTCGTGGATTTTTCAATTGCATGCATGAAGCTTTTGGTCTATGAAGTTTGGGTGGTTGGTTTTTTCCTATCGAAAATGCAATATGTGGGTGAATCAATGGGGTGAAGTGAGACCCGAAAAAGAATGGAGTCCAAAGGGAAGGTGTTGAAGGGTGGCCACCAGATCACAAGGGTGCAAAAATGGGTGGCCCAGGAAGCACATTATTTCAAGTTAGGCCTTCTCTTTGATGTCCAGCGAGTGCTGGAAGTTTTGGAAGCAGGATTGTTGGTAGATCTTGATGATGAGCAGGTCTAGCAGGAGGCAAAGGCATTGGAGGATTGGGTCATTGACGCTGGAAATACTTTAGCTAGGATGGGGATTTATGAACGTATAGTGTCCCTCTACTGGGTCATGAAGAACATGATGGGGCATGTGCTGTGGGAAAGACAATTGAAGGAGGAAGAGGTTGACATCCCTGTGCAGAATTAGAAGGACCTACATTCCGATTCTTAGGCAATGCACATGAAGATCGATGCCATTGCGAAGTAGCTAGGGATCTGCTTCTTGGAGCCTCCTATGTCATTAGCTAGAGATTGTTTGATGGCCCAGTAGGTCTTCCAACCAGGGTCCTATGCTCTGCCTCATGGGGGTTGAGCCTCGCCTCTCTCGAGTTATGTTCTAGATTAGATTTTTTTCTATGCGCTATGTAATGTTTAAGAAGTACAGGCTTAGTATCAGTCGGTTTTGTAGCATTTTGAAGTTTATGTTAGTCTCTAGTGTTTTGAAGCAGCCTCGTTGAGCTTATTATAATCTGAAAGTACGGGAGGGCAGTTTTGTTTATGTTTTGATATGGGCATTTTCAATCTGTTTTCTCAGGGCCCATGGACTGTTCTATGTAATCCTTGATATGTACTTTATTTTTTGTTAATATAATTTTTTGCTTACCTAAAAAAAACAATTACCGAGGATTGATTATTTTCATTTAATAGTTTAGAAATATAGTTGTAGTAGGAAAATGAATCAATGTCGTCTATTAGGTTAATGGGATTTCCATTTCTATGGTCAAGTGAAGTAGAGAACATACTATTGAGGGAATGGTCATGGTGACTGTAATGCAACACGAGTTCTAGGATCTCCTTTTCCTGTGCCAACACCCTTATAAGCCTTGTAAATGATTGTTAGTGTTGGTGTTTTCCAATGCAAACAGCTTATGTGAGTTGTAAGCTTACGTAGGAATTCTTATATTCCCAACTATTCTTAGCTACAACTAGGCCTCTTCCATTGCTATAAATGGAATACATTCTCATGTAATCATATAGTGTGATATCAATATAAGTTTTTGGTTGTGTTCAACTTCATATGAGACTCGTTCACCATCGAGGTTGATCAAAGATTTCTACATGGTATCAGAGCAGGCAATTTCTGCTCTATTGTTTTTTGAGTGAGCATATTAATCTCTCTCTTCTCCATTTCCTTTCTTTTCACATTGGAGATATTCCTTCCCTAGATTTCTTCCTGCCTTGCTCAATTATGCTCGTAGGGATCATATAGGCCCATGATAATACAAATTGTTGTCTCTCCAACTAGATATGGTTTTTTTGTTTTTTGGGTTGGATTATTGTTGTATATCAGTGATTGAATGACCCACGTGATTACAGCTTTAGATCAATGCCTTGCTCCTAAAATTGATATTAGATCTAATATTTGGGTGAGGAAGCCTTAGTTGGGGCAAGTGTGATTGATTCTTTGACCTCCTTTGGATTTGAATACACTATGTTTGTTGCAGCTCCCATGCGGTATTTTGTTTCCTGAGTAATATAGAGATTTTTGTAATATAGAGATCTGATTGGTTTGTGATATTTGATCCAGGATCTATGTAACCTGACCAAACTTCTTGGAAAGCAATTTATATGGGCTTGGAGCGCTAGTGGATCTAACGTCTCTCCTTTTGGGTGCACATTATTTGGGATCTCTTTTTCCCCTTGCTCTCTTGTTAGTTTCTTAAGATCTGACAACATATTTTCATTGCTCGTGAAGTGTTCATTTCACTATGAAGATTACCCGCTAACTAGTGATATGTTCAACCAATAGATCCATGATTCTATCTGGTAGAGTGATCACCTTATATCTCTGTGTAATCATGCCTATTATCTAAATGTTGTAGAGAATCGTCTCCAATGCACTCAATTGATGGAATGTTGCAGAGACGCTTGCAACTTCATGTGGCCCTAAAATGATGCAATGATAATTTCATTGGACTCAACGCCTTAGTAGTATTTCGCCTTCTGCTTACTGGGGACAAAATCCTACGATGGATGGTTTTCTTTGTTTAAGTATTTCCATACAAAGATTTTCTAGATGGGTTCTGATGGATTTAAAAGGCTGTCCTTGAGCTATATTTTGCTTAGGGAAATGGGATTCAATGTTGTCATTGATTCGGCGCACTGGCTTAATCTCAACAGTGTTTCTCTCTTACATGGGTTTGTTTCTCATCTCAGTTCTTATGGTCTGATTCACCATCGTTTTTGTCAAATATTTTTGGATGAACTGTATACGTCGAAAAGATTCAAATTCATTCCTAGAATTTGCGACAATAATACTGATTTAAAAGAGGGTTCCATCTCCGTCACACTGAGCACTTGTTGTTGCTGCTTATAGTGGTGAGGGTGTTGTTGTATGTTCGAGAGTTTAAGAACATTCTTTGACCACCCCACCTCCATATTTATCTATGACCACATATCCATTAAATTTATATCTCAGGGTTTGGCGTGGAGTTGAGGATGTTACAGCGGTTGAGGAGCACAGATTCTCAACATAGGTTTCCAACGATCTCAATACAGGTATGTTGTTTATATATTTTCAATCATCCATAATTCAATGATGGTTTTGCTTGAATTGGGACTAGTCCCATCAATATTTTTCTTCAAATGTGTGGGCACCCATCATCCACTCTATGTCATGTGGTAGAGTTGGTAAGTGGGTTGAGCGTGATGGATGAGACCCTGCTTTGATTCCCTTAATCACCATAGTTGGAATTTGGAGGAACTTTATTGGCATAGTATCTATGTTAATTTATTGTATTTTAGAGGTAACTGGCTGGTTTTTTCCATACCTTTTCTCTAAGTCCCCATTTCTCATTCCATTTGAGGCTTTGCGAATAGCATTCTTCTCTTTTTCCAATGAGTGGTTGCACGCCACCCTAATTTTCCTCTTTGAGATAGTTGTTTTTCTCATGAGCTCAATGAACATACATGTTGATAACTCTATTATAAATGGGTATTTAAAATGGCCTTGTTTGTCGGGAACCATATCGATGATTTTTTCGACGATGTTTTATTGTACCACTTGTTTTGCACCTTTGAGTAGTGGATTCTGTACCACTCATGTAGATAGTCTTAAGATTGTAACTAGGAATTTGTCTCCTTGTACTTCCTTGTTTCATAGTCTCTTGGAGCTCACCACTTTAGAGTGTTTCTTGCTTAGATTTCTTTGCATCTTTTCCACATTGAGATCACACCTCCATACTTTCTCCATCAACTAGACATACATTGCCATCATCTTTTCTATTCGGTTCAACAATGTGGGGGGGGGGTATGCAATGCTTCCTTAGGGTATTTTTTACTCACCAATTTCAAACGAGATAAAGCATCTTTGGAGTGATCCTTGTACACAATTCTCATGTCCCAAATTTTGCATTGGGTCACAATGGCCTAATCCCATTGGCCATATTCATGAGAGTTTGTCAAATTGATGTTAAGGGCCAAATAATTGCCAAGGAGGAAAATTACTAGTTTCCTAGGTTGGGGGTGCAAGCATTAAAAGTTGGAGTGAAGGAGCTATAGGACCCAAAATAACTTTGGTTTACCACATTCACATTAAAATGGGTCACATAAATAATAAATGTTGAGAAAATAATGTGGCATTTGGTCATGAAGACAATTGGAGGCTTATGGAGTCCTTAGGTGGCTAGATTCCCTCCACACACTTGGCATGCACTTCATCCAATCCGAATCTATGGGTAAGGAAACGTATTTGGAGGATAATGAGGTTTCATATGGAATTTCATGAGCTAAGGAAGTCAAATTGGTGAAGAGGAGTAACTCCCATGGGGAGAGGAAGAGGTTAGGAAGACAATGTGTGCCACTTGGAAGGAGATTCCCTATACTCTATGACAACCAATGATAAAGATTCTATGACATATTCAGACCTGATTGAAGACTATGAAAAATCTGACATGTCAGGGCTAAATATAGCCACAAAGAGGGTGCATTAGGGAGTTAGAGGCAGCCATTCTACTTGGGGAAAGATTTGGAGCATGAGGAGGCAAGACAAGTGTCATATGAGTTACTAAACCACAAAGATGAGTTGGAGGAAGCCCATGAAGGGAAATTCGACCTTAGGAGGCCCCATGAAGTTAATAAAAGGATTTCATGAGGAAGAAGAATAGATTTTTATCATTTTTAGAATTTGCAATTTCATTTGGAGAGAAGAGCTAGTGGAGTGCTACTCTACTTGCCTTACCACCAATTTTGAGGGTGAAAGATTCCCATCCTAGTTGGTGATTGGAAAGGCCATGCAGACCTTTCATTTGGAGCTTCAATGGATTTATTTTTTGTAGGTGTAATCTACAGGTAAGATCATGGTCACTTCTAGTTCAACTTTCTTCTTCAACCATTTCAAGTTTTCTATGTATATTCTTGATCCTTGAGGAATTGCGCCTTTGGTGAGATACTATTCTCTTTGGGGTAGCTTCTAATGCCCCATTATTTTGTAATCTGATTTATATGCTCTGTATTTCATGCTCAGAAGAGCCACAAGTTGATATTCCAAGAAATACTATGCAAAATTGCTCATTAATGAACAAACAATGTCATTTTCCCCACTACCTTGTTGCAAGTTAATGATATGTTGATAAATTCGAATGTTTAAGTGAATGAATGATGGATTACTGATAAATTGACTGTCATTTTTGTGTTCAAAGAGTTTCATGTTCGTTAGACAAGAATTTGGAGGCGTTTGGTTGAGTTTCATAACATTTAGTGGAGATTGCCTACCATTTCCCCTTATGTTGAAACTAACAATTCTATATATGATTTGAGAGAGTTGTAGAAAATATTATAAGCTAAATGATGATGCATATGAGAGCCCATTTATGTAATTTATATTTCACCAGCCTCTGTCCATAATTTCGAGAGGGTTCTATTGCATTTGGAGAGCGAACTTGTCATTTACCCTAAGGGGATTTGAACCACAATTTGCTAGTAAAACTCCCTACATTGACCAGATTGCCAAAGTGAGTTTCAGAAGCCTTTTGAAAGTTGGAAGGAACCTATAAAAACCCTTATTATGTTTTAACATCATCCATACACCTTCTGGTACAATTTGAGACCATTTGGAGCTATTTGGAGGCATCTACCCTTGGGGGTTTGAGCCTCAAAATTACTAGTAAATTCCCTGAGTTCTCTTGGATTCCTATTCGACCCCAAAACCACATATAATGCTTAAAATATACTTTACTTAATGTCTAATAACATATCCAATTGTCATACCCATCATTAGTGAAGGTTGTACAGTGTTGGAAGAGCTTTGTTCCAAGACCTAGGGGGGATTTCCACTTCCCAAGTTGACTAGTCTTGTCCCGAAACTTCTTCCCTTTCAAATTGAAGACAATGGTTGGGTATATCAGTTTATTATATGTCTAATATATGTTTTAATGTGTCCCATGACCCATCATGACCTTCCTCGCCAAGTTTGAAAGTATTTGGAGGAGTTTGGAATCGGTTGTATACATATACCTAGAGTTGAAATTTGGTGAATTTGAGCACATTGGGAAATTTTATTTAGAAGGGAAATTACACTGGTATCAGAGCATGGTCCTTGCACCTGTGTATGAGGTTCATACATTGATGAATAATTTGCAGCCATGTCTTACTATTATGATGACTTTGAATCTGATGAAGATGATTGTGTCACACTACCAAAGGATAATTCTATGAATGAGTTACAAATATGGAGAGCAACATTTAAAACCTTGCCCCAACAATATCAAATATATCAAGCATATATTTATTTGAGGGAAAATACACAAAAGGCCATTCCTTTTGAAGACTATGTTGATTGGGTGTTTGCAAATAGACCAAAAAATGAAGATGTGGAGTTAGTGAAGAAAGGTTTATGCCCTTCTTGTAAAATACCTTGGAGAGAAAATCATATGTGTGTGAGTGAAAAGAGTAGTGAAATATATGAAGCTTCGGTGAATTCATGTATTTCCTACTTGAGGAGATTTTTTGGGATTTCTTCAAAAATAGATTCCAAATATATTGATCTTAAGGAAACCAAAGGGAAAAATGCATCAGCTTGCTTGAAGGAGCAAAACGAGGAGACCCATGAACCACCTAGTTCTGAAATAGATGAAGTAGAAGAAGCAGCACATGAAGAGGATCGAAATTCACTCCCAAGTGACTATGAAAAAGATGAAGAAACATCACATAAGCATGAAGAAGGCTCTATTGAAAGTATTGAAGATCATTTCGAGACACATCCTACCTTGGAAATGAAACAAAGAGCATCTACTGATGGATGCTTGAACTATGGAGTACCTACTGATGGGTGCTCACACCTCTATGTTGGTGACATAGATATCACTTTTTACAGTATTGCTGCAAGCCAAAATTCCCTTAAGTATGAAAATGAAGACCTTGTAGTAGGTGAAGAAGAAACAAGATCAACTTCCCCATCACCACTTGAGCTTCATGAAGTTGGTCCAAGTAAGAAGGAAGAATATGAGGAGGTTCATTTGCAAGAGCCTCATTTTCTGGAAGGGTCCTTGAATATGAATGAGAATAAGATCCAAGATACCCTTATCATACTCCATGACACTCAAGCATTGGTGTCAAATTCTTGTTGGAGAGCTACTTCATTGGAGGAAACATCCTTCCTTGAAGACATGGAGAAGATTCAAAGAGAAATGTGCCACATCAAAGGTAATTTCATGTCTTTGATTTTTGATAGAAACCATTTGTTTGAGCTTAATGAATTGTTACATGATGCATACTTGAAGAATAATGAGGATAATCATAAGCTCACAATTCAAAATGAGCAACTTCTTGAAAAGTTGCAAGATACTTGTTTTTCCTCTTATGTTTCAGATTGTCAAATGGTAGATTGTTTGGAGGATTATCATGACATGGTGGATCATGAGAAATGTGGAAATTTGAATGTTCTTGATGTGTTTGAAGATGAACTTGAAGAGATCCAAACACTTGATGTGGTGGAAGATGAACTTGAATTGTCTCTTGATGAAGGTTATGCAATTTTTAAAGAAGAGCATGATTCCTCTACATTGGAACCAATCTACGACAAAGGTTTCACACTTTTGAAGGAGCTGCATGATACTACCCATATGGATCCTTCCCATGATGAAACTTCTGCACTTTTTGATCAATTGGGTGATTTAGTTCATTCTCCTACATCCTACAATTCCATGTTTTGTAGCATCAGTCTCAATGAAGTATGGGTGAAAGGGTTCTTTTTGATGGTGCCACATGAGGAGTATGGAACTCCTAGATTTACTTTTTATGATGACATGGTTGGAGCACATTCTTATTCACATTTGCAGCAACATCCTTTGTTACTTTATACTTTATGATGATGCACATCTACATGGATGCACATATGATATGCATTTGAGTCACTTGAAGACTCATGGTTTTTCTTGCTCAACACTTGGTTCATTTGATGTTGGAGGAACTTCATCCAACATTGGGTGAATAGATTTATGATTGGAGAACATTTTTGTTGGCAGCCACATACTTTGTTATATATTTATGATTCTCACATTCATGGATGTATGGGTGAGACTTCTTTGAGTCATTTGAAGTCTCCTTGTTTTTTTCGCTCATTATTTGGTTCATATTTTAGTGGAGATTCTTCATTCACTTCTTGGATGAAAGAATACATGGCTAAATATTTTGATGCATATCACATCCGTTTGGAGCAGCATTATAGGACATGGGATCCTCGCCTATGTCATTGGAGAATATTTGATTGGTCACTTGAAGCTTGTGTGCACTTGGAAAATGGTGGTCTACTTACTTGGAGGTATAAGCACTTTCATGATTCTTTGATGAAGCATCTCCTTGATGTACATTTTCATTATGTTGTTATGTACTTTGATGATATATATTTTGTACTCATGATGTTTGGAAGAATGCATACAAGAAAATGGGATCCAGGAAATCTCTTACCTGATGGTATGAGTTGGAGAACACTCCAAATTGTTGAAGTGCAATACAAGCAATGGGACCCTGGGATAATTCTTAGTCTCATTGGTTTCAATTTTTTGGGGAAACAAGTAGTATGGGGGATGGGTTCCCCACTTAATAAAGTGATTTTAATCAGAGTAGTGCAGCAACAAGCATGGTGGTTCCTCTCTAAAATCTTCATGGAATCTTGAAGACTCAAATTTGGGCAACTCGGTGGAAACTTCAAATAATTATGCAGAAAGCAGGTTCTTCAACACCCATGTTTGAAATTGCTTGAAGACAAGCAATATTGGGAAGGGAGGATTTTTCATGTCCCAAATTTTGTATTGGTTCACAATGTCCTAATCCCATTGGCCATATTCATGAGAGTTTGTCAAATTGATGTTAAGGGTCAAATAATTGCCAAGGAGGAAAATTACTAGTTTCCTAGGTTGGGGGTGGAAGCATTAAAAGTTGGAGTGAAGGAGCTATAGGACCCAAAATAACTTTGGTTTACCATATTCACATTAAAATGGGTCACATAAATAATAAATGTTGAGAAAATAATGTGGCATAATTTGTTCATGAAGACAATTGGAGGCTTATGGAGTCCTTAGCTAGCTAGATTCCCTCCACACACTTGGCATGCACTTCATCCAATTTGAATCTATGGGTAAGGAAATGTATTTGGAGTATGGTGAGATGTCATATGGCATTTCATGAGCTAAGGAAGTCGAATTGGTGAAGAGGAGTAACTCCCATGGGGAGAGGAAGAGGTTAAGAAGACAATGTGTGCCACTTGGAAGGAGATTCCCTATACTCTATGACAACCAATGATAAAGATTCTATGACATATTCATACCTAATTGCAGACTATGACAAATATGACATGCCAGGGCTAAATATAGCCACAAAGAGGGTGCATTAGGGAGTTAGAGGCATCCATTCTACTTGGGGAAAGATTTGGAGCATGAGGAGGCAAGACAAGTGTCATATGAGTTACTAAACCACAAAGATGAGTTGGAGGAAGCCCATGAAGGGAAATTCGACCTTAGGAGGCCCCATAAAGAGAAATTCGACCTTAGGAGGCCCCATGAAGTTAATAAAAGGATTTAATGAGGAAGAAGAATAGCTTTTGATCATTTTTATAATTTGCAATTGCATTTGGAGAGAAGAGCTAGTGGAGTGCTACTCTACTTGCCTTAGCACCAATTTCGAGGGTGAAAGATTCCCATCCTAGTTGGTAATTGGAAAGGACATTCAGAACTTTCATTTGGAGCTTCAATGGAATCATTTTTTGCATGTATAATATACAGGGCAGATCATGGTCACTTCTAGTTCAGCTTGCTTCTTCAACCATTTCAAGTTTTCTATGTATATTCTTATTCCTTGAGGAATTGCGCCTTTGGTGAGATAATATTCTCTTTGGGGGATCTTATGATGCCCCATTATTTTGTATTCTGATTTATATGCTCTGTATTTCATTTTCAGAAGAGAAACAAGTCGAGATTCCAAGAAATACTATGCAAAATTGCTCATTAATGAACAAATAGTGCCATTTTCCCCACTACCTTGTTGCAAGTTAATGATATGTTGATAAATTCGAATGGTTAAGTGAATGAATGATGGATTACTGATAAATGGACTGTAATTTATGCGTTCAAATATTTTCATGTTCATTAGACAAGAATTTGGAGGCGTTTGGTTGAGTTTCATAACATTTAGTGGAGATTGCCTACCATTTCCCCTAATGTTGAAACTAACAATTCTATATCTGATTTGAGAGAGTTGTAGAAGATATAATAAGCTGAATGATGATGAATATGAGATCCCATTTATGTCCTTTATATTTCACCATCCTTTTTTCATAATTTCTAGAGGTTTCTATTTCATTTGGAGAGCCAACTTGTTATTTACCCTAAGGGGATTTGAACCACAATTTGCTAGTAAAACTCCCTACATTGACTAAATTACCAAAGTGAGTTGCAGAAGTCATTTTAAGGTTGGAAGGAGCCTATAAACACCCTTATTATTTTTTAACATCATCCATACACCTTATGGTACAATTTGAGATCATATGGAGCTATTTGGAGCCATCTACCCTTGGGGGTTTGAGCCTCAAAATTACTAGTAAATTCCCTAAGTTCTCTTGGATACCTATTCAACCCCAAAACCACATATAATGCTGAAAATATACTTTAATTAATGTCTAATAACATATCCAATTCTCAGACCCATCATTAGTGAAGGTTGTACTATGTTGGAAGAGCTTTGTTCCAAGACCTAGGGGGGATTTCCACTTCCCAGGTTGACTAGTCTTGTCCCGAAACTTATTCCCTTTAAAATTGAAGACCATGGTTGGGTATATCAGTTTATTATATGTCTGATAGATGTGTTAATGTGTCCCTTGACCCCTCATGACCTTCCTCACCAAGTTTGAAAGTATTTGGAGGAGTTTGGAATCCGTTGTATACATATACCTAGAGTTGAAATTTGGTGAATTTGAGCACATTGGGAAATTTTATTCATAAGGGACATTACAAAAACACCGATTCCTATATTGACTCGGTGGTTGCAGCAGCTAGTAGTTCATGCAATCCGACGAGATAGATTAGTATCCATAGGGACACTCGATATATGATGTTTTCTTGATTGAAAATTAATATCTAATCAAGGATTTTGTGTTGGGACTCAATTCTAGAGGGTCAATTTATTTTGGTAGTGTGCATTTAGCTCTAATTTCCTCATCGCTTTGGAATGGACATTTTTCAGCATTGGTGATTGACTCTCTTTTGGAGAACAGTTTTTATCCTATCGGTTTTTTTCCTTTTCTCCACTTATGAGAGTTTGTACATGGGTACCTTAGTAGGCCTCATTGATGGGACGCATTTTTCTTTTGTTTTCTCCTTGCATTTCTCTTATGGGAGGGTGTTAGTTTTTTTGTTTTCCAATGTGTCCAGCCTATGTGAGTTGTAATCTTATGTACGCATTCTTATTTTCCAAGATCTTCTTAGCTACAATTGGGCCTTTCCATTGCTATAAATGGAAGACCTTCTCATGTAATCATATAATGTGATATCAATAGATTTTCTTTGTTTTTTTCATATGAGGCTCATTCATGATCCAGGTTGATCCAGGATTTTTACAATGATGAATCATTGCGAAGGAAAATGAGAGGAATCATTGTCATGTTAATCTTTGATGCTAAATATAGATGTGCATGGCTGCAAGAATTGGGATTTTCATAACCTATGGTCTCATAAGAATTCAAACATTGGAATTCCCTGAGCTTGGGTTATTCATTGTATTAATGTTCAACTATTTCTAGCTTCATGCTCAAAAACTTAATTGTCTATGCAGTGTATTAACTTTTTTCTATTCAACTAGGGACTTACTATGTTGCAACTACCCTTGTTGAATATATGGGTGAATCTTTAAAAACGCCTCTTTAGAATTGTGTTTATTGGATATATGGGCAAAGTTGAGAAACAAAGGTCTCTTTTCTAAAATAAAATCTCTCATAGAAATTAATGAATGATAAGAGACATGCATTGCTATGAAGTATGAATAACAAATGAATAACAAGATCAAAGAGCTAGAAGAAAAAATAAATAACAATCTACCCATCAAAGGGGAAATGAATAAGGTTGTAGAGTTGGATCATGAGCGTAACAAAAGAGCCTTCCATCTCATAATTTTTGGTAGGAAATAGGAGAAATAAGATAATACAGTAGAATTAGTGAAGGAAGAACAACAAAATAGTTTACAATTTGAAACAACCTATCGCATAGAAGCAAAGAGGTTGGGAAACGTAGTTGAGCATAAATAAAGGTTAATTTGTGTTAAGATAAGCTCGAATTACCATAAATATATTATATTGAGTAAAAATAAAAATATGAAAGGGTCGGGAATATTTATAAATGAATACCTCATTCCAGTAGATCAAGTTGAATTAAGAAAGGAAGTTCAAAAGGTAAAAGAAGCTAGTAAGGAAGGAAAATGGGAAATAATTAGAAATAGGAAAGCTATTATTAGGGAAAAAGACAAAAAAAATAATAATAAATAAAATTAGGGACATTCTGATCCTACTTGGAACTGTCATGGATTTACACGAAGTAAAGGTCCCATGTTAAGTTGGATCTCGAGTGAAATTGATATTACATTGCTTGTTGAAACTTGGGAGCATGATGAATCTAAAGTCCTTAACATGCAAGGATTTGTCTTATGGTCGGTATGGAACAAGAGATCTCAATAAAGAGGCATTATAGGCATATATTGCTACACATGGAAAAACATGTTTCCTCACATCAATCTTCACAAGAGAGACCCTTTCAATCAGTACATTTGGATGGAGATTTCATAAATTAGTGATAAAAAAAATTATATAGCAATATGTTATTTTGCACCTATTAATTCTACTTTCTTTAAAAAAATCAATTTAGATAAAAAAATTCCTTGCAATGGCTTAGAACATGATATTGACAGTCCGAGAAAGAAGGCAATATCCTCTTATTAAGAGACTTTAATGTTAGAACAACAACTACCAAGCTATTGTCTTAAGCAACAATTCCAAACCTAACCCTTTATGGTTGGATGAGTATCATGTTAATTTCATCCCATCAATACATCATAATCTCTTAAGACTTAGTTGATAATTTGTTTGGTTCCGAACTGATCAGGCTCTGTAGTTCCCAATATTTCATAATTTGCAATGGTCTAAGAAAGTGGCCAAATTACAACTGGATGACTTGCATTCATGGTCTTGGCAGTAGTGTCATAGACTGTGATTTTTTATATTCCCATATACAACCAGATAGTAAATTTTGATATCTTAAATGACAATGAGAGTGGCTCATAGCATAGACCTTTAATCCTAACCCTAATTGTTTCCATGCACATGAGTCCTACATAATAAAATTCTAATAACAAAAGGCTCTTAATCTTTGAGACAAGTAGAAATGATTATTTATTTATTGAAATATTTAAGAAAGGAATTGAATCTCCTATCAAACAATGAAAATATTGAAAATATATATCATAATTTTACAATTACCCTCTCAAACTCCCTTAACAAGTTCTCCATTGAAGTATCATGCAAAAATGCTATGAGATCCATTAGGGAAGCTCCTAACGTGTCTCTAAAAAATGATAAGATAAATAGGTACAAAGCCCTAATTAAAAGAAGAAGAAAAAAGGTACTATATAAATAGGAAACAAGAGAATATTTTACACTTATTTGAGATAAATCCTAAGAAATTTTGGAGGCAAATTCTAACTTGTAAAACTAAAGAAAATAATATGATTTCCTCTAGGGACTGGAATTCCTACCTTAAAAAGATTTATGATTCCCCTAATATATTGGACAACATTCAAACCCTTTTTACAGAGGAATAAGTCCTTTATCATGATGACATTGAGTTTAGAGTTAACTAACTTGCAAAAGGGAAAGCTAAGGACATTGAGGGGTACCAAGCATAAATCTTGAAAAATTGGAGGGCTTGTCCTCATCCCTCATATGTACAATCTCTTCAATCTACCGATCAAGTAAGGTTTTGCTAAGACATGGGATCAAAGCCTCATTGTTCCTATTTTTAAAAGTGGAGATACAAAAAGTCCATCTAATTATAGGACCATTATGATTGTCCCTATTTTAGAAAATTTAGATGAGTTTATCTTGGAGAGGAAGATCAACATATTGCTAGAATGTTAAGGAAAAATGGATAAAGGGCATGTTGGGTTTAGAATCCATCATTCAACGGTGGACCAACTTGTTATGCTCAGGATATTTGCATAGGAATGTCGCAGTAATAAAAACAATCTCCTATGTTGTTTTGTTGACTTTATAAAAAAATTCACATGTTGCCTACAACTTACCTCTGGAATAGATTAGAAGAGCTTAAATTCCTTTCAATCTAAGAGCTACGGAGATAAGGTTGTGTGAGAATGTTATTTCCAATTTTAGTAGTATTGAGGGTTGGTCAAAAGAAACTAATTGTAATATAGGAGTTAAGCAAGGTTGTCCCCTCTCCCCTACCCTTTTTGGTATATACATCGACAAGTTAGAGAGTTGTTTGGAATAAGTAGGTTGTGCCAACGCAACTTTGGCTAGAATAGTCATCGTCCTTCTTCTCTATGCTAATGGTATCGTTCTTATGGAAAGATGCCCCTCTGATCTCAACAAGTAATTAAGAATTCTATGTTCTAGTACATGTATAACTATTAACACTGACAAAACAAAGGTTATGATAATAAAATCCAAAAAGATCACTTACAATAAGTTTGCATAGGACAACAATATCTTGGAGGAAGTTACTTCATACAAATATCTTGGGATCAATTTTCATCACAAGCTTAATTGGAACTATAGCATTAAGAAAAGGATAAATGGTGGGTGAAAAGCTTATTTTGGAATTGAAAATAATTGTAAATTAGTAGACCTTTGGCTATGGGATAAAAATAAGTTTCCCTTTGAGACTCTTGTCACTCCGATTGTCTTATATGGTTGTGAAGTTTGGGTATGCAACATCTCTAGAGAATATTGGAGAAGGATTGATAAAATCCATAAATGTTTTATAATCTATAATCTTAAAATTAAAAACAATACACCCTATGATATACTCCTCATAGAAGCAAGTCTATCCTCCATTGAGAGCATGGCTATCACTAGGTACCTAATGTATAAGAACAAGGTAATTAACATGGATGACAAGAGGATTTCTAAGATTTCTCTAAATTCTATTCTAAGCCATACGCAGCTCAAGTGGGGTTGGCACAAATATGTCAACTCTTGGCTAAATCATTGGGGTATCAAGGAAGATGCCACTTTGCACAATATTGATAACATAAAAAATTATCATTACATTTAATTTTAAGAAGAAACTGTGGTGTGATAAAAAAATTAGAGGATAAGAGAAAATTAATATACTATAAGGAGGTGATTAACCCCAATCTTGAATATCAACAATATCTCTCTATTTTAACTAGCACAAAGAATAACATTTCTAAAATAAGAAATAACTCTCATTAGCTCCATAGTGAAGCTGGGCATTGGACAATTCCTAAAACACCTTGTTTAGATAAAAATTTGTCATCTTTGTGAGACTAATAAGGTTGAGGATGAAAAACACTTCCTCTTAGATTTCCATCCATACACCCACATTAGATCTCAATTTCAAAATATTTATTACAATAATGACCTTCATAACCTTTTAACTCAACAAAAGTATAGTGACTTAGGAATGCTCCTCTTCAAGCTTTTCAAGCACATAAATAAAATACTAAAGCAATTCAAATAATTTCTTAACTTTTTTTTAAGGTTCGATAAACCAAAGTTAGTCTCAGTGGATGTTAGTAACCATCATAATCTTTATAAATAGAAATAATTTAAAACAATAATTTTTTCTCTTTCCTATAAAATATAATCTATCTTTTTCTTTTCTTTTTTCAAGCAGAAAAAAACATACTTGTGCTATTCATTAGAATAAAAAAGTACATATTCAACTTCAGGAAGATCATTTTCATACAAAAAAAATGGGCATGTATCTCCATATACCAACTGATATAGTCTGGTAGACTATTACATAAAGATCAAAATAATTCAAAAAATAGCAGACCATCGTTCTATCCAACTGAAACCCACAAAAAAGCATAATACCTCGCAGCTACAATCATCATAGAATCAAGAAGAGTAATTAATTGAATCTATATGCAAGAGATATTCCTCCACATAGTCCTCCCAATATAACAAGCATTCATTTTCCTCCAAAGTTTCTTTTGATAGGGAATCTACAATAGTGTTCTTCTCTCTGAATATATGATCAATGTTCCAATCATGGAAGGAATCCAACATTAATTTTGTCCTTTTGCACCACTAATATAGTGAGTTAACCAGAAGGGAGTGTTGTTTCTTTTCCCAATTAACTACAACTAAGGAGTCTCCATAAATATTCAAGTATATATACCAAGAGATGAAGCGAAATCTATAAGATACCAGAGGGCCATAAGCTCTGCTTTGATGTTTGATCCCAATCCATAGTTCATCATCATCCTAAAATAGTGATCTTCATTTAATTTCAGGAATATGCCTGCACCACTGTTTCCATCTTCAGCTGCACCAACGAAAAAACCTGTAGCTTCCATAGAAGGATGGAGAGAGGATATCTTTCTTCTTTTCTTCACTTTCACTTCTGATGAAGAATAGTCTTTGTACATACCAATAATTCTCGGGAAGCTTGCATAAATGTTCACCTGTTTATCTTCAAAGATGGAATAATTTCTTATTTCCGATATATCCCAACAAACAAAAGTTGGTAATAGTCTATGTTCTAGATTGTTTTTGTACCACTTCATAAAATTTTCTTCAACGGTGTATTTTCCCCAAGACTATGAAATATTCAGTGAATCACATATAGATTTCCAAATATCCATACTGTATGGACAAGTTACAAAGATATGAAAAAACGACTCATTTTTTTAACTACATATAATACAAAAACTTGCTCCCTCCCAATCCCTGTGTTGAAGGTTATCCCAGGTCAATAGGAAATTCTCAAAAATTAACCACATAAAACATTTTATTTTCATTGGTAAAGACCATTTCCATAGTTTTTCAAAACACCATTGTGGAACAATGTATGTAGAACTCCTTACAATTTCTAAATATGCATCCTTTGCAATTACCTATCCCAAAGATTGATTTACAACCCATACTAGTTCATCCTCGCTAGAGTTTAATCTAAGACCAACCTTGTTCAAATTATTGATATATAAAGACCATTCTTTATCCCATCTATCACCCAAGCCTAGATATTCAACTGCCAACCAATAAGAATCCGGCTGAGGAAGACGAAGAGGTATTTTAATATGTGCAATTGTGTGAAAACCCATCTCAACAAGATAATCCAGCATGTAAGGTGACAATAAATAATTTTCACCATGTCCTACAATAAGATTGATCGCTCGTCGAGCAGTAATCCGGACATGTTTTCCTCACGGGTCCCTACCAACACCTTAGTACCAGGACCAACCTTCTAATCCAATCCATTACTGATCCATGGGAAAGACTTGACAAAACCACTCCATAAATTTGAAACATTTCTGATATTTTTCTTGGGATTCCTAATCCATTCTAATGGATTTCCTTTAAGATACTTGCCATGAAGGACTTCACTCCATAAACGAATACCAAAAATTCCACGCTACATACTTTTCATGCTCAAGGCCATACTAAACCAATGTAGGTTCTTGATATCCCATCCACCAAAGATCATTGGTTTGGACAATCTTTCCCAACTAGCAAGATTAATCTTTCTCCCAATACAGTTATCGGGCCATAAGGAATTAAACAGCAATCTTATAATCAATTTAATTATAGTCTGAGGAACCTGTGCCAAAGAAAACCAATATACCATAATACCAACCAAAACAACTTTCAAAAGTGTCAGTCTTCCACCAAGAGATAGCATCCTGTAAGTCTAAATATTGATCTTCTTTTCAAATTTCTTAAATAACCATAACCAGTCCTTTATCTTGTAGTTGTTGGGTTTTAAAAAATAACCCAAATATTTGAAGCCTTCAGTTAAATCTATCACCTGATATGGAATAATATCTGCATTCTGTCTTAGATTATCCTCCTCCACCCTATGTTTAATAAAAGAAGACTTGGATATGCTAACCTCCATCCCCAATGCTACACAAAAAGTATGAATGATCTCAGCAAAAACTTGCCATTCCTCCTTTCTACCTTTCCCAAATAATACCACATTGTCAACAAATAGTAAATGCGTTATAAAAATAGATGAAGCAATTTTGATTCCTTTCAATTTACCCTCAGATCTAGCTGCAATTATCATTCTACTAAGCCCCTCAATAACTAAAAGAAACAACAGAGGAGATAAGGGCATCCCTGACGTAAACCACTTGAGATTTTAAAAAACTGGTAGGGGGGGCATTAATAAGAACTGCAAAGTGGGTAGAAGTAACACAGGCCATAATCCAGTTTGTAACTAATATAAGCAATCTGATTTGAAGCAGAAGTAGCCTGAGGTAAACCCAGTTAACCTGGTCATAGGATTTCACCAGGTCCATTTTTAATAGTAAATCATAAAGATCCTTCACTTTGATAGAGTGTATACAATATTCTTGAGTAACACCAACAACATCCAAAATTTGTCTATTTGATAAGAAAACAAATTTTTCCTTAGACATCATCTCCGTAAGTTTTGGCCTAATACAATTAAAAATGAGTTTTGTAACGATCTTATAGGAAAGATTATAGAGTTAGATCGACGTATAATCATTAAAACTATCAGGCTTATAACATTTACGTATAAGAGAGATGAAAGTTGAGTTTAAAGCACTAGAGACAAAGCCTTCCAATCTAGACTAATCCACCATTTGAAGTAAATCTTCCCCCATAATATCAAAGAAGGAAAGAAAGAGTTCCACCAGCCATCCATCTGGTACCAAGCTCTTATCTTTTGAAAAAAATTTAAGGACCCTTTCAATTTCCACCAATGTAACAGGAACCCCAATGTCCAAACCTTCATCATTGGAAAAAAAAACAGGGAAGTAACTGATCACCTTCCTTTGATCTGCAATATTATTTGAATCGGGATCCTTGAAAATATGAATAAAGTGGAGCTTTGCAGCTGCTTCCAAATATTTTTGTGAGTGGATAATGTTCCCATCTGATTCCTTCAAATCCGATATAGAATTTATATTTCTTCTATATGAGGCATAATTGTGGAAAAATTGAGTGTTGTTGTCCCCATGGGATACCCAAATAGCCCTATTGTTAATCTCCGGGACATCTCCTCTTGTTGAAGTAGCAAGTTCTTCCTCTCCTAAAGTTTCATTAATTCCATCTTTTCCTCCTCAATGAAAATACCAGATGGATTTAAATATAGAATATCCTCCATCCACTTCTCAATGTACATGAGGTCTTCACTATCTCTCTTCTTCCTATTTTTCTCCCATAATACAACCTCCTTTTTAAGGCATTTAAGCTTTAAAATCAATTTGTCCATAGGACTAACATCCTCCGGGACCAGGAATGAACTCCAATACTTTCTAACCATCAAGCAGTTATCCAATTCTTGGAGCCACACATTGTTAAATTTGAAGGGGTATTTATGTGTCATTTTTAACCCATCAATCTACATAATAATGGCAAAATAATCATAAATAGTAGATCTTACCACCCAAGATCTATATCTCCGGAGATTGTATGATAGATTCTCAAAAAATAAAAATTTGTCAAGTATTGTACTAATTATACCCTCTTTCCCACTCCTACCATTAGTCCTAGTAGGTTCAAAATTTACCGGAATCACATCAATCAAATTGGAGGAATGTAAAAAGGCTTTGAAATAATAGTGGAAATAATCTATAAGAGGATCCAATCGAGCAAAGTGTCCCCAAATATTAGTAGCCGCTAGGGTGAAGTTTAGATCTCCTGCAATAATCGGATTTGGAATCCTCAACAAGCCACATTGGTCCATGCCATCCCAAAAAGGTTCCCTCTCTTTATAAAGGCCTCAATAGTTTAATATGGCAAGTTTTTTATTATATTATTTGAAAATTCCTTTAAGTAAAATACCCCACATGTTCTACAAGGTTTGAAATCAGCCACCCGAGGATTCCAACAAGATATAATGCCACCCAAAATCCCACAAGAGTCTAGGGCACATAAGTTCCATCCCAGTAAAATTTTGGAAAAAATTTCAATAGACATGGTCTAACAACACATGGTTTCTTGAACCATGATAATGTCTGGGTTAGTAGTCTTAAACAGTCTGGAAAGAGCCCTAACCTTCGCATCTCCCCCGACCCCCCGAATATTGAAAGAAAGGATAGACATTAATAATCCTCTCGATTGGTTTGACCTACTCTAATGGCCCAAGAGTTTGGAGAACTTCCCAAAGGAGACTTATCCCCACTAGCCTCTGAAATTCTCTTAGATAGATGGATGTAGTGATTACTTGCTAAAATGTTCCCAACAAGAGGTACCACCAAATAATCCTTAATTTTACTATTTTTCTTCTTATTCCTGATTGTAACATTCTAGTGTCGAATAGATGATATAGGGACAACATCTGGATTTGGAGAATGTTTGTTTGAATAAATCTGCATAGGGTTCTTGTTAATTGGAGTCCCGATAGAAGAAATCAAAAGTTGTGGCTCCACATTCTGTGGGATTGGGGGAGAAATGGACACTGAAGGCGTTTAACCCATACCCAAAGATGTATGACCACGCAGGGGGACTAATCCACAATTGGAACCCTAGGGACTAGAGTTATATTTTTTTCCAGATATTAGATCAGAAACCCCCGAAGAACCAACCACCATATTTTCCAAGACACTCAATAAGGGATCCTTACAATTAACCAAACCTGAGTCAATTTCTTGTGATGAGCAATTCTCACCTTGACTAATAATCACATTTTCAATTAGTTTGATGATTTATTATTAGACAATGATTTATCAAATGCCAGTTGATGACCAGAATCGACAAACCCTAGATCATCCTTACGAGGATTTCTATTTTCTAAATCCTTTTCCACGGAGAGATACAAATTTAGTTCTTCTTTTGATACACCTTCATATAGAGTATGAGAGTCAGAAAGAGACATACCATTTAAAGTAGCAGCACCCCCATCCATAGCTGGAGAGGAATGTGGAACTTGTAAATATTCTTCATTGTCCAAGTCTTAACTGGATGATACCTCAACCACCCCCGAGATCAAATAAGGACATTTAGCTTTAATATGATTAGTCTCCCGACAATAATGACACCTGAAATGGATATGGAGGTAATCAAGTTTTTGTCGGATAACCCTGTCGCCCCATAAAATTTCCACTTTAGCTGGAAGACCTTTGGTTATATCCATCTCCACCATAATTGACGCCATCCGTTTTTCAACACCTAATAACATATTTTTATCCATCCTAATAAACCGACCCAGGAAGCTTGCTAACCCATAAAAAAATTTCAATGTCCAGAGTTTAATAGGAAAACCAAGAAGTAGCATCCATAAATGTCGAATCATCATTTTCTCTTTCTTTGGATCAAACAAAGTATGCCATCATTTTAGAACTAGTGAACCCTCCTTAATAAGCCATATCCAACCCAAAACCTTCGGAACATCCTTCGCATTGGGGAAAACAAAATGCAACCTACCATTTTCCAACATATTGATTCTCGGAGCATATCCAAACTCAGGTAGCCAGTTTATATTAACCCGGTTAATAATCTCCAATATATTCACTTTGGATGATTCGATCTATCCAACCACCGCTCGACTAGCGAACACCTCAACACGCTCCATATTCACATCCTTCCCCAAAACAAACTGTTCCAGCCTAGATTTAACCTTGTAGGTCTTAATTCATCTCCTAATACGAGATTTGGCACCAGACAATTTATGTCTGTGAAACCCTGAATCATGTGTTAAGTAAGGTTCCACTTCTCGTACAGATTCATTACCATCCTCTTGGTTCGAAGTTAACCCTGAAAAATTCTCCGTTGCCCCACCTAACCGCGAGTCTAGACCCGACGATGAAATATCAGGAGAAGTGGTCACTGAATTTGGGCAAGGAACCCCCCCCCCCCCCCCCCCGAAACTGGTTTCTTGGAGAGCCACCGAGCGGAAGGGTTACCACTTGGGGAGATAGGACTTGTCACATCCACACACCCGATCACGTGGTTTGTTCCCCATGCTCCCACCATGTGGCGGGAAAACAAAACACTCGAATCCGATAAAAACATGAGAGCTAAAAGGAAACCAGATCACACAAATATGGGATAATGGGTCAAATAAGCAAAAAGCTAGGAAGCTTATGGAGAAAAATGTAAATATGTTGCTAAAAAAATTGAAAAAACCTGCAATAATAAAAACACAAATGACATTCCCATTTTTTTTCCTTGGTTGGTACTAGGCCGACCAACATAGTCGACTTGACTCCAAGCTTAATGCATAATTTTCAATAAACCCTAGCTAAGATTTGTGTTGAAATCTACCTCCATCCTCCAGCCCCCAGGAAAAAACATGTTCTATATCAAGTTGCACAATATGTTATTCAATGGTCCCCAAACTCTTCCTTAATTTATAAACCATCTCTTTTTCTTTTCATATTTATTTTATATAAATTTTTAGATATTTGGTAAATGAGATATTTTAATATATTATTAGAGATCTTACTTTTAAAAGACTAACTTTTCAATAATTTTTAAAAATTATATAATGTTTTGATAATTTTCTTCATTTATTTTCTATTTTCTCCAATATGGTTTATCATTTAAATAATTACGGTTGTAGCTTGGGTGGTTGGGAGGAATGATTGTTGCCCTCCCCACCCAGGTTCAATTCTTGTAAGTGACATGAAGCTCTTGTTGAGCCCTATTGTAATGATTGTATTTCAAGCTTTCCTTGATTCCGAAGGTGATTTTTCCACTGAAAAAAAAAATTTACATATTATAAAAGTTACAGTCAATGATCATGTTTTTTTTTCTTATAACCCACACTTGTTAATAGCATGTGCTTGTAAAACCTTTGCTTTTGCAAAGTTGTTAATAGAATGTGCTTCTACAACTTATTCATAATTAAAAAAATATATAAAAAATAATAATTTTATTAAATGTGAAGGAAAAAATATTTCAATTCTAACAATTTATTATAGTTATTAAAAATAAAAAGTAATTTAATAATAATATTTTTTATTAAATATGAAAGAAAAAATATTTTAATTTCAACATTATATTAAATTACAATACTATATTTTAATTTCAACTTCAACATTATATGAAAATCATTTATGTAATTTATTGTGTTTTAATGTGGGTTTATATAAAACATTCTATGAGAAAGTGATTTTCATCTTCAACCCTTTTAATATTAGATTTAGTCAAGGGATGGCATTTTATGTCAACCTCTTTTAAACCACCTATAAAATCTAAAAAATCATATGAAACTTCATATTTCCCTTATGAACAAACAATGCCTAAATTCCAAGCATCTCTTACCTTAAAAATATATTGAATATTAAATTTTTTATTTAATCTTTAAAAATATATTTTTAAAACTTTGCAATTAGATTAAAAAGTTATGATGTTGTTTTAATAATCATTTTTATAATATCCTCCACATCTCCTTGAATATTATCTCTAACTCATTAAATCAACCTTTTATTGTATCCCTCACACTTAAATAATAATAATAAAAAATGAGTGAGCTGGCCAAACTCACCTAAGCGCATTTTTACAAAATACTTAATACAAATGAATACATAACGCTATAGGACTCGGGACGGAGACCTGTATGGTAATAAGTTATAATATTTCTTCAGAAGTTTAAAATTAAAAGTTTATGCTTGTATGTTTTGTAGGTAAACTGTAAGGACCCAATTATCTAGTATTTTTTGAAGATCGAAAACTGTATAAATGACGTTAGATGAATTATGTGTGTAAATATATATGAAAAATGTAATATTTTTCTTTTAAGAAATTTAGAAACAAATAACATATCAAACTTTTATATATTAAAAATATATAATTTATGTATATTGATTTTTTAGAGTAAATTTTTTTAAATAAAATATCTTAAAGCAAAACACAAACGTAAGTTCTGATCTAACTCTTTTCCCTCCTAAAATAAAAACAAGCAAATGAAACTTTTGTCAGTACCTTCATAATGCAGCGAAACAGCGGTCTTATCAATTGTCTTTTATTGATCATCCAAATTCCAATGAAGTCACATATCTCATACAATCTGGTGATGTGATACCACCATATCCATTTGTCTCTATCTGAACAGGAAGTCTTATTGGGATCCTATGTTATCCATCTGTCTCTATCTGCACAGGAAGTCTTATTGGGATCCTATGTTACCACCATATCTGCATAGGAAGTTGTATTTACATACCGCCATATAGGCCTCGTTCTGTGTGTAGATGAAGTTGTATTGGGATCCTTATCCATTGCCTTCCATTGAAACTACATATATCTCATGATGTGATACCAAAGGTACTACCAGATCGAGGAAACTAACTTTTGCCTATGTCTGCACTGGAAGCTATATTGGGTGGCGTTGATGACAGCTTACAGATTTGATTGGATAGAACGCCTACGCTACAGACAATGGGTTTATGCAAAAGTGAAAGTTGAGGTGAGCTATTACTTATTGCCCAGTGCCTCCAAACTTCAAAGAACAAAGAGCATATTATTGTTTGTTGCATGGAGCCCTGTCCATAAAGTACAAGCATATCAACAGTTTTGATGGATGTAGTGTTATGAGTGTAGGGAAGTTGGTTTGTGTGGAGTTTAATTCCATCATGTCATTTGTTTAAACCTTATGGTGAGAGGTTGAGAGTGTGAGCTAGTAGTAAGGCTTTTGACTGAATCATAGAAACCTAGGTTTCTTTCCATGTCGGGACCATAGTATTTTCTTCCTGGAGGTACTGCTGTTCTTCAATGCCCGGTTCGTTCAAGGTGACAGTTCTACTTGCAGCTGAACAGATTTGATTGGATAGAATGCCTACACTACAGACAATGGATATTGATTATGCAAAAGTGAAAGTTGAGGTGAGCTATTACTTATTGCCAAGTGCAAAAGTGAAAGTTGAGGTGAGCTATTACTTATTGCCAAGTGCCTCCAAACTTCAAAGAACAAAGAGCATATTATTGTTTGTTGCATGGAGCCATATCCATAAAGTACAACCAAATCAACAGTTTTGGTGGATGTAGTGTCATGAGGTGTAGGGAAGTTGGTTTGTGTGGAGTTTAGTTCCATTAGGTTATTTGTTTAAACTTTATGGTGAGGGGTTGAGAGTGTGAGCAGTTGTGAGGCCCTTGGTTGACTGGATGGAAACCCAGGTTCTTTTCCCTGCGGGGACCATAGTATTCTCTTGCTGGAGGTACTGCTGTGTTCTTCAATGCCTGGTTCGACAACAGTGACAGTTCTACTTGCCGCTAGACAGATCGTTTTCACATGCCTATCCTGAAAAAAAGAAGAACATATAATATTCCAAAAACATTGAGAGGTTTCAAATACTTTTACACATTTTATTTCCAAAAATTCAAACACAATATAGCCAATCAGTCATAAAATCATTTAATCCTATACAGGTTTCTACATTTTTTCAACTTGAATCTGAAAATTACTAATTTATAATCACATTTTAGATATATGGATCTTCGAATAATATGACCTGTGAATTTTATATTGGTTGGTGTGCATGCATGGTGTATCATCTGTTGAGTAAAATGGATTTTTCTTCATAAAAATGGTTACTGTTTGTATTCTCAAAAAAAGTCACTGCTTAACCAACGGACCTGGGTTACATTCTAGCTCTTTTTGCTTGAGCATGATAGAAAATTGAGTTACTAAGATCTAAACAAAATTGCAATTTTTTACAAAAAAGAATGCTTTCCTCCATGATTCTGGTGACTCTCAAATAATTGCAAGTATATATGCGAAAAAACTAACCTAAAAGAAACAAGCATTTACAATGTATAACAAAACTTGAGATTGAGACTTAGTCTAATTTTGCAGGAACTTCTGCAACTCGGTTTAGAAAGATTGAACCATGAGGAGTACTGATTTCTCGTATCCATTTTTTGTAAGGTATTTTCAAAATTGTCTTATGAATTTCCCATTCCATGCTTACATTTTGCGCTTTATTTTTTACCCTTAGATGCATCTTGAATCTCATTAATACTTGGATCCTGGGCTGCAACGTTACCGTTCCAAAATTCAGCGTCAAATTCTGACATGATCAATTAAAACCACCTGTGCTTAAAGTGACCCTGTAGGATGACATTTTAACTCTCATTAAAAATTCTGCTTTCCCACTTCTTCTGCCAACTTTATTTTTCTGGAGCTCATTTTGCATTAGATTATTCATTTCTACATGCAGCAACACCTCCCTACTATCTAGATTATTGGAAAAGAAGAACCATCTTGAACCAAGGAGCCAACACACGGACTATCACTTGAATTGCAATTAGAGTGCACTCTGTAATCTCAAGCTTCTCTTCTTTCACCAAATTTACCAAAAATAAAATGATAAGCTGAACTATGTCTTGAAAACCAAATCCTTCTATCCCCAAGCAATTAAGCGAGGGCTAACAAGATTTCTGAGACTTGGAATAATTGCAGTCAAACGCCAGACTGGAACACATAACTACCTTATGTTCTCGATTTCCACCAATTCAATTTGCATAGGGTGCAACTCCAGCTCGATATATCCCAGTTGTTTAAAGATAATCAGACTGTTTGCAAGACTAACCTCCACTAAAATGCTGAGATGGCTATTCAACAATCCAACTTCCAAAGAGGGGGATCGCAGCAGGTGTCCTTTATTACAGGCTTTACCAGGTCACCGATTCTTCTGGCCTTCCACCTCACTTCATGCTTGAGAGATGTGATATAATGCAACACCATAAGATATACACACTTCCTACCAGATTCTACAGCACGGCTGCTCAATATTCTGTTCCCTTGAAGCACAATTCTCAATATACAATTGATGCCTCTATCTATGCCACCGGCTTCCCTCTGACTTATCCTCCACAAAGACAACTCACCGACGGTAAGCTTTCCATTCCCGTTGGAGGCATAATTGCAGAAATTCCAGCACTCAGATTGCACCAACTCTGTGATTTCCTTATTAAGAATTGAATATAATTTGTTTTCAAGGATAAATGCCAGATGCTTTCAAAATTTCCCATCCTTCTGACCATCACTTCACCTGCAACAAAATCGATTCTTGATATTTGCAAGATCTTTGATACCCAATCCAGTCTTAAGGTATAATAATTTGATAAATTGGTTTTTCATTAACACTGATTGCACCCATAGCCTGAGGTTAATAAATGCTTACTCAATAAAAAAAATAACCATCTCAGGGATTTAAAGATTACATATGGAAAAAGAAAAGGCTATTAGATAGTACTTGGGGAAAAATATGTTCCAAAATGTCTTAATATAGGAAAAAAAACAATTTTTAGGTTCATTTGTGCCATTGCTTGTAAGAGTGTTTGGAGAGAGCTTTGGAGCCCCGGGATTTAGTTGTCAACTGCGGGGTATTCGACCATCAAATTTCCAAGACGATCCCTCCTGGTAGACCACCTCATCATTCTCTTTCTTTCTCTCTATTTAGTTTTACATTTTTCTTAGTTTTTGGTAGGGTACCAAACTCTATTTGGCCTACGGGTGAAAGACCATGATTTTGGTACTCAAATGCCATGAGTAGAATGCCCTACTCGTGGTTGTTGTATATTAAAACTATGGTTGGTTGTATCTGTTAGTAGGAACAACCAACCGTGGTTGGGTTCAAAAAATAAAAATAAATAAATTTTGAGGACAAAAAATACTCTAAATTGTAATTATGTGTATAGGTTACTCTTCCACCATGGTAAAGTGGCAAGAAAGACAACACGAGGATGTAGACGCTGAGGTTGGAAAACATCAGCCTACTTTATATGCCCTCCATGACTATGGGTTTCTAAAGTTCTTATGTTGTGCAGGAATGCACAGAAAAGGGGACTTATCGCAGAGATTGGTAGAGTGGTGGGATTCACATGAGCAGAGGTTTCTCCTCGGGCAAGAGATCGTCCATATATATGTGGAGGATATCTATTTTATGACAGGAATTTCTTAGAGAGGAGTTCCAATTCTCTTCAAGGAAGGAGTTAGGGGCCAACTACCATGACTATGACATAGGTGAGGACCATCTTGTTTACTGTGACATGTGTGTTCGCATTGATGGAAGATCACTTGTATTTGCTATGGAGATGTATTATTCTCTAGAGTGTCTCCAACTTACTGTGTTTGATTGGTGCTCGACTCGTTTGGTCAACATGTGGGATTAGTTGACCAGGTGCAAAACAAAGAAGGTGAAGCAATCTTTCTATGATTCCATTCTTTGTGTGTTCTACTTGGAGAGGATTCCTTTAATGCACCCTAGGATGTTCAATCCCCATCCTTGGACACAAGAGCCTAGGATGTGAGGATGGAATGACTTAATGGTCTGCTTGGTGGGTGGGTTACCAATGAGTGCTCTCAGGCCTAAGTTGTTTTAGTGTATTTTTAAGAAGATCATCGTGATAAAAAACTACTCATATGTTAGAGCAGACTTTTGGAAGGACCTAGAGTTAACACTTCCTCATGGTGCCCTATGGGTAAGAATGTTTCCCTTATGTTTTGTTCTCAAAATTAGTTTTTGGTTTTGAAGATATTTTTATTTTTTTAGGAATTTTTTTATGATAGATGCAATTTGTACTAACAGTATTGAGTTGTGATGGCACATATGTTGGTCCAATATGATCAGCAGGGATTTCCCCAAGTCATCATTGTGTGAGGGAAGAGGAACAATCAAATTCCAACCCATAGGATGAGGATGCAACAAAGGCCTTGCATAGTGTGCACATGAACCTAGAGGGAGTCACTATGGGAGTCCTGATGACACGTGTTGAAGAGGTTCCTAGGCATATGCAACATCATGTACTTGGGGTTCCTATTAGGATGATCAGACTCCTAAGGTGAGTAGCATCCACTTTGGTCTGCTACCATGGATTACATGCATAGGAGTCTAATGATTAGGTCGCAGGCTAGTTCGACACATTGTTTTACTCAACTTTTATGTCTATGCAGAGCTAGATAATGTAATGTCCCTTGTTAGGAATTTTATTAAAATGGCAATATTTCACTTTTTTCCCTAGTTTGACCTTTGACTAGTTTTGAGCTCTAGGTCCCCAAATTGCTTCAATTGCTCCCAAATCTTCTGAGAAGGTATATGGATGATGTTAGAACATAAATATGTATTTCAGGGATGTTTTTGGACCTTTAAAATACTTCTGCAAATCCTCTTTCAATTCTGGCCAATGTAGGGAACTTTACTAGTATGACTAGTATTGGTCTCTAGGTCTCGAAATGACTCCAAATGCCTTCAAATATTCAAGGAAGGTGTATGAATGATATTAGGACTTGAATATGATGTTCAGGGATGATATATGGCCACCAAAATACCTCTTCAAACTCTCTTAAGATTCTGGACCAAGTATGCAATTTTACTAGTAATTTGGGGTTCAAATTCCCCTGGGGTTAGTATTGAAAATGGCTTCCCAAATGCCTCCAAACCCACTCAAATTTCTGAACAAAGGTAGGGAATGTATTAAGGTCTCATATGCACCATTAATTGATTATTATATCTGTTCCAACCCTCTCCCATTCAGCTGCAAAAATCACCAATTCGACCCTTGGGGAAATGGCACTATTTCTTCTCCCAATGTAATTAAACTGAGTAAAAATACTTCAAATTTTCAAGTACAGTACATGAAACTTGTAAAATACATCCATGGCAGTCCATTAATCACAAATTCATCATAGAATCATCCATTCATTCAAAATCATCATCAATACATTGGCTCACAACAAGGTAGTGGGGAAATGGAATTGTTCTTCCATTAAAAATGAGCTTTATACATTTCTACTTGGAATTTCGACCTGAAACTTTTTGGAGATGAAAAAAAGAGTATTTACTTCATATTACAAAAGAAATGGGTCATGAGAAGCTCCCCCAAAGAGTACAATATCTTACCAAAAACGCCCTCCCTCAAGGGTCAAGAATATGCCATCAAAACTAGAAATGGTTGAGAGAATGTGCTGCAATAGAAGAAACCATGAGCTGCCCTGTAGCTGCCCTGTAGAGAATGACATTTAAATTTTATGCCAATCAATGATATAACTAGATAATGAATCAGCCAAGTCATAAATCTCCTTGGAATGTGAATGTATGTGATGAATTCAAACTATCATTCAAGAAGACGTACCTTAAAAACTTCCTATAAAGGCAAGGATCACGAACCTAATGAACATTGTGGAGGTGAAACACCACTAATTGAGAATCCAAGTAGATAATGATGTGTTGAATGCCAAGAATGATAGCCTTTGAGAGAAGCTAGATAAAAACACTATACGTAGCGATTTTGTTAGTCGCCATTCCCAAGCAAACACCACCAAAATTTACCAGTTGGTTGGTGGGAAAAAATCACCCATGTAGCGGAAGCAATGTTATGAAGTGTGGCAGTTAGCGCCATCCATGAATCGTATGTAATAAGGGGCATTGGATTCCATCTATAAAGGTAAGACTGAAGCATGATAATTAACTACCTAACCAAAGTAAGAGATCAAAAATAAAGAAAAATGTCTAAAATACAAGTGGATTTTAGAATACATCATGTTACATGGAATCACAAAGCATGAATGCTTCACACATAATAATTCTTGAGGTAGAGCCCATTCCAAGGCTCTTCCAAAGTAAATTCTCCGTGATCCACTATCTCATATGCCCCATTTGATAACATGTGACTAACACTGTAAGGCTCGTGCCACATAGGTTTGAATTTCTTGGCCCCTAACTTGTCATGATGTTGGTCATAAACTAATACCAAGTCACATTTAGAAAATATTTGAGGGTGAATATTGTTGTCATATTGTGTTTTGACACATTTTTTATGAACCTTGTGAGCTATTGCAAAATATCAATAGTTCTCTTCAACTGGTTATATGCACACAAGCCATTCATTTTCAACCAAAGTGTTGGGTGGGAATTTGATGGCTAGTTTTAACAAGGGATTTGACACTCAATTGGTAATACTGCCTCTACACCATGAACAATCCATAAAAGAGTAAACCTAGTGGTAGTTCTCATAGAAGTTCACTAATCCCATAAAGAAAAAAAAAGCATCAAATTCCAGTGGTTTTGTGTTTATTTACTATCCTCTGCAACATAGTTTTCAAGACGTTGTTGACATCTTTGACCTAGCCATTAGATTGGCGATTGTAACATGAAGAATGTTCTTGTTGAAAACCCAACCTTTCACTTAATTCCATCATGAAGGTATTTTGGAAATGAGACCCATGATCTATCACGATTTATCTAGGGATGTCAAGCCATGTGATTACATGATTGAACATGAAAAGAGATGTTGTAATACCATAATTATTTGATGTGGGCATAGCCTCTACCCACTTAGTAAAGAAGTCCACATCCACTATAATGTAATGGTGACCTCCCATCGAGGATTGCTTACACATCATAAAATCAACTACTTACTTTGCAAAGGGGGTGGCACTAACCACATGGTGTGGAGGTGCAGGGGGGATTGAGTGTTTTCTTAGTAAATACTTAACATGGGTGGCACTTTTGAATTGTTGTAATGCAATATTTGAAGATGGAGGGACATATGTAGCCTACACACATGATTTTTTGGGTTGTTTCCATACCATAAAGATGGCCACCATATTCTCTAGCATGGGAATCATTTAGAACCTTCTCAACTTCATCATGAGTGAAAAAATGATGCAAGATAAATTGTATACCTTAGCGATACAAAGTGTCTTTGATAATCCAACAGTTCTTAGCTTGATAGTGAATCTCTCATTATTCATCATGTGATAAGTGAGTAGGAAACCATTGAGTGTGAATATATACTAATATATCTCCATACCAAGGGTCAAAAGAGGTAATGAGGAATGAAGTCTCATCCTTCAAGGACTTGTCTATGGGGACATCCTCTTTATCTATTGGGAATTCAGAAATTAACTCCGGAAAATCTTGGAATTAGATGTGTCCAACTTTAGATAAAACTATTGGAGGATGAAAATCCATTTCAAATACTAGTTTCCCTCAATGATATGTTGGGTTAAGATATGTTGCATAGGATAGGCATGAAAATGGTAAGCCATAGAAGAATGTAATTCCAACGTCTTTGGATGGCATGCACAATTTTATGACATGTGAATATCTGAACTTTGGACCAACCAACCCCTACTTAGGTAGTAGATCACATGCTCTTGTTGCCATTCATCTTTCTGGATCAATACCATACCTATAATTAACTCGAACACTACTAAGTATAATAATAAATTCTTCTTATACTCTAAAGGACACAATAAGGGAGTTGATACCAGAGCAATTTTTGAGTCATCAAACGATCCATGGGCTTTATTATCCCAAATGAATGGAGCCCCTTGTTTCAATAGGTGCATAAAACCTTTTGCAATCTCATATTTATAGTTGGTGATGAATCTTTGCAAAAAGTTTGATTTCCCTTGCAAACTTTGGAGTTTTCAAATATGCAGGGGAGGAAAATGAACTGTTGCTTCCACCTTAAAAGGATCAACCATGATCCCATACTTGGACACAATGAAGCCAAGCAATATCTCAAAAACCATAAAAAAATGTGCATTTTTGCGAGTTTAATCAATCATTATAAAAATTATAGCATTAAAATATTGCGCATAGATGAGCTAGATGTTCTCATTGTTGGAAAGATCGAGAAACTAAGTCATCTAGGTAAGCCTCAACAATGTCCTTAATATCATGAAAATCATAGGACACGGTATGTTGAAATGTGGCTCCAGTGTTTTAAGACCAAATGATATATTTCAATAATCAAATGTGCCCCAAGGACAGATGAAAGTTGTCTTATGCTCAATACAACTAATCACCCTTTTAACAACTGCTCTGGCTTGCGATGGTCTTTCTAAAATTGCCTCCAAAATTTTGTTTAGGTCTTTGGGGGGGTCTTTCTAAAATATATTTAGGAACGATCCTTCTAAACCCCCCCCAAAAACACTTTCAGGGGGGGGGGTCTTTCTAAACCACCCCCCCCCCCCAATTCGTGAGAATTGGACTTTAGGGGGCGGTTTTTTAATAAACCACCCCCAAAAGTCCAATTCTTATGACTTTGGGGGGGGGGGGGAGGTTTAGAAAGACCCCCCCCCTGAAGGTATTTTTGGGGGGGGTTTAGAAGGATCGTTCCTAAATATATTTTCAGGTATGTTCTCAATATCTATCCTCTCATAGAATACTAAAATTTACCACTAATTTCCCTATAATTGAGCCCTAATTCTCCTCATAATTGGCCTCTAATTACCCCTAATAACCACTAATTTCCCCTAAATTACCCCTACTTTACCACTAATTACATGTAAATAATTCATACTTACCACTAATTAACCCTTGATAACGTCTATATGACCCCTACTTTTTTCCAAGGAAAACATTGTGGAGAATAACCCAAGGGATGTTTCCAAACATTCATAGATGGCATATCCCTAGTAAACCTATCGATGTAGTCTAGTGTGCCTCACACACAAGGATTCGAAATGGGCACTTGCTGCCATGAACCTAACTAAATTCCCAACATCATTGGCAACCACTAGTTTAGCTAATCCCTTGGGCTTAAATGCCCCCTACTTACCCATCATTGACCCATAATTACCATTAATTACCCATAGTTAACCCATAATTGACCCTTAATTACCACTAATTAACCTTTAATTACCATGCTATAATTGATCCCTTATTAACCCCTAATTACAATAATTACCCCTATATGACCCTTAATTACCCATAATTGACCATAAATTACCCCTAAATTATCACTAATTAACCCCTAATTACCCCTCATTTACCCATAATTACCCATAAATGACCCCTAACTCTACATGGGGACTGAGTCCATCACATAAGACCTACAAAGGTAATTGTTGGCTTGTGAGTGGGATATGGTGGCCATTTTGGAATTTATGACACCATGAATAGCTTTTTAGAACTAGGCCATAGTTTGGGATTAACTTCTAGGGCCTAAGATCATATAGTTTCCTCTCGATCCCATGGATCGTGTGTAGCACCCCAGACAACCACACATGTCCTACATAGGAAATATTTAGCATATGAATGAGATATGCCCATCATTTTGAGAATTAACATACCAAGGTTGGTTCTCGATGCCCATGCCATGGTCTAGGGATAAAAGGCAAGGTACTAGGCCATAACATATATTTCTATGGGGATCACATGCCATTTTTCGTCACTGAGAAACAAAGGTCTCTTTTCTAAAATAAAATCTCTCATATAAATTAATGAATGATAAGAGACATGCATTGATATTAAGTATCAATAACAAATGAACAACAATATCAAAGAGCTAGAAGAAAAAATAAATAAAAATCTACCCATCAAAGGGGAAATGAATAAGATTATAGAGTTGGATCATGAGCGTAACAAAAGAGCCTTGAATCTCATAATTTTTGGTATGAAATAGGATAAATAAGAGAATACTCTAGAACTAGTTAAGGAAGAAATACAAAATAGTTTACAATTTGAAACAACCTATCTCATAGAAGCAAAGAGGTTGGGAAATGTAGTTGAGTGATGCAGGAGCATTGGGGCCTAGGCAGATCAGTCGAAGTTGACCGACATGAAGAAGGCCGACCAGAGGAAGTGCCGACGACCACTGGTGCGGAAGAGCAGATTGACTTGTCGAAGTCAATAAGTCGAGTAGGAGCAGTCGGGTATGTGACCGATAGATGAAGCGAAAGTTGAGAGTCAACATGTTGGGCTCGATAGACGAATAGATTGAGCAGAGCGTCGATGGTCGACATGTGTCGAACCATGACTCCGACAAGTTTTGGGCATGAGCCAAGCGAGGAGGAAGGGGCAGACTGGCGAAGTCTGGAGAGTGTGAAGTAAGCCGACGGGTAAGTCGAAGCTGACAGACAATATGACCGATGTGATGGTTTACTGTAGCCCATTAGAAGGACGCATGGAAGTCAAGGAGAGTACTTGGCAACAGTTCGGGGTTGCTAAGGAAGTTAATGGCAGTTATTGCAGGTGGGTGAATACATGACTAATGTCGTCACAAGAAGGGGTTGTGCAGCACGGTTAGGGCACTGACAGTTGCAGGTTTGTAGGATCTGAGGAGATCGACAGGAAAAGGATGTGTGTCTCAGGGGTCGGAGCGATCTTGGGAATAACAGTAGAAGAGTAGAAGGCCAGGAAGGTTGGATCAGTTGGACAATCTTGGAAGGGAAGAGAGCGAAGGAAGTCTGGTAGATTAGATAGGAAGTTCACACATCTACAGAGCCGAGAAGATCGAGCCATAGCTCAGAGTTCCGCAGTGAACCAGGAGAGGGTGAGGTCGACACACTGAGATAACACATAGTTACTTCTGTATTGTAATGGCCACAACCGAAAGTTAGTTAGTTATTTCATTTCTTTGCAGTTTGCATTGTAACCGATTCAGTAGAAGTAATATAAGCTAGTTTCTGGCATGTTGTTTGCATCTTGTCTATGTGAACATGTGTGTGGTGTGTAATTGTTAAGCAAGAACCTTATTGCATAAGGCGCCTTGCGTCATTGAGCATAAAGAAAGGTTAATTGTGTTAAGATAAGCTCGAATAACCATAAATATATAACATTGAGAAAAAATACAAATCTAAAAGGATTAGGAATATTTATAAATGAAGACTTCATTCCAGAAGATCAAGTTGAATTAAGAAAGGAAGTTCAAAAGGTAAAAGAAGCCAACAAGGAAGGAAAATGGGCAATAATTAAAAATAGGAAAGTTATTATTAGGGACAAAGACCGAAAAGATAATAATTAGTAAAAATTAGGGACACATCTGATCTCGCTTGGAACTGTCATGGCTTTCCATGGAGCAAAGGTCCCATGTTAAGTTGGATCTCGAGTGAAATTGATATTATATTGCGTGTTGAAACTTGGGAGCATGATGAATCTAAAGTCCTTCACATGCAAGGAATTGTCCTATGGTTGGTATGGAACAAGAGATATCAATGAAGAAGCATTAGAAGCATAGCTTGCTACACATGGAAAAACATTTTTCCTCACATCAAGCTTCACAAGAGAGACCCTTTCAATCAGTAGTACATTTGGATGGAGATTTCAGACATTAATGATAAAAAACAATTATATAGCAATATGTTATTTTGAACCTATTAATTCTACTTTCTATAAAAAAACAAATTAGATAAAAATTGTCCTTACAATGGCTTAGAACATGATATTGGCAGTCTGAGAAAAGAAGGAAATATCCTCTTATTAAGAGACTTTAATGCTAGAACAACAACTACCAAGCTATTATCTCAAGCAACGATTCCAACCCTAACCCTTTATGGTTGGATGAGTATCATGTTAATTTCAGCCTGTCAATACATCATAAGCTCTGAATAATTAGTTGATAATTTGTTTGGTTCCGTAGTGATCAAGCTTTGTAGTTCCCAAGATTTAATAGTTTGCAATGGTGTAAGAAAGTGGCCAAATTACAACTGGATGACTTGCATTCATGGGCTTGGCAGTAGTGTCGTAGACTGTGATTTCTGATATTCCCGTATACAACCAAATAGTAATTTTTGATATTTTAAATGACCATGAGTGTGATTTAGACCATATACCTTTAATGTTAACCCTAATTTTTTCCTTGCACATGATTCCTTTAGAAGAAAATTCTAATAACCAAAAGCTTTTGATCTTTCACACAAGTAAAGCTTTTTTTTTTTCCTGAAGGATTTTGAATCTCCTATCAAACAATGACAATATTGAAAATCTATATCATAATTTTACAACAACCCTCTCAATCTCCCTTATCAAGTTATCCATTGAAGTATCATGTAAAAAGGAAAATAGAATGGCCAACCCTTGGTATGATAAGGAGTGCAAAAATGATATGAGATCCATTAGGGAAGCTCCTAATGAGTCTCTAAAATATTATAAGTTAAATAGGTACAAAGACCTAATTAAAAGAAAAAAAATGAATTATATAAATAGGAAACAAGAGAATCCTTTACACTTATTTGAGATAAATCCTAAGAAAATTTGGAGACAAATTCTAACTTGTAAAACTAAAGAAAATAATATGATTTCCTCTAGGGACTGGAATTCCTACCTTAAAAAGCTTTATGATTCCATTGATGTAGTGGATAACATTCAAACCATTTTTACAGAGGAAGAATTCCTTTCTCCCAAAGACATAGAGTTTGGAGTTAACTGACTTGCAAAAGGGAAAGCTAAGGACATTGAGGGATACCAAGCATAAATCTTGAAAATTGGAGGACCTATCCTCATCCCTCACATGTACAATCTCTTCAATCTAGCGATCAAGCAAGGTTTCCCTAAGACATGGTATAAAAGCCTCATTGTTCCTATTTTTAAAAGTGGAAATACAAAAAATCCATCTCATTATAGGACCATTATGATTATCCCTCTTTTAGACAAGTTATATGAGTTTATCTTGGAGAGGAAGATCAACAGATTGCTAGAAATTTAAGGAAAAGGAGCTAAAGGACATGTTGGGTTTAGAATCCATCATTCAACAGTGAGCCACCTTGTTATGCTTAGGATAATTGTATAGGAATGCCACAATAATTTAAAAAAATGCCTATATTGTTTTGTTGAATTTAGAAAAGCATTTCACATGGTGCCTAGAACCTACCTCTGGAATATATGAGAAGATCTTAAAGTTCCTTTCGAGCTGAGAGCTACGACGATAAGGTTGTGTGAGAATGCTATTGCCAATTTTAGTAGTATTGAGGGTTGGTTAGAAGAAATTAATTGCAATATAGGATTTAAGCAAGGTTGTCCCCTGTCCCCTACCCTTTTTGGTAGGGGACGGGGGAAAACCTTGCTTAAATCCTATATTGCTTATTTCTTCAAAAATATCTCTCAAGTAAGAGATCAATTCGTGAGCATTGGAGTTACTGTCAATGATGATGATCTTATTTAGACTATTGTCGATGGCCTTCCATCCTCATGGGAGACATTCTTGCTTGATGTTAATGGTCAAGAAGTGGAACCAAACTTTGAAATATTGTGGCATGGTTTCCTTCAAGAAGAAGGGTGAATTCAAAGCAAAGATGCTTCCTCCAAAGAAGAGAACCTTTCTCTTACGGCAAGGACAAAGAGAGGAAATAAATCCTTTTCTCAAAAGAAGTTTCCTCATCAAAAGGAAAAAGAATACAACCGAAATTTGATAAGTCTAAAGTCAAATGCTTCAACAACAATAAGAAGGGCCACTTTGCAAGAGACTGTCGTGCAAAGCAAAGAGGAAATTTCAAGGGTAGATTTCATGATTCTACTGCTATAGAAGACGGATCTACAAAAAGAATTATTTCAGTGATCAAGAGACAAGGAAAGAGTACTATCTTGTATCATATCTAGTTGGATCCATTACTATTAGTGCTGAGACATGGCTAGTGGATAGTGGTGCATCAAAACACATGACTGGATATAGGAGTGCTATCATAGATCTGATGGAAAAGAAGTTCTCCTACTAGGTGGAGCTTGGAGATAATACCACCTATTCAATCCAAGCAGTTGGATCCACTTCCTTTCAGTTGAATTCAAGTGATGTACTCCATGTTGATGATATTTTGTATGTTCCCGGTCTGAATAAAAACCTCATGCATGTTTCAATTCTAAAAGATAAAGGTTTCAGAGTAATCTTTATGGACAAAAAAGTGCTCTTGTGGCCTAAGAATTTAGACTTGAATTCTGCAACTGTGATTGGCGATAGAGAGGGAGGTCTCTATAAAGTTCCTAGAAATTTCATGACACCATCAGTCCTTGTGAACTATGGCATATGAGACTTGGTCATCTTCATTTCAAAGAGCTACCTGGCTTACAGAAGATGGTAAAAGGTATGTCTGTATTTCAATTTGAGCATGGTGTTGTTTGTAGAGATTGTGCTCTTAGCAAGACAATCAAGAAGAGATTTCCAATTAGTATCAAAAGATACAAAGGGATCCTAGACTTGATACATTCAGATCTATGTGGTCCTATGTCAACACCATCCTTGAGTGGTTATTTGTACTATGTGCTTTTCATAGATGACTTGTCTCTCAAGTCTTGGATCTATTTTATAAAGGAAAAGAGTGAAACTTTCAACAAGTTTCAAGTGTTTAAAGCACTGGTTGAGAATCAGGCTGGAAATCACTTCATGATTTGAGATTTGATAATGGAGGAGAGTTTGAGTCTCATGACTTTAATGGCTTCTGTCGAGATGCAGGGATAAGAAGACAGTTGATTGTACCTTACAACCCCCACCAGAATGGGGTTGCTGAAAGAAAGAACATAACAATCTGTGAGGATGCAAAAGCTATGATATGTGATCAAGATCTTCCCACTTCCTTATGGACATAAGCCTCTAGCATCATTGTTTATATACATAACATAATTCCTCATGCTATCCTGGGAAAAAAGACTCTTGAAGAAGTTTTCACTAGTGAAAAACCAGATGTTGGACACTTGAATATTTTCGGTTGTCCTATCTACATTCATGTACCAAAAGAGAAGAGGACAAAGATGGATCCATCTGGAAAGAAAGGCACATTTGTTGGATATAGTGAATCCTCCAAAGCTTATAGAATCTATGTTCCCGAACAAAGCCACATTGAATTTAGTAGATATGTAACATTTCACAAAGAAGCTGCCTTCAAGCGCTCTAGAGAACTTCAGTGTGTTTTAGATATGGAGGAGCATGAGGCTCCCATGATGGAGGATCCAACTTCTAATTCTCCCCTTTCATATGTTGAGAGGGAGAAGCTAGAAGAGTTCTTAGACCCGCTTGATCCTGAAGAGCAAATAGAATTGGTAAAAATATCTCCTAATGAACCTCCTGCTAAGAGGCGATTTGCATGGTGTCGATACATTCTGCATGAGGCAGAAAAACATGGAGCACCATTAGGCACATCCAAAGAGTGAAGGAGACCTGAAAGATATTCAATATATTTAGTACAAATGAGTCACATCAGTGATTTAGAACCCACCACCTATGAGGAAGCTACTAAGAAGCAAGTATGGAAAGATGCCATGGTGGAAGAATACAAATCCATCATGAAGAATGATGTGTGGGAAGTGGTTCCTAAACCTGAAGGGAAGTCAATAGTAAATTCTGAGTGGCTTTATAAAATCAAACATGCAGCTGATGGCGGTATTGAAAAATATAAAGCAAGATTTGTGGCTCGTTTTTTTCTCACAGAAAGAAGGAAGAGACTATGATGAGACATTCACTCCTATGGCCAAGTACACTACTATTCGAGCCATTATTTTGCTTGCCTCAGTTCTAGGGTGGAAGCTTCACCAGATGGATGTGAAGAATTCCTTTCTCAATGGTGAAGTTGAGGAACAAGTATACATACAACAACTTGAGGGGTTTGTAGTTCATGGGAAGGAGTCCCATGTATGAAAACTTAAGAAAACCTTGTATGGGATTAATCAAGCCCCGAGGGACTGGTATTCAAGGATTGACCACTATATTCATAACTTGGGCTTATCCAAAAGCGAAGCTGACCCCAGCCTAAACTTCAAGGTTGTGAAGAACCAACCGCTAATCTTGGTTCTCTATGTTGATGACTTGTTCCTTACTGGAGAGGAACAACATATAGCTCGGTGTAAGAGGGAGATCACTTCTGAGTTCAAAATGAAATACTCGGGTCTTATGCACTACTTTCTTGGTTTGGAAGTTTGGCAAAGGAAAGATGATGTATTTATTTCACAAGGAAAGTACACAGTTGATGTGTTGCAAAGGTTTGGTATGATGGATTGTAAATCCATGTCTACACCAATTACTTCTAATCTAAAGAAACTACATGAGTCAGATTTCATATTAGATCTAGTGGATCCTACCATGTATAGACAACTCATTGGTTCCTTGATGTAATTGATACATAGTAGACCATACATATGTTATGGAGTGAGTATATTGAGTTAGTTCAGGTCTGAGCCAAGACATAGACATTGGGTTTCTTCCAAGCATGTGCTTAGATACCTTCGAGGTAATATTGCTTATGGACTCAGATATGCTTCCAGTGGAGGAGTGATGCTACTTGGTTATGCTAACTCTGACCGGGGTGGTAGTATTGTGGACCGAAAGTGTATATCCATATTTTTTTTTTAGCTTGGGATCAACTATGATCTCTTAGTCCAGCAGGAAACAAGGCTCTGTAGCATAGAGTACTACAGAAGCAGAGTATATTGAAACTAGTACCACTTGTCGAGAAGTTGTGTGGCTTAGGAAGCTACTTGCTGGGTTGTTCTATGAGAATATTGAGATTATTGTCATTCACTCTAACAATTAGAGTTGTATTAAGCTCTCAGAAACCTTATGTTTCATGATAGATCGAAACACATTGAGATGAAATACCATTACATCAAAGACATGGTCCAAAGAGGTGCCATAATACTTCAGTACATTGCTACTGGTGAGCAGATAACAAATATGTTGACTAAGCTTCTGCCTTGACGAAGTATAGGTACTTCTGAGACAATATTGGCATGGCATAGAATTCCTCCCTCACTGAGAGGGAGTGTTAAGGTTATAGCATCATGAATCATTCTCCAAGTCAATCTTGTGTGTCAAGACTGAGCCTTGTGTGTCAAGGTAGTTCCCTTATAGGATCCTGATTTGGACTGAGGAAACTTGTAGAAGAATCTTGAGTTGGACTTAAGAATGAATAATCCTCATGTGTTAAGGTAAGTGCTTTGTATGTCAAAGTGATGGTGTTGTACAGTCTTGTTTGTCAAGACTAAGGTCTTGTGTGTCAAGACGGATCCTCACATGTTGAGGTGGTGCCTCATGTGTTGAAGTAATGCTTTGCATGTCGAAGCATGAATGGTGTGTGATGTACTACTAACCATGGTTTAGCTATTAAGTCTCCTATAGAGGCTAGCCACCTATAGAGTAAATTACTTTAGCATATGGCCACTTGGAATGATAGTGGAACAAGATGATCACATCATTGGAAAAATATCCTTAGTATATTTGATATGATAGATAAATTAAAGTTGGCACATGTGAACCATGCAGATAAGACACGAGATAAACATAAGATGTGATAAGATAAGAGAGAACTTGATTTTCTCACTTCAATAATGATAAAGACATCGGTTAAATATGAGAGAACTTGAATTGTTAAACTTCAGTGATGTTAACAAGAAAGACTTATGTTAATTAAAGGAGAAATCAAATTGTTCACTTCAGTGATGTTATCAAGAAGGACTTCAGTTAAAAGAGTTAGCTAAGTGTTAATAAAGAATATTTGGTTAACTAAAGTGTTTTGCATGTCAACACTTAAGTTGAACTAAAAGACATCACTTGAGTTACGACACTTGAGTTGTGACACTTAAGTTACGACACTTGAGTTAGTCACATAATTAAGTGATCTAGCATCCATATGAAGGGTGAGTTCATCCTGAAGTCAAAAGATAAAAATAGAAGCCAAAGCATGAGAAGTATGGTATATATATGTTATGCAGGATTGATGAATTCAATGTGAGAACGAATTCTCTTCTCTCTTGAAGTCAATTCACTTTCTTTATGCATGTGACCAAAATCAACGATTTGGTTTTGTGCAGGTTATCATTCTGAGTTCTATTCTTCCATCTTCTCTCTTGCTCCGTGATTGCACCAGGGGTGCTTGGTATTTCTCTATGATAATGCATCGGGGTGCTTGATGAAGTATGCTCATTGTAAAGACATTCTCCGCTATCTATCAATATTCTAAGGAAGATTTTGTTGGGGTTTTATCCCTCAAGTACTAGTGGGTTTCCCCAGGGTAAATATTACGTCTCATGTGAATGCTTATGCTTTTGATTATTCATTGATTTCAAGTAATACTATGATTCCACATTAAAATAAAAAATTAGTAGTGCCATCACAACTTTGGCTAGAATAGTCATCGTCCTTCTTCTCTATGCTAATGATATCATTCTTATGGCAAGATGTCCCTCTGATCTCGACAATTAATTAAAAATTCTTTGTTCTAGTACATGTGTGGCTATTAACATTAACAAAACAAAGTTTATGATAATACAATCCAAAAAGATCACTCATGATAGGTTTGCATAGGACAACAATAGTTTGGAGGAAGTAACTTCATTCAAATACCTTGGAATCAATTTTCATTACAAGCTTAATTGGAACTAGCATTGAGAAAATGATAAATGGTGGGTGGAAAGCTTATTTTGGCCCTGAAAATAATTGTAAATTAGTAGACCTTTAGCTATGGGATAAAAATAAGTTTCTCTTTGACACTCTTGTCACTCTAATTGTCTTATATGGTTGTGAAATTTGGGGCTACAACATCTCTAGAGAATCTTGGACAAGGATTGAGCAAATCCATAAACATTTTATAATCTATAATCTTAAATTGAAAACGATACACCCTATGCTATCCTCCTCATAGAAGCATGTATATCCCCCATTGAGATCATGGTTATGGCTAGGTATTTAATGTATTAGCACAATGTAATTAACATGGACGACAAGAGGATTTCTAATATTTCTCCAAATTCTTGTCTAAACCATATGCACCTCAAGCGGGGTTGGAACAAAGATGTCAACTCTTGGCTAAATCATTGGGGTATCAAGGAAGAGGTCACTTTGCACAATATTGATAACATAAAAATATTATTACATTTAATGTTAAGAAGGAATTGTGGTGTGATAAGAGAAAATTAATATACTATAAGGAGGTGATTAACCCCAATCTTGAAGATCAACAATGTCTCTCTATTTTAACTAGCACACAGAAGAAAATCAACATTGCTAAAATAAGAATGAACTCTCATGAGCTCCATAGTGTAGTTGGGTGTTGGACAATTCCTTAAACACCTTGGGTAGATAAAATTTGCCATCTTTGTGAGACTAATAAGGTTGAGGATGAAAAACACTTCCTCTTAGATTGTCCTCCGTACATCCACATTAGATCTCAATTTCAAAATATTCGTTACAATAATAACCTTCATAACTTTTTAACTCACCAAAAGTATAGTGACTTACGAATGCTCCTCTTCAAGCTTTTCGAGCACATAAATACAATTCTAAAGCAATTCAAACAATTTCTTATTTTTTTTAAAGGTTTTATAAACCAAAGTTGGTCTCAAGTGAATGTTAGTAACTACCATCATCCTTATAAATAGAAATAATTTAAAACAATAATTTTTTCTCTTTCCAATAAAATATAATTTCTCTTTTTCTTTTGATATTTTCTATAAATTTGTATACATTTGGTAAGTGAGATATTTTAGTATATTATTAGAGATCTTAATAGAATGTGCTTCTACAACTTTTGCTTTAGCGAAGTTGTTAGCATGTGCCTCTACAACTTTTGTTTTTTTTAAGTGTATAAGTCATTCAAAAAAATAATAATAACAATAATTAAAATAAGATGAGAGTTACTCTATTAATATCAATTTAGAGCAACTTTAATTTATGAAATATGCAAGGAATCATTATTTTTTTTAGAATTTGATTTTTGTGAAAATGTAGTCAACATTTTGAAATTGAAATTGTGTTTTAATATGAGTGTACATAAAATATTATATGAGAAAATGATTTTCATCTTTAAACCATTTTAATACTATAAAGATGATTTAATGAAAGCATGACGTCTTTATACCAACTTTTTTTAAACCACCTAAAGCATGAAACAATCATATAAAGCCTCTTGTTTTCCTTATAAAAAAATTACCTAAATTCTAAACACCTTTTATATTAAAAGTTTTTTGAATATTAAATTTATATTTAATCTTTAAAAATATATTTTTAACTTTCCAATCAGATTAATAACCATGATCTTTTTATGATGTTGTTTTAATAATCATTATAATAGCTCCACATCTCATTGAGTATTATTTGTAACTCATTAAATCAACCTTTTATTGTATCCCTTGCACTTAAATGGAAAATGTTACAAACTCACGTATGTGCATTTTTACAAACTATTTAATATAAATGAATATTTTTTTTTCAACTGAAAAAAAAATATTCTTACTATTCATAAGGGACATGTACTATCATTCAATTTGACTATATATCTAATTCCCTATTCTGCAGACAAAATTACGTATAAAGCAAATGTAGTCAAGTTAACTTCTAGAAAGTACGAAATTACCAAAAAGTGACACCCAATATATCTCGTCCCCCAAAAGATCACAATCCAGGAGTTCTGAGTAGGTTATACAATAACATTAATAGATCTGTACAGTCACAGTAACATTAATAGATCTGTACAGTCACAGTTTCTGGAGGCCTAACCTCATGAAAGTGAATAATCTGTAAAACAGCCTTCTTCTAGAGATAGACCTTTCTTAGATAAAAGATCGGCCTTGTGGTTGACTGTAAGTGACACATATTTGACGTGTTTGCTAGTGTAGTGCTCCAGCTGATCCAATATACCTCTGATTAGTGAAGCTACATTGAGTGCATTTGATTCTAATGCACTCACAGTGAAGTTAATTCGGGACTAAGATCTGTATGGTAAAAAGTTCTATTTTTTTTTTGGAAATGTGAAGTTACAGGTGGTTTATGCGTTATGTTTTGTATGTAGACTGTAAGGATCCAGTTATCTATTATTTTTTATATTGAATATGGTATAGGTGACATTAAATTAATTATTATGATTAAATATATTTAAAGATAGTAATATTTTTTTTATGAAATATTTGATTTGGAAAAATTATATAATAAAATTTCATAAATTAAAAAATATACAATTTATTTATAACGATTTTTTTTATTTTAATTAAAACTACATATAATTTTTTGTAAATATAATATCTTAAAGCGAAACACAAATGTAATTTTTAATGTAACTATTTCACCTACTAAAATATTCTTTTTTAAAAAGTAACTTGCGTTACTACCTTCATCATGAACCGTAACAGCGGTCCTATCCATTGTATTTTATTGCTCATCCAAATTCCAATGAAGTTACAGATCTCATACAATCTCATGATGTGATACCACCATATTCATCTGTCTCTATCTGCACAGTATGTCTTATTGGGATCCTATGTTACCACCATATCAGTCCCGCTTTATCTGGATAGGAAGTTGTATTCAGATACCGCCATATCGTCCTCGTTCTGTGTGTTGAAGTAGTATTGGGATCCTTATCCATTGCCTTCCACTGAAACTGCATATATCTCGTGATGTAATACCAAAGATACTACCCAGATCAAGGAAACTAACTTTTCCCTATCTCTGCTCTGCACTGGAAGCTCCCACTAAAAACAGTCTCGTTTGGTAATTATGCAATTTCAGCAATAACCATGATTGGTAATTACGATGATCCGTCCTAAACTAAACACAAAATTTAATTATGATTTGTTATTTTGTAATTATACAATTTCAGCAAGCAGGATGATTGGTAATTACGATTATCCATCCTAAACTAAATATAAGATTTAATCATAATTTGATTAACACATAATTTGATTAACAAAAACTGCAATTTCAACAATCCTTCATCTAACAGATTTCGAGATAGAGACATTTTGATTCTCCCATATACTACTACCTACTTTCTGGGTGGGATTGGTAACACCCTATAAAATTGATTGGACAGAACGCGTACGCTACAGAGTACAAACAATGGGTATTGATTATGCAATAGTGAAAGTTGACAACTGGCCAGTGGCCTCCAAACTTCAAAGAACAAAAAGCATATTATTGTTCGTTGCATGGAGCCATATCCATAAAATACAACCATATCAACAGTTTTGATGGATGTAGTGTTCCCAGAACGTTCAGAAGTTTCGAAAACTTTTACACATTTTATTTCAAAAAATTCAAACACAATACAAGAAGTTAGTCATTAAATCATTTAATCCTGTACAGTTTTTCAACTTGCATCCGAACACTACCAATTCATAATCACATTTTAGATATATGCATCTTCGAATAATATGACCTATGAATTTTATATTGGTTGATGTGCATGCAGGGTGTATCATCTGTTGAATAAAATGGATTTTACTATAAGTTCCGAAGCTGCTACCATACTTGTCACTTTTGAGTAACACAACTCTTTTTTTAAATGCATTAAACATTTATTACACTTCTGAGTTGAATATGTACAGTTCTTATTTCAGCTTCAACTCTCATGCCTGTGAATCCCACCATCAGTTTGGTAGCATGTTCCCCGCTCCACACCTTGAGAACTGGTGTTTGATGCCATCCACTTCACATGTATTACGTGCTTTAAAATATATATCAGATCAAGGGAGGAATTAGAATTTTATGGTTTATTTATCAAGATCATATTGCATCTGTTCTATGTAATCTTCTAGATATATTCTTGAGTTTCTCGAATTTTCCAATAAAAATCTAGACATAATTTTATGATGATCATGGCTCATCAATGAATGTATAGTACTTTGAGTTTTGGACTACTCAAATTTGCAAGTTAGTTTGGCATTATTATGATGTTGATATAGTTTGGTTTGTTATTTTAATTCAGTATATTGTGTAGTTTGAGGATAAGGGCAAAAGCTAGAGGTGAGGTTTGATAGCTATCTGTAAGAAGTCTAGGTTGAGATCTTCATAGATCATTGTAAAGTTTTTTTTGTAAAGTTCGTAAAATTATGTTAATTCAAAAAATCGAAAATTTACATGACCATGCTAGCAATGTCTCCATCATGAGACCAAATACTACTAAGATTAAAAAAAAAACCTTAAGAAAACCACTTTCCTAACAGACTAAGACCTAACAGTGTTTGAGTTTGGATCCCCCATACCAAGGGGGTTATGACCACAAAATTTTGGTTGTTGAAAGCATTCAGATTTTTTGTACAGCACCATGGATTTTCAAAATTTTCTCTATGCCTACATCAGTCAATCATCATCAGAAATCAAAACATGCGAAGTACCGACACTTGAATTTTCAGGCTTGAAAGCTTGCTTGACAATGTCTGGGCAGCATTGAAACACTAACTGAGTTTTGGCCTACTTGCTTGGCTGGGGTTGACTGAAAGTCTTCCCCGTTGCAGCATACGCGAGGGCATCCATCTTTGCGTTTATTTGGGCCATTTCCAGCCTCTGCTCCCTTGCCAACGTTCGTATCCCGTCTTCCAGAGTCACGATCCGTCCAAACAGTGAGACCCTATTCTGATCATCCAACATATACCCCTTCACGCAATCCTCCATCACAATGCTTAGAATGGATTTAACCATCCAAAACACTTTCGGAGTTTTGGTGTGGCAAGTCTCCCTTCTGCGGGTGGACCTTGAGTCCTCCGCCAACCCTCTGAAACTCTCAGCCAACAGACCCGCCTCCGACGCCCTGATTCCTCTCTGCATCCTTTACTTCAGGCGTTCCAATTTGGTCTTTGCCGCAGGCGTGATCTCCTTCTCAAAGAACCCTTGCACTCTGCTCAATTCCCTGAGAGCCCACGGCATATGCAAATGCTTGGGCCCGTTGGACATGCACCTGGTGGTTGTCTTGGTTTGAACCATGCTACTCATCCCCAAAAGGAGAGCCCCGCTTAAAGATTCGAGCGTTCTCAGAGTAATCCAATATACCAGTGGCCTCCCTGTGCGATTCTTTGCAATGGCTGGAAGACTCTCCTCAATCACCTCAGCAAGAAGAACCAATCACTGACGATATAACCATAGTGGGCCTTGCATATTTTTGGAAAACCTTGTGAAATCATCATAAGAGCTGGACAAGGTGGCCATGAAAGCTCGCACGAGAGCGAGTACATAATACAGACCTTGGGATCCTTCACTGTCCTACCTGTTGTACCTTGTTGTAGGATCTGTATTGATGATAAGCCGCCAAGGATTTATGCTCTCCCCCTCTCGTACACCACATGTTGCATTGCATGGACGGTCCATGCAGGTGATACATTCGTCCCTCGAACCCCTTTGATGATCAGTGATGTGAACACTCGTCGTGGGAGATAGAGAGTCCTTGTAAAATTGGTATTAACATCTTTAGTTAATTTTTTTTTAGTAAAATCCAAATTTAAATATGTTTAAATTAAACTTATTTTATAAAATTATGTGCTAATTTATTATAAATTATTGATGGAAAGAAAGATGATCATTTTTTTTCCAGCGAAAAAAGCATACTATTTATATTCAAAATTGAATTAAAACATTACAATGATAGATCGGTCAACTAATTGACACAGATCCTGTTCTTCATCCAAACTGTCCATATCCTGCTATTACATACTTCATGTTCAAGATACATACATACACATTTATTTCATCTACAATGTAGTCATCCCCCTGTCTAAGCCAAAATTGTACTTGTCAACCCTTTCTAATCCAGGAAGTAGAGAGATCCACTATCCTGAATCTCCTCTTCAAAATATTCTTCCCATATGAGATAGCCATTCTCCCCTGTAAGAGCCTGTTTGGACAAACTATCTGTCAATTGGTTGTGTTCTCTGTAAATGTGCTCAATAACAAAGTTCCTGAGTTGCACAAGTTCATTCTGTATTATGTTCCACCAATGTGTTAAGGCAGTAATGTTCAGCTTGTAATCATCCTTAGCCCATTTTATAGTTACTCTGGAATCTCCAAAGAGCTTAAGTCTTGGAAAGCCAAATTGATTTTCCATCCTCACATATACCCACAGAGCTAAAAGTTCAACCTTCATGTTTGTGCCCTTACCACACCTAAGACGAAATGTGAAATAATGATCCTGATTTAAGAGTATTTTCCCCTTGCTGCGCATTGTCCCAAGGATGCTGCACCATCAAAGAAGATAATAGGATCATCCAAGTTCAAAATAAAGTTTCTTACCTTCCTTTGTGCCGAACTTTTCTTCAGCTGTTTGTATGGCATATAAAAACTCATTGTTTGTAAGAAAACAACTTCAATATTTGCAACCTGATCTTCAAATAAACACTTATTTCTCATCCTCCAGATTGACCAAGAGATAAAAACAGGTAGTGTGAGGTGTTCTGCACAATTTTTTATCCAAAACTTTAAACTTGTTTCAAAATTTCCATGTCTCCAAATAGTGCCAATATTCAATGCTCTGCAGAATTTTCCCCAAATATTCAAAGTCAATGTGCAATCCATAAAAATATGTGAAGTGGTTTCTATCCAGTTTTTGCACAATGTACATCTGCTTGGTCCATTCCAGCCCCTCTTCACCAGGTTTTCCCATGTTTTCACTCTATCCATAAGTACAAACCATAGAAAACATTTCAATTTTAATGGCGTATTCCAAGTCCATATGACCTTGTACCACCATTGTTTTGGAAAGAGGCACTTCCTCTTTATGATGGATTTGTACACTGTATTTGCAGTCACCAAGCCTGAGCTTTCATTTCCTTTCCAGACTAACTTGTCTTCCTCACGGTTCAATCTGCACCCAGCAGAATTTAATGATTCAATGTAGCAATTCCATTATGTAGCCAAATTTCCACTTAGTCCTAAGTCCACACCACTGTACCAATAATTACCAGGCCCTCGCTTCTTCACACTGTCTAAAGTATTTAGTAATCCTCTCTGACCAGTAGAGAGTGTATAACAGTCATCCAACCCAATTATAGGATCAGTCCCAATGGAAGTTTCTTTTCCATTGCCAACCTGCCAAAAAATATCCAAAGCCAGCCACTTATAAACATTTAAAAAACCCCTCCAGAGTGGTGAGACTCCCCTGCAAATTTTCTTTGAAGTTCTAAACCAGTGGGAAACTTTGATTTTAATATACTTGCAATGTACAACTCTTGACCAAAGGGTATTCCCAAACAAAGCTCTCCAAAAACTTTTTAGTCTTAAAGCTTCACTGAAAATATGTAGATCCTTAATCCCCCATCCCCCTGCACTGGTAGGCAAAGAGATAATTTCCCAACCTGCCATAACAAGACCCCCCAGACCCTACATTTCCTGTCCATAAGAAGTTGAAAAACATCTTCCTCATCAAATTTATAATCTTCTTTGGGATAGGTAGCAGAGAAAACCAGTATACAGGAATACTGGTTAAAACAACATTTATCAAAGTCAACTTCCCTCCAAGTGATAGCATCCGATAGGACCATTGAGAAATCATATTCTCCATCTTTCTTAAAATCCAAAACCAGTCCTTTATAAGATATCCATTGGGTTTTAAAAAGAAGCCAAGGTAAGTCAAACCATCACATGCCACCTCCCAATTGTATGGCAAGATTTGTAGTATTTCATTTCTCCTACTATCTTCAACAAAAAAATGATAGAAAGTGGACTTCTTCAAACTAATTTTCATCCCTGAAGCTTTGTAGAAAATATCCAATAAGTCTCTGAATAGGATCCATTTAGACAAAGTATCAACTCCAACCAACAAGACATCATCAACAAAAAGAATGTGAGTTATCTGAATCGAATTTTTGATCTTCAATCCCTGAATGAGACCATCCCTTTTTGCTTGCTTGATCAATAGACTTAAACCTTCTATCACAAGGAGAAATAAAAGAGGTGATAATGAACAACCCTACCTAATTCCTCTGCTGCAGCTAAAAAAACCCGAGGGTTGACCATTAACTAGAACAGAAATGTTCATAGTGCTCACACAAGCCATTATCCACCTGATTACACTTGCAGGTACACCAATCTGTATCAGAATGATCCTTAAAAAGTCCCAATTCACTCTGTCATAAGCTTTTTCTAAATCCAATTTCAGAAGAAGTGCTTTCTGCTTCCTCTTTTTTACCGAATGCAATAATTCCCGTGTGATTCCTACAGCATCATGAATTTGTCTATCCAGCAAGAAACCAATTTTTTCAGGAGAAATGTATTTTGAAAGTGTAGGCTTTAACCTCTCCGCAATAATCTTTGAGACTATTTTATACACCAAGTTGCACAATGCAATTGGTCTAAATTCCCCGAAAGTTTTGGGATCACTATTTTTTTGGAATAAGTGTAACAAAAGTAGCATTCAGTGCCCCACTGATGTAACCAGTCCTTCTGGTATATTCAACCATCTTCAGAATATCATTTCCCATCATATCAAAAAAGTGAATGAATAGTTATACTGTCCAACCATCAGGTCCAGGACATTTCTCTTTAGCAAATCCTTTCAGTGTCTCTTCTACCTTTACCAAAGTAACTTCCTTTTCCAATTCTGCAACATCACTTTTTTTGAAATTTTTTGGATAAAGCTTTGCCACTTTCAGCTGAGATATTAAATCACATTCCCCTTCATCAATGTAGAAATTACTGAAATAACTTTTGGCACTTATTTGTAAATTTTGGTCTCCATAGATGTCCCTTCCATTTGCATCCTCGAGGCTCCAGACGGTCTTGATGATCATTATACTCTCTTATGGTGTACATGATTATAAATTATTGATTGAAAGAAAGATGATCATTATACTCTCTTATGGTGTACATGATGGTTGTATTCGCCTTATCCGAGTTATCACAAAATACCCTCCATTCATACAAGTTTGCTTTCAATTCCATTCAAGGACTTGCTTTATTTTTAATATATTCTCTCACCTCAACTCTGTGATATTTGTGATTTGTCCCACGCACAATGATTGGTTTTGTTCTTTCATTAAACACATTAGTTTTGATTTGAGTAAATTTTTTACACAACTCTTTAATAATATAGTAATCAAATTTAGATTTTTCGTTATAAAATAAAGTTTAAAATAAATATGGAAATCAAATTGATATTTATAATTATAAAATAAATTTTGAATATAAATTTTATTTAACTAATATATTTTTATGGTTTTATAATTTTTTATAAAAGGAAATTAAACATGGCATAAAAATAACAATATTTTTTTTAGGTAATGTCATCTTTATTAAAAACATGTTTTAGAGGTGAAATCGTTTGACACAAAGTATAAAGAGTGTGCATGTCAAGATCCTCCATTAGTGTACTTTTAACACACTATTGCCTTTTAAGAAAAGCTTAGAGAACTTTTAACGGTTATTTTGAAGCCACGTGTTACTATCTTGCCTAAACACAACAATTGAGTTAAGATGTTAAATTGCTAAAAGTAGTTGCATAGTCCATGGTGTCCATACATAAGATAGATCAAGGCTTTGGAACTCCATATGACAATAATACAAGCTAACAAGGATAGCGATCAATGAGATAGGCAGAAGAGAAAGCTAGTGCATAGCTATCAAAGGTGAGAGGTGACAATTCAAGGTGTGGGGCTCCATCAAATTGAGGAAACATTTTGCAATATCAATTGCCACGGAATAGAGAAGAAGGTTATTTAGTGGGAGGTGTGGCCATGGAGGGGATTGTTGGTAGTACGGCTGTCGTTACACCAAAACCCGCAGGTGATTGGTAAACTCACCACCGCTAGATTTCAAGGATCCACAAGAGGCGATTAGTCCCTTGTCACGATACACTGGGGAGCGCTGACTACTTGCAATTTCATGCAACAATCTCCCCCTCAGCGCGAGCCGAGTGTGTATCGAACTCGTGACCTCTTGCTCTGATACCAATTGTTGGTAGTACGGCTGCCGTTACACCAAAACCCGCAGGTGATTGGTAAACTCACCACCATCAGATTTCAAGGATCCACGAGAGGCGATTAGTCCCTTGTCACAATACATTGGGGAGCGCTGACTACTTGCAATTTCGTGCAACAAGGACAAGCAAGGGAAAAACCGTAATACCAAGTAAGGGTTGTGATATGCATTTATTTTTTCTCTCTCTCCACAGTCTCTAGGTCATGTGTTGTGTGTATGTAGAGACCATGGGCCATGAACTTTGCTCCGGAGCTTATGTATTATGCATGTCTTCCATGATCTAAAGGCTTGTCTACCTCTACATTGATGTATTTTAAACTCTATTGAAAAAGGATCATATTGAGGTTGTAATACCTAAACTTGTAGCAATAAATGTGTTTGAGATAGAAAATGATCAATTACTGGCTTCTTGTATTCACTGAATATCACTTGATAAATAATTTTCATAGTTGTTGAAGCCTTGTTGAACTTGAACATGGAAACATACACAAGTTCATTGTAGAGAGTTTGTAGAAAACTTGACTATAACGATGATGAATTGGTTTAATTATTATGGTAGACAAAATATGTTATTGTTTTACATATATATCCAAAATGGAACTCTTGGGGGTATTCTTCTTGATAAAACTAGTAATTCAATTAAATCATAGTTCATATAACCATGGAGTCACTACTACATTGGGGTGAAAAGAAACATTTATTATGACATTAATTTCAACAAAGCCCTTTGTATTAGCTTTAGCCTCAAAATTTCCAATAATTCAAAAAAAACTCACTAACGCTGATTTATCAAAACTTATAAACATCATAGAATCATGAGAAGGTTGGATACTTGACTTTGTGCTTAAAGATTTTACTAGGTTTTCACTCTGGAGTAAATTATGTTCAACTAAGAATTATTTTATTGACATATTAGATGTAATTTTATCCATGCCAAAATATCGATATATTGATGTATAAACATCCAATTTATTGCATAAACATTAATTTTGGGTGGGGCCTAAGTCTGATGAGCCTAAATGTAATATGCATGATATATATACTCTCTCTCAATCAAGTGGACCCATCTCACATGCTCAATTAATTGAGCATAAGTCAACATCGTGTATCTCTAAAGGAGACACACACACCACGCCATTAACACATGTAATATTGAAGGAAGCATTACAACTCACCTCATGTAGACATAATCTTTAAAATATAAAAGAGTAAAATTTCAATTCATACATAGCAATCCATCAATTCTGAGTACAATACATAAATTATAATATACTTGTTCAAATAAGAATCTACACATTATGAAAAATGCACCAACCCTATTGTGAAACCCATGTGCCAATAACCCCCCCCATGGTTGACTCTCCCTCAATTCGATTCCAAGAGGGACACACAACATCTAAATGTCATTTCCAGTGCCTAAAGTTTATCATTTTGAGGTAAGGCACATATGATTCATATGATGAGATTACCCACTCTTTCAAGGTGTAGGTTAGGGGTATACAATTGATTAAGGTTAAGTGGGTTTATAGTGAGTAGATAGTGACTACATATGATTAGGAGAATGTGGGTTTATAGGGGTTTGGTGTTAAGGTTGTTTGGGGCTTAGTTGGGATATAATGTGTAGGAGTTAATATGGTTATAATGGTTAGGTCTTGTTGTTGTTGTTTAGGGGTTTGTAGGTTTACAAGAGTTTAGGTTTAAGGTTGATTAGAGGCCAGGGGGTTATATGGATAAGAGATTAAGAGGGATAGGTAGGTCAAGGGATTATGGGGTTATATGGTTTAATGGATATGAGTGATATGGGTTAGGGGGTAGTGGTTAGGGATATGTTATACACGGATTAGGAGGTACAACAGGGTTAGAGTGGTTGTAATCATCTAGGGTTAAGGATAATTAGGAGTTTGTGGGGTTATAATAGTTAAGAGTGATGGTTAATTAGGGGTTAGTGTGGTTATAATGGTCATGGGTTAATTTCATTTTGGGGTCAATGGGGTTCCATGAGTAATGGGGTTATGGGTTAATAATAACCAAATTTAGTCGAGGGGTTAATAACTCGAATGGCAAGGAGGTAAGTTTCTCACTCTCCCCACCTGGGTTCAAATCCCTAATGAGTCATTGGTTTGTTGTGATAAGGCTAGAAGGGAAGGCACCCCCCGTGAGTGGAACCCCCATATTGGGCATGTCTCGAAGATGTCCCAACCATTTCTAAGTCACAAGTTATTGGTATATATGGCTTGCAACCTGATAGATATACTCTTGGGTTATAGTGGCAATCATTGGAGTTGAACCTGGGCTTTGCCCAAGTAATTTTGATGAGTTGTTGATTCTTATGGTTAAAAAAATTAACCAAATCTATATCCATATTTATACCATGAAGCAATAGAGTACTAAAAAACCATATAATTCCACTAGACATCACCTCCTTAAATTTAATTCCTTAATTACAAGCTCAACCCACTAGTATACTATATAGCCCTATATCCAAGTGGCCTTTGATGATAAATAGAATTGGATGAACCATGAGCTATCACAACATGATACTATAGTAATTTTTTACCACTTTCATTAAAGGAGTTCATAGAAAATATGACAATGAAAAAACTATTCTAAAAATAAAATAAACAAAATGAATGTTCTCGCATATAGAATGTGCATTAGGCTAATATAAAAAGGAAATATTTAAATTATATGAATGTAGAATAAAATATTATCTAGTATATTTGCGCCGAGAGGCGCTCTACAGCCCAATATGGGGGAGATCTTGTGAGTCGAGTGTTTGTCGAGTAACAAAATAATACAAAGTAATCAAAATAAGAATAATACAAAGTAAAAAGTAATAAATATTATGTCCGCCATAAATAAAAAAGAATAATACAAAGTAAAAAGTAAATATGAGATTTAAACTAGAGACTTTAGACTTTAGGATTAGGTGGTAAATATTATGTCGACCATAAACAAAATGAATAATACAAAGTAAAAAGTAAATATGAGACTTAAACTAGAGACTTTATTTTTTACTTTTAATACAAAGTAAAAAGTAAATATGAGACTTTAGAGTGTTTGTCCAGTAACAAAATAATACAACGTAAACAAAAAATAATAATACAAAGTAAAAATTAATAAATATTATGTCTGTCATAAACAAAAAAGAATAATACAAAGTAAAAAGTAAATATGAGACTTAAATTAGAGACTTTAGAGCTTACGATTAGGTGGCTCAAGTATTTCACTCAAGGAGCTATTCAAGGAGAGGTTTGCACCTCGGGAGATTTGATCCGTGATCCCTCTCGGTGCTTAATAGAGCCTAGGATTTGGATCTAGGTTGGTATTATCTCAAGCCCGAATAGATGACAAACCGGAAGATGCTTCTAAGTTCCACTTATGTGTAAACATCGATTCGAGGTTTAGTGCCCCAATACGGGCCTTTAAGCCCCAAACATGTATTAGGGCATTAAACCATGGTTTATGGGCATATTCCATTGTTAACAGACGCTAATGGCCAAAAATGCATTATGAACATAGGATGTTTGGCAAGTGGGCTAAGGACAAGTTTCACGGACTATGGAGTTGGAGACACTCGCAGATATAAACCAAAGTATCATATTTAAAACTTCCCTTGAGGAAGGAGTACCTATGCTCAATTTTATAATAATTGTAGCTTGCAATGATTGCACTATGGGTTTGTGAAGTATGAAAACGAAAATAAGCATGGCTATGAACACTACACAATGGATCCATGTTTAACCAGATCATAGCAACTAGAAATATAATGTGGATCTACGTCTCAATGTATATCAAAAAAATGTTGAGAACCTGAAATTATATATGAATTTTTAATTTTCCAATCAACTCATCATGCAATGGTAATTTTCGGCACAGTTCAGGTGGTGACATCTGTAGATGATGCCATCATATCTTGAGGTCTTTAATCCAACCTGCCAATTGTAGGATTTTTTCTATGTAGATAAATGATATAAATTCTAACATAGAAAAACATCATTTAATTATTGATCATTAATTATACCATTAACAATTGAGAGGGAATCCACCAATGATGAATGTGGGTGACAAGGTGCAAAGTACAATCCTTAAGTGTGAATAAGTGATATAAAGTCGAACACTTGGGTGGATCAGGGAACACAAGTCAATGATGTATACTCGTTGTTAACTGTGAGGGAACTTGACATTGATGATTGCAAGCCCCTAGGTATTGTCAAAGGTTTTTAAACTTGCTTCCTAGACGATTTTTTTCAGTCTATAGGAAGAAGTTTGTCATAAAGAGAGCATTCAAACATCTCTCCTCATTTGACACGAAATATGTAACTAACTTGACTTAATGGAACAAAAGGTAACAAAACCACTAGATGTTTCTTGATACAAAGATGGTTGACATGCATTGTAAAAAGTTTAAGGAATGGTCGACACATGTTTAATCAACTTCCCTTTAACATTAATGTGTCACTAAAATTATTTGGGTAGCAACTGACAAGGAAAATTTTAAGGATCCATAATTTGTTTAAATTGTAAAAGCCTTGGTGAATCTTACTAATTGTTAAATTCCCAACCATAAAATGTTGGGTGATGTTTTTATAAACAAATTCAAATTTCTAAGGGTTTTATATAGTTTCTGGGCAATTTTGACGATTTTTTAAGTAAAAAAACGTTGTCCCATGGAATTTAGGCGAATCAATTTAGAAAAAAAGCGGAAATAGACAAATATATTTTTGAAAAAAAAGGTGAAAAATTAGTCCATGGGCTAAATTTCGCCCCTAAAAATTTCATTGGCAACTGATACTCATACATAAACCAATGAAAACCATCAATGTTGAAGGCATAAAAATGGGGACCCCGTGATGATTAGAAGGATAACTAATGGGTGGAATGACTCATCATTATGGTATGGTTTCCTAAGCAATAATAATCCCAACTACAAGAGTTTTTGATGAAAAAATAGGTCTTATGTTCAAGGGTGACACTTAATGGCTATTGCCATGTTTCAATCGAACAAATTAAAAATGTTGATATGCTTTCCCCCATTTTTTTTTTCTTTTAATGTTTTTTCTTTTTCATGGTATACAAAGCTTGAAAACGAATAAAAACTGCTATGGTACAATGGAGGAAATGAGTGTTGTAAGGGTAGGCAACCATCTTCCAAGCACATGGTGCAGTCCTATGTAAAATGAAAACGCACCAAAGGTACTAGGCTAGTTATGCACAAAAACGAATGTTTCCTCCTAAGGTAATGGGTTAAGATACAAGATAAATGGTGGCCAATATGACAAGTGACACAAAGTAATGGAAGAAGTCGTAAGCATTGGAAAAATGATTGATGATTAGGTGATATGCATGCTGCTGAAAGTAATAATGGAAGAAGTTGAAGTATTATGACAAGATCAAGTAGTAGGTTTTTGGCATAGGGTTGAGTTGTGGATGCAATTGCGCAAGCCAACAACTTATCATTAGATGCAAAAAATGCTAAATGTACCTAATCACATTATTGAAAACAAGTTACCAGAAAATTGTATAATCCTGCATATGATCAATAAAAAGGTTAATAAATGATTACTCAATCAAACAAGAGGCACGAGGTGACAATGTCCTTGGCATTTCCACTAGCTCAAAATTCATGCTCATGCATGTCTTTGTCTATTTAATGATATCATGTTCTCAATCCCAACGTTTTCCCTCTCATTTGTGTGCATTTTTTAATGTTTACTGTGAGCTTTATTTGTTCTCTTTCTTTTTTTTCCGCAATATGTACGCACACTTCCGTTTGCTAATTTTACCTTTGTAATTTCATTACAATTCATGGAAATCTACCTGATGATGTTTTCATGGTTGGATAAAAAAAACCAATGACTGTAAAAAGCAATGTTGTCAAACTAGAACATACTGAAATATGTTAGCAACCAATTCATTCCTGAAGCAGAAACAAAAACATGCAGACGACCGGGATTTCTTGTTATTATGTTGGACATAAGAATATCATGAGAGAATCTCCTAAGAAACAAATGCACGACATGAAATGTCATTTTTAATTGCTTGCACAAGTTACCCGACTATGCAATGAGAACAGATTAAAGAACCCCTCTTGAAATTCAACACGCAGGACAAAAGTTTGAGGCTATCAAAATGCCTTTTGTTGTCGCTTATTTTGCTCAAGGATTTTTGTGGTGGAAGGGGGGTTTGTGTGGGTGATAGTCTAGAACCCAAAAATATTGGATAAAAGAGATGCATATCTGGGTTTATTATATCACGACATTTGTGGAAGAAATAGGAGACATTCAAACATGGAGTAGCATGACAATTTTTCAGTTGTGGGGACAAGTAGTAGCGATGTATGGAGATATGTAACTTCTCCCCGTTTGTGAGTGAAATATGGTACCCCCTCCATGCAACGATTTGGTTGTTAGACTCTATGGAGGTGTAGATACCCCACCCCCCTCCAAATTTGAAGTTGTAACCTTCTAGGAGGAAACACATGTTCTTAATCCATTAGGCCCACTTAACTTGTATATGTTATAGTCACAACCCATAATCCATTTTAACACTTATTTTGAATATGTTTGAAAAAAGAGTATTACTCTCATAAGCAACAAATATGTATCTTTTGGTTGGATAATTTAAGAAGTCTTATGGAAACTTAGGAATCTCACATTTATTTATATTTGTTAATGGAGTAAGCTAATCGCTAGACATTTTTGCACTTTATGGGCCATTTTTGCCGGAATCTGACAACGAATCGTTGTTGAAATCGTCAGTTTTCATTGTTGAAATTCCTTTTCTTTAATTGCGGAAATGGATTCAGTGCCCTCCAAAACCCTTGGGCGCCCCAATTATGTAATTTTGGCAATATATATATGTAATTTAAACAATTCCAACCGGATTTCGACAAGAAAAATTGCCAGAAAAACGATGCAAAACATCTAATGTTTATCTTACCCTTTTGTTAATTGAATGCATAACTTTGTTAGTCCACTATGGAACATAAAATTAACATTGTCCGACATTTTGGAGTTTTCACTTCGATGAAAAAAACAGAACAATCAACGTTTCGAACCCACTAAGTCCGAAAATCGCTCCTCGTGATGAGCCTCAGTGGTGAGTTCAAAACATTGATTCTTCTATTTTTTCCATCGTAGTGAAAACTCCAAAATGTCAGATAACGAGATCTCCTGCGAATTCTCAGCTCACATTATAAAATTAATAGTTATATGACCTAATTCAAGATTCACGACCAATTAATATTTTCTCATGGATGGATATTGAGTATCTACTTTTTAAATTTCCACATTAAAAGTTGGTAAGCCCATGAAGGATGATGATCACACAATGTTGTTAGTCAACTTGAAGATAGTCAATATAATTCTCATTGGAAGCATTTTATGGGTTTGGACAATGCATAAATCAACTTTTAGGTAACATCTTTACATTTCAAAGTAGTTACGCATTGAGTTATGTATGCCTTCCCTATTATATAACCAATTAATATATCTACGATTCATGTCATCGTGTACAATATTTCTGATGTAATATTGATGTCATTTTGAATTTATTTAATCATTATAAAATATAATTCCGTTAATAAAAAATATGTTGATTAAAAAGTGTATAATCAAATTTAACTAACCATATCATAAGCATAAAAAATTAATGTTTATAATTCATAGATTACTATTTATATATAATTTTAATATTATATTCAAGCTAAACAATACAGATCTTTTTGTTTGTATAATTTTTAAATTGTTATTTGTATCTAATTTTAATGCCATATTTAAATTAAACAATACAGATCTTTTTGTTTGTATAATTTTTAAATTGGTATTTGTATCTAATTTTAATGCCATATTTAAATTAAACAACAAATTGGTATATAAAATCATTTTATTTCTAAAAATTTTAAATTACTATTTATATATAATTTTGATGTCATTCAAGTTAAACAACAAATTGGTGTATAAAAAGTTAGTATATATCATCATCATGATATATTTAATAATTATCGTCATCATGGTATATTTATAATTTTTGCTTTTAGGAGATGGAAGCATTTTCAAAATCCCACCCTAAGGCTTCACCAATCTCAAATGTTTCCATATTTAAAAAAATAAAAATAATCTATGACATTGCAATCACGTGTATGATTACACATGTTTTCATTTCCTTTCCTAAAAAACTTCATTTTCTAATTAGATTTTATTCACATTTAGATTTTAAAAATAATAATAAATAAATTTTATGTTGAGATGTGCTTTTTAAAGAGAAATGTAACTATATGTTCAAAGAGGAAATTACACTGTATTTTAATCAAATTAATAGAATAAAGTAGTAATTTAATAAAATATTAAGTAAAACATATAATGTCTATTTTAATTTAAAGTTCAATATATATATATATATATATATAAAATTAAAATATAATGTCTATTTTAATTTAAAGTTCAATATATATATAAAAAATTAAAATATAATGTCTATTTTAATTTAAAGTTATATATATATATATATATATATATATATATATATATATATATATAAATTTTGATACTTCTTTAATTCATTAATTAATATTTAATTCATTAATTCATTGATACAAATTTGGTTATATTTAATTAATTATTTAATACAAATATTATGGAATTGGTTTATTTACCTATTTGCAATTTATATGTTTTTTTTATAATTATGTTGACATTCACCTTTTACAATTTCATTTAATATAGTTTTATTATTAAAATAATTGATCAAATATGAGATGTAAATTTTATCTCAAATTTTTACATTCACAAAAAAATTACACCTTTAAAGATTATACCTCCGAGAATTATAATGACAATCTGTAACATGGTTGCCCGCACGGGTGTGGCTTATTGGCAGTTCACTTGTTATGAAGTCACATGTTGTAAATTGGAGGTCACGAGTTCAAATCACACCCGGCTTTACCCGTGTCCCATGCTTGCGGGGTGTGTGGGGCACCTAGGGGTATAGTGGTAGCGGGATTGGATCCCTGGACCTTGTGTCACGCGAGTACTAGCCCAGTCTCCAGTATAATGACAATCTGTAACATGGTTGCCCGCACGGGTGTGGCTTATTGGAAGTTCACTTGTTATGAAGTCACATGTTGTAAATTGAAGGTCACGAGTTCAATTCACACCCGGCTTTACCCGTGTCCCATGCTTGCGGGGTGAAAAAAAAAAGAAAAAAAAGGAGGACAATCTGTAACATGGTTTTATTAGTAATGTCGGCTTGGGTCAGTTAGTTGAGATTGTACCCCTTAGTCTCCTATATATAGGAAGGAGACCATTCATTTGGAGTATCTTATCTTGTCTTGTCTTATGTACTTAGTACATTGTATAAGGAGGTTTCCCCCTCGAAGAGGCTTGTTATTCAACTATTTTCTTCAATCAAGTCATGGAGTACTCTTTCTAATTGCTCTTCTCATACTCTTTTTGGAAATGTTTTGCTTAACATTCGGTATTAGAACTCTTTCCTCGGGACTCAATTCTTCAAAACGAGTCATCTTGGAATTTTCGCTATAATTTTTTTCTACAAGGACTCGGAGAGCAAGATTAAAAACCCACTTTTTTAACAGGTTGAACTCTCTGTGGTCCAAAATTCAAATCTTGAGACATCACAGGTTCGGAGATATTGGTCTCGGAATCTAGGGTTTTTTACTAGTCCAAAACAGGTGTTCTATGAAAAAAGGTCATATATGGGGCATGCGAGGTCCAAATTGAGTGAGACTAGTTGATTAAGAAATTGTACGGACCAGGTTATCTATGGTAGAAGTTTCAGACTCAGATAAAAAATATTGAACACATGGCAGTCCATACAAGTTCTATATTCTAAAAGTACAAAATATAAGAAGCGTTGGGAGATTTAAAATAAATTTCTATTGACATATCAGAATTAGGTCAAACCTACAACATCAGAAATAGGACACATAATAATACAACAGGATGAATTTTCAGACCCAGAGGAGCCTAAATTTGAATTTTAACTCAGTTTCAAGTCGACCTTAAAACAAACTTCCAATCAAGGTTTGAAAAGGTACGCCATTTTTAATTTTGATTAAATTTGAGTAGAAGGATCTAATTGTGGTGACACATAAGGTGTGATATCTATTTATATTGTTCAAAATTCCACCAAAGTAAGTATAAAGAGGATCCATCCTCGACGTATGATGAAAGGGAAGACCTCTCTTTTCGAGTGTCCCAGTTGGAAGATATGATTAAAGGGGCTGTGAAAAAAGTTGATTTGGATAATTTAGAGGAGAAGTTGAATAAAATGGAGGAAAATATGAAAGGTTTGGTGAGAGCAGTTGATTTACTCAATTTAGAGGAGAAGTTGAAAAATATTGCTAATCTCATTCAAAATTCAAGGGATACTCTTCCTACAGGTAATGATGTGTTCTAGGATACTCAGGAGGATAAAGATAATTCTCATGTTCATAAACCTTCCATGAATAAGAATATTCCAAGAGGAAATGATTCTGGTAATGGAATCCATCAGGGATGGTCACCAAGGGGTGCCCAACTTCCCAATATTGACATGATAAAGTTTGATGGCAATGATCCAATAACATGGATATTCCAAATGGAGCAATCCTTTGATCTACACCAGGTTCCAACTTTGCAAAAGGTAACTATTGCATCACTATATTTAGAGCCTGATCAATTTGTATGGTACCAATGGTTTTGTGACCATAAAAAGGACTCTATTATATCTTGGTCTATATTCACCGAATAATTTATTGCACATTATGGGGATATTAATAGCAATACCTTCTTTATCCAATTAATAAGTCTCAAGCAAAAAGGTCCAGTTGTAGAGCACATCAAACAATTTCAGAAGTTCAGTATTAGAGTGAAGAACATTTCAGAAGATAATATGTTGAATCTCTTCATTGGCACCTTGAAGGATAGCATTCAACATGAGGTGCCTCTCTTTGAACCACCATCCTTGGAGAAGGCCTTTGTGATGGCAAGGAAGGTTGAAAGTAAAAATATGACGATGGCTACTATAAAGAGCACCTCCAACATGATACCGAGAGAATATTGTTACTTCTTCTAACCCACCTCAAAGGTTGACACCTCAACAAATAGAGGAAAGAAGAGCAAAATGCCTATGCTTTAATTTTGACAGCAAGTATAGTAAGGGACATAAGTGTGGTGAGAAGAAATTATTTTACATAGAATGTGAAGAGGAAGAACCAAAATAACAAGAACCATCTCCAGATGAAGAAATAGAAGATACTACTTCAGAAGATATTACTCTCACAATATCATGTCATGCATTGAATGGAATTAGCACTCCTCAAACTCTCAAGGTCGAAGGATTTATCAAAAAGAAAAAGGTAACAATGTTGATTGATTCTGGTAGTACTCATAATTTCATTCACTATAAATTAGCAAAATCTGTCAAATGTTGTGTATATCCAGCACCAAAGTTTCAAGTAATGATTGCAGATGGAGGAACTATAACCTGCTCAGGGAAATTCCATAATATAAATATTACTATAGGAGAATATGTATTGAATAGTCCAATGATTGCTATTCCCATGTGTTGGCTTGGTTTTGCAACCAAGCTTAGTGCAATGGGCACCTGCTAACTAGTAGCAGCAGTTTCAATAGAAATAAACAACAAACTACTTTAAACTATATTATCTATGTGAGGTAAATAAGCAAATAATGGAAATATTATAGAAAGCAAAACAATTAACAATATGTAAAAGAAATGATTTTGTATTAAGAATAGGGGCAAGCAAGTGCTTGCAATGGTAATACCTCCAAGTGATGAAGATTGTTGAGCAACTTCTAAGGTGAGGAGCTCCAAGCTCCAAAGGTCTCTTCTCCAAGATAGCTACAATAGTCAAAAGCTCATGGGAGATTTTGACAGCATGATGGATGGATGGAAAGTGAGGAGCCCCTACCACCTTTTTATAGTTTTTGGTTGTGGGGAATACCATTATGGTTTTGAGGAAACCAATGGTATTGACCAACATGGTTTAGGTACCTTTTCCCTCCTTTTTCCTTTTTTGAATATTTTTAATATTTTTATTCCCGTTTTAATATTTTTGGGAATTTTGGACCCTTTTTTAGGGTTTTTTATGCTTTTTGAGGAAAAATATTCATTTTGAGTGGAAAGAGGGGTGTATTAAGGTATTTTGGTGACCTTTTGATGGCTTTAGAGGCTCAAATGGTGAAAAAGTGGACAAATGGGTCATGTGAATAAGGAAATGAGCTAGTGAGCACTTTTTGGGTGTTAACAGATTGCCCCCTGATGTGTGAGGGCAGGAGCTCATCGTATGGTTGATAGACATCATAGTTCTTTTGCCTTTTTTCTGGGGTTTGGGGAGGAGAAGAGACCGATTGGAGACTGGATCCACAGCCCTTGGAAGCTGCAAAAATAAACAATATTACATGGCCTCAATATGAATGAGGAATAATCTCTGATAATGGACGAGGTGGGCATACCCATGCTCGTATCAAGACATATACATAACAATTAGTCCCAAGAAGGGGGACCTGAAAAATACATAAAAAATATGCTGGTACATCATAATGGTTCAGAGGGGACATCATTTTGGGATGTACTCATAATCATAACATGACTGATCTCAATAACTGATACATTGGAATAGAGCAACAACCGTTCTGAATAAGGTCTCAGAAGGGTTGATGAACTGCTGAAACGAAAGGTGTCCAATGTCTGTAGGGACTCAATGACTGTGAGTCATCACTAGGAAGTACTTGTAACTGTATACTCGAGGGAGTATAAAACTAGGGTACATTTGAATACTGTCGCCATGCGCAACCCAGATATGTATAGAAAAATGTAACTGGTTGTTTCCATAGGTGGACTCTCAAATGTGGAAGAGTCGGGTGGTATCCGGGGTCTTGAACAAATAACTGAAAGGACCTATACCCCGTGCGAGTCTCAACGATGCGATCAAGGTGTTGAAGTCGAGCATGTGAGAAACAACCATTTGGAGAGGCACTGAGGACTCTTCTCGAAATGATTCGTAGGCACTCATCGTAAATGGTGACGAGTCCAAGACACAGAGACCTCTAGGTCTATCCTCTGGAATAAATTTGTTTGTCGTCGACAGAGGGAGACCAACAACTAACAAGGCAATGATGTTTCCTTGATAGGAGCGCGAGGTGTAGAACTGAAGTGTAGTAGTACTGATGGTAGGACTGACATACTTGTGGGGATGGGAAGTAACTGGGGTCATATAGTGGGTAGATTCAAACTTCATTTGTTCAGAGCATGATGACATGGTTGACCTAGCAGCGTAGGGAACTGACTTGTAGGTGTGGGGATCATAGCTTTTAAGGACTGAAGGGTATGTATTGACTCTGGGGGGGGTCAAGCTGATGGGTGCTGTCGAGGGATTCTCAGGGTGACATACTCTAGAATACTCTGAACAAAGGCGACCAAAATGGGGAAGCTGCTATATGAGTAGACGTGATCTGTTATGGCGCCAAGAAGCACCATTGGGTCCTTTTTCATAGTTTTAATGAGCTCGAAGAAGGGATAAAAGTGTGCTCTGAAATGGTACGGTCTTGTGGATTTTGTGAGCCCAGGATTGTTCATGCTCATTGGTGTTTTCATTTTTAAGGAGTCTGAAAACGATAAGAAGACTCTGCAGTGGTTGTGAGTACCGTCCTGTGGGTTTTACGAGCCCAGGATGGTGATTGCTCATGATCGCTTTCATGTTTAGAGAGTCTGAAAGCAGTAAGTGGACTCCATTGGTGTTCTTTTTCGTAAGTTAGTCTCCAAGGCCCGAAAAAGCATAAAATGATGCAAATGGAGAACTCTTCTAGCCGATGTGACTAGAGTATTCCTTTTTCGTAATTAGTCTACAAGGTCCGGAAAAGGGGTAAACTTATACTAGGTAGACGCCCTTTCAGATACGTTTAGCAAGCATGAAAGGAAGCAAGGTTGCTCGACGATCTTTTCATTGTTTTAGGAGTCAGAAAAGAGCTTAACAGAAACTCCCTAAGTGCCTTTTTCGTAAAAGGGATTGCTCGGCCCGAAAAAAGGGTAAAATTATACCGAACAAAGAGGGGCTGATGAGAGCGAGAAAAGGTCTCAAACATCATCATGTGTGCGGAATACTGGATCCGATGACATAAAGATTGTCTAAAAAGGGGCAACGGCTAATGTGGCAGGAAAACCGAGGTGATGGGTGGCATTTTGAAACAATACCCGAAAAATTATGGGGTGAGAGTGAGAAATGATCTCAACCATCATCACGAGCGCGGAAAACTGAATCCGGCGATATAAGACTAAAAACGGACGACGATCGATGTTGCGCGCAAACCGAGGCGACAAGGGGGCATGGGAAAAATGTTCAAAAAATCTGGGCATGAAGGCGAGAAATGATCTCAAGGGTCATCATGAGCGTGGAAAACTGAATCCGGCGATATAAGGCTTGTAAAAAATGGACGATGGCCGATGTGGCACGCAAACCGAGGCGACAAGGGGGAATGGGAAAAAATGCCCGAACAATCTGGGCGTGAGAGCGAGAAATGATCTCAAGCGTCATCATGAGTGCGGAAAACTGAATCCGACGATATAAGACTATACCAAAAACGGAGAGCAGCCGAAGTGGCATGCAAATCGAGGAGACGGGCGGTGTCTAGACACAATGTTGATATTGGTCCGGGTGATAGCGAGAAATGATCTCAAGCATCATCACAAGCACTAAAATATGAATCCGATGGTGCAAATGGTGTGAAACACGGAGATCATAAGGACTCCAGAATGGTTAAAGGAAATAACTAGGTTAAAAAATGGTTACAAATGAAGGTGAGCCCACCAAGCCAAGGATGCAGTGGTGGGGAGAAATGATGGCCCGCGGGGGCGAAATACCTAGGCGTATCAAATCAAATCAAATATACAAGTGACACGTGACCTCAAAAATGGTTGAGATCACAAATGTGAAAAAGTGAGCAGGGTTAATGACCTGCCCCCATGCTATGTGCATGGGGTTTGTGATTGTGGATCACATATGTGTTAGTTTGAACGATGGGCTCATTGAGGTGTTGAGATAGAGATGATGGGTAAGGTTCAAAATGATTGATCATGCCCCCTATCCCGGGGTCGAGGTAATCTATTATGCCCCCTAACTCAGAGGTGTCAATGTGGTGCAGATGTTGTCTCAGAGAGAGATCAATAGGGCATTGAGCAACTACTGGCGAGGTGTTATACCATGAGGCTGTGGGTCGTGGTGGTATACTGAAGTGATGATATGATGATGGGGGATTCCCCTTGTGGGGTGGATGCCCCCAGTATCTCCGATGAGAATCACGATGATGATGAGTAGGCAAGGTTTTGGGCCTGCCCCCATGTTGTGGACATGTGGTTTCCTCGTCGATTTGGAAGGGTTGAACATGTGTGTCAAAGGGATCAATGGAAGGGGCCGACCGGACAGAGGTGTATCCAGTGGAAATCGTGTAAATGGTGTTGATTTCTCTGGATGGGGATGCTACGGGAGGGTAGATCTCCTCAATTGTGGGGGGTGCCGTCTCAAGGTCAAAATTATTCATCTTGTAGAGAGCTGCTCTGTAATCAGGGAGATCAGGACAGTGATGTGAGTAATGACCGTAAATTCCGCATATTGCACAAGGATGGTTTGTGCGCAATGATTTATCACGAGGTTGAGGGGGGAGTTCTAGTTTGATTACTGGAACATTGGTGTCGTCATCAAGCATTTGCATGTGTTCTTGTAATGCGGATAATTGTGGACATTGATGAGTTGGATGGCCTAACTCATCACATAACGAGCATTTAGGAGGAGCACGAAACACGGGGGGAGGTTTAACTGCTTTGGGAGGAGGTACCGCAGTGTATGGTTGTGGGCCTCTGCCCCCAGTGGGATTGATAAGAGGAGGGGGATTCGTAGAAGATGAAGGGGTAGTGACACCAGGAGGTGGCTGAGTAGTAGTGACAATGGGTTGCACCGGTTGTAGGACGACATTCGGTGTCGGCGGGGGAATGGGAGGCGAAATATACCACACGGGTAAACCTAAGGTTAACCCGGGGAGGCTGAGGGTGGCCATAACTCGGGCACTTACTACTCCCGAGGGAGGGAATAGGAAGGGGATTGTGTGGATGGGTGTAACACCAATGTGACTAGGGACCAATGGTGGTTTAGGTAACAAGGGCGGTTGATTGTTGGTTGTTTGTGTATTGTGGGACAGGGTACATAGGTCAGATACTTTGGGTGCTGGTGACGGGGGTGGAATGGAATGGAATGTTGAGGTCATCGGTGCATCTGAGTAAACTCTGAGTCCCACAGAGGAAACAAACGAGGTAGTTGCACCACAACCAGATTGTTCAACCATGGGGAGAACATTTTCTGGTGCAGCGGGGGCCTTGGGATCGTAATAGGTGAGTTAGTCGACCTTGACCACGCGTCCGTCATGGGGGAACATCATGGTACAAAAAACGGATGAAGCAACCGCCCGCATGGCATACATGTAGCTGCGACCAAGTAATAGGTTATAATCAAGTTGGGCATTGATGACCTCTATGTCGATGAGCATGGTTTTACCAGTCAGCTGGACGGGGACATTAGCTAACAGACCTTAGGGTTGAGCCGAACGACCGTCGTAGGCTCGCAACGCAGTGGTGGACTGCTGGAGAGTAGGGGATCCCAACTTCTTCCAAATGAATGTGGACATAACGCATGTAGAGGCAACTTCATCGATAATGCACCAATGGATGACAAGATTCCGAACGAAAACAAAAACTTGGAATGCTAAAGTGGAAGGCAGGCGTGGTTCAGACTGGTCTGAATCAAATGCCATCAGTTGTGAATCATTGGGGTCAATAGCACCAATGGCAGAGAGCAAAGTCTTGCGCTGTGAAGGACAGTTTTTTAAGACTTCTAAAGCAGACATGGCTGCGGGAGACTGGGCTAAGTCATCTACAATGTTGTAATTTGACGTAGCGCGAGCATTGGGGTTATTGTTGATGCGACAAAGTGGGAGGCGAGGTGCTTTAGAGTTACCATCAAGTGTAACCGGGGGTATACGTAACGTCTGATCAGTGGGATGAGCGTTAGTGTTTTTGTCGGTGGGAGGGGCTTCAGGGGTGGAGCCATATTAGTTCCAATGGGTTTGGATGTTGACATCAGTAGATGACATCATTAACAAGTGGTGGGTACTTGAGTCGAACATGGGTTGATCAGGAGCGGCATAAGTGATCTGTTGTTGTGGGGGTGTGTTTCCTTGAGGGGGAGCCAACGGCTGAGTGTTCACTACGCCTTGGGTTGGTAAGGGGTTTTGTAATACCATGGGTTACTGCTGAGGGGGTGGGGGGTTGGGTGGCGCCTGAGGAGCCGCGTGTCCTTGGCGATGGGCATCATCAGTCCAGAGTTGTCGAGCTCGCTCCAAATGTGGGCAAGCATGTGTGTAGTGGCCATAGACCCCACATATAGAACATGAGTGGTTTGTTCTTAGGTTATTGTTTTTAGTCTGCTTGGGATGACGATCCATATTCTGGTTGGGAGGGGCAGCATTGTTGTTATTTTGTGGAGGATTGGTAGGTGGTGGACCTTGATGATGTTGTTGGTTGTTGCCACGGTTACGTCCTCGTCCACGATTTTGTTGTCCACCCTGGTTGCGTTGGTTGTTTTGATGTTGGGGCTGATTGTGTCGTGTGTACACTTGCCCTTGAGCAGTGGGAGGATTTTGATTTTTTGTAGGTGCGGGAGCAGGTTGCGGTGGATAATAAGCTGGTGGGGCTGGAGGTGGTCCAGTTACCTGCTGGGGTTGTTGGTAACCCTGAGCTATTGGAGGTGTTGGGTTAGCTGTTGTAGCTTGCTGTGGGTAATACATTGGTTGTGGCGGGAACTGAGTTGGGTTCTGGGTAGCCAGTTGGTTATAGTATGTGGGTGGTACATATGCCGATGGCGCTTGCCCATAGCAATGTTGTGGATAAGAGGGTCCATGAGTGTGGTGAGTCTGATTCATTGGAGCGTAGGAAGTTGTCGCTCCAGAATTAGATGTAGCCCTAGAAAGGTCTGGGGCATTTATGGTGCTCACCATGCTAAAAGGTTTAATTTGCAGTGTGACCTGGCCAATAATACCATCAGCGGCATGTGATGCCCCCTGCGCGTCACCACGTGAAGAATCACCTTGTGGGGCATCTGGTATGATGGTGTAGAGATAGCCTGATTGAGCATAAATTAGGTCGAATTGCTAAGCTTTTAGGATAGCTTCCTCCTCTGACTGGGGTTGTTCGGAAGCTACGTCTTTTGCTATGAGGGGTAGGAGTGATTTAAGAAACTAGTCCAAAAATATACGGTCATCCAGTTTAATCTTACAGAGGCTACGACGCTTGCGCCACTCATGGATGTGGTCCGTGATGTGGATAGCTGTGTTTTGTCTGCAAGATAACAGTATTTCAACTCCTACATCGTAACGTACAGGTAGCTGAAAAAATTGAAGGAAAGTGGAGGCGAGAGACGTGAAAGTATGGTGGGTCCCATGTGGTTGTTCGATGTACCACTTGGCTGCAGAGCCAGTGAACGTTCGTTGCAATAGTCTTAGACGAATGGAGTCATCTACTATGGAGTTAGATGAACACCATAGGTGAAAAGACATTATGTGGTTTTGAGGGTCCTCTCCAGGTTTTCCTTCAAACTTGGGTATGTCTGAGGGGAGCTTCGTAGGCATGGGTGGCCATGTAGGGTTGTGCCTGATAGGATCGTTGGTTAGCCTGGCTAAGTCTGGTAAGTTCAAACTAGCCATGTAAGGTAAACTAGAAGATGGGTGTGGCGTAGTGACTGGGACATAACTATTCATGGTGGCATTATGTAGCGCTCCAGTATCCCCTAAGGGTATGCTAAGTATTGAAGGTATGTGTCTTCCAACTGCTGTGGTTTGGTATGGGCCAGCGTTTCCAAGTGCAACATGGGTTACACTAGGGTTAGGAATAGTACCAGGAATTCCTGAGATCTGGGTTGTGGTAATGAGAGGGGGTGTGACCCCTATATTTGGCATACCCATAATAGGAGGTAGTCCAGTGTTGGGCATTCCTAAAGGTGGAGTGTCCCCCACATTAGGCATGCCTAGAGGGGTTGTTGTTACCATGGATGGCACAGTAGTGGAAGGGTTTGTGGATGTATCTCCAATAGTACTGGTAAAAAGTGGGTCGTATTGTGTTCCAGCCATGAGGTTTGTTGGTAATAATTCAGTAGGGTTTTCGGATTCATCCTCAGAATCAGATGTGAAGTGAGGCGTGTCAGAATCGGATGACTGTATGTTTGGCCAATGACGTGTCGATTCAAGGGATAAGGCTCGACGTCGGTGACGTGGAGAGCTAAGTAGACTGAACTCTGGGGGTTCACCCTGAAGACGACGAGATCGTCTAAAATTCTCAATGGTCAGAAATATGTTTTTTGTTAAAAAAATTTCAGTGTAAGGTGGTGATGTAAAAAACTCGAAACCCTAATGCAACAATGAGTGCAAAAAGGGGAGTGAAAATAAAGGCTCTCAGGCCAAAAAAATCAACCTCAAAAAGCACTTATTATAGCAGCTGTGCTATAATAAGTGGAGGGATGCAACAAAATTGGTCAGAATACCAACAGTCAAATAGTTTCTAGAAAAAAGAGGTGCTACTAGACCAAAGGTGGGTAATGTATCATGTAAACACCTAACTAGAAGTATTGTGAGTTAAAAACGATACCCTCTGCGAGGTGATGAAATCCAAGTCAGACGATATAGAGTATTGAATCAACGGCTAGATCTCCCCCTACCGGGAGGGAAACTGGGTAGACAATCCTAAAGAGTGGCAACTAGGATACCCTGTTCATGACACGTCTAGAAAAGGTGAATCTGCCATTTGGTCCTTTTACCGCAGTATCCCCATACAGGGATACCTCAAGAACTGCGAGAGGTAGCCTTCGGTTACTGAATGGATTGCGGTATTCCACTCAGGCCTCCGGAACAACTCTGGCGACTTCAACCCTCCTAGGGGAGAGGCCTTCCGATAAACTGGTTGTGACCGTGCCAAAAAATACTGGGGGATTTTGGTTCCCTAATGGACAACACCTATGTCTCAAATGTAATAACTGAGGGGTGTTATTGGAACACCTATCCCCTCAATTCTACCTAACTACAAAATTCTTTTAAGTGTTCCCCAAGTGGGGTTAAAAGTTGGTTGAGTTTAAGGTAAATTTTAAGGCTCAGTTTAAATTAGTGGCAGAGTGGGTGCAAGTGTGGTATTTAAACTAAAATTGATTTGCCTCGCTTGGGCGATTTTACAAATGAAAGAAAATACGCTTCCAGTTTTGCAAAAAATAAAGGCGTTTTTGAAATGTAAATGCTTGAAAAAACTATTCAAAAATAATGGATCTTTGAAATAATTTAAAGGGAAGCAAATAGCATGTATTTTTTCAAGAAATAAATGGATGTCTTAAAAATTGCTTAGGCAAAGTATCGAGCAAATAAACAGTAAAACCTTGAGCTAGCTAAAATGTAGAAAAAATCTCTCTTTCAATTTCTGAAAATTTTAAAAAGACTTTTTAATGAAGCATTCTCAATGGTAAAAGATTTCTTATGGCTGTAAAAATGCAGGAAATTTAATACTGTAAAATATGCTAAATGGGCAGAAAATACAGTAAAAAATATTTTTCAAAAAATTGACCGAATTGAAAAAACTTGCATCGCGGGTTTCGGGGAAAACAGCCGTGATGGACCGCGCGGGTTTCGGCCGCGAAGCCGCGATGTGAAGCACGGATTCTTGGCACACAGTTGCGATGGGTAGCGCGGGTTTTCATCACACAGTCGCGATGTGCAGCGAGGTCAATGGCTGCAAAGCCGCGATGTGCAGCGGGTAAATTGGCCGCGAAGCCGCGGCGAGCCGCGCGGAAAAAAGCCGAAAAGTCGCGATGAGCCGCGCGACTGTCAGGCAAAAAACCGCGAGGCAAAAGCCGAAAACGGACACCAAAAAACAAACCCGAAAATGAAAATTTCGGGCTGTTAATGGTAATAGAAGGGGCCAAGATCTAGAACAGCAATGGATCTGCTGTCTAGGATGGCAGATCTATGAATTAAACTGACTAAAACTAACAAAAACTAAGACCTAAAGCAAAAAATTGAGATCTAAAAATTCGAAGCCAGCAGAGTCGCCAAAAACTGTTGGCTTGGTTTTGCAACCAAGCTTAGTGCAATGGCCACCTACTAACTAGTAGCAACAGTTTCAATAGAAATAAACAACAAACTACTTTAAACTATATTATCTATGTGAGGTAAATAAGCAAATAATGGAAATATTATAGAAAGCAAAACAATTGACAATATGTAAAAGAAATGATTTTGTATTAAGAATAGGGGCAAGCAAGTGCTTGCAATGGTAATACCTCCAAGTGATGAAGATTGTTGAGCAACTTCCAAGATGAGTAGCTCCAAGCTCCAAAGGTCTCTTCTCCAAGATAGCTACAATAGTCAAAAGCTCATGGGAGATTTTGACAGCATGAGGATAGGAAGATAGATGGATGGAAAGTGAGGAGCCCCTACCACCTTTTTATAGTTTTTGGTGGTGGGGAATACCATTATGGTTTTGAGGAAACCAATGGTATTGACCAACATGGTTTAGGTACCTTTTCCCTCCTTTTTCCTTTTTTGAATATTTTTAATATTTTTATTCCCTTTTTAATATTTTTGGGAATTTTGGACATTTTTTGAGGGTTTTTTATGCTTTTTGAGGAAAAATATTCATTTTGAGTGGAAAGAGGGGTGTATTAAGGTCTTTTGGTGACCTTTTGATGGCTTTAGAGGCTCAAATGGTGAAAAAGTGGACAAATGGGTCATGTGAATAAGGAAATGAGCTAGTGAGCACTTTTTGGGTGTCAACACCATGGGTGGTGCTGATGTTGTATTAGGAGTTCAATGGTTACAATCCTTGGGAACTGTGGCTTTTAATTTTCATAAGCTTTTCATGAAATTTGTATGGGAAGGAAAGTAATATGAATTACAGGGTATCACAGGGAAACCAAGCAAGGTGATAAGCTCTAATGGTATGAAAAATTTGATGAAAAGGGGACATCAAGGTGTAATTGCACAATTATGCTCATTAGACGTTCAAACATCTAAGCCTCTTATTTCCCCAGATCTCCAAAGGGTCATTAATAATCATTCCAAGGTATTTGAAGATATTCCTAAAGGTCTTGCACCTATCCAAGATTTTGATCATGCTATTCACTTAATCCCAGGAAGTGTTCCTCCTAACGTCGGACCTTACACATACCCCTATGGACAAAAGAGTGAAATTGAGCATATGGTTGAAGAAATGTTAGAGGCTGGCATAATTAGGACTAGCCAAAGTTCTTACTCTGCACTAGTGGTAATGGTACACAAGCTAGATGGATCATGGTGTATGTGTCCAAATTATAGAGAGATCAACAAGATAAGCATTAAAGATAAGTTTCCCATTCCTATCATTGATGAATTGCTAGATGAATTACATGGAGCTATTGTCTTCACAAAGTTGGATCTTTGTTCTGGGTATCATCAAATTAGAATGAAAGATGATGACATCCCCAAAAAAACATTCAGAACTCATGAAGGTGATTATGAATTTCTAGTCATGACGTTTGGTCTCACGAATGCACCTTCCACATTTCAAGGTTTGATGAATTCCATTTTCAAGCCTTTTCTTAGAAAAATTGTGTTAGTATTCTTTGATGATATACTAATTTATAGCAAGTCTTGGGAAGAACATGTTCAACATGTTGACAGGGTACTACAACTACTACAGCAGCAACAACTATATGCAAAACCTTCCAAATGTTTCTTTGGGATGAAGGAGGTAGAGTATTTGGGTGATATTGTATCTCATGAAGGTGTCAAGGTAGACCCTAACAAAATTAAAGCCATGATAGACTAGCCGATTCCCCAAAACCTAAAGAATCTTCGAGGATTCTTAGGTATGACAGGGTACTACCGCAAATTTGTTCGAAATTATGGAAGAATAGCAACACCTCTAACAACATTATTGAAGAAAGATGCATTTTCTTGGACTCCAGAGGCAACTCAAGCTTTTGAACAACTTAAACAGGAAATGTGCACAGCTCATGTATTGGCCACATCAGACTTCACAAAAACCTTTATTGTTGAATGTGATGCTTCGGGAAATGGCATTGGTGATGTTCTAATGCAAGAAGGACACCCACTTGCTTTCATAAGTCATCCAACTAAGGGAAAGAACTTACAAAAGCCCATTTATGAGAAGGAAATGTTGGAAATACTACACACTCTTAAGAAATGGCATCCTTACCTAATAGGTAGGCACTTCAAATTCAAAACAAATCATGATAATCTTAAATACTTCTTGGAACAAATATTATCTTCAGAAGAGAAACAAAAGTGGGTAACCAATATGTTGGGATATGAATTTGAAATCATCTATAGAAAGGGGAAACATAATGTAGTGGCAGATGCACTCTCTAGAAAAGACGAAGATGTTGGGGCATTACTTTGTTCCATTTCCATTCTACAACCAGATTGGATAGTAGCGGCAAGGGAATAATGAAAAAAATACCTATATGTGTGGATGCTCATTCAAAATCTATAGAATGATCCTAGTGTATCAAATAATTTTGTGTTAAAAAATGATTCACTATGGTATAAGGATCGCTTATATTTATGCAAAAAATCCCAACTCAAGTAGAAGGTCCTTTCAGAATTACACGCCTCTCCTATAGGTGGGCAATCAGGATTCCTGAAAACTTACCACAGGGTCAAGAAGGAATTTTTTTGGGAAGGCCTTAACTCTGATGTTCAAAGGTTCGTGGATGAATGCTTGGTTTGCCAACAGAATAAGGGTGAAACAATTAAGATCCCAGGTCTTCTACAACCATTAGACATACCTTTCCGGCGCTGGGAGGAAGTCTCCATGGATTTTATCACAGGTCTACCCAAGTCCGAAGGAAATAATGTTATTATGGTGATTGTTGATAGACTCACGGAGTATGCACACTTTTGTGCACTCTCTCACCATTTTAATGCAAGTACAGTAGCTGCAGCCTTTATGGAAATGGTTCAGAAGTTACATGGAAATCCGAAGATTATTACAAGTGATAGAGATCCAATTTTCACTAGAAAATTTTGGACTGATTTTTTTTCCTGTTTGGGTACTCAATTGGCTCACAGTTCATCTTATCACCCTCAATCTGATGGGAAAATTGAGATAGTGAACAAGTGTTTGGAAGGATACCTTTCTTGCTTTGCATCTGATAAACAAACACAGTGAGTGAAATGGTTGTCTTTGGCAGAATGGTGGTACAATATTTCCTTTCATACATCATAAAAAATGTCTCCAATGGCACTTTATGGGTACCAGCCCCCATCTATCACATCTCCCTTAAAAGGAAAATATAAAGTTCAAACCGTGGAAGATCACATAGAGAACTAGCAAGAAGTTCTCCAGATACTTAAGGACAACCTGACTATGTCAAAAAACAAGATGAAACAACAAGCTGATCAACATCGTAATGAAAGGAGTTTTGAAGAAGGAGATTGGGTATTTATCAGGATACAACCTTACAAGCAGATGTCTCTCAAGCTATTAAAGAAGAACAATAAATTAGAACCCAAGTATTATGGTCCTTATAAAGTGTTGCGGAAGATTGGTAGTATGGCTTACAAATTGGAGCTCCCTTCATATTCAAGAGTACATCTAGTTTTCCATGTTTCTTGCTTAAAGAAGGTAATAGGAGACAAGATCATGATTCAAACAATCTTGTTGGAGCTTGATGAAGAAGGAAAAGTCATATTGGAATATAAACAAATCATTGAAACAAGGACTAAACAACTACGAAATCGGGCTATTACAGAGTACCTCATAAAGTGGAAGAACTTACCAGTTGAAGATTCAAAATGGGAAGACGAGTCTTTCATATAGAGACATCCACAACTAATCAAGCATTGAGGACAACACTTGTCTGAATGGGAGGGGCATGTTAAGCCTTAAATATGGGCACATTTCCCCTATATTGTGTTTCATTAAATTAGTTTTGATGTCATCTTTGGTCCATTAGTGGTAATTGTCATTAGTATGGTTATATTAGTTATGTCAGCTTGGGTCAGATAGTTGGCGTTGTACCCCTTAGTCTTCTATATATAGGAAGGAGACCTTTCATTTGGAGTATCTTATCTTGTATTGTCTTGTGTACTTAGTACATTGTATAAGGAAGTTTCCCCCTCGAAAAAGCCTTTTATTTATCTATTTTCTTCAATCAAGTCGTGGAGTACTCTTTCTGATCTATTTCTATTCTTCTCATACTCTTTTTGGAAATTTGTTGCTTAACAATCACCTCATGTAAAACTATCACTCAATTGTAAAATTATGTTCCCTTTTTAAATATAAGTAAAACTATAATTGTGTTTTGAAATATTGACGCTAATTTAAGTGAATTCTTAATATCACATTATTTCATTGGTTGCAGTAATAGTAATAGAGTGGAGATATCGGCTTTTGGGAATTATAGCTAGAGGTTGAAATCCCCTTCTCTTTTCAGGTTTGTCTACAACCAGAGTTAAGTTAGATTTTAGGTAACATAATAAGTTTAAATCTACCTCCTACTTCTAAATTCAGTAAGGAATTAATGCATAAAATAATAAACAGTGTGAATCTAATTCGTATTAATAATACAGACCTCGTATATGCTCCGGCATACTGGTTTTAGAGCTAATCGGCATTAAAGTCGACAGAGTTGGAAAACCAAATTCAAGGAATATGTCCTATTCTACTTCACTAACACGAGTCAATATAAAAAACCATATATACACCTTCCACCACTTGTAATCCAGAGGAAAGCTTATATCCATGTACATTTATTATATCCCATTCGTTGTGCCTGCAACTTTAACTACACAACGGGATGATTGAAAATGAAATGTACTTATTTGTTTATTGATTTCAAGATATTTCAGTTCAAGCTTGAACTAGATCTTAGACGTGTTCATAGAATTAAAATGATAACGTCAATTGCACATTACAATAAAGTTTACCAAACCTCCTATGAAACTGAATGAGTCGCGAAGCATTAAAAGAAATAGCTATCAGACCCAACTTATCTATGTATTACACATTAAGCAAGCTACAAAATAATTGGAAAAAGTTACGAACCAATATAAGCAAAACCATTCGAGCATGGGATTCTGAAATTTTAGTGCATTACTACAGTTGTAACATTTGACATTTTTGCTCCATGATCCATACTTGTGGTGTCATATCCTCAGGATACCTAATCGATCAGTTTCACTTTCAAATACAAGAAATGGAAGAGAAGCATTTTGCATCAACTTCTAGCAATATGAAGAAGAGAATTTGCAGTGAAGCAGAAGGCACGGAATCATATCCAATCTACAGAGTCGTCCACATTGTCATAGATGGGGTAAATGGGTATCTGAAATTCATGAACTCAAAAAGAAAAAAAGGATTTGGCTCAGCTCCTACGATACTCCATAGATGGCAGCTCGAGCCCACGACGTCGATGCCTTATGCTTGAAAGGCAAGACCACCTTCCTCAAATTTCCAGATTTAGTGAATGTGTTTCCTCAGCCATCTTCGTTGGATCCATGTGACATACAGCAAGCAGCTGCGAAAGCTTCCCGCGCCTTCAACACTAAGACAACTTCTCTTCAAAGCTCTAGCTTCCATGGAAACGTAGGGTACCACGATAATTGCAACAAACTAAGTGAGAGTCTGAGAAAAAATATGAATACCCAATCCAGTATTCACTTGATTCCGACTACCCAATACCCAAACATCAATGAAATCCGTCGCTCGGGAGAATCGTGGATAGATTTAAGGCAAGAATCCGGTGCTCTTGAACGATTAAATCTCGTTTGTAAGAGCAGTATCTCCCTTGTGTACAGTTTCATGAAAATATAACCACAATATTGACCTCTCACAATATTATCATAGAAATCTTGATCTGAATCTACATGTTCCCTATTATCAAATAATATTTTCCCATCAAACCGCTCACATTCCTTGTGAGTCTTCACATGAATTGCTAAATACAGTTAGGGTTCGTTGTCCAGAAATAATTTTAAAGTGAACGGGGAGATCACAAAATTGCATGGTCCTCTTTTCGTTCACGAAATTGGCGAGGAGTATCCTGATCACTGGATATTCGATGCAGAAACTATCACGCGACTTGAGATTCTTCATACTATCTCATTCTGATTCCGCCGAGTAGTAACGTCAGCGCAACCTCCAGATTGAATGAATTAAGAGTAAGGGCTCTGCCGAGTAGTAACATGAGCGCAACCTTCAGCTATTTAGTTGTCAACTACGAGAGATTTGATCATCAAATTTCCAAGATGATCCCCTAGGAATACCACCTCCATTTGGCCCACGGGTGGGCGACCATGATTTTGGTACTGAAATGCCATGAGTAGAATTTCCTTCTCATGGTTGTTGTATATTAAAAATACGGTCGGTCACATATGTTAGTAGGAACAACCATGGACAGGTTAAAAAAACTAAACAATAAATAAATTGTGAGGACAAAAACTAACTCTTAATTGCAACTATGTGTATAGGTCACCATGGTAAAGTGGCAAGAAAGAGAAAACGAAGATGCAGATGTTGAGGTTAATCCATGTCAACCAGAGGGTTAGAACATGATTCATGCAGCAACCAACCACTCCTAGAAAGAACACTAAGCTACAAGCATAGAGTCGGAAGGTATGATCAAAGGCATCCCTTTATCCGTTTTGATAGATCTAGGAAATACATATAGTTTCATTCCTTTTCATCCTTAAAAAAATGTGGGTTGGAAGCCCAAGCTCAAAATGATTTTTCCCGAGTAAAGATGGCATTGGGGAAAAATCAATATGTAGGGTTATTGGTAAAGAACTGAATCATGAAAATAGGAGGTATGGATACTAAAGTAAAATTGTATATAACATCCCTAGGTTCATATGAGTTATAATAGGGATGGATTGGTTGGAGTCACATCGAGCATAGGTGGACTATTTTGAGAAGAAAGTATTTAGTAATAACGATTTTGGTAAGACAGTAATAATAGAGGGGCTTATGCGGGACATTTACTGGTGATTTATTTCAGCTGTGAAGGTTAAGAAATGTATGAGGAAAGTGTGATGGATTTATGTCGTAGAATCAGTGAGTGACAACGACAGTACCCTTCATGTATCTCACCCAATCCTCTTGGAGTTTGCATATGTATTTCCCCAGAGCTACTAGGATTTCCTCCAGTCCAGGAGTTTGAATTCACCATTCCAATGAAACATGCAATGAAACCCATATCCAATACCCCATATCGGATGACAGTGCCAGAGCTCAATGAGTTAAGTATTCAACTCAATGGGCTTATTGATCAGGGGTTAATCCGACCTAGTATTTCACCTTGAGAGTCGCTAGTAATATTTGTTAAAAAGAAGGATGGTATCCTTCGTATGTGCATTTATTACCGGAATTTAAATAAGCCTGGGCACTATCAAGAAATGGTACCCCATGGCATGCATTGATGATTTATTTGATCAAATAAGAGGGGTGTCGATATTTCTAAGATCAGTCTTCAGTCACATTACCATCACCTAAGGATCAAGGAGGAGGACATCCCTAAGACTGCTTTCCAAACCAGGTATGGCCACTATGAATTTTTAGTAGTGTAGTTTGGGTTAAACAATGCCCCTGCTGCTTTCATAAACTCGATGAAAAATTGTTCTGAAAGTACTTCGATCGATTTGTACAGATGTTCCTAGAAAATATACTAATTTACTCTCGAAATGGGCGTGAACATTAGGAGCATCTAAGACTAGTACTTCAATGTCTCAGAGAACATAAGTTGTATGGGAAGTTGTCCAAATGTACCTTATTCTAGAAGGAATCTTCATGGACCCTAGAAGGATTCTCTCTAATTGCTTCACCTAGAAGATTCATGGATGGATCCTCTCTAATCACTTCACCTATCACAACCTTGCAGAAGAAGGGGTTCAAGTACTTTGAATGGAATGATGATTGCTAAAAATATTTTGATGAGCTAAAAAGGCATCTGACCACCACTCCAATTCTTAAGGTGCCCAATATGGACAAGGAATTTTTCATTTGCACAAATGCTTCTGGATAAGGTCTCGGGGATGTCTTGATGCAAGAAGGTGTGGTTATAGCTTATGCCTCTCGAAAGCTTAGAAACCACGAGGTTAAATATGCTTTCCCAATTAAATATGGATGCTAGTTCGAGTTTAAGTCAGATCATAGGAGCTTGGAATATATATTCACTCAGAAGGATTTGAATGCCTGCCAACGGCATTGGAGCAAGTTGTTTAGTGAATATGAATTCAAGATATCCTATATGAAAGGGAAGGAAAATAAGGTAGCAGATGCTCTAAGCAAGAGAGTGCGGATTAGTGCAGTGGTATCTGTCAGAAACGATCTTAGAGATAGAATAAAGGACCATCTAAACAAGGACCAGTGGTACTGTTAGGTTCAGTCTACATTACCAAAGGGGAAATCTGCACCAACCAGGTTTGATGGTTATTCCTTGGATGAATATAGGATACATAAGTTTAGGGGAAGAATGTACCTTCCATCCAATTAGGAGATTAGAAGGCTGGTGATGGACGAATCCCATCGAGCGCCATATTTAACTCACCTAGGGGTACGGAAGATTCATGAAACTCTAAAAAAGGCATTCTTTTGGAACATAATGAAGGTGGACATAGCGCATTATGTAGCTCAGTGTTTAGAGTGTCAGTGGGTAAAGGTTGTGCACCACCACCCGACATGACTCCTTCAACCTCATGACATACCCGAGTTCAAATGGGAATTCATTTCTATGTACTTCATTGGGGTACTACCCACCACTCCCTAGAGACATGATTGTATCATGGTTGTGGTGGAAAAGCTCACCAAGAGTTCTCATTTCAATCTAGTAAAAAGTACCTTTAATGCACCCGCCATTGCCCAAGTATTCCTTAAAGAGATAATTCAACTACATGGGATCCATCAAAAAATCATTTCAGATAGGAATTCCTAATTTACATACAGGTTTTGGTAGAGCCTCCAAGGAGCCATGGCTAAGCAATTAAATTCCAGTACATCATATCATCCCGTGACAGATGGCCAAACTAAGAGAGTTAACCAAGTGATGGAGGATATGTTGAGGATGTATCTCATGGACCAATAGAAACACCGGGAGAGATAATATCTTCCCTTGGTAGAGTTTGGGTACAACAATAGCTACCATAGCCCCCTCGGTGTCGCACCATACGAAGCATTGTATGGAAGACCTTGTACGACTACCCTTAGTTGGGACTGTTTGGATTATCATGTTATAATAGGCCCCGTCCTACTTCAAGAGATGGAGGAATAGATGGCCATGATAATAAAAAAAAAGGCTTAAGGAGGCCCATGACCGACAAAAGAGTTATTCTAATGCCAAACAATTTGATAGGAGTTATGAATTAGGTAACATGGTGTTCATTTGAGTAAGGCCCATGAAATGCCCCTTTAAATTTGGCAAGGAGGCTAAGTTAGCACTGAGATTTGTCAGACCATTTAGGATTCTAGAGAGAATTGGGCCTATTTCTTATCGACTTGGGCTGCCACCCCATTTAGGGAAGAGGAAAATTTTAGGGGCGAAATTTAGCCCATGGGCTATTTTTCAATGATTCTTTTAAAAAAATGATGCACCAATTTCCATTTTTTTCTAAAATGATTAGCCCAAATTCCATGGGATAAGTTTTTTACTCTAAAAATCACCAAAATTGTCCAAAAACTATATAAGTCCTAAGAATTTTGAATATTTTTACACAAATTTTTCCAATGATTTTATGGTTGCAAATTTAAGAATTAGTAATATTCGCCAAGGTTTCTACACTTTAAGAAAATTATGGATCCTTAAAATTTTCCTTGGGGAAGATGTATAATGTATTTCATGTTCCAGTACTTAGGATCTATATCCCATACCAGCCTCATATTTTGAACTTGCAGGCATTGTAGCTTTCAGAGGAAGGGGCCATCCAGGTTGAACCATACTCCATACTCGATCACATGACTCTACGGCTCTATAAGCACATCATGGACCGGGATAAGCTCTAATGTGATCAACGCAATATATAGTCAACCACGTGGGAGGACATAGATACTATGCATCGTGATTTTCCCTATCTTTTTTAGTAGTTATTATTAGGCATATGACTTATAGTTTGAGATGTTGATATTTATTTTAGCAGGAATGATGATTTCATGTGATACTTTTATTTCCTAGTATGTGATGATGGTTATGATGTGGATACGTATTTTACATACTTGGTAGAATGATGATTTCATGTGATACTTATATTTACTACTACGTGATGATGGTTATGATGTGGATACTTATTTTCCATACTCGGAAGAATGATGATTTCATGTGATACTTGTATTTCCTAGTATGTGATGATGTTTATGATGTGTATACTTATTTTCCATACTCCGCTGAATGATGATTTCGTGTGATACTTTTATTTCCTAGTATGTGATGTTGAAATGATATTTAATGACTTTGTTATAATTGATGGCATATAAATGAAGTAATATTACAACATTATGCATAATGACTTATACTATGGATGAATATTATTTGACATATCATAATTCATATTTGAAATGCCTAAAGAGTTATGCCTTATTTAGGAGAGGAAATGTTAGAATATAGATTGTACTTATTTGTATCATGTTGTTTATATTGATTTTGAAAATGGCACCTTCTATTAAAGGAAATTATGAATTAGTAGTAATGACATGATGATATTTCAATCTTTGACGTTACAAGATGCATCTTAGAGAAGGCATGCGAAAATGAAATGATAATATTGATTACAAATATGAGAACGAATCACCGTCGTGGCGACAAGTGAAAGCATGTTTCAGGAAACATCCTATCTTTCAATGATTTTGTGGGGGTCCATAACCATGAATGAGAATGAAGAAACTAATTATATATTTATTGGATGGGGGAAAACCTAGTAGATAATCCTATGCCAGCAATGGATTTGTCGGAAGTCCATGGATTGAGGTACATCAGTCGTAGAGGGAGGTATATGAGGTATATGGAGAAGGACTTATGATGCCTGGGGTTCGTTTCCTTGGAGAGATATGGAGGGATTCAAGGCCAACCTTTCGATATTCCTGGTTGAACAAAATATGGTGTGGCCGATGAGGTGACTAGATGTGACCAAAATCCAATGCAGACGACGAGGTCAAAATAAATATCGAAAGTCGACCAAAATGTGGTGTGATCAATGAGGTCCATAGATCGGTTTAATCATTAGGATAACCATGAACCTTCTAATTCCTTTCAAGATGTCTAGTTGACCAAAATTCAATGCGGCCAATGAGGTTACCAGATGATACCAAAATCCAGTTGTTACACCAAAATCTCATCATCATGAGTTTTTTGTCCTCTATATGCCTTGTTTCCTAAAGTACCTGGGATGAAAGACCAAGAGAAGAGTTGATGTTCATCTCTTTAACTTTTATCGTCACCCCGAAGCCCCATGTTATATGGAAAGGTGCGTCAGACTCAAGGTGATGCGCTATGCACATTAGTAGAGTGCATCGATGGCGTTGTCTACCCTTGCACAAGGTGTGTCACCCTTCCAATGGCGCGATTTGTCCTTGTGCAAGGTGCGTCAATGTTGGTTAAAATGGATAAAGAGAATCTTCGAGCGACTTCTCTAAGCTTGGATGGCATGGAGACTTATCCCTACATATATGGGAAGGTGGCATTCGATCCCCATACCTAGTGGGATGATCCCTTAAGCCTCTCCCATAAATCCTCAACCTCTTCTGTCCCTTTATCCCTATATATATGAACCCCCTCTCCATTGTTAAGGGAGGAAGGATAAAGTACCCATATGCTAGTGGAATTTGGCTAGGATATCATGTTCATCCATAGGAGGCTAGAAGGATAGAAGGATTTGATCTTTTAAGGCAATATCAATTAAGTTGGTGTTATAGCGTCAAAGCATTGGCTGTAACTCTCTACTTTGTATTTGCTGCAAATTACACTTAATACAATTTCTTTCCATAAACTTGTTGTCTTGATAATGTTTATGATTGAACTCTTTGAATGTTGATCTAATTAGATTCATAATGATATGCTTTCATTATTCGTTTGTTTCCACTTTCTCTATCTTGTTTTGCAGTCAGATAGCGAGGAGCTGGGAGTTAGAGCAAACGAGAAGAAAGGAATTGCATCTATAAAGTAAGTTGTCTATCAATTACTTTGTAATTTAATCTATCGAGGAAAGATAGTTGTATTGTGTATGTGTTTTGTTCTAGATATAAATCATTTAGACTAGAGAGATCAGGATTTGTCTGCATTAACAGATTGTCTATAAACAAAAATGGTGACCATACTGGGGATTTATAGTTCATAGTTTTGTTTTGTTTTGAATTCATGATCTTTCTCTATTTTGCCTCTAATTGCCCTTCCCTCCACCGGATCTGATCATCAGAGAGTTTCTGGGTCATCTAGACTCTGATTATGATTTATATTAAGCGTTTTATATTTTTATTCTTTCAGGATTTTTTATTTTTATTGCTTGGATCCTTCCTGATGCACCTGGGCAATTCATAGCATGCGTCATAAGTCTCAGTGATGCACCTTTCCTTAAAGCAGCCTGCATCGCTTCCTCTATCTGCCTATTTCCAGACTGCGTTGCTGATGCACTTTCTGTGTGTGTAGAGCGCGTCTCTGGAGCATCCAACGCTCTGGTGTACCTTAGCAGGGTGCATTTCCCCTCATCACTTGGTGCATTAGTTTAAAAATTTCTCATTGTGATTTTTGGCTTGATTCTTTGGACTCTGAGGGTTTTCTTTTATAGTCCCAGAACCTCCTAGGTACAACATGCTTTGTCCATTGGCTCATTATTGAAGTTTAAGATTGGTTTGGGTCTTAGTTAGTCAAGCGGGTGCACTTCTCATAGTGGGAAATTTCAATCCCTCGTGAGCACGTTCAGTCTTGTGACCCCTTATCAAACCATTTGATCTGTTCAAACTGACTTCTTAACCCTCTAATAGTTAGTGGTTTCGATTTTTGCAAAATGTTTTTGTGTGGTTTTGTGTGTTTGAAGATCTTGGGTGATTTATATTTTTGCGAATTTCCATTTGATTAAGGTTTGGAGTAGAAAAACTCTTTAGTTATCTGAATTTGGAGTAAAAGAATAGCATAATTCTCAGATTTATTTGAGTCTTTGGTGTGAAAATCAGAAAGTTCTTATTATTTCCATTTTGAGCAAATTACTTGGAATCAGTTACAAGAGTTTTTGTCTTTTGGAACATCATTAAAATAAACCTTTGGAAAGTGAAAATTTAGTAATACTTAGGACTTCTTGGTTGTAAAAAGTTCATTTTATTTCCTTGAAAGTTTTGAGTTTGTTTGAAGCCTTCTCAAAGTATTCTGAAAGTTAGTAAAAACTCGAGAATTCTTGATTTTCTCTCCATCTCTTTTAGTTTTCATTTCAGTATTAGAGTTAGTGCTTTCAAAAGGAAATTCATCTTTTCATTCTTTGCTCGTAGATATGCTTGAATTGAAAAAGAAAAAAGACAAAAATATTCTTTGATTTGGTGTGTTGCTTTTCATTTTTGTTGGATTGTTGAAAGAATGTTTTTCATGTCTTTTGGTTAATTTGAAAGTATAGGTGTTTTGTTCATTTTTATTATCAGAAAAGGAAAAAGAATTCTCCCTATCATCAGTTAGTTTTCATCGAAAGAGAAACGAAGGCTTGCATTGCATGTAGAGTAATTTTGCATCTTTTTAAATTCCAAGTCTACACCTCATGCATCCACTTAACCATCAAGATAAAATTTAATGGTAGTTTAAGTTAAAATTGTATAGAAACCTGTGGGTTAGGTTAGAGACGTGTTCCAACAGCTTTAAGCGTGGAAGCTATCGTTACTTGCATGCACTACATCCCGAGGGATTGTAGTTATTCCACATACCAATTGGTATATGGAACGTCCTTTCACGTACCTTCGGGTATATAGAAAGGTACTTCGCGTACTCGATAGTATATCAGAAGGCTCCTGTCGTGCGGTTGTGCATTAGACAACACCACTATAGATTTGAGCTCCCACGTACCTTATGTATCTCACGAGGCCCCATTAGGATTCCAAAAACCTTCTGAGTTAACTATTGTCCGTCTTGGAGTGGAAATACATTGAGAACAACACTCGGGGAGCTACTACGCACGTACTACCAGGTAGTCAGGTTATACGTTCAAGGGTACGGTCCTAATCCTCCCTAGTTAGTGCTCTGAAATATTGGGCCGAGTATAACTGTTGGACCCTGTAGCATATCGCGAGTTTCGACGCCTTGATAATCCCATGAGGTTCCATACTATTGAATCCCACCCACCACATTAGTTTGCTTGCAGCTTTAGCTTGAGTAGATATTGAAGTGTGTTTTTCTTTTGTAGAAAACTCTTAGGAGAAGCTTTGTTTCATCCATCATGGCTTATCAACCTTAAAGAAGATCTCGTAGAATTTTAAATTTGCCACCTGAATATCCCCTTAACAAGGAGGAGAACTAAGGAGAAACTATGGATCAACCCTCCACTTCTGTGTCACATGAAGAAGGCACTTCTACCTTAGAATCAGGACTGAATTACTCTCCTCTTACAAATCCACCAATCACTGATCCTACGGGACCTTTGCTAGTGGAACAACCTCCTACACATGACACAACCTTTCATCATTCGCTTGAAGGACATCCCGGAGCTATGGACTGGATTTTCAGTCAGCCCTAGGACGACCCGATATTGACGGCTTTTGGTCCAACATCATCATTTTGGGACACTTCTTTAGGTCAACATGTTTTTTGTTTTGGTTCACTTTCGATGGTGGAAACTCCACCACGCCAGTTTCCTCCTTGGATCCTAGATGATGTATTCCTCATTCTTTACGAGACTATCGAACGCTTACGAACATTCGGTAACCATCTTAGACACAAGATTTCCCCCCCTCAGTACAATACGGAAGTACCAGTTTTTGAACAACATTCCCCTTTACATTATTTTTCTTTTTCTTCACTAGGAATATCTATGCCTATGATGACCACCTATGAACGAGATCAACCATATTTTCCATCCAGTACAACTCCAGGAAAATTGACTAGTTCTGCACCCTACATGACCCCAACAACTGGAGTACAATCTTCAGCTACTATTAACTATGTGACTGGAACACCACCTCCACCCTCCCCACCTCAAAATTCAAGCGAAGGTTATCAAAAAATGAGCAGAGGTTATCCCCTAGTTAGTGGTCAAAAAATGAGTTCGAGTCAACCTACGATTAGTGGTCAGCATACCCTTGCTGGCCATACTCCAACGAGTGGACATTTTTCAACTAGGGGGCAACCCCTAAGTAGTGGACAAAACCTAACTAGGGGACATCACCCAGTTAGGGGACAAAACGTGACTAGAGGATATCATTCACATCTGAATTATAATATGGTTGGAATTTTTCTCCCAACCATGGAACAACCTACAAAACAAATGGGGGGACCATCCAAATGGACCCTACCCCCCTGGGGCCATACATGCCCGGGAAATCATAATGTTTCTATAGGTTCAAACTATCTGGAAAATATTTTCCCTGGATTACCCTATCCTGGAAACATGAACACCCATGTGGAAATAATAATGTTCCACCAACTAGACCTCCAGTTGGCGGAACCCCCCCCCCCACCCCCACCACCTATCCCACCTCCACCCAAATGACCCCCATATGATGGCGGTGGACCCCCTCACTCTAGAGGAGGACCTCCTTCTGGTCAAACTCCTAATCTGGGAGGCCCACCTCCATATGGCCAACCATTTATGGGAGGACCTTACAATCATTCAATTCATGGTCCTACTGGTACTCAAATGCCTTATTAATACTACCAGTATCCGCAAGCAAACAAACAATTAGCATTTGTGGCTACATTAGATCTACCATATATATCCCGTTTGACTAACGATCCCATCCAACACGGCATCAACTGGCCAACTATTCCTGTGAAGTTATCATTGAACATTCTGAAATTCGACTCGGTGAGGACCCTAAAAACCCGATGAAGACCCTAAAAACCATGTAATGACATATCATTTGTGGTGTTCCTCTAACTCCTTAATTGATTATTCTATCCGTTTGAGGTTGTTTCAATGAACCCTCACTTGCACTGTTGCGAAGTGGGACATTGAGTTACCACCGCATTCTTTCATCGATTTTCGATCCTTAGCTATGTATTTTTTGACTCATTTACAATTGCCGATGCGCTATGAAACCGACACAAATATTTTGAAATATTTCTGACAATCCACCTCCACTCACATTTCTAATCATATTCATGAGTGGCGAAGGAGGCGTCTCCTTATTAAAGCTCCCATTCCGGATCAATTACTTGCTGATTGGTTCACGAAATCCTTAATTTCTATCATAGCTAAAGACGTGGCTATGGGCTGGGTTGTTACAAAAGAACAAGCTATTTCATGTGCCCAGTATCTAGACTTAGTCTATGCTAAATCTAGCACATTGTACGACATCATCTATAATGCCCCATGCCCCACATACGACCTAGCAAAACCCCCTACGGGATCACATGCCGATGGCATTATTGGTTTTGTTCATTCCCAGTGTGTTACACAATTGGGTGGATCACAGAACTGCCATAGTTCGACTCCATCCTCATCACAAGCCGGAAACAACACCAATTGATCACCCAACCCTGCTTCCACCGAGGAAGTGAATTCAGTGCAATCTACTTCACCTAAAAAATCCAGTGGAAAAAACAAGAACAAAGGGAAATCCAAGAAGTCTTCTAATCAGCAGGAGCCCAAGAATAATTCCGATAACACCAAACAAAAACATAAGGTTAAATAGCCATGTTTATTATGCGGTGATGATCACTTCACGAAAGAATGTCCATATCGTGAACAAGTGCAGAAGTTTCTCAAGGGAAACCCCACACCCGCAGTGTTAACCGATCCTTTCCCCACACAACAACAACAAATTATTACACAAGAACCACCTCCTTCAGAACTGTCCATAACTGCTCATGTTCTCATGATGCGTAGTGAAACAGTCAACTTGTCCACCAGGTCACGCACATATGACTATATTCCTGAGAAGGAATCTAACGGAGGTAATACTAAAAAATCCTCTACGTCTACATCTAGCATCCCTTCACCTCAAGGTCCTCTCGTCATAGAGAAACCTTTATCAGATTCAGTATTGCGTCCAGCCAAGAGTATGATTCAAAAAGCAGATTTCAATCTGAACGCTCGGGCCGCTCAAAACTATAATGTTGTAGAAGATTTAGCTCAAGCCCCTTGTGCTATGTCGACACTAGAGGTCTTACAAAACTGTCCCAACTAGCATAATACCTTGTTATCTTCCATAGGAGCTGTAGAACTTGATTCCTCCAATAGAATCATGTTCTAGTTAGATTACTTCAAGCTGAGGCTTTCCCACCAACTAGCATTTCAGATTGTTACCAATGTTTCTGGGAAAAGTATCCATTGTACTGACTTAGACGAAGGAGCCTCTACTTTAGTTATGTCGCTATCCCATTGTTGAGCCATTGCATCTTCCGAGTTGAACCGTTCCCCCACAACATTGAAAGGATTTGACGGATGTGGATTCCAACCACATGGGATGTTACAATTTTTAGTCATAGAGTTGGGGGGAAAGAACATTTCCATTAACATGGAATTCATCACCGCTCCATTGCATTATAATTTATTACTAGGTTGAAACTGGTTCTATGCCATGACTACGGTCGCATCATCTGTCTTCCACAGAGTGCAATTTCCCCACCATGGGAAGATCGTCACTATTAACCAGTTATATTTTTGTACACCAGAAACCACTACTGATCCTGTCGATAATGTCCCTCTATTGGGCCACTCTTCATAGATATATGAGAGTGTGGGGGTAGGACTCCTCAAAGACTCATCTTTGATGGGCATCTTTCCAACACCAAATACCCCAAACCATGTTTCCATCGTGAACATGATCTCGTCTATGATCTCGTCAACTTCCAACTCGAACGACCAATGGGTTGTGCCCGATCCAGATCATCTAGATATGATTGGAGATATGATGCCTCTTAGCCCTGTTGAGGCCACTTATGAGGCCATCCAATCAGCACCTGATGTACCTAATTCCCACTCTTTAGGGGCATCTACCTCAGGTTCTTTTCCATTACAACAGACCTCATCCATACCAGATCCTCTACTTCAAACTTTTCACTCCGACAAATGAATTATGGATATTATGAGTGTGGATGAAACCCCATGGGAAGACCTCCATCATCAACCATCCTTCCTTCTGCTTTTAGATATGGTAGAGAATGCCATTGAAACTATTGTTTCACCGGATGTCTTTCATTACCCTCAATCTCTTATTCTTACTTACGATACGGTATCTGAGGGAAACTTGGAAAAAATCATGCCTACTTTTCCGATAGACATCTCGGTCAAACCTAGAGTCATGGAACATTTTCACATAGGCCAAAATTGTTCTCCTGAAAAGCTCAAAAAATTTACGGCCTTATTCAAACAGTTCCGCTATGTATTTTCATGGAGCTATGAGGAAATTCCTGGGATTGATCCTTCCATTGTTATGCATGAGATTCAGACATATCCTGAAGCAAAACCTGTCCGACAAAAACTCCGCCCAGTGCACCCTCAGAAGAATGCGGCTATCAAAGGAGAAATAGAAAATCTGTTGAAAGTTGGGTTTATTTATCCTGTTCCATTGATGGATTGGGTCTCTAATGTCGTCCCAATTACAAAGAAATAGGGAACCATTAGAATTTGTGTCTATTATAGGGACCTAAATAAGGCTTGTCTTAAGAACAATTACCCTACCCGCTTGATCGACCAAATTATTGACAACTGTGTTGGAAGTGTCATCTTCTCATTCATGGATGGATTTTCTGGCTATAATCAGATTGAGATCCACCCAGCCGACCAATAGAAAACTGCTTTCATCTACCCATGGGGTACATTTGCATATTGCAAACTCCCATTTGGTCTTAAAAATGTTGGTGCTACATTCCTGCGGGCCATGTCGTACACTTTCCATGATGTGAAGGATTTTGTGGAACCCTATCTCGATGATCTTCCAGCTCATTCACATCATCATGACTTCCACATTAACCATCTAATGGTCGTGTTTCTCAGATGTCGACGGTACAATATTCATTTAAACCCTCACAAGTGCATATTTTGTGTCGAGTCTGGACGCCTCCTAGGCTTCATCATTTCAAAATATGGGATCCACATTGATCCCCTCAAGGTTGAGTTTATTGTTGCCTTACCTCCACCCACGGATATTACGGAACTTCAAAGTTTGTAGGGGAAGGAAAACTACCTGCATTGTTTCGTGTGCAATTTTGTAGAGAAAACACAGGGATATATGCGATTGTTAAAGAAGGACGTCTCGTTCATTTGGGATGATTACGCCCAACAATCCTTTGACAATCTCAAACATGCGATCACTCACACGCTCGTGTTACAACCACCTGATTACACCAAGGATTACATCCTTCATATTGTTGCCTCTACTTCAACTATTGCTATGGTTCTAGTATAGGAAGATAGTCACACACAGGAACATGTGATCTACTACATTAGTAAGGGTCTCATTGACTCTGAAACCCATTATTCACATGTCGAGAAGTTAGCTCTGGCGGCAATCATTGTTGTCCATAAGTTCCATCATTTATCCTAATCCGCACTACTACCATCATTGTCGACTCAAACCCCATGTACCACATTCTTACGCGTCAAGTACTAGGGGGGAAATATTCACGATGGATCGTGATTTTCCAGGAATTCAATAGCCTCTTTGAGAAATCCAAATCAAATAAATCTTTGGTATTTGTGGAGCTCATTTTTTATCTTCCCCATATTGATCAAGATTCTGAGCCCATCGACTCTCTTCTAGATGAGTCTTTGTTTCTGATTAGTACTTCTGACCCATGTTATGGAGACATTACATTATACCTCCAAATCCAACGTTTTGATCCTCATTTATCATGTGATGAACGTCATCGTGTCCGTCACCACACAAAATATTACCTAATCATTGGTGATACGTTATATCATCATGGTATTGATTCTATTCTTTGACGTTGTTTAACTCATGAGGAGGCCGAACATATTCTGAATGATTGTCGCTCAAGGGCATGTGGTGGTCATATTTCTGGGATGGCTACAACCTAGAAAATATTACGCGCTGGATACTACTGGCCATCTATCTTCAAATATTGCATCGAAGCGGTCAAGAAGTGTCCTCATTGCTAGCTTTTTCATTATAAAAAGTGCTCACATCCAGCCCTGCACTTCACCCAGTTATCGTCGTTGTTCCCTTTGCAAAATGGGGCATCAATTTCATGCACTGTAATCCTACCTCGGTCGGGGGGCATGGTTATGTCATCGTCGCAGTTGACTACTTTACCAAATGGGCTAAGGCTATGCCTACGTACAAGGACGACGAAGAAACTACCGCACTCTTTATGTTTAACCATATCATTGCGAGATTCAGAGTTCCCCAAACCATCGCCAATGATCATGGATCACATTTCCAGAAAAAAGATGGTGGATGAATTAAGCACTAAGTTGGGTTTTCGGCATGAAAAATCCACCCCATACTACCCTCAATCAAACGGACAAGTAGAGGCCATTAACAAGGTCTTGAAAACTATGATTTAGTGTATGGTAGGTACACACAAGTCTAATTGGCATGTGATGTTTTTTTCAGCCCTTTGGGCATATAGGACTTCCGTGAAAACTTCCACTAGTTTCACAACTTTCCAATTGGTGTATGGACTAGAGGCAGTATTTCCTATTGAGTGCGAGATTCCATCGCTAAAACTCACTGTCGAACTTCTACCAAACACTATTACCGAGGAAAAATGCTTTCTATACTTGGAAAAACTCAATGAAACTCGCTGTGATGCCACCTTATCTATTGAAACACATAAGAAACGCATCAAGGCCCAGTATGACAAATTCGTGAAACCTCGTATCTTAAACGAGGGTGATTTGGTCCTTACTTATGACCAAAAACACAATAAACTGGGGCCAAGAAAATTTGAGTCCATGTGGCATGGTCCATATATAGTAAAACGCGTTTTGGAGAAGGGAGCCTATGAATTAGTTGATTATGACAGGATATCTTTAGGGGAGCATCGCAATGGGATCTACCTAAAACAGTACTATGCTTAGTTCATTTTGCATTAGTACTTTGTATATAATGTACATGACATGTGTTTTTGTTTGGTATGACACTTTTATTTAGTGTGTTAGGATCTTATCATTGCGCTTATACCATGTTTTTCCTAGATGTGCAGATGGAAACTTGTTTTGGATTTGCAGACGGCGCTAGCCAGAACACCCTCAACCTCACTTCGGCAGCATGGGTACTCTATTCCCCTACCAGTGAACTCATAAGCTCAGGAGAAAATTGCCTAGGTTTTTCCACCAACAACGTTGCTGAGTATCACAAAGTGATTGGGTTATTGACCGATGTTTTTTCCCTAGGTGTAGACCACATCATCATCTATATTGATTCACAGTTAGTGGTCTCTCATTTAAATTGTTTCTACTCTATCCGCGAGCCCACATTGCTCCGCCTATTCCCGTGAGTACGTCTCTTGGAGAGGTATTTTGAATCCATTTAATACCTACATATCCCAAGAAGTATGAACACAATTGTTGATTCCCTAGCTAATTTCATATTAGATTGGTATACTGCACATTCATAAACATTTTTATCACAAAGATGCATAAAATGACATAACATTTAAACTAATCATAGTGTATAGGCCAACATTCATAAGATTCCATGACCATCATATAAGCCACAATATATAAAACCGCTAGATAGTGTTTTTGTATTTATCATCATGTCCGATAAAATACAAAAAATAGTACTAATAAAATATTTGAATCCTATGGATTTCAGTACATATATCATACACAAGAGTTATCCCTGAGGATGCTCATGATAACAGATAATGGCCCAAGCCCCTCTAAAGAGTATCCGACCAAAATGCCCTGAAACCCCAATTGTACTACGCTGGTAACGCCAAGGAAGTTCATCGATGGAGATGTTAGGGATATCAACTGTCAATCTTTGGAGGTTCTCCTCCAGCTCATCTAAATCCTCTGCCGCCTCTTGCTGAGATGATGCTATATCTAGGGCAATCCCTCTCCTCTCGATAGGAGAGGAACCTATTGGTTGGGACGGACCAACATCTGCATAAAACATGTATGAACTATCAGTACTATGCAAAAACATTAAAAAACCATAAAATGCATAAAAACAACAAGAGTTTCATTCTTACCGATGTCTCCCCACTTCTCCCCCTCTGGAAGAGCTAGGTCTGGGTCTCCCCTGAATTCGGTACCTGCATATGTGTAATCCTCAATCATGAGGAGATGTTCACGGATCCACCTGAAGAAGGTGGGCCCATATCTTATGATAGGTCCTCCGCCTCCATGGCACGCCATAAGCTCTGACCATCAAACCATATGTGGATCTCACGGATCGAGATCCTCTAACTCAACCTGTGGTCTCAACAGTCGAACTCGCTCTAGGAAGAACAAAACCACGATGGATCCATAGCCAAATTGATTCAACTCACCCCTTCGGCACTTGGTGAGCTGATCCTTTATATTCGCGAGGAGTCCCTCGCACTAGTTTAATATCATCAGTGCCATACACTATGTGGAATATAACATATGTGCTTTGGTGGCTTGATGGGAAGCCCTGCTTCCCGCCACCTACTCTATGGTAGAGAGGACAGTCCTCAGGGGTTGATCACGTATGTTCTTGATGGGAATTTTCCCAGCAAGCATCTGTTTCCCTGGCGTACAAAATTGTGCCACCAGACTCTCTGTCGACTTATCACTACCCTGAGGCCCGGATAGTGAAACTGGGGCTCCCTGTCTCTATAACCCCGTCAGGAAATAAATATCTTCCACATCCAATGTGAGGATGTGGGAACCTACTCTAAAATTTTGTTGATCTGGTTCCCATAGCCGGATCAACTATTCGATAAATTGTACTTGTGCCCCCATGCCCTGTACGTGGAATAATTTTAAGAGTCCAAACCCTTGCAAAGCGTTCATAGAGTGTGGGGCATTCGCCGCTTGGGAATATTCGAGTTCATGCTCTCTTTCTTTCCACTCGACCATTGTATTGGCCAAATCCTGCATAAACATGGATTAAACAACCATTAGATTCTTTTCATGGCATTGGTTTGGGATTTTTGGGCCCCATTTTTTAAATTTGATTATGAAACTGCATCGACGCACCCTACACTTGCGGACATTGTGTTAGGGACGCACCTTTCCCATTGGGTAAGTGCGCCAGACCCCTCTTGACGCACTTCCTACAATGGGAAAGCGCGTCGCCCAGGGCACGCGCAATCCCCTTCATCACAAGCCCAAAAAACCCTAAAAAATGAATTAAAACCAAAATCCAATCCAATGAAAAGGTTAAGCAAAGGAGTGAGGCATACCTGCAACTGATGGGGCATGATTCGGCTGATCGTAGTGTCCACAATCGACATTGGAAAAACAAGATCCAAAGAGGTTTTTTCACTATTCCAATGTGGTAAAAAACAATTGGTAAATAGTTTTTACTATTTCAACTTTTTATATAATAGAAATAGAATATTCCTTTATTAAATTTTCTTTTATGGGTTTTGTACTATAGTTAGTGTCATATCTGCGTTTTAAAACCTCATAACGGATTCTGACTTAATTTATGGAGCTTGCAGAAATAAATGTGGTGTTTTGACAATGTTGGTGACCATCATGCACTGTTCATACCTTTCATCAAGTGTGAACAAGTCTTTGAGCGTTTTTTTATTTCATCATCACGCTCATTAAAATGAATTATTAATGGCATCGATCTCACTCTTTGTTCCTTCTCGTGCTCATAAAACCATGAGAATAAGTTACCAAGTTATGGTTTATCTCTTTTTCGGGCTCATAAAATTCCCAGAAAAAAAAAGGAACCCCTTTGGAGTTCTTCTTTAATCTCTTTTCAGACTCCCTAAATAGGAAAATATTGTTAAGCAAACTTGATTCTTTCATGCTTGTAAAAGTATTTGAAAGGTCGTCTTTCTAGTGATAGTTTACCCATTTTTCAGACCGAAAGGACTATTTACGAAAAAGGAGAGCTCTAGATAATCCTAACTAGAAGAGTTCTCTCTCATATTGTTTTATCCTTTTTCGAATGAGGAGACCAACTTTTTACAAAAAATAACCATGTAGAGTCTTCTTTAGTTCTTTTCATAATCTCCAAATATGAAATGGCGTCAAGTTTTTCTTCTCTGGACTCATTAAAATCTGACATTGAAGGGCCCTTTTAGGGATGAACCCCTCCTATCTCAGGTGCGTAAAACATTTGAAATTGGACTTGTCCAAAGGATGAGCTATATCGAGCATCTTTTGTCCTCCTCAAGCTTGTTAATAAATAAAGAGGTACTCATCAATCATGATGGGGAATAATGGGAAGAGTTCGCATTATTTGTAATAATGGAAGTACTTAGTCACTCTTGAACATGACACTCGTTTGCATTTCATTCAAACTACTTGGGTCGTCATCTTGTCCTCGAGTATCACCAATTCCCTGAGTTCCTTTACTCCTTTGATTCATCCAAAGAATGATTCCATTATCAGTTGCATTAGGTATAGATGTTGATCTCATCCTGTCAATGTTGCCAAGTCATGCCATTCCATGTTCAAGAGGAGTATTTTGATTGAGTCAATTTATGCAGTCGTTATACCTTCTATAATGTCGGTCACCCCTGATTCAATCTCAAACATTTCTCTATAGTACGATTTTCTCCTAAACATATTTGATCGTGTTTTGTGTCAATGATGGGGGAAACATCATGGCCCTCCTTCGACAAGTTTTTCCTTGTCGACTTCAACACATTATCCAAGGATTAAATCTAGAAACCAATCAAGTACCTTGGGCCTACATGCCTCAATGGAAGGTTACCTCGCTTTCAACAGTAAGTTTACATCATTGAATTCTGATTGAAAGATTCCACTAAGTGTTCAACCTCAACTCATTGATTCAGATTCAGTGGTATGTACTATGGTACCTTGGAAATCATTGACATCAATGGTGATTTCCCTCATGCTTGTTAACGGTATACATCAATGACCGGTAATCAAGTGGTTTCTACCATGTTCGACTTCAAAACATTGTAATCACATGGTTAGATTCATATCATTGTGGGTTCGGCTTGAAGAACCTGGGTTAACTCATGTATCTTACCCAATTTACGATGGATATTTTTTTAGTCATATCACACGGATCCACTTTGTATTGGTCATGGTTGCGTTATTATCTCATCATGGATTTGCGCTTGTGTTTAGTAGCCATGATTGTGTTAAGTCGATCGTTGCTATTATGGATCTGCATTGTATTGGTCAACAACCATATTATGAGTCATTTGAGACATATATCTCAGAGTCGGTTATACTGTAGGAGTCTTTGTTCGTTACTCCAACCAATGATCCTTGCCTCAATCCTTCATATTGCAAAGCATTTCACCCGTTCTATTTTAACAGCTTCATGCTTTGGGGGGAATTCTGTTACACCAAAATCTAGTCATCATGACTTTTGTGTCCTCTATATGCCTTGTTTATTAAAGTACCTGGGCTGAAAGGCCAATAGAATAGTCGATGTTCATCCCTTTAACTTTTATTGTGACCCCGACGCACCCTGTTCTCTGGAAAGGTGTGTCAGACTTAAGGTGACATGCTCTACACATTATTAGATTGCGTCGGTGACGTTGTTTGCCCTTGCACAAGGTGCATAACCCTTCCAATGGCGCGAGTTGTCCTTTTGCAAGGTGCATCGTTGTTGGTTAAAATGGATAAAGAGAAGCTTCGAGCGACTTCTCGAATCTTGGATGGCGTGGAGATTTATCCCTACATATCTAGGAAGGTGGCATTCGATCCCATTACCTAGTGGGATGATCCCTTAAGCCTCTACCCTAAATACTCAACCTCTCCTATCCCTTTAGCCCTATATATATGAACCCCTCTCCATTGTTAAGTGAAGAAGGATAAAGTACCCATATGCTGGTGGAATTTGGCTAGGAGATCCTCTTCATCCATAGGAGGCTAGAAGGATAGAAGGATTTGATCTTTTGAGGCAATATCACTTGAGTTGGTGTTATAGCGTCAAAGCATCGGTTGTAACTCTCTACTTTGTATTTGCTACAAATTACACTTAATACAATTTCTTTCCATAAACTTGTTGACTTGGTAATGTTTATGATTCACCTCTTTGACTGTTGATCTAGTTAGATTCATAATGATATGCTTTCAGTATTCGTTTGTTTCCACTTTCTCTATCTTTTTTTGCAGCTGGAGATCGAGGAGCTGGGAGTTAGATTAAACGAGAAGAAAGGAATTGCATCTATAAAGTAAGTTGTTTATCAATTACTTTGCAATTTAATATATCTAGGAAAGATAGTTGTATTGTGTATGTGTTTTGTTCTATATCTAAATCATTTAGACTAGAGAGATCAATTTTTGTCTGCATTAACATATTTTCTATAAACACCAGTGTAGTTGATGAGGTCTAAAATAGATACGATAAGTAGACCAAAATCCGGTGTGGCTGATGAGGTCGTAGCAGATCAACTTAGCCACTAGTCTAACCATGATGACTTTCAATGCCTATTATATTGTCCACAGACATGTTATAGTAGAGGGACCATGCCATGGTGAGTGGGGCCACCAGGAGTGTTGGCATGGAGGGTAAGTAAGGACTGAGGGAGTTTTGGGGGGGTTGTGTTATGTATTTCTATTTCACTGAGTCAGTTTTGATTTACTATATATTTATTATTATTGATTATGTCATGTTTATGAAGTGTTTGATGAATTTAATTCATAATTTGAATGAATGGTTACATATTAGACCCTAGGTAATCAAATAAGAGCATGTTATGATTAGGGTTTTAAATGTATTAGTGAAGGAGGAAAATTCTTGCACAATGGCCACACGCAAGAGTTTTCACCTTCACAATAGTATTAAATATATATCCTATACTAATTAAATGAGTATTGTATTATGTTGTGATATTATTCTGTGTTGAGAACCTATCACTATGGGGAATATAACTTCGGGGCGAAGTTTCCCGAAGGGGGGGAGTATGTAACACCCCTTAGGTTAATTAAAAATTAGACTTATTAAGCCTATATTAGCTACCAAGGAAGAAATTATTTAAATAGAGAAATAAGAAAGAGAGAAATAATGATTACAGTTAATTAACAAATAAAACCTAGTTAGTTAATAACACATGACTAGAAAAAGGAAAGGTGCATGAAGGCCATGTGGCTCTCATGAAAAAATATCTCAAATTAAATCCATTATTGTAATTTCCTGCATAAATCTAGGAAAATGGGGATGTTGTTTTTTTCATGTTCTAAGTTGCTATGCTATGTTGAGGGTTTTGGGGGTTTGGTCTGAATGGAAAAGTTGTTATTGCCATGTTGAGTGGTCATGTTGCTTATTGAGAGGTTGGTTAGTGTTGTTGATTATTTGTGGGGTGTGTAGTCCTTGTTTCTTGGGTTTTAAGGTTGGAGGGTAGTATTGGAGGAAGGAGGTGGAGGGATGAGTAGTGATGTGTCTAAGTGATTGGCATAGTATTATCTGTTGGGGGCTCAAGGGATTCAACTTCTAGTTGGATCATTAGTTGGGTGGAGAGCATTTCCCCAAATTTTGTTGCGGCCGAGGAGAAGGCTAAGGCTGATGCGGAAGACTCGGAAGTAACTATACAACTAGGAACAATGGTAACAAACTGGGTAAGTACCTCTAACTATGTCAAATTTAGTTGCTTTTAGATAATTGTATAGATAGTATTTATATTCAGTTAAATTCAGAGAATAGTAAAGGAAATAAAATTGCATTCATGTGCCAAATTCATTATGGTGTGTATCTATAATAAAATAGTTAATTAATGTGAATGTAAATTAAATTAGCAACTTCGCCCCCCTACATCACTCATTATTTGTAGATGAAACGCTTCTCCTCAAGGTAGAGCTAGTAGTAATATCTAGAAGATTCAAAATAGTCCTCAATCACTTTGTTATTGTGTGAGGAGGAAATATAAATGAAAGGAAAACCCAAGACTATGGATGGAATACTAGTCCTCTTCTTATCAAATCAATTTCTAGAATTCTACAATTTCCATTTTCTGAAGAATGGAAGAGTTTCAAATACATAAGAATGTTGATATCCCTAGGAAACCTAACAACATCAATTTGACAGGAAATTATCAGTAAAATCAAGGCTAAGTTTACACAATGGGGAACCCAATGCTTGAATCAAGCAAGTTGCATAGTGTGTCTTAAATCAATGACTACACTTGCTATATATCAATGCTCAACGATGCTTCCCCCTCTTGTATAATGCACTCCTTAGACCAATAAATTCATAAATTTCTATGGAAAGGGGGAAGACAAATACCAAAAAAAAAAAACTAATCAATAGAAAAATAGTAATAGCACCCAAGGATAGTGTAGTTTTGTATATAAAGGGACCCATATCGATGAATATCTCCCTTACAACGAAGGTGCTTTGGATGTAAATTGCATCCAAAGAAATTTAGATGTAAATTGCATCCAAAGTAATTTACATCTAATTTGCATTACATGTAAATTGTCAAGCATTGGGTAACTTGAAATGCATTAACATGTATATGGTACCCCCTTCAATTGTTTGCACAATTACGAACTAATAGTAAGAGGTATTTATCCCTTTAAGTTTCAATTAGGTTTGGCCCATGTTGTTAGAGGATGGATTTTAACCTCCCCGCCCAAGTTCTATCCCCATAAGTGGCATGTTGAGTTCATAACGAGTATATTGTTTTAATGGCTTTGAGCCTTGTTGTTCACCTTGCCTTGTAATTTGAACAATCTAGGGTTTACCTTGGGTACCATCCTTGGAATCAGGGGAAGTCCCCATGGAGTTTCCCCTAGCATTGTAACTTGGAAAAAAATGTGCCCCTTGAATATCTTGATTAGTCAAATTGTTATGTAGAGGGGTCCCTTGTCCCACAAACATGAGGGTCTCATACATTAATTTGGCATGTAATTTGGTCTCATATGAACTTTATAGTCTAGTTGTGAGGAACCTGCAACAATTAATTGATAAAATGCACAATATATTGGATCACAGAATATTTTTATTGATCACGGGCCACTTCAAGGGGGAAACCTCATTTGAGCAAGCTCAATACAAATAACTTCACGATGCCTTCATTGGCCTCAACACACACTTATATACTAAATCTAGGTGCCAATACTATGGGTCAAAACCATGGGCCAATACAAACTATGGATCAACAAATACTACAGGTAGCTTACAAAGCATATGCGCCCAACAACAATAACACAAACTATGGATCAACAAGTACTACGGGATGACTTACAAAGCATATGCGTCCAACAACAATATACTAATAAAGTAAAGAGAAGGGTTGACATGGGTTCCTAACATCCCATCCCCCTTAGAAAAAGCTTTGTCCTCAAAGATTTAGATGTGGAAATTGTCGCTGAATCTGAAGTAGTGGTTCCCATGTAGCATCCTTTGGTTGCATGCTGTGCCACTGAATTAAGACCTCTGTGATAGAGAAAGAGAGAAGCTGACGAGTGTGCTTATTGAGGATGGACTCCGGCTCCAAAAGGATGGATCCTTCATTATCCAGTTCTGGTAAAATAGTTTGTCCTCTGATGTTGGTGCCAAGAACTTTTTTCAGACAAGAGACATGAAATACCGGATGAATGCGGGAAGAAGGAGGAAGTTCCAACTTATAAGCAACAGGCCCAATCTTCTGAAGAATCCTATATGACCCATAGAACTTTGGAGCGAGCTTATGACTCCCTTTGAGTTTCAGGGAGGATTGCTTGTAAGAATGGAGACGAAGAAAAACCATATCACCTGCTTCAAAAGTGCGCTCAAAACGGTGCTGATTGGCTTGTTGCTTCATGCGATTTCTTGCCATGTGAACATTTTCCCGCAAAATGTGAAGAATCTGATCGCAGTTTCGAAAGACCGTGTCAAATTCCTGAACTGGAGAACTACTGGGGGTGTATGGAAGAAGAACTGGCAGTGCCTGACCATAAACTGCTTCATATGGAGTCATTTTAGAGGCAGTGTGGTAAGAGGTATTGTACCACCATTCAGCGAGAGGGAGTCACTTTTCCCACTGATGTTGTTGTTCAGAGGTGAAGCAATGAAGATAAGTTTCCAAGCATTTATTGATAATTTCAATCTGACCATCTGTTTGTGGGTGATACCCTGAACTCATCTTCAGTTTGGTGCTAGTGTGGCGAAATAGTTCTGTCCAAAAATGACTGGTGAAAGTCACATCATGATCCGAGACAATGGAAGAAGGGATTCCATGAAGATGAAAGATCTGGTCCAAGAAAATTTGAGCAACTGAGGAGGCTATATAGGGATGGCTGAGAGAACAAAAATGACTATATTTGGAGAGGCGATCAACCACAACCAAAATCGTTGTCTTCCCTTCATATTTAGGGAGTCCTTCAATGAAATCCATATAAATATTTGTCCAAATACGGGTAGGTATGGGAAAGGGTTCGAGCAATCCCAGAAGGAGTGTCGTTTCACCCTTATTGCTTTGGCAGGTATCACATTCAACCACCATTTTTTGAATTGTCCTTTTCATGCCTTGCCAAAAGAAGTTACGCCATTCCTGTTCATAAGTTTTGAGGAACCCAAAGTGCCCTACCGATGGAGAAGCATGAGTTCATAGAAGCCAGCTTGTTGAAGATTTGTGCTCTAGGGAAGCACCAAACGACCCTTGTATCTCAGGGAAGCACCATCCCAAGAGTAATGTGGTACAACAGAAGGGTTTTTGGACAAGCATTGGATGATTTGAGATAATGAAGAGTCATTGACATAGCCATGTTGAACAGATTGCAACCAATATGGAACAGGCATAGAAATAGCTGAAAGATAACCTTAGTCATCAAATGTGCGAGAAAGAGCATCTGCCACAATATTGTCCTTACCATTCTTGTAAGTGATCTCATAGTCATAACCCATGAGTTTGCTAAACCATTTCTGTTGTGTTGGGGATGATACACGCTGTTCCAGAAAATATTTCAGACTCTGGTGATCACTCTTGATGCAAAAATGATTCTCTAATAGGTAGGGTCGCCACTTCTGTACTACATGCAAAATAGCCATCATTTCCTTCTCATATGTAGAGGCAGCTAAATTCTTACCTGAAAGGGCTTTGCTGGTGAACGCAATTGGGTGTTCATCTTGAAGGAGAACAACACCAAGTCCATTGTCGCAAGCATCACTCTCAATAGTGAAGGGCTTGGAAAAATCGGGCATAGCTAGAACAAGTGTAGTACACATAGTTTGTTTTAGTTTGTCAAATGCACAATCAGTAGCATGTGTCCATGTAAAAGCATCCTTTCTCAATAGTGCAGTTAATGGAGCTGCAATCCTCCCATAATCCTTGACAAACTTGCGGTAGTAGCCAGTCAACCCCAAAATACAACGAAGGCTCTTGAGTGTCTTAGGAGGCGGCCAATTGTTCATGGCAGCGATTTTGGCAGGATCCACGCGAACGCCTTGTGCTGAGATAATGTGCCCAAGATACTCAACTTCCTTCTATTTAAAAACACATTTAGACTGTTTGGAATGGAGATGATGGTTAGAGAAAAATTGCATTACCAGATCCAGATGTTGGAGATGTTCAGCCCATGTTTTACTGTAGATGAGGATATCATCAAAGAATACCAGAATGAATTTTCGCAAGTAGGGCCGGAATATTTTATTCATCAAGGCCTGGAATGTGGAAGGAGCATTAGTGAGGCCAAAGGGCATGACCAGAAACTCATAGTGGCCATCATGTGTGCGGAAAGCTGTTTTAGGGATATCATCCTCATGAACCCAAATTTGATGATACCCAGAATGAAGATCCAACTTGGTGAAAAATTGAGCACCATGAAGCTCATCAAGAAGCTCATCAACAACAGGAATTGAAAACTTATCTTTGATGGTGAGGTGATTAAGTGCACGAAATTCAATGCAAAGGCGCCATGACCCATCTTTTTTGCACACAAGAAGAACTGGTGAAGAAAAGGAACTAGTGCTTCGACAAATAATACCTTGCTTCAGTAAGTCCCGAACAAGCATTTCAATCTCTATTTTTTGGTGAAATGGGTAGCGATAGGGCCTGATGTTGGGAGGAACGCTTCCAGGAAGGAGCTGAATACGATGGTCCTCTGGCCTTGAAGGTGGAAATCCCATTGGTTTAGCAAAGACACCTATATATCGATCCAGAATTTGTTGTAGATCCAAAGGAGTAGTGGAGACCGCTGATGGTTGCATCTGAATGGAATGGATCTGAGCGATCACACCATGTGAATTCTTCTTAAGGAGTTTTTCCATGCAATGTGAACCGATGATGCTGAGAGAACTTGGTTGTAATTCTGTCGATGTGTGTTTTTGTCCATTGGGAGAGAACTGCATCCAAAGTTCAGCAAAATTCCATAAGATGGGGCCAAGTGTGCGTAGCCATTGAGCGCCCAAAACCACATCACATCCGCCTAAGGTGAAGGCAAACATGTCAGAGCGTAGGTTATAATATTCCATACAGATACACACATTATGACACTTCCCTTTGCAAGGTAAGGTGCCCCCATTAGAAACCATGACTTCAAAGTTGGAGCAAGGATGGACAAAACAATCATCTTGTTTGGCGATCCGAGGGTCAATGAAATTATGAGTGCTACCGGAATCAATGAGTATTGTAAGAGGAAGCTTCTTGAAGTAACCCCGAACCCGCATTGTTTGGGGGGTGGTGATTCCAACTAAAGCATGGAGAGATATCTCGGGCTGGTCGTCCTGAAACGAAGGGTTAATAGGCGGCTCCTGAATGTCGACCGGAGCATCCATTGTATCTAGAGCTTCTTCACCAATTTCAGAGGCAGGTGGAGAATCCACATCCAAGAGATAGAGCTTTTGTTGAACACATCTATGTCCTTGAGTGAATTTCTCATCACAATTATAACAAAGCCCTTTTTCTCTATGTGTCTGCATCTATGTTTCAAACAAATGCTTGATAGGAGTTGATCGAGGAGCTGGCGGGATGGGACATCGTTGAGAACCCATATTTCGGAAGGGAACAAAAGTGGATTTGGAGCGTTGTTGGGCTGCAATCTTGTCTTCTTCCAACTTATCCAACCCCAGGGCTTCCATCATTGTGTTGGAACAAAACATTTTGACCTCAGAGTGGATTGCATCCTTTAAACCACTGATAAAACAACTCCGGTAGAAGTCATCAGGCAATCCTTCGGCATGGTTGGTTAGTTTCTCAAATTCGGTTTGATACTCTCTCACAGTGCCAATTTGGCAAAGTTTAGTGAGGGCTCCTGTGAAGTCATCAAAAGAACTAGGACCAAATCGTTGCAAAAGGAGATGGCAAAAATCTAGCCATTTTGGCCCTTCATGAGCCTTGATGTACCAACGGTACCATTGAAGAGCTTCTTGTTCCAAATGAAAGGATGCAAGTGGAACTTTGTTGACATCAAAAGTATTATGCAAACTGAAAAACTGTTATGCACGATATATCCATCCAGTGGGATCAATACCATTGAAGCGAGGAAAATCAAGCTTCAGACCATGGAAATTGCTAGAAGAAGAGAACCCATTGTCTGATGAAGACTCAGATTGGCGTTTGTTGTTCATGGCTGAATGCTCAAGATGGAGGCCGAGAAATTTTTCATCCAGATCCTGAAGTTTGGCTTGGATGGCTACAAGTGCTTCCTCCATAGTTTTTGCTCCTGCTTGGGTGACAACCATAACCAGGAGTTTTTTGTTTTTTTGGGGGGGGAGTGGGTAGAAAAACAAAAACAAAAATTGTTTAAGTAAATGAAAATCTAGATTTGGGAAAAAATCTGAAGGGTAATTTGGGTTTTACTAGGTTTTGGACACTGTCGAATGGACAGGGAGGAAGAAAATGAGGATTTCAGAAGCGGGGTGAAAGAATGAGAAAATTTGGTAGAGAGGGACAGAGAAATAGAATTAGGAAATTAACTCTGTGGTAAAATTTGAAGGCGATTGGGTGAAAATAGAAGAAGTTATGGAAAACCCTTAAAATAGACAAATGTGAAATTTTTGGCTTTGGAAAGTGGAATTTGGGATAGCGTCCTCAGGAATGAAATATGCAGAATGGGATTACAGGTGTTGATGTATATGTAACTTCGGAATGTATTTCATCTGTGTATTTTATATATATATTTATTGTACCCTTATAAGAGATGTGTTATTCCTCTATAAGGAAGTATCGTCATGTGGATTGACAAGTGTCGCAGGTGTGTGTACTTGCCGATGGGTTATTAGACCACCATGTGGGGTCGGCCCGGAATTATATATAATATAATGTCGATGTATCTAACTAGACAAGTCGGCCCCATAAGGTCACTGGGCAAAAAGGTGAGTATAAATAGAGATAGGAGATCTCTATTTTACTCACTCGAAAAAGTAATTCACTCTCACTCTCAAAAGTGGCGCACTAGTGAGGAGGAGGAGGATCATCTGCTAGGAGACTATCTCAGTTTTATTTGGTTGTATTTTAGTTGAGCCATTTCTCTCTCTATCTCTGAGGAAGTTGTGGGGTTTTTCACCTTAGGGTTTTCCCCATGGAAACTCTGTGTCTCTTGTCTTTATGCTTTTGATTCTTGTGATGTTTGTCATATTATGATTGTCATGCATTGATATACTGTAGATGTTATTCTCTCAGCAAAGATCCTATAGTATTGTGAATTAATACTCAAAATTTAACATGGTATCAGAGCTAACCTGAGAAGAAGACATTTTGCAGTGACGGAAGCTTAAGTTCCTTATTTATTGGGTTTCTCTCCACAGATTTTTGAAAATCAGTATAGTAGATTGACTCTACTCATCAAGGCGCATCTATATGTCCAATCAGAACTCAATTCCGAGCATTTTCAGATTTGTCCCTAAAAATTGGGGTTTCCACAAAAATAGGAATTTCTGGAATCTGAAGACACAGCTAGAAGCTCCTTGCAAAAATCGAAGTTTAGAGCTTTGGATCAAGATTTTTGGTTGGGTAGATCTCCGGGAAACTCAAACCCTAATTCAGGGCTCTCCCTAGTGAACCCGGGAGGACAAAAAGGCAATTCTGAAGGGCAAGACTTTGCTGATCTCAAATTCTGAATGCACCAGGCTGATCAGCTCATCAAAGCACATCTTTCTATCCTTTCAGAAATTTGAAATTCACATTTTGAATTTTTAGGGTTTCTCTGACAAACCCTAATCCGGGACCAGATCCAGTTTTCAGCATTTCAAGTGGTAAGACCTAAATCTTTTCTATTTCTATTTGAAGTACTCTTTAAGATGTCTCTTCACACCAAGCTTGAGGATAAGCTTGAAGGCGCTGATAACTTCCGAGCCTGGAAGTATAGAATTGGGTTAATCCTAGAAGAGAATGAGTTGGACTCATATGTGAAAGAAGACATCCCTATCCCAGAGGATGAAGATGCCAAGGTATTGCATAAGAAGAACTTGGTTAAGGCAAAGAGATTCATTGCTGATTCTATCAAAGACCATCTCATACCCCATGTGTCTTCTCTAAAGACACCCAAGGAGATGTTTGACTCTTTGACCAAGCTATTTGAAGGGAAGAACATAAATCGGAAGATGACCCTGTGGAACCAATTGAAAGGAGTAAAGTTTCAGAATGGAGAGAGCATTCAATCTTACTTTTCAAGAGTCTCCCAGATCAAGGAACAACTAGAAGCAGTGGATGAAATGGTGGAGAATGGTGAAGTGGTGATGACCACTCTAAATGGCCTACCTAGGTCATGGGATTCCTTTATCCAAGGAATTTGTGCAAGGAATAAGTTGATCTCTTTCAGTAGACTACGGGAAGAATGCTCTCAAGAAGAAGCAAGGCTTGTGGCACGAGAAGAGAAGATGGGGAATGAAGATCAAGCTCTCACAGCTCACACCAAGAAAGGAAAGTTCAAGAAGGAATCATCTCATAATAGAAGATCCTCTCACCACCATTATCATAAAGATAAGAAAGATCTCAGATGTTTCAATTGCAATGAGAAGGGACACTTTGCTTCAGATTGTCCCAAGAAGAAGAAAGACAACAACAACAACTTCAACAAGAAGAAGAAGAATAACAAAAGAAGATATCATGCTCATGCTGCCGAAGATGATGAACCCCCAAAGAAGAAGGCTAGGGCAGAAAGTAGTAGTGATGATGCCTCATCAAGTGAAGAAGAATATGTTCTAATTTCTGCTCTCACAGGTACCATCTCCCATGGTTGTAATGATTGGTGGATTGATAGTGGGGCTTCCAAACACATGACTGGGTTTAAGGAATCTTTTGTAAATCTATCTAAACATGAATCACCCCATAAGGTGAAACTTGGGGATGATTATCAATACCCAATCAAAGGAAGTGGTGAAGCCTCCTACAACCTAGATTCTGGAAAATCTTTGAAGATGAAAGAAGTCCTTTATGTACCTGGGCTCAAGAAAAACTTACTCTCCATCTCTGCATTGGATGCAAAAGGTATGAGGGTTGCATTTGTGGATGGTCAAGTTCTAATGTGACCAAAAGGAAAGAACATAGATGATGCAGTAGTGATTGGAGAGCAAAAGGGAGGTTTGTATAAATTGAAGGGACAACCTGAACATGCCATGGTGCATGAATCCATGGAGCAAAGTGAACTTTGGCATAGAAGATTTGCTCATATGCACTATAGGGCACTTCCAATTGCAAGCAAGGCAGTAGAGGGTCTCCCTGAAATCAAGACCAAACATGAAGGTGTTTGCAAAGGATGTGCAAAAGGTAAGAACATCAAGAAGGCCTTCCCAAGCAGTGAAAGCAAGGCAAAAGACATCCTAGAAATCATCCACTCAGATGTATGTGGTCCTATGTCATCCAGTTCCCTGAGTGGGTATGTTTACTATGTCTCATTTATTGATGGCTTCTCCAGGAAGACTTGGGTATACTTCTTGAAGAGCAAAGATGAGGTGTTTGATAAATTCAAGGAATTCAAAACCTTGATGGAGAATCAAACTGACAAGAAGATCAAAAAATTCAGATCCGACAATGGTGGAGAATTCACCTCCAAGTGACTTCAAGAAGCTTTGTAGTGATTCAGGGATTAAGAGGGAGTTGACTGCTCCTTATAATCCTCAACATAATGGTGTTGCAGAAAGGAAGAACAGAACTATCATGGAAGCAGCAAGGGAAATGTTGCATGACCAGGATCTTCCTATGCATCTATGGGCAGAAGCAGCTAGAACAGCCGTATATGTGCAGAACAGAACACCCCACAAGATATTGGACAACAAGACACCAGAAGAGGTCTTTTCTGGTAAGAAACCTGAAGTCGGCCATCTCAGAATATTTGGTTGTCCAGTATACACTCATGTCCCAAAGGAAAAGAGGACTAAACTAGATCCTTCAGGAAAGAAGGGTATCTTTGTGGGTTACAGTGAAAACTCGAAGGCTTACAGAATATACTTTCCAAGGTTCAAGAAGATTGATGTCAGCAGGGATGTAACATTTGATGAAAACTCAGCATTCATCAAATCAAGGAAGGCACCTATCGAAGTTTATGAAGAACCTAAGGAAACAAGATTTCAAGACACTACCATGACTGAAGCAGTTCTAGAAGTGGTTCGTGAGTTTGAAGATCCGCAAGAACCTATAGATCCACCCCGTGAAGATAACTCTCACAAGAGGAAACCTGCATGGGCTAGAGAGCTCATTCAAGATGCAGAAAGATTTGGCATTCCAGAAGAAGAACACAGAGCAAAGAAGAGGACCAGATCACATACCAGCTATGTTGCTTTACTCTGTGACATTATGAACAAAGAGCCTTCCAGTTATGAAGAAGCAACGGAAAAGAAAGAATGGAAGGATGCCATAGTTGAGGAATATCAATCAATTATGAAGAATGATGTTTGGGATATTGTCCCAAGACCTAAAGAGAAGTCTGTTGTGACTTCCAAGTGGATCTACAAAATCAAGCTTGCTGCAGATGGCAGTGTGGAGAAATACAAAGCAAGATTCGTAGCTCGTGGCTTCTCTCAAAAAGAGGGAATAGATTATGAAGAAACTTTTGCACCTGTGGCCAAGTATACTTCCATCAGATCAGTACTTGCCCTGGCTGCAGCTATGAAATGGAAAATACACCAAATGGATGTCAAGATTGCCTTCTTGAATGGTGTAGTGGAAGAGGAAGTATATGTGGAACAGCCACTCGGTTTTGAAATACATGACAGGGATTCATATGTGTGCAGATTGAAGAAAGCCTTGTATGGCTTGAAACAAGCTGCCAGAACTTGGTATGGTAGGATGGACAGTTTCCTATCTAGTTTGGGCTTTACCAAGAGTAAAGCAGATTCCAACCTTTACTACAAGGTTGAGGAAGGGAATCCTGTGATTCTACTCCTGTATGTGGATGACCTATATGTAACAGGAGATGATAGACTGATTGCTGATACTAAGAGGAAGCTTGCTATTGAATTCGATATGAAAGATTTGGGAATGATGCACTATTTTCTAGGCATGGAGGTGTGGCAGAGTGCAGGTGGGATCTTCCTTGGTCAAGGGAAGTACACAGTAGATATCCTAAAGAGATTTGGGATGATGGATTGCAAAGCCATTGCCACACCTATGGCATCGAATCTGAAGTGTCTATGTGATGCTTCATCTGAGCCGGTTGATGTCTCTATGTATCGTCAGATGATTGGGTCCTTGATGTAGCTGACAAACACGAGACCAAATATTTGCTTTGTTGTGAACACATTGAGCCAGTTCCTAACGGATCCGAGAAGTGTTCACCTGGTTGCTGTAAAGCATGTTCTGAGGTACCTGAAGGGTACAGTGGATTATGGGCTCAAGTATGAAGCGAATCAAAAGTTTAACCTGCAGGCTTATGTTGATTCAGATTGGGCTGGCAGTGCTGCAGATAGGAAGAGCACATCTGGGTGTTGCTTCAGTATGGGATTAGGTGCGATCTCTTGGTTTAGTAGGAAGCAGTCCTGCGTAGCACTAAGTACAGTTGAGGCAGAGTATGTTGCAGCCTGTTCAGCTAGTTGTGAGGCAGTATGGCTACGGAAGCTACTGTCTGAGTTATTTGATCTCCCATTGGATGCTACTGGTATCTTCTGTGATAACCAGAGTTGTGTGAAGCTGTCCGAGAACCCAGTGTTTCATGACAGGTCGAAACACATAGAGATCAAATATCACTATATTAGGGATATGGTGTAGAGAGGAGCTGTGAAGCTCCTATATGTTGCGACGGACGAGCAGATTGCAGATGTGCTGACGAAGCCACTAGCCAGAGTGAAGTTCGAGTACTTTAGAGAGAGGCTTGGCATTCTTCAGATCGAGGACACTTCAAGGAAGAAGTGATGGTCACATTTGCTGAAGCCATTCCAAGCATGTTGGAAGGGGGATCCTTCACATGGCTATGGATATAAGCGCTGGATGATGAGCATCAGGATGATGTTCTGGTTTCTGCTGTATATGATCAGTTGGATCATTTTTATATATATGTATGTATGCATCATGTTGGATGCTGGATATGATCAGTTGGATCATTTGTATGTATGTACGCATCATGTTGGATGCTGAATATGATCAGTTGGATCATTTGTATGTATGTAAGCATCATGTTGGATGCTGGATATGATCGGATGGATCATTTGTATGCATTGTGTATATGCATCATGTTGGATGTTTGGACCATGTATCTATATATGTATCAGGTGGATACATTGTATGATCAGGTAGATCATGTATATTGATATATATCAGGTATGATTAGGTAGATCATGTATGTTGATGGATACATTGTGTGGATCATGTATCTATGTATCAAGTGGATACATTGGGTATGATGATATGTATCAGGTAGATACTTGGTATGCATCAGATGGATGCATTGTATGATCAGGATGATCGTGGATGACGAGCTTCTCCAGATGATATGCAGCAGGATGTTGCAGTGATGATGATCAGGGTGATCATGTGTACATCAAGATGATGTATGGTGAGTATCAGGTTGATACTCTGTGGCCGTGGAACAGGTTGTGCAGATAAGCACGTAATTTGTGCCCTGGGAGATTTGTAGATGGTCTTTCAAGGTTTTTCCTATGGCATGTAATTCAGTGCCCTGGGACATCTGGCAAATGCTCTTTCGAGGTTTTGCTTGGGAGGACATATAATTTGTGCCCTGGGAGATCTGCAGATAGTCTTTTGAGGTTTTGCCTATGGCATGTAATTTGTGCCATGGGATATCTGGAAGATGCTCTTTCGAGGTTTTGTCCTATGGCATGTAATTTGTGCCCTAGGAGATCCGATAGGTTGAGCTGTGTGCTCGTAATCAGTCCTGTGATTCTCTTTCGAGGTTTTGCCATGACCACATGTAATTTGTGCCCTAGGAGATCCGATAGGTTGAGTTGTGTGCTCGTAATCAGTCCTGGGATACTCTTTCGAGGTTTTGGGGTGACCACATGTAATTTGTGCCCTGGGAGATCCGATAGGTTGAGCCTTGTGCTCGTAATCACTCCTGGGATTCTCTTTCGAGGTTTTGTGGTGGGGTCACATGTAATAAGTCCTGGAGATCTGGACAGGACGAAAAAGACCTCAGATGCTCTTTAGGGTTCTTGCTAGTCAAGAGACTCTTTTAAGGTTTTGTGACGCATGTAATAAGTCCTGAGATTTCCACAGTATGGCCAGTGATGATGAAGACCTGCAGGTGGTGGGCCTACATCCAATATGAAAAAGGACTAGCTCTGTAGAACTTCCTATGACGAGTAGAGTCAGAGATTGGTTGAGATAGCAGTAGCAATGACGATAATGATGATGATGCATCGATGACAATGATCCAGAGAAGAAGACTTGTCTAGCAGATCTGTGTTGAGAAATACCTTCCTAGTTAAGAGGGAGTGTTGATGTATATGTAACTTTGGAATGTATTTCATCTGTGTATTATATATATATATATTTATTGTACCCTTATAAGAGATGTGTTATTCCTCTATAAGGAAGTGTCGTCATGTGGATTGACAAGTGTCGCAAGTGTGTGTACTTTCCGATGGGTTATTAGACCACCATGTGGGGTCATCCCGGAATTATATATAATATAATGTGGATGTATCTAACTAGACAAGTCGTCCCCATAAGGTCACTGGGCAAAAAGGTGAGTATAAATAGAGATAGGAGATCTCTATTTTACTCACTCGGAAAAGTAATTCACTCTCACTCTCAAAAGTGGCGCACTAGTGAGGAGGAGGAGGATCATCTGCTAGGAGACTATCTCAGTTTTATTTGGTTGTATTTTAGTTGAGCCATTGCTCTCTCTATCTCTGAGGAAGTTGTGGGGTTTTTCACCTTAGGGTTTTCCCCACGGAAACTATGTGTCTCTTGTCTTTATGCTTTTGATTCTTGTGATGCTTGTCATATTATGATTGTCATGCATTGATATACTGTAGATGTTATTCTCTCAGCAAAGATCCTATAGTATTGTGAATTAATACTCAAAATTTAACAACAGGGGTGTCCGAAAAGTTTCATGGGAAACAGAGTGAAAACAAGGAAGATATGGCGAAAAAACAAAAATTTATACCTTTTTTTTTCCAGGAATGGATCTGCAACGGCGCGAAAGGGATCAGAAATAGATAGACCTGCAACGACATGGAAGTGATCGAAAACAGAGGGATCTGCAATGGCGCGGAAGTGATCGGAAACAGATGGATCTACAACGGCAACAGTTCTGGACAGAGGAAATCTGTGATTTTGCAGCTAAAAATAGATATGGACCCCAGGTATGCTCGGCTTCCTAACAGTTCAGGGGATTCACTCGGCCACCAATGATGTCTGATGGCTTGCGTATTGGGCCAGTACCCCTCACTCCACAGCTCAGGTAAAACTGATAACCGCGTTTCCACAAACGACAGCTCTTGGTTTACCTCACGGGTAGGAACTAGTCAATCAAGTAGGGGTCGTTGCCCTTTTCACTAACAGGTCCTCTCAATGGGCCAACTACTTCAGGGTTCCTGTGGTTCTCCTCACAATGAGTTTTAGGGCTTATGCCCAAGTACTTCCCACAATTAAGCGGATAGGGATTTTTCCCAGATCCAAACCTGTAACAAATGCGAAAAAAAAAATTGCCAAAAATTTCACCCAACGAGCCCAAGAAAGTGCTCTGATACCAGATGTGAGGAACCTACAACAATTAATTGATAAAATGCACAATATATTGAATCACAAAATATTTTTATTGATCACGGGCCACTTCGAGGGGGCAACCTCCTTTGAGCAAGCTCAATACAAATAAATTCACGGTGCCTTCATTGGCCTCAACACACACTTATAAACTAAATCTAGGCACCAATACTATGGGTCAAAACCATGGGCCAATACAAACTATGGATCAGCAAATACTACGGGCAGCTTACAAAGCATATGCGCCCAACAACAATAACACAAACTATGGATCAACAATTACTACGGGACGACTTACAAATCATATGCATCCAACAACAATATACTAACAAAGTAAAGAGAAGGGTTGACATGGGTTCCTAACACTAATCAAACTAGACTTGAATGGCCATATCAATTCAATTCCGCAATCATTGAGCAAACTCCTAAGTGGAAATTTGTTTCTATGATGCAATCAACCTACAACTATAAGCAAGTACTATGATGACATAAGGCCTAAGATTGTAGAATAAGTGATGTAGATTTACTTACTCAAGAAGAACGAATATAATGATCATGACAGGCACTTGGCAGTTGTTATTAGTTATGCATTGTTTTGAGGAGCAATCACAAATATACATTAGAGGAAATTTGAGGTCTAAAATGGGCCTTATAAAAAAATGTGCCATGGATGAGTTGGATTTCTCAAACCAATAGAATTTCAATAAATTTGGTCAACTATTATGGTTGAGTTGGACATATAGAAGTCAAAGATGCTTATGTGTCATAATTTTATTTGACAATAGCCAACTTCATATAAACCTCACCTTGATTAAGATTTTGAAAAGTTCATCTCGAAATATGATAAATATACTTGAAATAATAAATATAGAGTATTTTAAATTATCATTACTTCTAAGTCATTTAAAATATAAATCTCACATCAATTAATATGATAGTGGAGTAATTTTGAAATAATAAATATAGAGTATTTTATATTATCACTACTTCTAAGTTCTTTAAAATAGAAATCTCACATTAATTAAAATGATAGTGGAGTAATTTTGAAATAATAAAAAAATTTATATAATTAATACCTTATAAATAAAAATAAATAAATTTAAAAAAGTATCATAAATATAAAATTTAATAAATTTAAAAAGTATCATAAATGTAAAAAAAATAGGAAAGAGATAAAATAATATTTTTCTATTTTTGTGATAATTTTCTCCCATGAGCTCAGAATTTGACACTTTTGGTACTGTTGGAAAGGTCTCGACGAGAGATACAACTTTTTTGTTTTGATTTTTTCGAGACCAATTTTTTGGGGTGGGAATTTTAGTACCAGGTACTAAAATTCTCGCCCCAAAAAATAGGTGTAGAATCTCTGAAAACTCAAAACACGAAAGTTGTAGCTCTCATCGAGACCTTTCCAACGATACCAAAAGTGTCAAATTACGAGCTTAGAAAAATAAGTTATCGCAAATAAAGTGAAAGCTTATTTTATCTCTCTCCTATTTTTTTATGATACTTTTTTTAAATTTATTTATTTTTATTTATAAGAGATTAATTATATAAATGTTTTTATTATTTCAAAATTACTCCACTATAATCTTAATTAATGTGAGATTTGTATTTCAAAGGGCTTGGAAGTAGTGATAATATAAAATAAAATAAAAATAATGATTATTTATTTTAAGTATTATTGTAATTATATTTTTTCATTGTAATTTTAGTTTTTTTAAGTTTTAGATTTTATTAAATATATAAAAAGAAGTAGTGGTACATTTATTAAAACTTAAATTAATTATAATATAAATTAAAAAAATTACCACTATACCATTTATTGTGTATGCACAAGAATCTAAACCTTTCATTATTATTTTCAACCATCATCTCTTAACTCTACACTAATCCAACATACTTGTCAACTACCGTTAATGAGATATTACAGGTTGACATTCACTAGATAACACCTTTAACTTAGTGTGACATGGCATATTGGTACGATGTATTTTTAACCTACCCACCCAAGTTCTATCCTCATAAGTGGCAAGTTGAGTTTATAATGAGTATATTGTTTTAACGGTTTTGAGCCTTGTTGTTCACCTTGCATTGGGATTTGAACAATCTAACGTTTACCTTGGGTACCATTCTTGGAATGAGGGGAATTCCTCATGCAGTTTCCCCTAGCGTTGTAACTTGGAAAAAAATGTGCCCCTTGAATATCTTTATTAGTCAAATTGCTATGTGGAGGTGTCCCTTGTCCCACAAACATGAGGGTCTCATACATTAATTTGGCATGTAATTTGGTCTCATATGAACTTTATGATCTAGTCAATCAAATGGCCATATCAATTCAATTGCACAATCATTGAGCAAAAGCCTAAAAGGAAATTTGTTTCTATGATGCAATCAACCTACAACTATAAGCAAAGTATTGTGATGACATAAGGCCTAAGATTGTAGAAAAAGTGATGTAGATTTACTTACTCATGAAGAATGAATCTAATGATCATTAAGGGCACTTGGCAGTTGCTATTAGTTATGCATTGTTTTGAGGAGCAATCGCAAAGATAAGAATCAAAAGTGCATATATTAAAAGTAATAAGGAACCTAGTTAGGTCTTGGTTTAATGGCAAGGATGGTGGCTTGTTATGACATCCACTAGTGTTCCAATCTAGGGGAAGTGACTACTACCAATGGCACAATTGGGACCAAGTGAAAGTCTTGGGAAACTTTCGAATAGTTACCCTCATGTCATGGAAGCTTAGCCAAAAGTAATATTGACCATTTCCAAACAGTTAATCATTCATGAGTGGTTGAATCCACAAAAGTAGACTGTTGATAATGCTTCTCATGTAATGATGAAGCATCACTTGTCAAAGAAGAAGGAAAACAATGAGGAAAAATATTCGTCTTTGCCTCTAAGCATTAGGAACATGTGATGTGTTTTTTGCAGGTTTTACTTAAGTATATTTAGAGCTATTTACATGCTTTATGTAGTGAAGAGATGGAAAACCTATTGTATCACAGAGTTGGGGAAGGAAGAGGTTGCATGTGGCTCTGAAAAAGTGTCTTCTTCAAGACTCAATTGTTTGGTGTTTAGTTACATGGGAAGCAGTCAACACTTTAAAAAAGTTTGTTGAATGATCAAATACATAGTTATTATATTAGATTTGGTCACGTTCAAAACCATGTAGAAATATTAATCATGTAACTACATTGGGGGTTACTAACATATTCCATCATTAATATGTAACATTATTAAGAACCTAAGAATGAATAAATAGCTCTCTCATGTATGTTGATGTGATGACATCCTCCCTCACTATAGTTATAACATCATTCTCAATGACATGCCTTGTGGACCATCTTTGGCTTGTGGTTGTTATATATGTAACATTGCATGCTATCTTACTACAATGGTATATCTGTATGTTATGATTTCATTACACATTAATACTCCCATTTTCTATCTTTGCAACACATGATATCTAGCACAGAGAACCACCGTCGAAAGAAACCAAACTCTCCCCCTTTCCCACCCATCAAGTGTTATTATCTGTCATGGTCACATGCAAATGGACTGCTTTTCCGACAATTTTATCGGTTCTTACCAAAGTAGTTCTAAGGGTTACACGAAGAAAATCAAATGAAAATTGTCTCATATTAACATTGATCTTACTTGGTTTTCCCATTTTGAAGATCAAATTCACCTATTTCACTTGGTCTATATCGAAAAGCAAGATATCGGACATAGCCTAGTGAAATATGAAATGCAACAAAACTATCTAGACTGTAAAACGTGCTAGCATTTCCCACATAAATTCCCAACAAATTGGTAAACTTTCATGTGAGAAAAAAGTGTAAAGAACAACGGCTTGTCATTCTATTCTTAAAGACAATGAAACCCCCTAATTTGTAAACCCTCAATAATAACCCCTTGTGCATTAGGGTTTAGGATTCATGGATGCATCTATAGTGGTATTCTACATTAGGAGCACTAATGATGTAGTACATCAATTGAGAATCTCGCATTCAAACACATGGTGTGCTAAGTAATAATGCCGCCGCAGGCATGTTATTGTTATTGGAATTTACCTTAACATTGCAGTCAACATGAAGAGGGCATGGGATTGAAACAAATATAGAAAATCAAAAGAAAATAACTGGTAAACTATAGCAGAGTTTTTGAGAAGGAAAACTCACCATCTAGATTGACTGGAATCGATGATTAGTGGCTAGATTGGAATTTGTGAGAGGATTTATGGAACATAATGGTCTTCAGATGCCTTCTCTTCAGCCTTCTGTTGGATTCAAACTATGGTAGAGGACAAGAGAAAACAAAGCTACTATACCAGGAGATGGTACCGCCTTGGAAGCATCCGGTCACATGGAAATAGGCAGCAACAATGTGGAATGAAATTCCAAAATCTCAAAATAGGGAAGAGGAGGACGAGTAATCAAAATAGGAGTATGTTCAACATAGGTTTAAAATCCCTTTTACAAAATCATAGGTTTAAAAACCCGCTTACAAGACATTACAATCAACTCCATGCCAAATTGAATACACATACAAAGTTAGGCTCTTTTTTACATTTTAAAATGCCTACATCACTATTTTAGTAGCAATCTTTTATCCTTATATACAAAAAGTTCTTTTTAAATTTAAAAAATGCTTACAACACTCCTTACCAAAAAACATTTTACAAAAATAGGGGATTTATGATTTATCACAATGGTTAGGCAAACACTCATGTCCAGTTCAGTTTAAAATAATGCATGGTTTAAGGATAAAACCTAGCATCTTAGGGCCTAAAATAATATTTTAAGGCTAATGGACCATGCACATGGTCTTAGGCCATCACACATGCCTTCTAAAGGGATTATTTGGCTTATATGCATCATTACAATTTTTTGCACACTAGATATGATTCGTAGGGCCCTAAATGTGGTTGAAGGAAAAAATTAGTATCTTAGGCCCTAAAATGTGCTTTTAGGATCATGGACCATGCATAGGGTCCAAAGCCAACACTGAGTCCCTGTAAAGGGAATATTTGGTCTGTAGGTGTTATATGGAAGCCATTGTTGGGTTTTGTGTCAATAGATAAGGTTCTTAGGGTTGTGGACATGATTTCAAGAGGAACACTAGTTTATTGAGGTTTGAACTATGTTTTAAGGGCTCACGGACAATGTAGAATCACCGTCCATGCCCCACAAAGGGAATATTTAGCTTAAAGGTGCATTATGTCTACCTTTACAAGGATTTACACACTAAATATTATTATGGGGGCCTTACACATGGCTTAAATATATAAAGTGGCATATTGTGGCCTTAAATATGCATGTAGGGCTCATGGAGCATGCATGGGTTCTAAAACTACCTCCTAATCCTTGTATAGCATGATGGTAAAAAAGAGGCATTTTTCTACCACAAGGAGAAAGAATGGAGTGGATTTACCACTCAATTTTGGCGAAAATTTGATATAGATGGATATAGGTTCCTACCCACCTATTCCACTAGCTCAAAATAGTTATCCATTTTGGCAATTTTCTAATAATGTTTCTATGGTTTTTTGGGTCATGAACTTCCGGGGCCATTTTGAGGCCCTAAATGATGTCTTTTTGGGTCTACAGAGGCCCATACAATAAATGTAGGCTCTTCATGTCTAGGCGTGTTCCATTATTGTACTCCTTAGATATATATTTCCAACGGTCTACCGAGCGCCCCAAATGGAGATTGTATGCAAAAGTTATGACCTCGGGAAGTTGACTGCTCAACTAAACCACCTTGGAGCCGCAAACTTTATGAAAATTCATCTCCCAGGGTTAGTTTTTTTTATGTTTAGGGTTCTTTCCCTCATGCTTATGATAAACATACCCTTTCCACCTATTTTTGTATTCAACTAGTGATGAATGAGCGTAGCCTCCACATCTCTTCTCAGAGATATAGCTACCACCATTCTCATTAGAGGAAATTTCAATTTAAAATGGGCCTTCCAAAAATAATACAAATTCGATGTTATCATGTATTAGCCAATCAAAATGCTTTAAAATTTAAAAAGGGAGCACCTAAAAAAATTGGAGGGAAAAAATAAAAACTACTTTTTTGGATCGTATTTTCAACTTATCTCCTTGTAGGTTTACTCAAATTTGACGCGAGAAGACTCGTTGGATGCATAGTTAAATTATGCATCCAACGAGTACCCATGTTGGATACTTTTAACAACATCCACACCATGAAAAAATTAAAATACATTGAAAACATGTTTCTAGTGCGAGAAAACAAGTTTTTTAATGTATTTTCGATTTTTCACGGTGTAGATGTTGTTAAAAGTATGCAACATGGGTACTCGTTGGATGCATAATTTAATTATGCATCCAATGAGTCCTCTCACATCAAATTTGAGTAAACCTACAAGGAGATAAGTTAAAAATACAATCCAAAAAAGTATTTTTTTACTCTCTAACTACTATTATTTTATTGTTTTTTTATTATTTTCCTTTGGAGGCCCATTTTTTACCCAAATTTCCTCTAATGAGCTTCTTTTATTTTACAGTTTGTTATGTTTCATTCATTTTAATAGAATATGAGTTTACTGTATCATTGTGTTTCTTGCAATATATCTGTGCATGTGAATATATGTATATGCTCTTTAATTTTGTTGTCAGATAAATCTGGATCAAAATTTTTTTATGTGAGTCGAATTGTTTGTGTGAGTCATGCTTGAGTCTTGAAACCCTCCCATACCATCAACGCATGTGTCTAATCTAACCATGTCAAATTTCAATCCATATAAGCACAAATTGAAAAAAATTCGACGTTGGCCCCATTCACATGTCACTTATATGTGGGGTCAAGTACATAAGCTGGTGTGCCTTTATTTTGGGTTCTGAAATAGCCAAATATTTGATCAAATAAGATTTGATCATATATATTCGTAGAGGAATCAAGATTCATATGGAAATTTGTTGTCAGATTTAAGTATTTCATATCCTTCACATTTATCCTATAAGTTTGTTGTTTGATTGTCGAATTGTTTGTGAGAATCATGTTTGAGCCTCAAAGCCCTCCCATACCATCAATGCATGTGTCTAGTCTAACCATGTCAAATTTCAGTCCATACAAGCACAAATTGAAAAAAATTCAACGTTGCCCCCATTCACATGTCACTTATATGCGGGATCAAGTACATGAGCTAGTGTGCCTTATTTTTGGGTTATGAAATAACCAAATATTTGGTCAAATAACATTTGATTCATAGAGGAATCAAGATTCATATGGAAATTTGTTGTCAAATTTAAGTATTTCATCTCCTTCACATTTGTCCTATAAGTTTGTCATTTGATTGTCGAATTGTTTGTGTGAGTCATGTTTGAGTCTTGAAATCCTCCCCTACCATCAACGCATGTGTCTAGTCCAACCATGTCAAATTTCAGTCCATACAAGCACAAATTGAAAAAATTTCAACATTGGCCCCATTCGCATTTATGCACTTATATGCAGAGTCAAGTACATGATCAGGTAGCACTTATTTTTGGGTTATTAAATATCATATAATAACGAAGGTGAAATAATCATAATGTGCATTACCTTACCGGGCTTCTCTTTGTTTCAATAATAGTTTAATATTCTCTACTAAACAGGGCCAACCACGTGAAGGTGAAATCTCATTTGTCCCCCCCTCACGCCACTCTCAATTCCCCATAGCCCGACAAAATATATGTACTAGAAAATAAATGAATGTGTTGTTTGTCATATAAATTAAGAAACAATGTCTCCTACAACATATGTCAACATAGAAAATGGCATAAAACTTAAAAACAATTAATTACGTACCAATACAAGTCAATAATTCTATCAATAAATCAATCTAGAATAGATATAACTGCATACCTCATACACTTCAATTTCATTGATCATCTTCTTCATCCAAGTCCATATCTGTATCATCTGATCTAGATTCAACATTGTAAGGATTGGTCATATCATCATCATCATTGATGTCAGTTTTGATAATGTCATCGTCGATATCATCTTCATGAACATTGTCTCCTGCATCATCTTGTTCAACTTCTTTGACATCTTCGTCTACCACATGATCATCTAATTGTTGATCCTCTACATCTTCTTCTTCTTCAATACCCTCTACTTCTACTACATTATACTTTACCGACCTTCCTCTTGGATCATGGCTAACAACAAATGACCAACCCCCTCTACCAGGAACTTCTGAGTAAAATACATGTTCACATTGGCTTGGAAGAACATAGGGCTTTGTTTCTGGATCAAGCAACCTTGTATTAACCATGGTAAATCCATTACCATATTTGATAACAGTTCTATCGGGATCGCGTTGATTCAATCGTAGCATATACCATTTGACAACGGACGGAACTAATTTGAAGGATTTAAAGTCACATTCAATTATATCATCCAAATACCCATAGTATCGATTTTTTGAGACTTCTGGATATCTGTCACTTCTAGAGGAAACATTAGTCACCTCAAATACTGCATGTATCACATAATCAGATGTTTTCTTCGTTTCATCCAACTTTTTGATGCGAAATTTATGACCGTTGCACCACATAGCCTTATGGTGTTTCACCTACAATATGATAGACACTTAAAAATTGCATCGCCAATTGATAATTATCATATTTATGCTTGGAAAGTATGCAAATTAGAAAAAAAAATCAACATGTACATCAATATAATTGAAAATAATTAAATAGTATGGGTGATTAATATGCTTGCCTATTTATCTTTTAAACCATATGCTAAATCAATTTCCCTTTGGGTAAGATTGGTATTTCCATTGCGATGAGCTGCTTTAACCAATGAATTCACATATTCCCATGATAATGTGTAACCATATTGTTTACATCGTTCAATCCATACCTTCATCCAATCAAGATTTTTTGCGACGTATAAATGTAGTGAATCCCACACTTGACCAACTGTATGAAAATAAAATTACAATTCACAAATGTATAATTAGTTACCACGATATACCTTTATAATTGATGCATATTGAAGATTACAAATTAAATAAGTACAATATATACATCAAAACCAAATTTCAAATGTAATAGAATTAATCTAAACCATCTAATAATTACTTGTCACTTTCATCGATCTACCTTTCCCAATCAAGTACTCCCCTTCGAATGTGTTAATGGAGTTGGGATCCCAAATACGATCTAAATCAATCTTTGGCACTAATTTAGGATTATATTCACTAATATACACCATGGTATGGTATACCATAGAACCCTCGAGATGTGCTCTTTGTCTAACCAAATCCTTCAAAAAGTTCAAGTGCCTCTCAACCATCCACATTGACCTTATGTGTACAGGTCCACACAATTCAATCTCCTCAACTTGGTGTATGAGGTAGTGTTGTTATGCATTGAAAAATGTCGAAGGTAGATACTTTTTCATTTCACACATTAGATGAGGAATTTCTCTCCTCCAATACTTTAAATCTTCTTTATGGATTTCTTTAGATGACAACCATCTACATGTGATGCAACCAAATCACGAGATTTAACCAAAATAAACAATATAGTACATAACAAGTAAAAAAAATGCCAAATAAGTTCTACAATGAATTGAACAAACACTTTATGCATGCAAAATATCGCTACTTACCTAGTGTATTTTCCAAGATCATATATAACTTGTTTGACATTATTGTCAAAGTTATCTAGGAGAGATAGAGGTAGAACATACTGTAACAATAAAATCGTGTAATTATTTTTTACATGAGTAGACAAAAAACACCAAAAACATGTAGTATACAAATATAGCAATATATATACCAGAATAATTACCTTAATGAAGGTATGCCAATCATGCATTTTTACCCCACGAAATTCACCTTCTTTGTTAAGATATTATTTATGTTCGAAGAAAATCCTGTGGGAAATTTAATTTTTCTTATGACTTCTTTTATAGCATTGCTTTGTTTATCCATTAATAAACACGGAAGGGAGCTTATATTAATTTGGTCTCCATCGTTATTTAATTGAATGACATTTTTCATTGCATGATTGTCTTTCTGAATGTCACTACAAATTTTGACAATTTTTTCTTTGTCACTCCTTCCATCCAATATTCGCCATAATTTTTCTGTTACATTATTTCCGATATGCATTGTATCAAACAAATGAACAATTTGTACATTCTCATAGTATGGAAACCTACTGAATTGTCTGGGATAAATTTTCATTCCTCGTGGCCCATTGATGCCTTGTTGACGACCTTCATGAAGAATAGTTAAAGAAATTACAACAATCATTGTCAGTTACAGTAAACAAAACAAAATATAAAAAAATAAATTCCAAAAATTTCATATATGATGATAGATAGGCAATTTGATCCATACCTTGACGATTTCTATTATATTGCAACTATAGGTGAGGTGTCAATCTTTGTGGTTTTAATGCAGTCTCTTCTTTCCCATTGAAAATATTTTTTTCAGTAGTTCGATACCTATGATTCTTAGAGAGGAAATTCCTATACTCATCAAACACCTCATTTCCTAAACTTTTTGAACGACAAGATTTCATCTTAGGACCACAAACTAGACATGCAAATTTTCCCTTTGCTTGAAGACCTGCAAGAGATGGATTAACTATGTCAATTTTAATTATATATAATGAATGGATTATTTAAAAAACATGCATTATATCAATAGCTTCATAAAATTAAATATTATTAAAGTGTAGTGACAATGTTATAACATACCACAAAAATGTGTTAGCCTCGGGGCATGGTAAATTGTCCATACAAGCATTGCATCGAATTGAAATTTCCTTTGTCGTATTGGTCTAGAGACATCATACATAGAGATGACATTCTATAGATTTAGTAGCTCGTCGATAAGAGATATAAACATTCATATCTTTAACATGGTGCTTACCTAATTGATTTGAACATATACAGTACATACTTAATACAACCATTTTACATATATAAATATATATGCGTAAATGAAAAAAATATAAGACATTATGCAACAAATACGACAAATGAGATGCTACTGAGTTTAAAAAAACTGTGGTAAACAAATACCTGGAACAATCATTGCCAACATTATGTGCTCCCTCTTTATTGACATCCATGGAGGAATGTTATTGTAGATAACAAAAACAAACCACACCGAGTAAATAGATTTCATCTCTGCAAATGGATTGAAATCGTTCGCTTCCAATGAAAGCCTAACATTACGATATTCTTCTTTAAAGTGTGGCCATTTTCCCTCCATGTCTCTAAATGAAAAACCATTTGCATGAATTCAAAGAATGCCATCTTTACTTCTATTGTGTTCATGGTAATCCATAAATTGTGTTATGCTTTCGCACCTGAACAGTGGTTGCAAACGCGGAATAATGGGAATATAACGAAGAACCTTGTGAGGCACTTTTTTTGTTAATTGATCTGTTTGATATCTATTGCTATGACATTTCAATCATTCTGTTTCAAACTCTAACCGTTTATGATATATAATATGATCATTAGTACATGCATCAATTGCTTGATACTCAAATCCAATATCATTCATGATGGCAGATAAATATTGGTATGTGAGAGGTAAAAATTTGACGGTGGTAACATAATTCAGCTATCATGCTACAACAAAAAGAAAAACTAGTAAATATAAAGAATATTAATGGTACATATTTCGTCCTTATTAATTTTACTGATGAACTAACAATAAAAATAGAGGAAAAAAGATAATGTTTATCATCATGTATATGTGATGAAATATATTACATACCTTAACATCTGTGTGACCTATGTGTTTGAAAAACCATTCATAACCTTCAAGTTCACTATCAGTAATATAGTAGAGAGAATAGTTGTGTTGGATCCTTCATAAATGGGTTCATATGCCTTGTCAAGTAGAGGTAAATCATGAACATCATCAAAGTCGTAATCTTGATCATCATCCATTCTAGCATTAAACGTGTCATGGATCAATGTATTTGTACCATCATCTTCAACTGTTTTATTAGCATTATCATCTTCCTCCATATGATCATTAACCTGGTCTTCAATATTCACTCCATGTTCCTCCGACGCTTGTTCAACCACATTTTCCGGGAAATCTTCCCTAGGGAGGATTTCCTTTATAATTACAAATCATCAAGAGATATTAGTGTATATATAACAAATATTAAAACGATATATATGTTTACAAAAACAATCAATATAAAGACATATAATGAACAACTTACCAATGGACGATTTGCATGCCCCCCTTCAACGTGTCTATGCTCCCTACAATGTCTTTTAACTTATGTGATATTTATTCTTCTCCTGTTAAAGCCCCTACATTTACTACAAGGACAATAACATTTCCCATCACCCTTTCTTTCCACTCGAGCCCACAATCTAGCAAGTAATTCTCGATTTTTTATGGAATAATAATGTGTGGCATTTTCCTTTACCAAGCTTGATTGACGATTATTGATCTTAAAAATTCAAGCTCCACACTTCAAATGTTTGTAATGAATATAGTAACAAATAAAATAATTATGGTTTTTTGCACAAAAAACAGTCCCTATAACCTCTACAAACTGTCGTTAGTATAGCAAAAACGTAGGAATGTTTGTAACATTTCGGGTTTTTATAAATGTGTTTTCATCGGATCTCCGACAAACGTTGACCATATGACCGTTGGCCCAATAAATAAGAAGGTTGATTTGGTCAAAAGGGAGACGGGAAAATTATAATATTATAATATCATTTACAACCGTCATATCACATACATTTATTTTTCCTGACTGTCTAAAATCCGACGAAAGTTTTACATATGTCAAAGATTCGACGATTGTCAAGGGAAATTTTAGAAAAAATGAAGAAATTTTCTAATTAAATAGGTAATATTCGATGATACAATCAATATTTTGGGTATTGTCGGAGTATGTCGTCATATTTTAGGTTCAAATCTGGTAGGGCATGAATATGTTGGGTACAGTAGGGGAAAGGCATGATCCCATGCAAGTGCCTTCAGTTTGCATAGAGAACTTACCTTTAAAATAAAATAAAAAAATTGAAGATAGACAAATCCTAATAAGATTAGGGTTGTCAAACTTATGAATGTTGAACATGAGGATGTGGTTTGTAGATTATTTCCTTGTACTTTTGAAGAAAAATCTTCGACTTGGTATTTTTCTCTAAGGTAAAGATCCATTACAAGTTTGGAAGATTTTGAAACTGCATTTTTAAATAAATATGGTGATGAAAAAGATCGGCGATGATAGTTTTATAACTATCTAGAATTAAGATGGATCCTAAAGAAGAAGAAAAAAAGATTGTTATCCTTTAAGAAATAAAATTCAATATGCTTCTAAATGTATAGAATATGTGACTATTGAATTTTATACTTCAGCTTTACCAGTCTCCATTGCCATGTTTTTCAAAGGGGATCAGAAGAATATTGTTGAAGAGACCTTTGAAGAATTAGAGAAAGCTGAAAAATATATTATTAGTCTGAAAGGTAATATAGGGATTGAAGGAGAATGGGGTGTATCATCCACTCAATTCAATTCAAACCCCCCTCCGAGAAGAAGGAACAAGACTCTATCGATATGGAAAACCTACAAAGAATTGTTAAGAAGATTTCAAATGAGATAGTATACCTAAAGAGAAGTTCAAGAGAAGGTCCATCCACCAAAATTTATTTTAGGCCTCCTTTTAAAACCATAATAGATCCATCTTAAAAAGGAATCTACCAAGCAATGAGAGGGATCAAATATTTTGAGGTGCAAACTCCTTTTTAGAGTGCAAATGTTGAGGAAGCGTTTTAATTTTTAGTTTTATATACTTTCCATTGTAAAAGTTTAAATCTAATTTAATCTGGCATGTTACTTTTTATAATATTTTATTATTTTTTAAAAATGGCACGTGTCAGCTCCAGGATGAGCACGGAATAGTTACACATCCCCCCTATTGGGATGTAGAATGTGCCTCTTCAGCACAAATACTTTTCCACCAACTAAAACTACTCTACTTAGTGAAGGAATTAACATGGAGAATTTCATCAATGTGTTTAAAGCCCTCATTTCTAGGTCTAAATACTCTTCAAGTAGACAAAATGATGAAGAAGAGGAGTTAATGGGGGAAGGAGGAGAAGAAATAGGTGATGGAGAGGAAATGTCAAAACATATAGTTACTTATTTTTGGGATGTTTCCCATAACCTGTTTGGAGAATATGAACATGATGATCTCGAACAAATTCATATAACACTAGGAGTAAAGGTCTACCTACGACAATGGATTCCCCATCCACTTTGAATCTTGTAAAGAAAATTTTAACAACCACTAAATCCGCCTCTACCACGACAAAACCATCTTCCTGTCTTGATCTAGAACATGATTTTGTAGAAGACATGAAGAAAACCAAAGCCAATATTTCTATATATGAATTATTAAAATTGCCACAAATATAGGGAAGTCTAATTAAAGCTCTCGAGGGATCATGTCCTTAGAAGGGAAATATTATAGAGGACAACAAAGATATGAGGAAATCTACCCAAAATATAGCCTTTGGTAAGCTTGTTAGTAAGAAATAATCCATTATTAATGCTTCTTTGATAGGTAAGAATTCTAATTCTAACACACCTCCTTTCCTTTTGAAATTTGAAATATTTAATAGAAATGTGCACAATTGTATGGTTGATTCGAGGGATTATTCAAATGTGATGCCTTATTCTATGTATCAGAAATGAAATGTTGAACTAAAAAGATCTGATACTCAGATTGTTCAACTAGACCAATCAAATGTCAAAGTTCTAAGAGAGCTTAAGAATGTTCTAATAGGATTATCTTCTAATCAAAAAGTACACCAAGTGATTGGTATCATTGTGGTGGATATTCCATAAGAATGTTCTAATAGGATTAACTTCTAATAAAAAAGTACACCAAGTGATTGGTATCATTGTGGTGGATATTCCTAAATCTTATGGTTTACTACTAAGTAGAAACTGGTCTTAGAAACTAAATAGATAATTTGCTACGGAATGGTCTCATCTTTGGTTACCTTACAATGGGAAACAAAATAAGATTAAGGTTGATCGTGAATGATATATGAAACACACTATAATGAATCTTAGTGGGCCTAATGATCTTGTATTGTTCAACAATTCTACATTGGGTAATTATTTTTTAGACAATTTATTTGGGGATTGTATTGCATATATTTCACCATATCCAGAAACAAACAAGTAATATTAAATCCTTCATTTCACTTAGGTTTTTTAGCCTAATTGTAACATAGTAGGTCTTAGGAATACTAGCGTAGGTGTAGCTACTAATTTTTGAACTTTCTATTTGTTGAAATATTGTAACTTCTAAGAATATTATATTTGTATATTATTTATTCCGGAGATGTTCCATACCTCCGATGTGATTATATTATGAATCCGGAGAAGTTTATTCCTCCGAGAAGTTGTGGTAACTAGGGTTATTAGACCCACCATGTGGTGGTCAGCCCAGTTAGTTATAATAGGGTATTTAACCTAATGGTTAAATACGAGCCTGCATGTACCTGTGTAAAATATATGTCAGTGTAGTGTATAAATAGAGGAGGTGTGTTTCTCATTTGACACATTCACTCACTTGAGAGAGGCGCACTTGTGGAGGAGAGGTCTGCTATGGTGGAGGAGGAGATCATGTCTTTGGTTTGCATCTTTGTATATTTCTGGTCATCTATATTGAGGAAGCTTTGTTGGGTTTTCTACCCCATGAGGGTTTCCTAGGATAAATCTGTGTCTCTTGTGTTTATGTTGTGCTTGTTGTTTCTTCAGTGATCCTGTATATGCTATTATTGTGAAATGGAATGTAATGCTGCTATTTTCTGTCTTAGAATATTAAATATTAACATGGTATCAGAGCTAACCTGAAGGAAGACAAGGTATGGCACTTACGACACTTGCTTTACTTACGACAATTTGAAGGTTAGGGTTTTACATAGCAAAAACCAGTCATTGTGGAACTTTCTCTATAAATCCATTTATACGAAGTTTCAGGGTCTGAAAAGTTTACAAGTTGAAGATAACATCCCCAGGTACCTTGTGTCCAAAGGGCACCCTCATATTCGTTGTACTTTATGAGTTATGATCAGTACAAGTTAGGGTTTCTACCTCTTCCAGATCTCAGTCAAAATCAGGTGACCTTGGAAAAAAGGTCATAAATTGGGATAGGAAGCTCCAAATGAAATTTAGTAAAACGTGACAGGTATTACACAGACTGTACTATCTCAAGAAACTTTTTTAGAGACCGAAGGTGAACCAGTGACACGTGGCACGTCGTACAAGTTCGCTCTCCTGTTTTATCCCATAAATAGGTCACGTTGCGACACTTGGAATAACTCTCTCTCAGAGAGTCCAATTGAGGTCAGACCTATCAAGATGGAAAGATAACAGGGCGAGCTATCTCAGAAAAAGTTTTCAGAGGCCGAAGTTCAAAAAGTGACACGTGGCACGCCGTACAAGTTCGCTCTCCTGTTTTATCACATAAACAGGTCACGTTGCGACACTTGGCATAACTCTCTCTCAGAAAATCCAATTGAGGTCAGACCTATCAGGATGGAAAGATGATAGGTCAGGATACTCCAGAAAAAGTTTTCAGACCCTGTGGAGCAAAAATTTGAGAGTTATAACAGAAACAATCAGGTGCATATTTCTGTCAAAACAGAATTATTTTTGGAGCACCTTTATTCATGGCTTCCGGAATTTAGGGTTTCGAAGAAAGTTAGAATTTTTGGCATCGGAGTCCACGGCTGAATGCTACTCAGGAAAATTGAAATTTAGAGACCAAGATCAAATTTTTGGTTGGGTAGAAGACCGGGTTTGATCAAACCCTAGTTTGGGATTTTGATTAGAAAGATGGAAAATTAGGGCTTCAGCAAAAGTTGGAATCTTTGAAGTCTGTAACCACGACTAGAAGCTCCTCAGAAAAATAAGAGTTTAGAGCCTTGAATCGAACCTTTTGATTGGACAGAAGGGTGGGCTTCATCAAACCCTAGTTCGGGTTCCTGTCCAGAAGATCCAGAAGTTTCGAAGGCAATTTTGAGGGGTCAAATTTTGGAGATTTCAAAATTGAAGAATGCTAGGTTGATCAGCTCAGCAAGACACATTCTTCCATCCATTCAGAAGTGTGAAAGTCAAATATTGAATTTTTATGGTTTCTCTAGCAAACCCTAATCAAGCTCCAGATCAAGTTTCAGGGGGAGTTGAGGCTAAGGCCTTACATAAGAAGACTACAAAAAGTCTCAACAGGTATGACTTAAGGAGGTTCAGGTATGCCTTGAAATATGATTCTTGATTAAGTTCATAATGTGTTTATCTTCATTAATGTTATTAATTGTCTTATCACCCTAGTAACAATATGAATGCATGTGAATGATCGAAGACATTCATTGATTAGGGCTATATGATTGTACTTATGCATTATGGTGTTGTGTGAGGTTGACGTTGTCTGCTAACAAGACACAGGTACATCACAAAAGACAAATCAAGTTCCATGACCATGACAACATGAAGACAAAGACTCACGAGGTATGTATGACTTTGTTATATTATGTTTAACCTACGAGACATGCAGGTTCTAGCTCAGGATCTCTAAATCATTGAAGAGATTGTTTAGGTATGTTGTACATAACTAAGCAGGTATACTAATCTAGGTATGTTTTCCTATGTCATGTTAGAATCTTACCTTGTGTAAGTATACTTGGTATGATTGGTTAGTAATCAAGGGTTTATGCATATTATATCTCTTATCTTGGTTGATGATTTAACTAACTAGATCAAACAAGAATATGCATGAGTAAAAGAAGACTTCCTTGAAACCCTGAATACTAATGATCATGACTGTACATATTCAAGATTATTTAGAATTAGAATGTTTTGATAATATTGAGAATATACTAATGAATGTATGTTTGTGTATGAGATCATGAGGATGACACTAGTGTACACTTAAGCATGCACAGTGGTACAGAATGAATAGAAGTTCAGAAGACATACAGAAGATCAAGCGGGAGGCAACCATACAAACATAAAAGATAAGTATTTGAGTTGTTATTAGAAATAGTAAATGATATTGCTTGTATGCATATTTGTATTCCTAGAATATATCATGCTGAGTGTAAACATTCATAAAGCATTGAACAGTATACTACTAATATGCATATGATTGGTAAGTTGGACAAACATTCCATTATTGCTTGTCTAGAATGAAACCTCTTTGCTGACATGCTGAGAGTTGTGCACACTCTCGATAGTATTTTCTGGTAGAGATGGAAGGCATCTAGATAGCCACTGTATGCATACAGGATATGGGAAAGTGTTGTGCCAAAGTATTGGTCAAAATAGTTGCATAACTATGTAAATGATATCTGTATGCATAATAGGTTATCATGTCAATATGATTTGATGATTATGAAGTATTACTAATCATGTACTTAATTTTGATTTGTAGGAAAGATCATGAAGAATGATGAACTCTGAACAAGCGATGGATGTTCAACAAAAGATTTACAAATCAAACACACTATAGAAAGCTTGTGGTTAAGAGATTCTCTTAGAAAGAGGAAGAGAATCATGATGAGATGTTTGGCTCCAAGGGACTAGATAAGTCCATTCTCTTAATAATGTAATTAGGTTCTGTATGGGTTCCCAGGATCGGTAGTCAATTGATGAGCTTAATGATCATCATGGGTTATGTGGATCTCAACCTTTGCTACAAGGTTGAATATGGGTTCTATATACATATGACATGGATGCAAGAAGGAACTCACCACAGAGTTCGAATGATTTTGAGGCTCATATTAGTAGACCCATCTGACGAGAGATGGCACAGATAGATATGCAGAAGATCACTCAATGCAGAATTTGAATAATGGACAATTGACAGCTTCATGACAAAGCATGGGCTTTACTAGAAGTAAAGTTGTTCCTAACCTTTACCTTAAGGTTGTGGATGATGAACCTATCATACCATTATTGTATGACGATGATCTCTTTCTGACAAGGAATGAGAAACAGGTCATGAAAATGGCTGCAGAAATGAAAATGAAAGATCTCGGATTAATGCACTATTTCTTAGGTCTAGAAGTATGGCAAGATCCAAAAGGAATCTTTTAAATCAAGGTAAGTATGCTGTGAAGTTTCTAAAAAGATTTGGTATGTTGGAGTATAAAGCCATGGCCACTCCCATGGACTCCAACTTGAAGTTATTAGTTAATGACTCATCGTATTTAGTGGACCTAACCCTATATAGACAAATCATTGGGTCATTGATGTATTTAACAAATACTAGGCCAGATATATGCTTTGCTGTAAATACCCTAAGTCAGTATCTAGTAGAACCTAGAAAGGTTCACTTAATAGCTACAAAGCATGTAGTGAGGTACCTAAAAGGTACTTTAGATTTTTGGTCTATATTATCTTGGAGGTCATGAACTCCGTTTACATGGTTACTCAAATTCTGATTGGGCAGGAAGTGTCTCAGACAGAAAGAGTACATCAGGTGGATGTTATAGTCTTGAATCTGCCATGATCTCATGGTTCAGCAAGAAACTCAGTACTGTTGAAGCAGAATATATGGTTGTCTGCTCTACCAGCTGTGAAGCAGTATGGCTTCAGAAGCTTTTATATGGAGTGTTTGACTTAGAAATGGATTCCACTGTGATTATGTGTGACAATCAAAGCTGCATTAAGATGACTGAAAATCATGTGTTCCACGATAAGTCAAAACACATAGAGATCCGATACTTCTATATATGAGATATGGTGCAAAGAGGAGCTATCAAGCTCGAATATATAAGCACTGAGGATCAGATTGCTGATATCTTGACTAAACCTCTGTCTCGAGTGAAGTTTGAATACTTCGAGACAAGCTTGGTATAGTTCAAAAGAACTCTCCTCGAAAGGGGGAGTAGCATAGTATCTAATAACAAGTCTGTCTCATCAATGATGAGGTTACCTATTTACTGCACTTAGTTACTTAGAATTATTTTTTTAGGACCCTTATATTTTTGCTTTTGATGATAGATGTATTAGTGAGAATACATGCTTTTGATGATAGATGTATACATGCTTTTGATGATAGATGTATTAGTGAAAATACATGCTTTTGATGATAAGATGTATTAGTGAGAATACATGCTTTTGATGATAGATGTATACATGCTTTTGATGATAGATGTATACATGCTTTTGATGATAGATGTATTAGTGAGAATACATGCTTTTGATGATAGATGTATACATGCCTTTAATGATATATGTATTTAATGCTATTGATGAGGATACATGTTTTGATATACATGTTTTGATGATGAGGATACAGGTTTACATGTTTTGATGATGAGGATACATGATGCCTTGATGTACTTGTATGGATGAAGATACTTGTACCCATGATTGACACTTGAGGGGATTGGATCATCCCTGGACTTCAGTCCTAAAGAGAGCCGTAGACGTATGTCTTCGAGAATGAAGTCCTTGGTGGACTTGAGGGGATTGGATCATCCCTGGACTTCAGTCCTAAAGAGAGCCATAGACATATGTCTTCGAGAATGAAGTCCTTGGTGGACTTGAGGGGATTGGATCATCCCTGGACTTCAGTCCTAAAGAGAGCCATAGACGGATGTCTTCGAGAATGAAGTCCTTGGTGGACTTGAGGGGATTGGATCATCCCTGGACTTTAGTCCTAAAGAGAGCCGTAGACGTATGTCTTTGAGAATGAAGTACTTGGTGGACTTGAGGGGATTAGATCATCCTTGGACTTCAGTCCTAAAGAGAGCCGTAGACGTATGTCTCCGAGAACAAAATCCTGAATGAATAGGTAAGGGGATTGGATCGTCCTTGGACTTTAGTCCTTTGAATTGAGCCGTAGACATGATGTCTCCGAGAACAAAATCCTAAATGAACAGGTAAGGGGATTGGATCGTCCTCGGACTTTAGTCCTTTGAATTGAGCCGTAGACATGATGTCTCCAAGAACAAAATCCTGAATAAACAGGTAAGGGGATTGGATCGTCCTCGGACTTTAGTCCTTTGAATTGAGCCGTAGACATGATGTCTCCGAGAACAAAATCCTGAATGAACAGGTAAGGGGATTGGATCGTCCTCAGACTTTAGTCCTTTGAATTGAGCCGTAGACATGATGTCTCCGAGAACAAAATCCTGAATGAACAAGTAAGGGGATTGGATCGTCCTCAGACTTTAGTCCTTTGAATTGAGCCGTAGACATGATGTCTCCGAGAACAAAATCCTGAATGAACAGGTAAGGGGATTGGATCATCCTCGGACTTTAGTCCTTTGAATTGAGCCGTAGACATGATGTCTCCGAGAACAAAATCTTGAATGAACAGGTAAGGGGATTGGATCGTCCTCGGACTTTAGTCCTTTTAATTGAGCCATAGACATGATGTCTCCGAGAACAAAATCCTGAATGAACAGGTAAGGGGATTGGATCGTCCTCGGACTTTGGTCCTGTGAATTGAGCCGTAGACATGAGGTCTCCGAGAATTGAATGATAGGATTGGATCGTCCCTGAGCTTCGGTTCAAAAGGTACATGATAGGACTGGATCGTCCCTGAGCTTCGGTTCAAAAGGTACATGATAGGACTGGATCGTCCCTGAGCTTCGGTTCAAAAGGTACATGATAGGACTGGATCGTCCCTGAGCTTCAGTTCAAAAGGTACATGATAGGACTGGATCGTCCCTGAGCTTCTGTTCAAAAGGTACATGATAGGCTGGATCGTCCCTGAGCTTCGGTTCAAAAGGTACATGATAGGACTGGATCGTCCCTGAGCTTCGGTTCGAAAGGTACATGATAGTACTGGATCGTCCCTGAGCTTCGGTTCAAAAGGTACACGATAGGACTGTATCGTCCCTGGACTTCGGTTCAAAAGGTACATGACTGGATTGCATCATCCATGGACGTATGTCCTAAAGAGAGCAGGATTGATCACCCTAGAAATTGTTGATGATCGTATGATGACGATGCTGATGATCGTATGGTGACGATGTTGTAGATCGTGATGAACCAGATGATGTGACGATGCTGATGATCGTGTGATGACGATGCTGATGATCGTGTGATGATGATGATCGTGTGATGACGATGCTGATGATCGTGTGATGACGATGCTGACGATCGTGAGGATTCAGATATTGATGTTGCTGTAGCTGTTTGAGTGCTGCAGAAGATAAAGACTCAGTACTGAAGATGTTGATGTTCCAGTATTGAAGATGTTCCAGTAACTGGTTGAGTTACTGATGATGTTGAGAAAGCTTCCAATGATTTATAGATGTATCATGTATGATGTTGATGACTCCTTGCTCATGCAGATGCTGTTACAATATCCTTCTTGTTAAGGGGGAGTGTTGAGATATTGTAACTTCTAAGAATATTATATTTGTATATTATTTATTCTGGAGATGTTCCATACCTTCGATGTGATTATACTATGAATCCGGAGATGTTTATTCCTCCGAGAAGTTGTGGTAACTAGGGTTATTAGACCCACCATGTGGGGGTCAGCCCAGTCAGTTATAATAGGGTATTTAACCTAATGGTTAAATACGAGCCTACATGTACCTGTGTAAAATATATGTCAGTGTAGTGTATAAATAGAGGAGGTGTGTTCCTCATTTGACACATTCACTCACTTGAGAGAGGCACACTTGTGGAGGAGAGGTCTGCTATGGTGGAGGAGGAGATCATGTCTTTGGTTTGCATCTTTGTATATTGCTGGTCATCTATATTGAGGAAGCTTTGCTGGGTTTTCTACCCCATGAGGGTTTCCCAGGATAAATCTGTGTCTCTTGTGTTTATGTTGTGCTTGTTGTTTCTTCAGTGATCCTGTATATGCTATTATTGTGAAATGGAATGTAATGCTGTTATTTAATGTCTTAGCATATTAAATCTTAACACTATTTTGATGGCTCCAAGTCTGAAGAGGGTGTAGGTGTTGGTTGTATCCTTAGAGATCCAAAAGGTAATCAAACATTAATTGCATGTAGACTGGAGTTCGAATATACCATGAATATTGTTGAATATGAATCCCTAATTCATGGGTTAAAAAAAGTAGTGGATATGCAACAGAAATTTTTAAAGGTATTTGATGACTCATAAATTATTGTAAAACAGGTTTGTAATTCAATTCATTGTATTTCTAGTCATTTAAAACATTACCAACATGAGGTATGATATTTGATTAAAAATTTTGACGCTTTTAATATCACTTCTATGCCTTGAATTCAAAAGTTTGATGTTGATGTATTAGCTAATGTGGCTTCTATGCTAATTCCATCGGTAGGGTTTCTAACTAATACTTTGTTTATGGAATTGTTTTTTAGGCCCTCGATACCAAATAACATAACAAACTGGAGGGTGTTCGACGATGATGAACAAATTATTAATTTCCTCAGTTTGGAAGATGCTTTTAAAGATTTAGTCATCAGTGAGTTATTACATGATGAATATCTTAAATATTAGACAAAATCTCTTAAAGACCAGATATCAGTAAATAAAGGAATTTCATGGAATTGTATTCCCAAGTCTGTGGTAAGGCTAGAAACAATTTATGGCCCTCCAAGTTAAGTTCAAGAAAGTAATGAATTGTAAAACCAATAGTTCTCCAATGCAATATGAGGTCATTAATTTAGGGACAGAAAGAAGTCCACAAAATATCAATCTTGGAACTGAATGTTTTCCATCCAAGAAAGTTTCATTCATCTGATTGTTCAAAGAGTATAAAGATGTATCTTCCTAGACTTATGATGATAATAAAACATTTGATACCAAGACCATTCAACATGTCATCCCACTAAAACTAGAATTTAAACCTTTTCAACAGAAACTACGCAAGACACATCTTAATCTTGAACCTTTAGTTAAGGAAGAGATAAATAAATTGCTTGCTACAAAGGTAGTATTCCATGTACATAATTCTCAATGGGTGGAAAATTTGGTTCCGGTAAGGAAAAAGAATGGGGACATAAGATTGTGTGTGGATTTCTGGAACCTAAATAGAGCATCAAAGAAAGACAACTACCATGTCCCTCCTATGGAACAAATTTTGCAATGTGTTTCTGGATCATAAATGCTCTCTTTACTAGATGGTTTCTTAGGCTATAACCAAGTCATGGTTTATCACGCAGAACAATTAAAGACAACTTTCAAAACCAAGTGGGGAACCTATGCTTACCAAAAAATGTTGTTTGGTTTGATCAATGTTGATGCTACTTTTAAGAGAGCAATGGATATTTATTTTTATGGGTTAATCAATAAATCAGTAGTGTCTATATGGATGATGTGACTATTTTATCAAAGAAGAGAAGCGAGCATATCGTTCACCTTAGGAAAATCTTTGATCGTTCTCAAAAATGTGTGATCTCCCTTGATCCAAAGAAATCTATCTTTTCTCTAAAGGAAGGAAGACTCTTAGGGTTTGATGTCTCCAACTCTAGAATAATGATTGAACCCGAAAGAACATAGGCAATACCTAAAATTGCTTTTCCACACAATAAGAAAGCCATTCAGTCCTTTTTTGGTAAAATAAACTTTGTGTGCATATTCATTCCAAGTTTTTATGAGATACTCAAACCCATTCAAGATATGATAAAGAAGAATGCGAGATTTAAATGGGGTTTGAAAGAAAATGAATCCTTTGCTCAAATTAGAGAAGCAATAACAGACGCTCCTGCCTTAATGAGTCATGATTTTAACAAAGAATTTATCTTGTTGACTTTCACTTCTGAGAGTTCATATTTAGTTTTGCTTACTCAGAAGATCAATAAATAAAATGAATTTCCTATCCCATTCATGAGTTCGGGATTAAATGGAGCAGAACTGAAATACCTCGTGGTGGACAAAAAAGTATTTGTTGTTTTTAAAGTTATTAAACACGTCAAATCATAGATTTTAAAGTCTTAGACTAAATTTATAGTGTGTCATGTCCCCAAATTTTGCATTGGATGACAATGGCCTAAGCCACTTGGCCATGTTCATGATAGTTTGTCAAATTGGTGCTAAGGGTCAAATAATTGCTAAGCATGATGTGCAAGTTAGTAATAATGCAAAATTAGAGCCAAATGGACAAGTTGGGTCACATGAAGAAGAAATTCCCAATTCAAAGTTCAAGTGGATAGTTAAATTTATTTGGGAATTTGGATTTATCATAAGTTGCCTTTGTATTAAAATGGGGTAAAATTTCAATGCAAACTATTTAAATTGATGTATAAATGGTCCAAGGTGTGAATGGGGGGACAAATGATGAATAAGGGAGGTGTATTAAATGTTGATCTAGTCAAATGGACGCTCAAGTGGGAAATTAATTATGCCAACCAACTAATTCAAGTGTTTACTTAAAACATGGGAGATAATGATCCCAAATTCAAACTTAAGGACCAAATTAAAATTCGAAAGGAGAGAAGTGGTCAAAAGTGGTTAGGAGGGCGCCTTGGTTTGTATAAATTGTCAATGTTGGTTAGGAAATGGTCCAAGAAGTGTTGGAGGGCGAATTGCATGAGGAAATGGTCAAATGGTACATTGAATGTGTCCAATGTGGAAGAAATCAAGGGTTATGTTACTCCCCATGGTTTTTGTTCATGGTTTTTTGGGTCCCACGGCATTTTCAATTATTTTTGGTGTTTCTCTAAAGCTATATAAGAAGCATCAAGCGCACTTCTTCAGTTTTTGCCACTATTTTGTTTGAATCTTATTGAGAGTTTTCTTGAGCAAATTTCAGTGCTTGGGAGATGTGCCCCTTGCAAGCAGTAGGGAGATGTGCCCTTCTATTCATTTGATTGAGGAGTGAATCGTCCATCTTCAATCACTAAGTATTTTTTCAGTCATTTACATTAGTATTTATTAGATTTGTATGGTGGTGGCAAAGCACAAGCCACAATTTTGTTAGTATTGCATATGTTCATTATTTTAGGTGATATTGTGAAGCATTTAGTGTTGTGGAAGAGCCATTGGGACACTTTATCTATACCAATCTGTTTCTAATGTAATTGGAATCTCTGTAGTACCACTGTAATAAATCTTCAAATCTGGTTCTACAATTTTTGGTCCTTTGTGTAAAATTTAATTTACCTATTCTCAATGTGTGCCAATTCTGACCAGTTTTTGTAATTCACTTTTAAAAGTTCCTTCTGAATATCTATTTGGAAATATGAATCCATATTTGGAAACTAGACAAAAAATTGGTCCAGTCCCTACCTTCTGACCGAAAATTTGGAAGCCTTCACTATTTTTTGAGTCGATTTGAAAACAAGGCAACTACGAAGTCCAAAATTGGGAAATCTCACTCCCAGTGATCCAATTGACCAAATAGAATTCTGCAGCTTTCTGCAGGAATTCCTACTGCAGACCCTATCATAACAGATACCAGATACCCATTCCAGAACCCTCCCCTAAGTTCTAGAGCCTCCTACCTGGTCGGAAGTCAAATTTTAGTGTCTTACTTGTCTCATTGAGCTAGTGTGCCTATTTCTTTTGCAATTCTTGGCTTAGGTACATCACAGTCATTTTATATCTTAGATACTTTGGTTGAGTTTTATTTGGTGTGTCTGGATTCTATTTTGGGTCCATTACATAGTGTCATATCCTACGGTCAAGAATCTACTAGTTTAGAAATATTTGGGCAAAAGAAGAGCTCATTGGATAACTACTCTTCAAGATTATGACCTGAAAATTAATCTTGCAAATATTGTAAAGGGACAAGGGCTTTGTAGTCTTGCAACTGAAGCAAGGTATTTTCAAGATAATGATGAAAGATGGGAAAATGAAGCTTCTATGAATGAAAGTGAGGTTTATTATATTCATGTCCCCATTGGTTCATGGTACGATGAGCTAAAGTATTATCTTACCCATGGTGGTTCTCTAGAATATTTGGAACCTCAAAAAAACAGAGGTATAAGGTTGAAGTCTTCTTATTACCAGTTAATAGACGCAATCCTTTTTCTACATAATTATAATAATGTCTTATTAAGATGTTTGGAAAAACCACATACAGAGAAAGTCCTTTCTGAACTACATGACGGTAATGTTGGAGGCCATTTTGGAGGAGATACTACTGCACATAAAGTGTTCTGAGCAGGATATTATTGGCCAACATTGTTTAAATATGCTCATTCTTACACCGGGAAATAAAATTTTGATATGTCAGCTAGAATATAAAAGAAACTTGATTTTCCTCTTCAACCTGTTTTAGTGGATAGTCCTTTTCAATAATGGAGTTTGGATATTATTGGAGAGACTAATCCTAACTCCTCTCAACTTCACAAATATATTCTAACAACGAAATATTATTCCACAAGGTGTACTGAAGTTTTTCCTTTGAAGGAAGTTGGGTGATATCATTCCTTGAATCCAATATTATTACTAGATTTGGTGTTTCAAATTCATTGGCTTTTGATAATGCTAAATATTTTTCATCATTTAAGTTGACCAAATTTGCTTTAGAAAAGTGTATTAAAATTAAATATCCTTGTAATTATTACCCTCACAGAAATGGTGTTTCGCAATCAATTAATAAGAATTTAATTTGCATCCTTAAAAAGGTTGTAATCGAACATCAAAGGTTGTAATCAAACATCAAATAAATTGGAATAAAGCCTTACCTAATTCTCTCTGGGTTGATAGGGTAACACCAAAAATGTCATTAGGGAACTCTCCCTTCTTCCTTGTTTACAGTAAGGGTAAAATTCAACCTCCTAATATCTTTCTTCCTTCTCTCCAATTAGCACAATTTGCCAAGGAGATTGATTGTCCAGTGATGCAACAAAGGATTAATAATCTTTTGAAAGTTGAGGAAGAAATAGAAAAGGCTAAACATAAAATTCAAGAACATCAGGAATTAGTCAAACACTAGTTGATAGAAGCTCTACTAAAAACAAGGATTTTTCAGGTAGGAGACCTAGTTCTAAAATGGGATAATGCCAATGAGGCTAAGGGGAAACATACAAATTTTCAACAATTGTGGCTTGTCCCATTTCATATTGAGGAGAAAATTGGCCCAGGAACCTTTAAACTCAGAAATTAAGAGGGGGAGGTTGAGAATCTCCCTATCAATGGTTAAATTCTCAAAAAATACTCTCCTAATAACCTTTGGTGATTTAGTCTTGTACATAGTAGTTTTCATTCAAATGTATAATCTTTTTTAGTTTCATTTTTCTTTCAAAATGCATTTTGCAAGTTATTTTTAATGCTTTTAATTCATTTTGTTTCAGTCGATTTGTTTTATTTTACTTAATAAGTTTTGATTTTATTTTGAATGAAGACCTCATGATGGTTTTGATTATTTTTTTATTAGGATGTTTTAAGCATGGATGCTATTTTTTTACAGTCCAAAAGAACAAATAATCTTTCTCATGATGGATTGAAATCCTTGGAACTCGATTCACATGACCATGAAATTGTTGGAACTAAATCACTCACTCTTTCCAAATCCATTGAATGACATATGGTTAAGGGACTAAGGACCAATAGTGGAACCTTGGGGTGGACAAATCATACAAGTATGGATCATTTTGAAGTTATGCATTTTGAGAAATGTTAATGATGTCTAATGTGACTATGGTGTAATACCTTCCATGGTGGTACTCTCATAAAGTTTCGGGTCCTACATGCGAACATACATATGCTTGGCTCTAGGTGTCTTCTAGGTATTCTATAAAATCTCTTCCCACCACGCATTAAATATGCTAATTGTACTATGTTTTCAAGTGGTCCACCCATAGGTGCAATGAGGAATGACAATATCAGCAAATCAAAGCAACTCAAAATACCATCCCATGCCTTTAAGGGACTTCTAAATCTGCTACCCCCGTCCATCAAAAATACAAAATCATCAAAAGAGAAAAAGAGAAAAAAACAAAGAAAATATATAACCATATATTCTTCTTAAACATGGCTTGGAACAAGAGCATTTAGGTAAAAAGGGTGAAAAAGGAAACTTTATCAAGGCTATGGATGCTTGCGAACATTAGGGCCATGCCTATGATATTAAACATGGGACCAAACATCGGTGTTAGTCAAATTACAAGTTATTTCCATGTTGTGCCATGCTCAAGCAAAGCATATGTACGAATAAGCTGAAATAAATAAACCTCATATTTTGGCTTACAGAGAATAGTTGGAATAATACCTTAAGACTTCTATATATGGTTCAAATGTTTCGGAAAGAAAATATTATTGATTTTGAACCCATGGAAGAAGAGGAAATTATATTATATAGAAAACTTTATCTTAAACACTCTAAGACAAAGATAACTTTATCTTCAAGTACTTTTCAAAGACATATATAAAGGGTTCATCCCATGTGTCACCATTTGTTGTGCCCACAACAAATTCCATTAATTTTTTCCTCTTTAGGGAAAATTAAATGGGTCCTCTATTAAAATTTGGATTGGTTATGAACTGAAAGAGTAGTTCTATGGATCTTGGTAGTTTTTTTGGTATTGTCAAGATGATGGAAATCCTCTTGTTTTGATCACGTTATTTCATTGAAATCTTACTCATGAATTGTTTCTCTCTTGATGAATGGTTTAATTATTAAAGATACTTGATTGATGATGTAATGAAGAGGTTATTCTTTTATTTCCGGGTTTGAATTGTGAATAGAACTCTTAACCTAAATTTCATTAATGTTTTTATTTAACATCAAGGTGTTGATAAATGTCTTATGGTCATTTATTGTTGAACTTTTGATGAAGATATATCTTGATGAATTTTATTCCATGGTTCCTATGCTTTATTGGTTTTGTCTTCTTTATTCCCCAAGATTCATGGCAGATTGTTTTATAAGGTTTTAACTTGTTTACATTGCCTTAAGGATTACATTTCAATATAACCTTTATCGGACTCCTTGTCTTCAGATTGTTGGCTTCAGATTGGTTATATCGGATCTGTTTTAACCATTTTCCATTTTATGGATTTTGATGATTCTCGCCCGAGCATTCTCATTCAATGCTTTATATCAGATCACCTTCGTCGTCTTTATCCTATGTAAGAATTAGCTTCGATAATATTATCCCGACATTCATCACTTTGGATTATTCTTTTCAAGAAGTTTATGTCTGATCGTATGGTCTTCTTGTCACTGCTCAAAATATTTTTGGTCACCATTAATTGTCCCCCATGGTCGCAATAATTGCAGGAATAGGGATGGTGAAACGTTATAGGGGACATTCCACTATTGATTTTTATCTCTATTATATATTCTACTGGTTAAAAGGAAATTCCATTTCTCTTGGTTTTATTTCCTGAAATTTTTTGGAATACTTGCTCAGAGTTTAGGTAAAATTTATCAGAGCTCATATTCATACATTTAACTCATTTTACTTGATTAAATTGTTTTTAAAGGAAACTCTTGATGCCTTTTTACTGCTATAGGATCCATGCATTGACAATGTCAAAAGCTCAAAGTCTTAAGGGAATAGTGCCAAAGTTCGAAGTTGAGGAAACTTCCCAACAAGTAAAATGCACGGACACAATTCTTTTGTCAAATATAAATCACTTTACAAAGATCAAGGAATGTCCCCTGAATTGGGTGAAATTTATAGGGTTTTCATCAATGGTGAATTTCCAAAGGAGGATGAAGATCTTTCATTTTTTGAGAATATTAAGAAGAGTGAGCTATATTACATTGCTACCAAACCTGATGTCTTACCATATAACGATGGGGTATGGTGTATATTTTCCTTTGTTGACCTCGAGACAGGCTCTATGGTTAATGAGCTAGGAACCTCTATTAGGATGTCGTTAACAGGATGTATAAGCTACGACAGTTGGATATTATCTTGAATAAACAGTTTATGGATGATTCAAAGCTGAAAACCCCAGTCACTTGTGGAAATTATTAAAGAATGGTTGAGTGATGATCCCTAAACGACCATGGATATTCTACCGGAATAGCTCGTCACAGCGAATCTTACCATTAGTTCTTTTAATTATTTTATTTTTAAATTTGTAAGAGAAAATGATAGAACAAGAAATTATTATACAATAAATTATTACACAAGAAATTAATACACATTCGACACAAAATTTATCCTAAGGAAAGTCCAGTTGGAATGAGGACTGTGCCTTGTTCTTTTATGTAAAATGCAAATACAAAAGGAAATCGATACTCGTGATGGAGTTACCTTGGACATTATGGCCCAGATGATTGCTACAGAATTTATTACTCCCTATGTTATGCTTCACAACCACCCCTTATTGTTGCTCAACTATGGAACAATACAATAGAAATAGAACCCCTTCTTCTCTTAATAGCCCGGTATTTAACATAGCTCAATAGTTGTTTAGGCCGGTTAATTTTAGTGTTTGTAGATGCCTCTATTCCCATTTAGGGTTAGGGTTTTGGACCTTCTATAATGTTCTTGAAATTACACACGTGACTAGCTCCACATGTGCGAGAAATGAGAGTTGACGTGGAATCCATTTGGAACTGTGGTGGTCAACTAGATGGATCAACTTGCAAGAGGCATAACTTCTTCATACATACTCCGATTGAGGCAATCTTTGGACCATTGGAAAGGTATCCAAGTTTGAAATTGTGGCATGGCCTTTGGAGCAAACAATGGGTTTTTTTACCCCAAAAAGTGTTGTTTAGACCCTCAAACGGGCCTCTAAAGGTTCCGAACCCCAAATCTACAAAATGAGACCTGCACATAAAATGGGCCCTACAAGCCAATTCATCCAATATTCTGACACCGAAAGCTCCAAATATGTGACATATTATATATTGATCCATTTCGAATCCCACCTAACCATTAGGGAAGGCTTTAGGTCCCCAAAATATTTTACTAAATAAGGTGAGGAAATGTTTCCTCTACCTTCTTCTTGGAGTATCATTTAGCTTTGCCTGGAATGGTTGTCCTTTCATTTCAACTTGTTAGAGTTCATAATGTCCCCACCTAGTAGTTATGGACTTCTTCTGCAACATTGTGTCTTCCGCTAACTTTGCCCAAGCCTTTGGTGCTAGTTCCTTTACAAAAGGTAAGACATGCTCAGGTTCCTGATACAACATGGAAAAGTTCATAGAGTTTCATATTTTCCACATTCACTATGGCGTAAATGCAAATGTATGCAAGTAGACTGAGTCTGTAGGAATTATCTCCCACCTTCTCCAATACCTCAAAAGGGACATACTGTTGAGCCTTGATCTTCTTATCAAGACCATGTAGTATTTCCTTGTTCGGGTGTAACCATACTTTGTCTCCCACTTTGAATGATTTTTCAATCCTGTGTTGGTCCTTCCTTGCCTTATATTTTTCATGTGACTTCTTCAATTCTTCTTATACTTGCAAATGGATCTACCTAATCTTATCAATGAAATTTTAATCTCTTAATTTGTCACTTGTGGTGTCTTCCCTCACTCAAGCTTGTTGTCCATGTACAACATCTGGAGATGAAGGTGGCATATATCCAAAACAAGTTTCAAAAGTTGACTTACCAATGGAAGTGTGGATTGCTCTATTATAAGAGTGTTGAATATAGATCAATTTTTCATCCTAAGTCTTTAGATGCTTCTGTTGTAACCCCTCAAAAGCTACACGAAAGTACGGTTGACTACTTATGTTTGTCCATCTGTTTGTGGATGGAATGTTGTAGATCGCTTCAACTCCATGTCCATTTTCTCCCAAAGTGTAGTCCATAAGGCACTAATAAATATGGTATCATTGTCTAAGATGATGCTCCTGGGGATCCCAAAGTGAGCCCAGACATATTCAAATAACATGTTTATTGCTTCCTATCCTCTTGTGGTATTTTTACAAGGCATAAGAATGCACATCTTGTTGAATCTGTCAACTACCACAAATAGATATTCATGTCCCTTCCTAGTGGTTCATAAATCACCCACAAAATCCAAGGATATGCTCTCCCATGGTCTCGCGGGAACATGTAAAGGATGGTACAAAACTTGATTCCTATTACTAGGCTTGATTGTATAGCAAAGTATGCATCCTCTAATCATTTGTGTTGCATCTTCCTACATTCTAGGCCAGTAAACATACCTCTATAAGTTTGCAATTGTCTTCCCTACACGGAAATTCCCTGCAACTGTGGAGTTGTGTACCTCTCTAATAAGCTACAACCCCTCGCCTTTAGGAACATAGAGCTTGTCTAGCTTATAGGGTAATCCATCCTAGAGATGATAGTCAGTTGTTTTGTCACCTTCTTCTACATGGAATTGACCTCACAGTTGTTGAAATACCTCCTTGAAGTCCTCATCTTTTGTGTATTCCTCCCTATATGCATCATGGGTAAAAGTTTCGATAGGCATAAGAGTTCCCAAATTTGTAATCTTGATTGTAGTTGGCCTTGAGAGCATGCCATCCAACTTGTTTATACTTCCCTTCTTATATCTGATGATTAGATGGAATTGTTGTAAAAATCACATCCACTTATAATGTTTGGTCTATTGTAGCTTACTATGGGCCTGTAAATACTGTAATGGATGGTGATCAGCGTGTGTTACGATGGTACTAGCACCAAATTACCTGCAAAGGTGCCCCAGGGAGAGGGTATCTTTTTTCTAACCAAGAGGAGTGTTTATCTAGCTCATTCGTAGGTAGGGGCATGGCCAGACCCTTTGGTTTCTCTTCTGGAAGTACTATGGCTTAATGGCATCGCTGACTGCCTCATGAAAGGGCTTGAAACCCTGAGTTTGGTGTTCGGGTCTTCCAGGGGTGGGTCACTGGGTCACATGACCCCAACCCTGTTTCAGCACTCCAGCAGCGGTTGTTCCAGCACTGAGACTCACTCTTATCTTATGGATCACATCCAGCACCCTCGTGGTCCTTCAGTTCAACAACACCCTCCCTCTAGGCCCTCCTTCAGAGGACGATGTCATCCTCTTGGAAGACTGTTTGCTTGCTAAAAAAGGGGGGGCATTAAGGGTTTTCATCACTGTTGGGGTTATTTGGGGCATGACGACCCCCCTGTATATGGCCTTTCGTTTCGTCAAATTTGGCCTTGTTTAGCATATTTTAGCACCTAGGGGGTAAAATACCCTAGGTAGCCTACAATAGGCCATTTTTAGATTATTTTTGTTATATTTTCAAGTTGACATTTCTAATTTCAAATTGACATTTTAAAAAGGCATGTCGGCCTGGATTTAAATTATTTTTTTTAAAGTGAGTGTCAGATCATATAAATAAGATCTCCTCACTTCATTTTTAGACATCAAATTTTGGGATAAGATCATTACACGATCATTATCTCTACTATTTCCCCTAACTAGGGCTCTTTGAAGGAAGGCACTCCTTGATGAAGGTTATTTTGCAAGTTTGAATCATTTCTTGGAAGTTTAACTATTGTTCATGCCATTGCTAAGGTGAGGCTAGAGTTGTTTGCTTAACACATGCACTTGGAGGTATCTATACTTTTTTGTTTGATGTCTCTTTGTCAACTTGTATGAAGGTGATGCTTGTTAAGGTTGGATGGAAGCCATTTGCTTCATTTTGTATTGATTTGCATTTCATTTTCATCATTGATCACCATTGCATTCAAGCTTGAGCTTTAGGTCTTCAAGTCTTGTTAAGCTAGTCTCCCTCTACGAATCTTAGGGATTGTTGAGGTGAGACCTAGTTTGCTGAGCTTTCCAAGTACCATCTCAACGAAGATTGCTCCTCTCATTGATGCCCTAGGTTTGGTGATTAGCTCTCATCTTGAAAACCCTAGTTGTTCATCTACTTTTAAAACCCTAATTTCTGAGTTATCTTGTAAATCTTATGTTGGTTAAGCTGATTTATTTGAATTTTTGAGTTAATTGGATTAAATTACATGTTAAAAACCCCAAAAATCCATTTTTTGGCCATTTTAGGGCCTCCCGAAATTTTCGACCCTAAAATTCTGGGTCCTATAATTTCGGCCCCTAAAATTCCGAGCTCTATATTTTCGGCCCACCTCCTTCCTTCCAGTTCACAGCTCCCTTCCCTTCCCTTCCTTTTTTCCAGCTTGCTCGCTGCCCTTTCCTTCCACTCCTATCCCCATTCAGGCCTCCTCTTCGCTGCCCTAACAAATGTCTGCAAAAATTTTGTAGACCCTATGTGCTACATCATCCGCAGCCCACATCTGCACACATAAAACATAAAACAGCAGTTAGTAATTAGGTTAGATTAAGTTAATTTCTTTGGTATCTGAGTTAGTAGTTAAATACATAGAAATTGCTTAGCTTGTAGTCATTCCTCTCCTTGTTCTGTGCATTTTCCAATACAATCCACAGTATACACCCACATCAGAACTTGAATTACTAACTTGAATTACTAATTTGGAAATGGTGGATTGTTATTAATGATACTTATTGATGTTAAATTTCAATATGCTAAGACAGAAAATAGCAGCATTACATTCCATTTCATAATAATAGCATATACAGGATCACTGAAGAAACAACAAGCATAGCATAAACACAAGAGACAGAGATTTATCCTGGGAAACCCTCATGGGGTAGAAAACCCAGCAAAGCTTCCTCAATATAGATGACCAGCAATATACAAAGATGCAAACCCTGAGCATAAGCTCCTTCTCCTCCATAGCAGACCTCTCCTCCACAAGTGCGCCTTTCTCAAGTGAGTGAGTGAGTGTATGTAATGAGGAACACACCTCCTCTATTTATACACTACTCTGATGTGTATTTTACACAAGTACACGTAGGCTCGTATTTAACCAATAGGTTAAATACCCCACTACAACTAACTGGGCCGACCCCTCTAGGGTGGTCTAATAACCCTTTGACCCACATAACACATACAGGGCCGACCCCTACTAGGGAAGTCTAATAACCCGAGTTACCACATTCCGACGGAGGAATAAACATCTCCGGATATACAATAAGATCTGCACGGAGGAATGAAACATCTCCGGAATAATAAAGTACAAATATAATATTCTTTGAAGTTACAATATCTCAACACTCCCCCTTAACGAGAAGGATATTATAACAACATCTGCTCGAGCAAGGAGTCATCAACATCATACATGATACATCTATAAATCATTGGAAGCTTTCTTCAATTTTTCTTCATCAGTAACTCAAACAGTTACTGGTACATCAATGTCAACATCAACATCAACATCACGATCAACAATATCATCATCACACGATCGGCAGCATCGTTATCACACGATCAGCAGCATCGTCATCACACGATCAGCAGCATCGTCATCACACGATCAGCAGCATCGTTATCACACGATCAGCAACATCGTCATCACACGATCAGCAGCATCGTCATCACACGATCAGCAGCATCGTCATCACACAATCAGCAGCATCGTCATCACACGATCAGCAGCATCGTCATCTCACGATCAGCAGCATCGTCATCACACGATCAGCAGCATCGTCATCACACGATCAGCAGCATCGTCATCTCACGATCAGCAGCATCGTCATCACACGATCAGCAGCATCGTCATCACACGATCAGCAGCATCGTCATCTCACGATCAGCAGCATCGTCATCACACGATCAGCAGCATCGTCATCACACGATCATCAGCATCGTCATCAGCACGATCATCAGCATCGTCATCACACGATCATCAGCATCGTCATCACACGATCATCAGCATCGTCATCAGCACGATCATCAGCATAGTCATCAGCACGATCATCAACATCGTCATCACACGATCATCAGCATCGTCATCAGCACGATCATCAGCATCGTCATCACACGATCATCAGCATCGTCATCACTATCATCATCATACGATCATATTCCTAGGATGATCAATCCTGCTCCTTTTAGGACATAGGTCCATGGATGATACAATCCAATCTTCAGTTCTCGGAGACTTCAGTCTACGGATCAATTCTGGGACCTCAGTCCGGGGACGATGCAATCCCCTGCCTGTTCATTCAGGACTTCATTTTTCGAAGACCCAGTCTACGGTTCTATTCTGGGACCTCAGTCCGGGGATGATACAATCCCCTACCTGTTCATTCAGGACTTCATTATCGGAGACCCAGTCTACGGTTCTATTCTGGGACCTCAGTCCGGGGACGATACAATCCCCTACCTGTTCATTCAGGACTTCATTATCGGAGACCCAGTCTACGGTTCTATTCTGGGACCTCAGTCCGGGGACGATACAATCCCCTACCTGTTCATTCAGGATTTCATTATCGGAGACCCAGTCTACGGTTCTATTCTGGGACCTCAGTCCGGGGACGATACAATCCCCTACCTGTTCATTCAGGATTTCATTATCGGAGACCCAGTCTACGGTTCTATTCTGGGACATCAGTCCGGGGACGATGCAATCCCCTACCTGTTAATTCAGGATTTCATTTATCGGAGACATACATCTACGGCTCTCTTTAGAACAGATGTTCAAGGATGATACAATCCCTTTTCTTTCTCGGAGACACCTGTCTACGGCTCACTTTAGAACATGTGTTCAAGGATGATACAATCCCTCTTATTTCTCGGAGACACCTGTCTACGGCTCTCTTTAGGACTGAAGTCCAGGGATGATCCAATCCCCTCATGTCCACCAAGGACTTCATTCTCGAAGACATACGTCTACGGCTCTCTTGAGGATGATGCAATCCTATCATGTCCACTAAGGACTTCATTCTCGGAGACCTCACGTCTACGGCTCTCTTTAGGACTGAAAGTCCAGGGATGATTCAATCCCCTCAACTGTCCACTAAGGACTTCATTCTCGGAGACCTCACGTCTACGGCTCTCTTTGGGACTGAAAGTCCAGGGATGATTCAATCCCCTCAATCTGTATTCTCATCAATACAAGTACAAGTATCCTCATCCATACAAGTACATAATCAATATCTAGCATCAACAGCATGTATACGTCATATATCAAAAGCATGTATTCTTACTAATACATCTAAAATCATGTATACATCTGTCATCAAAAGCATGTATTCTCACTAATACATCTATCATCAAATCATATATACATCTAACATCAGAAGCATGTATATATCTAGCATGTATTCTCACTAATACATCTATCATCAAAATCATGTATACATCTAACATCAAAAGCATGTATACATCTAGCATGTATTCTCACTAATACATCTATCATCAAAATCATGTATACATCTAACATCAAAAGCATGTATATATCTAGCATGTATTCTCACTAATACATCTATCATCAAAATCATGTATACATCTAACATCAAAAGCATGTATATATCTAGCATGTATTCTCACTAATACATCTAACATCATGTATACATCTAACATCAAAAGCATGTATACCTCTAGCATGTATTCTCACCAATACATCTAACATCAAAATCATGTATACATCTAACATCAAAAGTATGTATACATCTAGCATGTATTCTCACTAATACATCTAACATCATGTATACATCTAACATCAAAAGCATGTATACCTCTAGCATGTATTCTCACCAATACATCTAACATCAAAAATCATGTATGAGTAAAACTAAACAGAAATAAAAATAGTCCTAAATCTAACTATTTCTAAGTGACTAGGTGTAGAGAACAGGTTACCTCATCAACGACCTTGTTGTTTGATGAGACAATCTCATCAGTAGTGACTATACTACTCCCCCTTTCGAGGAGGGTCCTTTTGAACTACACCAAGCTTGTCTCGGAAGTATTCAAGCTTCACTCGAGACAGAGGTTTGGTTGGTAACTTCTTCACTTGACGTAGAGGCTTGGTTAGTACAACGGTAACCTGTTACAAATTCAAACTTTTAGAGTTCCTTTCTGTGTCATATCTTGTTAGTTCCCTATGTTCTTTGACTTATCATGGAACACTAGATTCTATGTCATCTTGATACAACTCTAATTATCACATAGGATCTCAGTTGGTTCTATCTCTAAGTCAAACAATCCTAAAGCCAAACTTCTTCACAACTAGCAGAGCAAGCAACCATATATTCCGCTTGTGTTGATAGCCACACTAGACTGCTTCCAGCTAAACCACGAGATCATGGCTAATCCTAGACAATAACATCCTCTCGATGTGTTCTTCTTGTCTGAAACACTTCCTGCCCAAACAGAATCTGAATAGCCATCTGAAGTCATGATCTTCAAGATAGCATAGATCAAATTCTATCGTGTCCTTTATGTGCCTCATCACATGCTTTGCAACTATCAGGTAAACACATCTAGTTTCCACTAGATACTAACTCAAGGTGTTCATAACAAAGCATATATATATAACCTAGTATATGTTAGATATATCAAAGACCCAATAAATTGACTGTACAGAGTTATATCCCCTAACAGCTTCAAGTTGGAATCCATAAGAGTGGCCATTCCAACACCTCAAGTCATATTTCTCATCATACTTTCCCTGGTTGAGAAATATTCCTTCTGAGCCTTGCCATACTTCCAGACCTAGGAAGTAAAGCATCAAATTGAGATCTTTCATTTTCATTTCTGCATTGAATGATCTTCTGCATATCTATCTGTGCCATCTCTCGTTAGATGGGTCTACTGATATGAGCCTCAATATCATTCGAACTCTGTGGTGAGTTCCTTCTTGCATCCATGTCATATGTGAATCATATTCAACCTTGTAGCAAAGGTTGAGATCCACATCACCCATGGTGATCATTAAGCTTATCAAATTATTATCGATCCTAGGTACCTATACAGAATCTGATTCATACTTCTTCTTTAATTACACCATACTTGGAGCAAACATCTTGTCGTGATTCTCTTCCTCTTTCTAAGAGAATCTTCTAGCCATGAGCCTTCTATATTTTGTTTGATTTGTAAATCTTCTTGTTTGAACATCCACCACTTGTACGGTGTCCATCATTCTTCATGACCTTTCCTACAAATCAAAATTAAGTACATGATTAGTAATACTTCATAATCATCAAAAGATAACCCATTATGCATACAGATATCATTTACATAGTGATGCAACTATTTTGACCAATACTTTGGCACAACACTTTCCCATATCCTGTATGCATACAGTGGCTATCTAGATGCCTTCCATCTCTACCAAAACATACTATCGAGAGTGTGCACAACTCTCAGCATGTCAGCAAAGAGGTTTCATTCTAGACAAGCAATAATGGAATGTTTGTCCAACTTGTCAATCATATGCACATTAGTAGTATACTGTTCAATGCTCTATGAATGTTTACACTCAGCATTATATATTATGGGAATACAAATATGCATACAACCTATTGTAGGCAATATTATTACTATTTCAAATAACAACTCAAATACTTATCTTTTATGTTTGTGTGGTTGCCTCCCGCTTGATCTTCTGTATGTCTTTTGAACTTCTATTCATTCTGTACCACTGTGCATGCTTAAGAGTCATCCTCATGATCTCATACACAAACATACACTCATTAGTATATTCTAAATGCTATCAAAACATTATAGTACTAAATAATCTTGAAAACGTATAGTCATGATTATAGTTAATAAACATTAGTATTCAAGATTTCAAGGAAGTCTTCTTTTACTCATGCATATCATTGATAAAAGATATAATATGCATAATCCCTTGATTACTAACTTTATGAATAAGCATAACCAATCATTCCAAGTATACATATATAAGGGATCCTAACACAAGGTAAGATTCATGGGAAACATACCTGGATTAGTATACCTACTTGGTTATGTACAACATACCTAAACAATCTCTTCAATGATTTAGAGATCCTGAGCTAGAACCTGCATGTCTCATAGGTTAAGCATAATATAACAAAGTCATACATACCTCGTAAGTAGAACAGAGATTATGGATGACTCTTTGTCTTCATGTTTTCATGGTCATGGAGCCTGATTTGTCTTTTGTGATGTACCTGTATCTTGTTAGCAGACAACCTCAACCTCACACAACACCATAATGCATTAGTACAATCATAAGTGTCAACCCCCTAACCAATGAATATCTTCTATCATGCATTCATAATTTTGTTAAGGTGATACAACAAATCTAAAATCAAGATTGTACTAACTGTAATAACATGAAGACAAACATACCATAAACTTAATCATGAACAAATCTCAAAACATACCTCGATGAGTCATACCTGTCGAGATCACTTGTAATCTCCTTATGTAAAGCCTTAGCCTCATCTCCCTCTGAAACATGAACTCCTTCACTTATGTAGGTGACCAATCCATCTTCTTCTAGGATTAACCCTATCCACTTGATTTGCAAGAACTGGACCTGGAGCTGGATATGGGTTTGTCAGAGAAACCCCAAAAATTCAAACTTTGAATTTCAAACTTCCGAAAGGATAGAGATATGCGCCTTGATGAGCTGATCAAACTGATATATTCAGAATTTGAAAACTGCAAAGTTTTACTCCTCAATTTTGCCTTTGAAACTTTCGGATTCACTGGACGTGACCCTGAACTGGGGTTTGATGAAGCCCACTCTTTTGCCCCATCAAAAAGTTTGATTCAAAGCTCTAAGATTCTAATTTTCTGAGGAGCTTCCAGCCGTGGTCACAGATTTCAAAAATTCCCATTTTTACAGAAGCCCTAATTTTCCGCTTTTCTGATCAAAGTCCCGAACTAGGGTCTAATCAAGCCCGGCCTTCTGCCCAACCAAAAATTCTGATCTTGGTCTCTAAATTTCTATTTTGATGAGTAGCATCCAGCCGTGGTCTCTGATTACAAAAATTCCAACTTTCTCCAAAGCCCTAAATTCCGGAAGTCATGAATGAAGGTACCAAAAAATAATTCTGTTTTGACAGAAATATGTACCTGATTGTTTCTGGTGTAACTCTGAAATTTTTGATCCACAGGGTCTGAAAAAGTTTCCTGAGATAGCCTGACCTGCTATCTTTCTATCCTGACAGGTCTGACCTCAATTGGATTCTCTGAGAGAGAGTTATTCCAAATGTCGCAACGTGACCTGTTTTGGGAAAATACAGGAGAGCGAACTTGTACGGCGTGCCACGTGTCACTGTTTGACCTTCGGCCTCTGAAAAAGTTTTCTGAGATAGCTCGGCCTGTTATCTTTCCATCCTGACAGGTCTGACCTCAATTGGATTTTCTGAGAGAGAGTTATGTCAAGTGTCGCAACGTGACCTGTTTATGGGATAATACAGGAGAGCGCACTTGTACGGAGTGCCACGTGTCACTGGTTCAACTTCGGCCTCTGAAAAAGTTTTCTGAGATAGTGCAGACTGTGTACTACCTGTCACTTTTTACGAAATTTCATTTGGAGCTTCCTAGCCCAAGATATGACCTTTTTCCCAAGGTCACCTGATTTTGACTCAGATCTGGAAGAGGCAGAAACCCTATATTGTACAGATCATAAATCACAAAGTACAACGAATTAGAGGTTGTCCTTTGGACACAAGGTACCTGGAGATTTTATCTTCGTCCTGTAACAATTTCAGATCCGAAAAATTCGCCAAAACGGATTTATAGCGAAAGTGCTACGATGACTGGTTTTTGCTATGTAAAACCCTAACCTTCAAATTGTCGTAAGTAGAGCAAGTGTCTTTAGTGCCATACCTTGTCTTCCTTCAGGTTAGCTCTGATACCATGTTAAATTTCAATATGCTAAGACAGAAAATAGCAGCATTACATTCCATTTCATAATAATAGCATATACAGGATCACTGAAGAAACAACAAGCATAGCATAAACACAAGAGACAGAGATTTATCCTGGGAAACCCTCATGGGGTAGAAAACCCAGCAAAGCTTCCTCAATATAGATGACCAGCAATATACAAAGATGCAAACCCTGAGCATAAGCTCCTTCTCCTCCATAGCAGACCTCTCCTCCACAAGTGCGCCTTTCTCAAGTGAGTGAGTGAGTGTATGTAATGAGGAACACACCTCCTCTATTTATACACTACTCTGATGTGTATTTTACACAAGTACACGTAGGCTCGTATTTAACCAATAGGTTAAATACCCCACTACAACTAACTGGGCCGACCCCTCTAGGGTGGTCTAATAACCCTTTGACCCACATAACACATACAGGGCCGACCCCTACTAGGGAAGTCTAATAACCCGAGTTACCACATTCCGACGGAGGAATAAACATCTCCGGATATACAATAAGATCTGCACGGAGGAATGAAACATCTCCGGAATAATAAAGTACAAATATAATATTCTTTGAAGTTACAATATCTCAACAATTGAATTGGTTAAATTGTTGATATTAACACCACAAAGTTCTGAACCAATGTGGTATTGATAATTGATATCAGTTAGTTTCTCTTTAAATCTTGGTGCACATACAGTGACAAGCAATAAATAGATCTGAATAATGATAGAAGTATTTTGGTCATTAGTAATGCTACATTGACTTGGACACATTATCATAATACATGCTCACTTGCTAATGATAACTGTAATCACATACATATCTAGGATCTATATAAGTGCTTGTGATAAATTGAACCTTTTATGCACCGAATATTTACACTCAAATCTGAAAATGATAAAGTGACATTGACATACCTACATTTGCTAGTCTGTTGGTGAACTCGGTTATTGAAGGCCTAACATAATTATTTCAGATTTGGAAAATTGCTTTACATTTAATGAAATACCTATTTGCCTAATTGTTAAGACTGATTTGACTGATATATGTGATTGGTGGATGATCAAGCTATTATCTTATTACCTCTTGTTGTGTATATTTATCTCAGAGCTTCACCTATAGATTTGTAAAATAGTGGATTGATATTAAGTTAAGGTATGTTGGTTATTGGATGGTTAAAATGCTACGAAGCTCTGAACCATGATGTACTGAAAATTGATGTTAATTAGTTGCTCTTTCACACCTTGACACATACACAATAGCAAGCGACATATAGATCTGAAGTATATTAATGCTCATCCTAAGCATCGAGTGATATTAAATGTTGAAATTAATTTAGATGATCTAGGACTGAGGTTACACCTAATGAAATGGTCTTGTGTACGATTGAGTGATTGCAATTTAATGCATTTTTGGTTAGTAGTTGAAGTATGTTTGCAATATAGTCTTTTGATCCAATATCGATTATTGTGCTACATGTGTACATGTTTTCTTACTTTTCTTAATTAGTGAATGATCCTAAATCTACATTTCGCTGAAAATCTAAGTGGATTATTGATTTTGATCATATCTTTTACACCCACTGGCATTGATCATAATATTATTGACTCCATTAGGCACTGGTCTAACTACAATTTCCATAGAGAGTATTGTTCTGTGGTTGTCCTAGTGTTCTCACAAGGTTCCTTAAGGATACTTCTCCTTAGAGGTTTCGACTTCCGAAGAAGGTAGAACGGCGACCGAGGTGACATTGGGTCACTATTCTTATATATGCTTACTGGGAATTAGCCCTGCTAATTTTCCCTGTAACAGTGTGAATGATGGTCTCCTTTCCCATTAGATAGTGCTTCCACTTCTTAACAACTTGAACTAGGTATTAGATTTCATTATCATAAGTAGGGTAGTTTAGGACTCCCCCATGAAAAATTTCAAAATGATAGCATGTTGGCTTTCCTCCTTGCATCAAAATTGCTCCCATGGCATACCCACTTGCATTTGTCTTCAATTTGAAATGATTTTGCAAGTTGGGTAGTGCAATAACTAGTGCCTGACTAATCTTTGCTTGATCTCGTTAAAGGCTTTTTGTTGGTTCTTCCCCTACTAGAACCCCTTGTTGTTGGTTGTTATGGCATGGAAAGGTGCAACCACATCCGAAAAGGAAGCTATAAACTTCCAAAGGTATTGTGTTTCCCCCAAAAATATCTTAACTTCAGTGACATCTATAGGATTAGGACACTTAGTTATGGCCTCCATCTTTGCATGATCAATATTAAGTTCTCCTCCACCAACCACATACCCCAAATACACCAATGACTACTGGGTGAAATCACATTTCTTCAAGTTCTAGCCAGCAGTTGGTGATTTTTCAAAGTCTCTAACACCTGCTTGAGATGTGAGATATGCTCTCCCCTTGTAGCACTATAAACTAGTATGTCATCTAGATATACTATAACAAACGAATCTAAGAAAGGGTGTAATACATCATTCATCAAATGCATAAATGTAGTTGGTGCATTGCATAAACCAAATGGAATTAATAACCATTCATATAGACCTTGCCCAGTCTTGAAGACAGTATTCCAACTGTCTTCTTCCTTCACTCACACCTGATGGTATCTCGATTTGAGATCCAACTTGGTGAAGTACTTGGCATGCTGAAACTAGTCCAACAGATCATCGATCCTGGGTAGAGGGTATCGATTCTTGAGTGTGATCTTGTTCAATGCTATGTAGTCGATGAACATCCTCCAAGTCCCATCCTTGTTTGGTACTATGATGATAGGTGACCCACAAGGTGAGGTTCTTGCTTGGATCATGCCCTGCTCCAACAACTGTTGCAACTACTTCTTCACTTCATCTGCTCCTTTGAGAAATTATATGTACAGTGTGATGTTCGACGATGAAGAATCTGGCAATAGTTGTATCTTGTGCTCCACATCCCTCTTAGGAGGTAGCCCCTTAGGCTCTTGGAACACTTCTTTGTATGCCTGCAAAATTTTCTCCAACTGGTGTTTGTGCTCTTTGGTACATCCCTCCAGGGATGCCTTCTCTTTTACTAATTCACCTTCTTGTTTATTTTGTCTTAAGAAAAGCAATACAAACTTCATACTTGAATTGATCGTCTTTTTCGCTTAGTTGACACTTACCTAATAGATCTTCGAATTACCTTTGTGGATGTTGATGATGAAGGATTTCCCATCCTTCATCAAGTGATATTGTTTGTCTCTCCTCTTGAAGATCGTATCCCTCATATACATGTGGGGGATTTTAAACACTACACCAGAGACATCCAAGGGTACTACGTCTACCTCCACTTCATAAATATACTCTGCACTTGTGGAAAACTTGATCTTGCATTGTTTTGTGAGTCTGATTTATGCATCCTTATTTACCCATCCCAACGAATAGGGACTGAGATGATCATGTACTTCTAATGCAATCTTTCATACCATATCCTATGATATGAGGTTTTCTTGTGAACCGGAATCAAATAGAGCATCGATATTGGCCTTCTTGACCTAGATCTTGATATGAAAGAGTTTTGTCATCTCTTTCTCTTCCTTAGGGTGAAGGCTACTCAGATGCACCTCCTTCTGCATTATGGTACAAATAATATTATCGTCCACATCTAAGATACTTTCAAACTCCTTGCTTGACTCTCTGGCTAGAAGGTTCTTCTTCTTGGCATCTTTCTTGTGGTTCTACAAGTTTAGATCAGGATCATTAGAGGAAATTTGAGGTCTAAAATGGGCCTTCTAAGGAAAATAATAGTTAAAATAATAAAATAATATTTATTAATTTTGGAAGAACAAAAAAAAAACTACTTTTTTGTTTGTATTTTTCAACATATATCCGTGTGTTTTTACTCAAATTTTGAGTGGGAGCACTCAATTCTGCATCCAACGAGTACCCACACTGCATACTTTTGATGAACCTCGTTTCCCCCAAAAATAAGAAATACCTGAAAAAACGTGATGATGACATAAAAGTATGAAGTATGGGTACTCATTGGATGCGGAATTTAATTCCTCATCCAAAGAGTGCTCGCGCTCGAAATTTGAGTAAAAACACAGGGAGATATGTTGAAAATACGAACAACAAATAGGTTTTTATGACAAATATCTCAAGTCAACCATTATGGTTGATTCATTTTATTGAAATTCCATTGGTTCTTGAATTCCAACTCATCAAGAAATTATGGTTGGCTCGTTTTCTTATATGATGGCTCGTTTTCTTATAAGTCCCATTTTAAACCCCAAATTTACTCTAATAGTAACTTCCAACACTTATCTTTAGTTTGGCCATCAATGTTGCAAAGGATTACAGTGGTTTTTTGGATCCTTGCACTAATGTGTCATGGTTTTAGTCTTCTTCTCCTTTCCCTTCCACTTCTTCTTCCCCTCCTTGGTAGCATCTTGGCTCTCTTTATGTTTTGAACCACTTGATTGTCCTTTCTTTTGGCCTATGTTTTCTAGGTATTGTGCTTGTACACAAGCTTCATCAAATGACCTAGGATTGAAGAGCATCATATACCTCTGTATATGACTATGTAAACCCCCCAGATACTTGAGGAGTACATATGGGTTCTTGGGTGAGATACCTAACATGATAGCAGTCATCTTCCTGAACTCAGTGGTGTATTCTTGCACACTCTACCCCTACCTTTGCCTAAAGTAATGCCAATGGATCCACTCATCTTCTACATATTCGATAGGGTAGAATTGGGAATTTATGAGGATTTTAAATCCCTCCCACTTAGTTACTGGCGGATCACCCTCCATCATAAGTTCTTTTGTGTGGCTTTCCCACCATGTTAATGCATGGCCCTCTAAATTCAATTGAGAAAATGAGATCTTTTGTTCCTCGACTATTTGATGGATACTAAAATAAACCTCTAATCGTTGCTACCAATGATTCAATTCATGAGCATCAATCCCAACTTGATACGGCTTGATTTCGACTTTCACTTCCATCTTGAAGAGAGACTAGGACAGAATATTGGTACTGGAACTTGGTTTCTCTTTCTCAGAATCTTTCGTCGGCTCCTTTTTTGGGTCACTTTTATCTTCTGATTTCCCCCTTTGATACGAAATCTGATTTAGTGCCTCCAAAATCACCATAAGGTCCAAACTTGGTATCTAGAGTCGCCATGAGGATTGACATGTTGCGTGAGATATCGGTGACTTATATTTCTAGTTTTGTAACTCTCTACTCATAATCATCTGCCACTCCTTGAATAGAATCATCCGACATGGCTAGGGTGTGAAGACTTTTTTTACCAACTATTGGATCCTATGATTACCCATGAAACCCAGAAGAAAACTGCTTTGATACCAATATGATCCAAAAACTGCCATGGATATTCCACTAGAATAGTTCGTCGCAACGGACCTTACCACTAGTTCTTTTATTTAGTTTATTTTTAGAACTATAAAAGAAATAATAGAACAAGAAATACACAATCCACACACATTCGACATGGAATTTATCCTGGAAAAATCCCTATGGGGAAAAACTTAGCTAGAATGAGGAATTCGCCTTGCTCTTTTATGTAGAATGCAAATACAAAAGGAAAATGGTACTCACGATGGAGATACCTTGGACACTGTGGCCCGAATGGATGCTACATAATCTATTACTCCCTCTCTTATGCTTTACAACCCCACCTTACTGTTGCTCAGCTATGGAACAATACAATAGAAATGGAACCCCTTCTTCTCCTAACAGCTTGATATTTAACATGGCCCCATAGTCATTTAAGATTAATTTTAGGGTTTGTACATGCCTCAATTCTCGTTTACGGTTAGGGTTTTGGACCTTCTCAAATGTTCTTGAAATTCCACATGTGACTAGCTCCACATGTGCAAGAAATGATAGTTGATGTGGAATCCACTTGGAACTATGGCGGTCAACTGGATGGACCAACTTGTGTGAGGCATAACTTATTCATAGAGAGTCCCATTGAGGTGATCTTTGGGCCGTTGGAAAGGTATCCGAGTGTAGGATTGTGTCATGGAACTTGGAAATAGAGATGGATTTCTTACCCTTAAAATGTCGTTTAGACCCTCAAACAGGCCTTTGAAGGTTCTGACCCCAAATCTGCAAAATGAGAATTGCCCATAAAATGGGCACTACAAGCCAATTCATTCAATATTCCGACCCCGGAAGTTCCAAATGGGTGAAAAATTATATATTGATCCATTTTGGATCAAGTGATGATAAGGCCTTCAATGAAAAGGAAAATCGGTTGTACCCAATTTAATATTTCAAGTACCCATTATGGTTATTGGCTGCCATGATCTATAGATTATATAGCAAAGATATAGCGAAGAGAGGTGTACTCATTTCAAGTTGGAATGGGAACCATTAGTAAATCATGTAGTAGAAAAGGGCCAAGTGTTCAATTGGGATCATATTTTATCGCTCAACCTCCCAAACGCGGTTAAAGCTCCAAAATAGACTCCAATCGAAACAAAAGCCCAAGTTTCTTTATGTGTGCCTATTTAGTTGATTATGTTTGGTATTCTAATTCATTTCCTTTGATGGGTTGGAATTGGGACCCCAATATGCCACCTATGTATGTTTATTGTTTTGAATCATGGTCCTATAATTTCAAAAGCCATTTATATGACATCTGTGATAATTGTATGGCCCATTTGTACTCAATCATTTTCAATCAGCCAACCCCAAGATTGTCAAGTGAATCTAGGGAAACTATTAAAAACATAAGAGATTGGTATGTTGAAGAATATTACACTTATATTTGGATTTTTGCATGTGCCTCTACTCCACATTTACTTCCAAAGTATTTTCCCGATGGGATGGCACTCAGAGAGATTGGTTATCAAACTGTTGTTAGAGGGGTTACTTATTTATTGTCGGCACACTCAAAGAAAACATGGTCGAGATTCCTTATTAAGATGGGAATGTTTACTTTGTTGAATGTTCCTCATGCCAGAAAAGAGGCTATTTCCCTCAAAGATCTTAGCCTCTATACAAGAATTAAGAGGAAATGTGATCCAAAAGTTGTTATTGAGGATCATATTAAAACTATGTGATTAGTTGCTTCCTACAAGCATGATCCTAATGCTAAAGACCTTATTTATCAAAGAGTCACGATATACATTGAAGTGTTAAATAAATTTAAGGACGGCCATGAACATGAAAAACTATATGTAGCTCGAGAATTAAGAAAGAGGTAGGCTATTGCCGAAAGGGAAATATTATTAACAGATGAGCAAGAACGGGATGCATGTAAGAAGCAGACAAAAGCCAATAAAAGAAAATAAATTATAAAGAAAGCTAAAGAAGCATAGGAATAGATAAAGTTGAAATTGATTCAATATGCATAACCAACTAATAAGGCTGAAGAAGAAAAGAAGAAAAAATAAGAATTGGAGGCCAAGCAAAAAGAACACAAAGAGGCAGAAAAAGATGCTACAGAACTTGATCAGGGAAATGATGGTAATCCTAATTAGGATATTGTTATGCTTTCTTCTACTATTGTTGATAGCACAGCGATTACTACTGTTGGAGGTGACTCTCCTCCTTTGTCTTTAGAACTGGAAAAAATAGATAACACTGATGATGCAGTAGTATCGTTAGGGGATTATTTTTTTGGTAAATCTCGTGAAAGGGTTATGAAAAGGGCCACTAAGAGACAAAAAGTTGAAGAAACTCAAAGTAAAGAAGTGTCAAATTAGAATAACCAAGGTCCCCAGAAGATTGTAGCAAACATAGCTTCTACATTAAGTGTTGTTGATGGTGCCAACTCAATAACGGTAAATGAATTGATTGCCATAGTGGACATGTATAAAGCGCAAGTATATTCTTTGGAAGGTCAATTAGAACAACAAAGAACTCAAATGGAAGATATAAATAGACGATGGGTCATTGAAAGGGATGGGAAACATGAAGTTCAGGTGGAATTCCTCAAGAAAAAAAAAGAATATTTATGGGATATTGAAAAGTCGAAAACATAGTAGGAAAAAAAATAGTTAATTTTGAGAAACAGGAGCATCAAGTCAAGGAATTAGAGGAAAAGATACACTCTCTAGAATTACAGTTAAATGAGAAAAATAAATTGATGTTTGATTTGGATGCCTTAAAAGAAGAAGCATTTATGGAAAATGAAAATTTGAGAGATGCCCATAAGCGGTCCTTCATAAAATTGAACGAGGTACAACTATGTCATGATTACTTAACTATCGGATAAGGGGGGGATATAGTTAGAAGAAAGGAACGGTGCCCAATATTCATCTGATGAGCTCATAGATTGGTAGAAATAGTATAAACAAGCCCCTGAGTCAATCGCAAGGATATAAAGAGAAAGGAAAAGCCCAGGTTTTGTTAGGTTCATGGAAAGCATCTTGTGACGAAATAAGTGAGAATGTTCATGTAACTACCAAATTATGTTTCAAATTATCAAATTCAACTGATGATATATTAGAATAATTTGGTATGCCTAGAATGGAAGAACTGGGTCATGCCATTCCAAGCAGGTTGCAGATTGCAGATGTTGAGTAGAATAGAGGTAACATCAAGGAATCCATCAATCAACCTATTGAGATAAATAAGGATGTCTTGAGTAATTGACAGGTAACGTCGGTCAGGTTAGCCACCTTGTCTGATGCCTATGTACAAGAAATTGATAAATATTTAAAACGAGATAATCCTGAGAAGATCTATGATGGAGAATTACAGATAGAAAAAATGAAGTTTGCTCATGTTACATATATCCTTGAAGTTCATGATTTATGTAGTTCATATAGAGAAAGTTTAAGTTATTATGTTAAATTTGTTGTATTAGTTGGTGAAATTAGTTATTAAAACTCCCCCCTGGTCTTTGTTTTAAAAGGAGACATTCAAATTGTAAGAGGGGGACGAGGGGGTGGGGGCATTATTGGAGGACTAAGGACTCTTTGTATATTATTATTGAAGTCTTTTGAGAACAAGAGCATTTTTTGTGACTGATGCAGATCTTTGTTGTTCAATTGAGAAGATTCTTGTTCAAAATTTTCACTAGATTGAATATTGGTTATGTTTTCATTGAAAGTGTTTGAAATATTTTCTACTATAGTTAATGATTCATGATCATGTTTTTCAATTGTCACAGTTAGATACTAGATGATGTATGTGATTCCTACAATAATTCCTTATTTATGGTAATTAGTGCATTATTGAATACATGTATGATAATTATATAGAATTATTTTTCAGTATTGTATAACGTGTTCATTTCTGGAATTTAACTCCCCTTGTTAAATTTTAGCTCCTTATTAGGATTAAATTAGATTGGTAATTGATTTCAATAGAATAAATTTGTAATTAGAAAATAGATTTTAGCACAGATTAAAATACTTATAAGATTGGGTTTATAAAAAATACATCACTGCTCAACTTTAAGTGGAAATCGGGCCCACATTTCGATCGAAGCATGCTATTCCAAATGAAAGCGAGTTAATTGGAACTTGTCGTTGGGCATTTTCCCTTATTGTTGTCTCGGGTCATTTTGGCCTGTCAACACCCCTTAAGCCAAAATTAATATGGTGAAGAAGGGACAATCGACCCTTCTACTAGTTAAAACAGGATGAGAATAACATCTTTGAGGAAGGATCAACCAACCCTTCTCCATTTTCCCCCTTCATGTGAATTCAACGCTATGTTAAGTGTCGGCCTACCCTTCACTAGTGTCCACCTTACCTAAAAAATGTGTTTGGTAATGGGTAGTTTAACACTCCAACTAGATACACCACGAAGAGAATATAAATTTTTAGGAAGGGTTGGTCAACCCTTCTCCATGGTCCACTGCATGAGAATACATGTAAGACAAAGGGTCGACCAACACCCTTCTCCGTGATCCAACTACACAAGAACACCATACAATAGAAAGGATTGGTCAACCCTTCTCTGTTCTCCAACTGCATGAGAATACCATGCAACAATAAGGATGCAAGAAGAAGGATATGTTGACCCTTCCCATGGGCCATCCATATGGAATGAGTATTCTTGAGGAAGGGTCATCCCACTGTTCTTTGTGATCCCCTGCATGATAATTTTATGTTGGAGGAAGTGTCAACCCACCCTTCACTATGGTCTTGCTTACACAATAAATATTCCTCACGAAGTTTCATCCAACTCTTCATCTAGGTCCTCATTACACCTCAAGTATTCTCAAGGAAGGGTGGGCCGACCCTTCCATGAGATACCACTTCACAAGAATAAAATGTCAGAGGCAATAAAATCTTACTTGATATAGGTTGTAAATGTTATGAAACCCTATGAAACCTCATCCTATGGTGGTGATGTCACCCGACCTCAAAATAATTTCCGTTGAGTTAGATTACTATGCTAGAAGGAATTCTGATAATTTTACTACTACTATTTTAGTCCTGAACAATGCCATTCTAGATAGACATTTTAGTACATGGTTTTTTGAAGGCAATTGCATTTTTATTGATAGTATTGGATCAACCTAGCAACTTGGTAACATTCAATCCATTTTAAAGAAGCCTAGCAAGGAGAAAGCAAGAAGACAATGTATGGTAAAGAATAGATTGACAAATCAATTGCAATAATTGTAGGAAATGCATAGAATGGATATTGTGAGGATGTTAACGACAACATTACCTATAGAATTTTTTAATTGGTGAATGGTAGGCTTCCAGGTGTCTTTGATTTTAAGACTCTCGTCTCTATTAATATTATTCTGATCTAGTTCAATTTCAATGACTTCTAAAATCTTTATTTTGCCATAATGTTCAATCTTAGCAATAATCTGAACTTTATCAATACAAATCAGATGGCCAATGTCTTGAGAGTGCTCAGCCAAAGCAGATTTTTTAACATGATTGTGTTTGATATCAGTGCAATGAAGACTCTTGAGGCATCTTGCCAAGAACTTCTTTTATTTAACAAAAGGTTGTACCACGAATGATCTCATATTTTTTAGTGAGTTGAATGGAATGCTAAGTTGTGTCAAAATAAGGTTGTATTTACTTTCACCCAACCAAACAATGAGAAAATGAAACATCCAATTGATTTATAAAATTGTTGTTCAACAAAGAAGGTTTGTGATTGGTATTAACATTGTAGATGTGTTGAAAACAAGTAAATAGGTAGCATACATATTATGTTAGTAACAACCATTGTTACAGGTTTTTTTTAATAATACTTTTTATATTATGTCAAAAAACATATAGATAGGAAAAATTGAAGGGCATAATCAACACTGCAATGAAATCAAAATATGACCTAGAAGAAATATTCATAGCAGCATTAAGGATCTTTTTCAACCTACTTGGACTTAGAAAGTTTAATAATAGTTATGCTAACCATTTTTTGGTACCACTTGTGGGTTATAATTGCCTTTGGCCGCTAGTATCATCCATGATTTTGTGGCCCAAACAAGATGACATGACCCTCATATACTTGCCACAATTGATTTCAATGAAAGTCATTGTGAACCTAGAACATTAATGTGGAACCTAAGGAGACAACCCAACATATGTTAGAAAAGTTAAATGAATAGCAACATCATCTAAAATATGACAACAAACCTATATCAAGGACAACTATTGAAGAATTTGAACATTAATGCCACATACATAAGACATAGTTCCATATTACATTGTGATTCTTTTCACAAATTGCGTATCATTAATTGCTCTCAAGCATCCCAATTTCTGAAGAAATCCAGATTAATGTTTTCAATTTGCAACTTGGGACAACCATAGCTATTAACATAGAATTATTATCATGAGACAATTTATGGTGGTTTTTAAAGTTATGGATGGACTCCATCTTGTGCCTGTATAGCTATTCTTCTTGTATAACAAATTTCATTAATTACAGATTTGTTTAGTAGGATTATTATAATATTGTCTCAAATTTGTAATTATGTTGCCTAAATTTTCCAAATACAATTTTGTGCACTGAAATAGAGATTTTATTAAGGTGAGATCTGTAACTGGAGAAAATGTCAAAAAAATTCGTGTATTCATATCAAGATAGTCTTCATCCTGTTATCCCCATATTTGCATGGGGTGTTCACTATGTTTTCAGAGGATTTCTGGGTTAATTCCTAGGGTTTCTGGGGAGAGTTTTCCTATGGACAGAATTATGGGCACATCTCTGATTCGCAACAGCAGTCCTACATGCCTAACCTAATCTGGAATGGTGACTCAAAGGCAGAATTCAAGAAATAAACAGCAGGAACCGGTTGCTGTTTGAGGGGCTTTATCAGTCCTAATTCAGTATACCAAGGCAACCATTGTTTCGGAGATTCATGACAAGCAAGTCTTGTGGGACTTGATTTCTGGGAAGGTTTGATATTAGTTGCTAAGTGCAATAAAGAAGTCTGGACCAAAACTGCTTCATTCTCAGCCTATAGTGGTGGCCCTGGAAGATGATAGTGGCATGATTTTCACATGCACATCAGCAAGCCTGCAAGGCAATTCCATAGTTGATGTTAAAGGGGTTCTGTATCTATATAGTTCTTAAACTGATGCTGCGTTTGAGTATGTTTTTCATATATATACAACAATTGAGGTCACCTTGAAGGCTGTACCCAAGAATCTGTGCCAATCACATGTATGATCCAGTTCGCAAACTTGTTTAAAGCATACTGCCTGTTGACAAATTGTTAAAAAAGGAAGAAGTTATTTCCTACAAGTCTACCTGTAGTAGAAGTGACTACAAGACAGTTTCCCGTGACCATTCATTTCTCTGCAATGATGGAACTGACAGATGATGAAGGGTTTGAAGTTTGTTCAGATTTAAATTCAAATAGAGAAGAATGCCTTGACAGCGTTGCTTAAAGAACCAGGGTTGTTTTGAAGATCTAAGTAGCAATCGTACGCAAAGAAAGTATAGAGTTACTGACTGGATAAGATTTATTGATTGGGTATTTTTGAGCTAACAGGAATGGAATTGAGGGTTTTAAAGATGATATGGGGCATCATGACAGCTCTCAGAATACACAGATCCTCAAAAGGCAAGTTTTATTTGAAATTGGAGCGATTATGCAATAAAAAGGGACCGGTTTCATATCATGCGGAAGTTGCTGAATTTTAATATTGGGTTTTCTCCTGGATTGGTCGAGCGAACAACTGAAACAGATGGCGATTTCATTTTTCAACTGTGGTGAAGATTGTAGTTTGCAATTGTAAGCCCAAGAAAGCATTCCCGTGCCCCTGTTGTAGATAGTGATCATTTAGCGAAGACAAAACAAGGGATAATTCCGCCATTTTGATGTCACGATCATCCCTCAACTTGCTAAACCTTTAGATATCAGTTTACGTGTACAGATCACTGTCTAGCTCGTCCTTGATGTAGCTATATTACCAGTCCCATGCCTCTGAGCTTCCCTGTAAAGCTAGCAGCCCATCTATCAGACCAAATAAATGAAAACGTCGTAGCTATTAATTCTAGGCATGCCGAAATCGGAATGAATGCGAGAATAGTGAGCCGAATATTGAGACCGGATGTTTAAACAATCAAAGACTCTCAAGTCCGATTGCATCTAAGAATGAGCGTGCCCACATTTACATGGTCAAAGAAAAGGAACAATCCACCAGGTAAATCATTCTAGGGTCCCCCCACTCGGAACATTTTCAAGCGTGCATAGAGCCTTAGAGGTTTGGTTGGCCAACGGAGGAGGTTTGGTTCATCCACGACGTATGGTACGGGGCACTCAAATCGCCTCGTATCCGTCGAAATTCAGTAATTCAGTATAGAAGTGCTCAAATGAAGATTTCCATTGTTCAAATAACAGTTTGGACTATTTCAACAGTTTCGAAACGTGGCATTTAGTTTAGAAATGCAATTTGCAATCGCTGAAATTGCAGAGTTGCTGAAATTGAATTTCCAAGCCAAATTTTGGCCGGATTTGGAGAAAAAGAGGCAAGAAAAGTGGGGCGCATTAAAATTTAATGACATTTGAGGTCAAAGGAGTCACTCAAGCCTTTGAGAGATTGTTATGAACTTGTTGTTTTCTAGAATAGGATATGAAAAGTGGTCTTAGCCACTTGTCCACTTTTGGCAAGTTAGTTAGGGATAAGATAAAGTAGTTCTAACTAACTTTGGGTAAGTTAAGGATGTTTGAGGAAAATGAGGCCTTGGACTTTGTATTTATGGAATTAACTATCATTTTTTTATTTGAGATTGTTAGAGGTTGGGATTTTATTGATATTTTATTGTGAAGTAAGATTGAGCTACAACTTATGTTAGGGTCGGTTCTCTCACTCATTTGGTTATGGTTGGACGGTGAGATTTCTCATTTTTGGAGCCTCATTGTTATATTTTTTATGGAGTATATTGAAGTTTAAGGATGTTTTTTCTCTTTGGTTTGACTTGGTGGATCTAATTGAGTAATTTTGCAAGTTCCTATCATTGTCATGTTTACTTGCTTATTCCTAATAAGGGTTGTTTAACTCCATGGTTTTATCATATTACAATTATGTTGCTTGTTTGATGTATTAAGCATCCATAGAAGGGGTATCCGACAAGTAGCATAGGTTTGTTTATAAGATACGCAAGTAAGAATAAAGTGTATGTGAATGCTGCATTTCCCTTGATAGGGTTTACTAAATGAATCAATTGCTTACATAGATTCTTTGACATGCCATTTGCACGGGGTTTTATCAAGCACTTTTAAACAAGGTCTAAGGCCCCCAAAATTTATTAAGATTAGTTAAGTAATGAGGAAATATTAATAAAGTATATATATTATTTAAAATAAGAAATAAGAAAAAAATATATATCATAATAAAGTTTAGTTAACAAATAAAACTTAATTAAGTTAATTAAACATGATAGGAAAATAATGTGCATGGAGGCCATTTGGCACTCATGCATAATTCACTCTGATTATATTAAAATTAGAAAATTATGCATAAATAGAGGAATTGGGGTTGATCGAGGGGTCTTTTTCTGGTTTTTATGCTCTTGGTTTGGGGAAAGGATCTAGGAGCTAGGTGGAGATGGAAGTTGGAGGTTGAGGGTAGAATAGGATTTTTTTTATGATGTTCAGTTGGCTTGGTATTGCTAGGTGAGGGCTCGGGGGCTCTCAGTCTTGGACTGAGGGGTTGGTTGGGAGGAGAGCGGTTCCCAACATGTGGGTTTTTGTGTTGCTGATGCTCTTAGTCGACCTACCTCTTTCGTACAACCTGTAAGACTATATTGATAGCCAAGTATGCCTCATTTCTTATTCCGTTAGTTTTTTTTTGGTTTCATGGTTTTAAATGTATATGGTTATGATTATAGATGTTTTTGTATAATAAAAATATGATTAAGTGATAAATTATGATTGTTACATTGTGTTAATTTAGTATGCACAATTTAATTCCAATGCACTTAATTTTCATAATTAAGTTTATCTCTATGCTTATTGAGGTTGGTCCTCACACAAGGCCTAAGGGGGAACCATCCATAGACTCCATATGCCCTGGGATTGGCACTAGTCTTTAAAGTCCTTCCATCACCCATTAAAACTATACTACGAAGATCTCAAGTTTTGCTAGTGCTAACTCTTCAAATCACCTTTGATTCCTCACAGCCATAGCCTTACAATTCTATCCTAGGGAAGCCCACCCTCGAGTTGGATAAGGGGCAACCGGAAGTGTAGAGAAGTAGTTATGGAGGTGACAGTGGGTAACAGTGTAAAATCACTGGGTTGCAATTGGGCTAGCCTGTTCTTTGGGGCTTTGATCACACATGCCAGTTCAAGCTGTAACACATCCAACTTTTTTGATATAGCTCTACCTTAATTTACGTGTTAATAGATTTTATTAAACCTTCCAACTATAAGTTAACTATGATCCTTAATGTTCAATATTGTAATTTTAAGTTCAAGTTGGCCTTCAATAGAATTAATCATGGCTCTAGTGATTTTGAATTGTATTTGTAACATCTCTGCCCCTCTATTGGAAATTCATTGTTCTCAATAAGCCGAACTTACCTAAGGGTTGTGTCTAAGCTTGCATTTCTATCATTATGGTTTCCATCTTGTAACGGTGATAACTTTCTCATCTACATTTAAATATTAGGTAATATGGTCCATGATTCTAAGGTGTTGTGAAAAGATCCATGTAGAAGCACAAACAAATTTGATTTTGACATATATGCTGAAAAATACAGCATTTTAAAATTTGTATTCATTTTAAACAAGAGCAGCATAGCTGCAATGTCCATGACAAGAGCAAAGCTATAGCTTCTGGTACTTGATAATTGCTGAGCAAAGCGATAGCTTTTGGTACTTGATAATTATCAGAAGAGATGGGAAACGGAGAAAGCATGGATTGAAAGCTATTCCATCCAAGATCTGCCAAGTCTATGATACAATAGAAAATTGATTGAGGCCATCTTTGTGAAGTGAAGTACAGATCTGTCAGATCTGCTGGTAGCGACTTGAAGACTAGTTCAGCTAGATTGATCCGTTCGAATTAGAAGCCAGATGGTCACAAGTCTTTGAGGTAGGTTTTCCACCACATCTTCTCAGCGGAGCAACAACTGCCTTACGCCCACCTACAACAATGTAAGAAAAGGCCCTATCAGGAACAAAGTATCGAATTTATTCCCTATGGAAATAAGATCTCATGTCAGAAAAACTTGGGGTGATAGTGATTGAACTTTTCTGAGCTCTCAAGTCCCGAAACCTTTCCTTTTCATCTAGATATGTTGGCATTGACAGTGGTGGTGGGAAGGAAAAAGAACAATATGTTAGAAGAGTTCCTTGCCCATTTTTCAGCCAATTTGCAAATACTTCCACCAATTTTGAAAAGCATCTTCTGTAAAAATCCCCATGCTTCTGGAGAAGTTCTATCCTAATATGTTCTTAAAAAGTGATAATGTTGTTTCTTCTCCAAATACTTCAGACCTACCTGATACCGAGCAACTTGAGGCTGACAAAGATCTCCTTTCAACATATAAAAAAGTTCAACCAAAGAGATGCCAAAATAGAAATTCTCTCCAGCAAGCAATTCCTTTAACGTATGCATAAATGTTTGTTGCTCAGCATCGAGAGGATAAGCTGATAGACCGGATCACCCTTCATCTGTAAGGCAGTTATTCCATGTATCAAGGTACAATACATGTCTCAAGTCTGGCATATAATATCTTTATGATAGAATATTAAGTCCATCCTTTGAAACAAGATCAGGATCATGAAATTGCACTGTCATTTTCATATGGGTAATAGTATATCCAATGCCTTATCCCTAATGACTTGTCAGCAAGAGAAGGTTCACCTGTCATTTTAATGCAACACATTGCCATTTTGTTCAACAAGAAACATTTCACTTTTGCATTTTAAGTGAGAACCTTTTGCCATCTTTCTCATGATAGGGCTAGCAAAACATGATCTAATTGAGGAGCTGCAACACTCTTCTTTGTTTTAGGAGTTATAAAAAAGCTTGGATATTCAAAAGATGGCTCAGTAGAGGGACACCAATGAGTGTTTCTGGTGAGTATCGAACATGGCCACAGGATAGTTGCGTTATCATTCTTTGTTTCCTTGGGCATTAGAAAGCCGATTTGGACTATCATCGAACTTGTCTTGTGATGAATGTAAAACAACGAGAACAGTGCGGAAATAGTATAGGATTCCGACTACCCACATCAAAGGATTCCGACTACCCACATCAAAGGAGCTCATCAGTTTTGGAGCAACATACTGTCCACATCTGGTCGCCCATTGGCTCCTTTCCCTTTGCAATACAGTATTATGGTTGGAAACATCATGGGCCTGTGCATTTCGATTGTGCCCATGCACGTGCGCATATTTTCTTATACCTGGACGTTGCTTTGCCAGTCACATTAAAACAGCTAAGCAATGATAAATGGTAGTCGCTAAGAAATTTTTTTTAACCCTCACAGCTGGATTTCTGTATCAGTCTCTATTGAACGACGTTCTGCTTGATGTGATTTAAGTTGTGTTAATATTTTGATTGATGTATTCTTTTTGAATGAATCGTGACAGCCATTAACAACTTGATTGAAGTTCATTAGCTAGACACAAAGATGGAAATGGAAACCAACATTGTTATCCAAATCAGTTATTTTTGCTCGGTAGTCAGCAGTGCCGTGCAAAATACTTATTTCCGGAGGTCAGTTGATTCTGAATACACAGGACATGTTTAGTACAGTTTACATATTTTCTGGGTCTCGTTTTATTTCCCGACTACACACTTGTTTTATTTTCTGGGCCTCAAAACTACGTTCCTCGAGCACGCAAAACAAACAATCACTCAAGATGACGAGTTCAATTCCCACACAAAGGGTTCCCAATGAATACATAGCTAAGAAAATGCAGCCCGGCAGCTAATTGAAACACAATGAAGGAGATCTCAGCAAGTACCAGCAGATGATCTTAATCCCTTGACGCTGACCATAACCTATCAAGACAAACGCAGCTCAAACATCCAGATCTAACAAGACCAGTTAAAGGCTAAGCAATGATAAATTGTAGTCGCTAAGAAATGTTTTTTAACCCTCACAGCTGGATTTATGTATCAGTCTCTATTGAACGGCGTTCTGCTTGATGCGGTTTAAGTTCAGGCATACTATTGCAGTAGCTGGACTGGACTCAAATCATATATCATTCAGAAAACATGGGAGCTCCTGGAGTTATCTCGAGATTGATAGGCGTTGTTATTGACAAGTTGATTCAAGTAATACATAAAGAGATTATGATTGATGTTTGTTGTACAGAAGAGCTTAGGCTTCTGGAAAAATTAGTTATTGAGATTCAGCCTGTAAACATGGATATTCAGAAAAAACGAATAGCTATTCGGCAGTCTCAGAGTGATGTAGCCAAGAATATTGATCCCGTTACGGTGTACAACTAGATTAAAACCTTGAACAACAACATGGAAGATCCAAGAGAAATAGTGCAGAAGTGCCAAGTTCCAACATACAATTTGGTATCTCACTATATTTTGAGAAGAAGATCAGGAAGTGTATTGACAGCCTACAGGGTCATCTGTATAGATTTCCTTTGATAGGATTCGCTTATCAGGTCAATTCTGATCTGATTAATACGTTGCAGAGTCAGCAGGCTGCTAAGAACCAATCTTCAATTCCTTCAACAAGCCAGCCGAGCCTTGCAAGTTACAGGAGCAACCAACTCAAGCTGTGCATCGTCGGACAAGATGAGGTATTCATAAACCTTAAAAGTCTGTTAATGGATGACAAAGAAATATCAGCCTCTAGCCCATGAAGAATAGGTGTTTTCAGCATGGGAGGAGCTGGAAAAACTCTGCTCCTCAAGAGAGCCCTTAATGACGACCAAGTGCAGTAACACTATGAGAAAGATCTGATTCTCTGGTTGGAAGTTACCCATAATTTGTCAGTCATAAATCTCCGCAATAATCTTGGGATGAAGATAAACCTCCATATAAATGAGGGTTTTGATGTTAGATGGGAAGAGGAGGATGTTCAGCGATGGATCCACGAAAAAATGAGCAGCAGGAGATTCTTGTTGTTTTTAGATGATATTTGGGATGACAGTGAAACTCTGTTGGAGATGTTGGGCGTATTAGACGATCATGTCAATAGCAGTTCCAATATCGTTGTATCAACACGAGATCGAAGATTACTTTCAAATATGAGAGTGAGCAACCCGATTAGCATGGATTATCTATCGCCAGACAAGAGCTGGAGGCTCTTTTGCTTTCATGCCTTTGCAGATAATCAACACACTCCACCTGGGGTAATCGAAATGATTGCTAGGGATGTCTGTGCAGAGTGCGATCGCCTGCCACTTGCTCCCAAAGTAATAGGAGCAGCCATGGCGGGCATCCCGATGAGGACAAATGTGACAACGTCTTCCATTCCTATAGCAGAAATCGGTTTTTTCAGTACAACGTCAGATCACAAGAAACAAGCACTAAAAAAAACCTGACAACTTGACAGGAATTCATTAATACTGTTATTGGAGGACACATGTCATTTGAAATCCCCACTCCAAATCCCGAGGGACTTTCAACCTATCAGAATTTAAATAATTAAAATACATATTAATATAGAAATTCAACAACAAAGTTTAACTTTATCAAATGAAAAATAGATTTTTTGAAATTAGTGAAAGTGAACTAATATGTGCAAAATGAAAACATTATGTCATGGACATAATAAGTATCGTCAAAATTTTACTTTATTATTCTAGTTTTCTATAATTATCTCTAATTATAAGAAAAGACATTTTTATTGATTACTTTATTTCTTTAATGGTATTTTATACACAAGCCTTAGTCCTTGCATTTAGAGAGCTAGCCAAATGATATGCTAGTACTTATATTTTAATTCAACCCCAAAGATTTCATTAATTTCTTTTAAATTTAAAGATATCATTTCTTTCTTTCTTTTTTGGGAGTTTCATTCCAAGGGTATTCATACCCAAGTGGTTAGTAACTTTATGTTTACTAATAAAGAGTAAAATATGGTAAATTGCTGAAGCCGATTGAGTTTCTGCAAATTAGTGGGTAAACATCATAAGGCTCTAAGGCTCTAACCATGTGAGGTTTGACTGTATGGGAAGGTTGTTCATAATATTTAATCACCTTACTAATGTCTCTGGTGGTGTTTGCATGCTAACCCCCTTTAACAATTGCTTTTTTCTTTTGAAAATGTGTTTCGGAGATAAGGAAACTAACTCATGGATGAATGATCTCTGTGAATCAAGTCAATAATGATCTCTGTGAATCAAGTCAATTGCTTTTTTCTTTTGAAAATGTGTTTCGGAGATAGGGAAACTAACTCATGGATGAATGATCTCTGTGAATCAAGTCAATAATGATCAGGGTATGCAACAGGTTTATACTAACTCATGGACCATAATAAATCATCTGTGTGAATCAAGTCAATAATGATCATGGTTTGTAAGAGGTACTTTATACGAATACACATTAATTAGAGACAATTATTACAAATCATTTCCCCATATTATTGTTCTTTTGCAAATATTGTCATTTGGAGAGTGAATCTATAGTGAGAGAAAGGTCACAATGATGTCTACAACTCGTTAATGCTAACAAAACCAAGAGAGTCTTGATCTACTAGTCAATAGTAAGGCCCAAGAGGTTTTCAATTTTTTTTGCCACAATGCATCTATAAGTGAAATTCAACAACGTACCAGACAGACACTGATTCTAGAAAATACTTTCATATCATGACTTAATGGAATATGTAGAATCAACTCAAACCCAGAAACATAAAATGGAGTATATGTATGCCAGGTGCCAAGATTTGTAACGTTCCTTAAAAAGAAACTCAACTGGAGGAAGTAAATCCCGCAATTAGCATCATCAAAAGAATAGTATCACCATTCTCTTTGATGTATTGGTAACAAATACAAAACTGCTACATGTGTAGTGCCTGTAAGGCAAGTCATTTATTGAACAGAGGTGCTCTAAAACTAATCAATGTAGTACACTACAGTTCTCCAGACAGACATTAGTCCAGCTCTAGCTCAACATCAATCCATGCTGCTCTGCATTCTAGGATGGAGTCAGGAAGGCCTTCAGGGGAATTTCCAATGCAAATTATCGTATGCACAGCTTGTTAAGTGTTTGAATTTATTGTCTGGGCCCTATGCAAAGCATTTCACTTGAAGATCTGTGTTCTAATGGGTACATGGTCACACCATGAACATAATGCTGGTGCTCAACAGCAGCCTTTCTAAGACCTGAAGACTTTGTGAACATCCCATTTGAACGATGTTTCCAAATAGCACAAGCTTCCAAAGGATCTCCCCTGCCTTGAGCAGCCTTACTGTGTTGAAGGAAATGTTGCGGTTACAGAAAGAAATAAAAATTAACTTTAGAATAAAATAGACAACTTTGAAATATGATATTTGATATTTCTGATTCATCCAGCGATCAAGATTGATATAGGATATGCTCGAACCCAAAGATAACTAGAATAAGGAAGAGCTTTTACCCAAGAACCCTCTCAGAAGCAATTCTTGCAGCATGAAGGGTACCCCTGTCCAGTCTGTTTTTCACAATGCGATCAGATGCTGCCCTCATTGGAGAATGAATCCTAATAAGCTGTCATAAAAAATATGGACATCAACTTTCAAGTATAATTCCACATCAATAACAGATTCTACGGATTTATTCATCAAATTCTTTAACTGCAATTGTGACAACTGACAACCGTACTTGATTTTGCATGACTCACCCCCAAACATTCCATCATCTGATAATATGCCCTTCCTTGAAGAGGAGTGTGGCCTTGTCTTGACTCAGAAAAATATCTAGTCCTGAAAAAAACACATTCTAAATATTGATCGCATTATATTAATACTAACATAAAACAAATAGATGCTCCTAAAAGGTATTGTGAAAACAAACACTGGTTACTCTCACGATTATCTTTACATTGTCAAAAGTTAAATTATGTAAATCTTTATTCTAGATATTAAAAATACGAATATTTAGCTCTATCTATCATGCAGACTTTACCATTCTGTGTAACCAGGGTCCACTGTAAATCCATAAACGTCGACAGAATCACATATAGAGAGAGCAAACTCAAGTGCCTTCACTCCTGTGCCTTTGGCTGAAGATCCAAAAGATGTGCCTAACATCAGATACACAGGATTACGAATTGGAACTTCCTGCATGCAAAAGAACCCATATCAGTGAAGAGGACAATCAACTTAAGTGGCATTCGAGGCATGTGAACCCAAAGAGAAAATGCTAGATGAAAATTCTGAAGGCAGTCAGTATCCTGTAATAATACTCTTCAAACAAATATTTTAAGTTGAGATCAATTACCTACCCAAATCATTTTACTCATAATGTCATGAATAGTAGTTTTAATAATTAGAGCTTCTTTTCCAGTTTCTGCAACAAAGATAAACCTACCATATTATTATTAGAAGAATGGATTTATCTTCATTTGTATGATAGGTTAAGATTGTGTTTGATTCTTGAATGACCTGAAACTGATGAAATATAGATTAGAAAACATTACCATCCAATTCTGCAACTTTATCAAGGGCCTTGGCTGATCCCCTGTTGAGAAGCCGAAATGTACTTTTCTTGCCCACATATTGCGTATAATTCTAAATTTGCACAAGATACAGAATGTGAAGAAAACACTAGAGGATTTCATCGCATTTTAACCCTTCATTCTAATATTTTATTCTCTAGAAATGGAAAATATCGGGAAGGAAAATTGGAATCCAAAACTGAGACATGATTTCAAGCACGGCCATGCTAACCTTTGTGGGAGCTCCATTCCCTCGTATAACAGCATCATAACTGTCAATCTCTTTTCCAAACTTTGTTTTTAAAAGATCACCTGAATTACCAATCACTGCACAACGTCCATACTGCCGTGGGAGATAAGGTGGTATTTCTGGGAGTACCAAAGCAAGCTTCTCCATGCAAAGTGTTTTGTTTTGACATTTATTACTGCAATGCAGTTGAAATACAAAACATAAGATCAAAACTGACGTGCAGACAGAAACATTTCTTCAATATAACATTTGAAAAACAACAAAGATGCAAAGTAGCAAATTCTCATGCCAGGTATCTTTTTTTGTGTACATTCCCAAGTCACACTTTAATTTTTCTCTTTTATCTAGATCTCCAGATATTTGACAAATTGTTTCTGAATATATGTTAGGAGTTCAAGATGGGCACTGAGATTCATCGAGGAGGGCAACCACTGCATGCAAAGTAGCAAGAAGTAAACAGAGCCTGAAAAACAGATTAGAAGAGGTACTCAATCATGACAAGGAAAGACAGATCAATCAACTCAATGAATGCCACCTATTGTCCCATGAGGACACCAACCCCAAAAATTTTGTCCTTTGAGGACCCCCCTAAACTCATGAAATTCCTTAAGTAATGTTTCCTTCATCATCCAACCATGAAAATCCTGCACTTTGGCCTGAAAAGCATGCTTCCTCGCTCAAAACCCTCTAAGAAAACCCACCTAGGCAATACAGGCCCTCAAATTTCCTATCTATGGCACTTTACCTTAAGCACTTTTGAAATTCTTGCAAAACCCTAAGGGAAAGGGGTTTTTTATGTCGGGTAAAAAATAGCCGTTTTTTAAACAAAAATTAGATTGATGGTTGTGATGAAGGCAGATCGCTGGTGGTAAGCTATTTGTGGCATTAACTTGAACATTCGTTAATCGCCATGTATTACCATGGACTATCAAGTTCATCCCTGCATGATCAGATCTATGGATCCCATTCATTTGCAGGGACTCAAGGAAGTGGAGATGTGAAATTGCCTAAATTGCTACAAATGGCTAGGATCATCCCTGCTGGGACCGATCAACGGCTCCAAGGAATTCGTGCAGGGTCAAGAGGAAATGGGCTGCCAGGTACCAAAGTTACTGCAAACAGCCGAGAACAAACCCGTCAAGGGAGATCAATGGTTGAGAATCCATCAGTGGGGGGTGTACATTCAATGTTGTAAACTGTGGCACAAACCATGGTAGAGATTTTGCCCATTGATCCAGATCAACAATTGGCAAGCATTTGTGCAAAAACCTTGGAAAAATTGGTAAAGATACACTAAGAGCCGCAAATAGCCAAATCACCCCCACCAATCTAGATCGACAATCTAAAACCCATCAGCAAGGGGGGGTCTGTCCCTAGAGTTAGAAAAGTCAACATTGCGAACATCTAGGATTGGCCCTATCAATCTAGATCGATGGTCCAAAATCCATTGGTAGTGAATTCTCTACCAATGATAAAAGGTGTGACACCCAAGGAATCAAGGGCAGTCAATGGGAATGAAGGTTTAGTTTCCAGAGACCAAATTCCCCTACCCAATAGGAAAGTACCATGCATCCTGGCCCACCCAGTGATTAACAGCTTTTTTGTACAAATGCACTAATTAATGAGAAGATCTAAATTTAACAACCCCACAACTAAGGGATTTATGGCATTAAAACACAATTATGAAGCTATCCTTGGCTTGTTTCTGCAAATTCTTGAGAAAGACGAAGAGCTCTAACAAAAGAGGAAGAATTATTGGTGTCTAGCAATTTGACTATAGAAAATTGATGCTTCTTGCACCATTCGTATTGGCAGCCAAAACTGTCACCTGGGTCAGAGCATTTGACTGGGTAAGTTTGGGCATTCACATTATTTTTAATTCTAAAAATTTAAGAAGAAACTGACAAAAATGCCCAAAGCCAAGGAAGTTGCTTCCAAGTACAAGGATCAATACTCCAAAATTCCCCCTTTCACAGACAATTTTGCAAATATAACCAGTCCTGCACTTCAATTCTCCTCACCTAGAAAACTGATAGGAGATGCATTCAGCTGTTTCGTGAACAAAGTTGAGAGAACACCCTACTATTCCTCTAGTTTAGCCCTGTTAGAAAGTGACAACAAGGAAGATCTTCCTGCATTGCATGTGTCCTTGCATGCAGAAGACTTAAATGAAGAAGCCAATAAAATGTATTTAATATATTTTTCCTAAGTTTACTTTGGGAAATATATTAAAGTGATCTAATTATTAATTGACTTAATGGAACACTTTTTATAAAGTGAAAGTGAAATTATTTAAGTGATGGCCAAATCTAATCTTGACCATGCAATCTCCCTGGAGGATCTCATCCATAGATCTATGGTGAGATTAGGGTTTTCGCTTAGCCAATGAGTTATAAAGGAAAGATCAATTGGTGGAGAGGACAAAATTACATTCTGACAAAGACAAAGAGAGCAGTTTTGAGTGAGAGTTTTTGCCGAGAAGACGGAGGAGGATAGATCCAGAGAGGACCGTACGGACCAACAGGAGAGAGCCGAGATTGATTTGCAGAGCGAGGCCGTACAGTAGGCCATACAACAGCCGTACGGATTCCGTACAGCTGACGTCAACAGGCCGTACAGCAGCCGGCCGTACAGCTGCACAGCAGCCCATACCTTGCAGCAAGGTTTTTCTCAATGAGTTTGTGTGGTACGATTTTTCCAGTTGGGCATAGATCGATTTCTGAATTGTATTTCTCCATATTTTCTTAATAAAAATATCTTCACTGACTGCTGCACCAGTTTTCCCATCTTGGGTTTTTTCCGGGGGTTTATACCCAAAAAGATTGTGTTGTCTCCATTGGTGTGATTGATTGGTATTTCTTTCAGTATTTATTTTTCGTTGCATAGTGAAGAAATCCATGTGTGGTTAACAGTAACAATTTGGGTTTAAATTAATTAATCCAGCATACTCTAGCCCTAGAGTGGATTTTAAGGAAATTTACAAGCCCAACATGTCATCCCCAATACATGCCTATTCCTCGAGTTTGTGAGCTTATGTGACGATAACTTCAACCTTGCTAACTCATATGTCATGTCCACGACCCAAACCAAGCTATTTTCAAATCACACCCAAGGCCATTGGATCAATGATGGGACCCGATCGGGTACCACTAAACTTTGCCCAGATACCTAGAAGAACAGGCATTTCATCATGTCAAGCAGGCAAAGGTCATATTTGATTAGAAATCTATGGCCACAATACAACCCTCTACCAGACCACCCACTTCCCCTATCGAAACAAGCAATTTCCTAAGTGGGTCCAACAGTCAGTTGTCCTACTTTCCCTCATATTAGGTGGGGAGCATGACAAAACTGTGGATGAGCTAATGCTAGCTATTCTAGACCTTTTTCATGGCCCTTAAAATCAAATCCCAACTTTTAGATCTGTTGAATCCATCTCTAGAGCCATGAAGGACCAATTAATTAATTTCCAAGTTTATAAACTATTTTTTTTCCATCCTACCTAGTTTACTTGTATATCTTCTAACAAGCACCCTCTCTAGCTCACATGGGGTTAGAAAATGTTGATAAGGGAGGGAATCCCAACAAATGCATTGACTCGCTACCTTGAGTGAAGAAAGATGTTGAAAATTGAACCTTGGTAGGTTTTATTAATAAATTCAAGTATTGACCATTTTCTATAATCAATGAAAACAACCAAAAAGAATGCCAACAAAGATTAGGTCCTATCTACATGTATGAACTGAAATCAGGAGGGGAAGTTGGTTGCTAGGGAGGATTTTATTATGATTAGAGTTTATGGGTTAGACCTAGCTCCCCATAAGCTACCCATGTTTCTCACCTCTTGGATCTTTGTGCTAGAATATGTAAGACAATGGTCCCAAGTGGATGACGAGTACTTTCTGGGATCAAATAAGAAGGGTTATGTGACCTACCCGATTTCCATGGGGGATTATGCATTTACCAACACCAAGGGTTGTAAGGAGGCTGGCAAGATTCTGGATATCGTAAATTTCCCTTAGACAATCCTTGGAAATATAATCCCTACTTTCTTATCATACAAGCAAGAGGAAATAAGAATATAGGGCCCAGGGATCATGAGAGATGTATGGCAAGGAGAAATTGGCAAATAAAGGATCTTGGTCGGATGTAAAGGCAATCATCATTACTAAGGGACAAGATATGGGGGAGGCTACTACAAAATCCATATTCCTCAAAATGGAAAAGCCTAATATTCCTCCTTATTACACATTCTACAAGAATGAAAGTACAGTCCTTATGGGATATGAGTCTATGACACTAAGTTTGTGGCACTGCCCCAAGACAAGAGTGCAGAGGTTGTGGAGGAGAATTTTTAGAAACATAAGAGGGATGCTTAGTGGGTTATGAGGAGATACCTATAAAAGAAAAAGGCACCCTATGGTTCAATTCCTGAAAATCAAGAATTTTTCAAAACCTGTTATCACACAAATCTGCACCAAGAAATTCGCACAATAATTATAGGCCACCTGGTCCTATCACTGCTAGACGCCTCTCCTTTCGGACAAGTTCTATTCTAATCTCAAGGAGGTGTCCCAAAATGGTGTATTCTGCCATCTAATCAATAAATATGCACAAAATCCAAGACGATCAGCACACAAAAGACTCCCTCTTGGGTTGTCTGTAAACAGTCAAGAGTGAGGGTAAGTTTCATATAATAATTTTAAGTGATTGGGATCAAATCCTAGAGATAGTTGCAACAATGAATAAATGGAAATTAATAGAATATCTGTGCACCTTAAGTGAAGAAAATTCAAAGTGTGTGCACCATAAACTACCAACAATAGGTTCAAAGTGTGAGACCAAAGCATAATCATACCAAATCACATATTACCCAAGAGATTGATTGCATATAGTGAGTCATAGGTGACAAGCTGCCATGGATCTCCTTGCTTGCAATGGAGGTAGTGGTCTAAGGTCTTGGGAATGGAAGAGTGAGGAGTTGTCCACTGCGGCAAATTGCCTAAAGAAAATAATATCCAACCCTTCCTCTCCTTCTCAAATATGTATATATAGAACCTCAATTTGTCCTAGATACTTGAGAATGAGGAAAGAAAGCTCATTCAGGCAAAAGCTCAAAATGCACACTATGTATGATCTCATTTTTTGCTTTTGGAATGGTCTTTCCCTTGTTTGACTTTTCTGTTGTTTTAGGATATTTTTTCTGATTTCCTTCTAACAACAATAACTTTATACCTTTTAAGCTTTAACAAACCATGAAAAATGCCAAATATACCCAAGAGGTCAAACTAGGTTTTGGAGTGGTCAAATCTAGCATATGGAATCAAGGTTTGGAAAGTCAAGCTTGGTAAGAATGACCATTAAACCTCGTAATGCAAATTAGGGTTTTGGAAAGCAATTTTAGGGTTTTGACCTAAGGCAATTTTATAACCTTGTGCAAATGGAAACCTTCCAACAAGCTGCCATGTGTCATATTGGGATAACCATCCACCCGCTCATGACTGTTCTTGACTCATCACTCTTTCACCACCAAGACCTTGAACCACACCATCACTACTTGCTTTGAACCAGGACATTTAACCTATACCTTCCCAGAAACTACTAATTATAGATGTGCCCAAAAAAGCAGTCTTTTCCAAAAAAGAAAAAGCACTCTCGCTAGACTGGCTTGTTTACACAAATCACGACTACATGAGTATCGATGTCATACGGGCCCCCTGATGTTGAGCTCTTGGAAAAAAATCAACTACTAAAAATAGCAATCTTGGACTCTGCTAGCTCTAGAATGACCTTTGATCAATGTGTACGTCTGGCTCACTATAGAATGAAACCAGCTTGATGGAATCTCACCAGATCTTAATCCTTCAGTAGTGCAAGCACACCTACGGCTTAACAATGGTGACACAAGGGGAAGTCTCCCCTTGTGGGATGTCAAGAACCATTGAATCTCTATACCATGAATATCCATGAGAATCTAGCATGTGTTAAAGGTGCCTGTCCACTAGGCATTGGATTCAATTGCATAGTACCTCAGTTGATCAGCTAAAAATGAGGTACCACTAAGCATGCCCATCTGTATCCACAACCTGCAACCCATCCAACAAGTTCGCTTCTCCCATTGGCAAATGAGTTGAAGTTGACAGTTGGAAGAAAGCCACTTGATCAAATGCCAATGATGAAAGCAACTGACAAGCACGAAGATACCCACAAGTGATGCTAATGGGCCCTAAGGTACGAGCACAACCCATCAGTGCGAAAGATGATCCGAAGTCAAGCGCAGATGGAGTTCATCTTATCAGAACCCAATGATGCCGAGTCCTGACAAATGCAGAATGGTCGCCAATAAAGCTAACACTCGTCAAGGTGCTCTGGCTTCTAGATCAAAACTTTGATAATGTGTTGAAGTAGATGAAGAATGACTTGCCATGAATGAGGTAATGACAAAAACCTTTCTACCAACTCGAAGCAATAAATAAATAGTGGAACCACATGGTGTCATATCTCTATGGCTAGATGAGGCAATGACTAACAGGGACTGACTCAGTAGCAGAACATGAAAAGATAGGATAACAATAAGACTCAAGATCCATCCTACTGTCTCTTCGACACAACCCATGCCTAACAGACTCAAGACTCAACACATAGAATGCAATATCAAAAATGATTGCTCCATCTAGGTTCAACTTAGAGCAGTCTTGGAATGATAAAGCAAATATTATATGACATCAGATTTAGCAATATGGACTAAATGCAATAATTTTGGGTAACCATGTGAGGAAACGACAAAAATAAAGGACCTAAAACTACATGGGCATATGCAAGACAATTTACTTGGCTCACTAACAAATGGAAACTAGTCTAGGCTAAAATAAAACAAAAAAGCATGATGAACAACAATTTAAAAATACAAACATCGGGCTGAAAATCAGAAAACAGCAAAAGGAAATGGTAAAAATGACAGATTCTACCCTACAGGAAACCCCAAAAATACTTTTTCTTTTATATATGAGCACAAAGGCCCTTATTCTGGATATATGTCAAAGCTGCCATGATCAATCACAATACTAGAATGACCAATGTAAACATGTAGCTAGGTGATCAATCATGTGGGAAAGATCAATATAGTCAACCTTCCAATGCAACCAATTATGAAATCCCCTTGGGCAGAAAAATGCATTCATGTGCTTACCAGTCAAGCAAGCAAGTCAAGCGGCTGAAACTTGGAACATGGTCCCTTACCAGTGATCAAATAGAAGGTAGAAGAGGCAAAACTCTTCAAGTCTGCTTACTGAAACACCTCCATCATTCTCAACTTAACCAGAACATGAACAATCCTGATATCTAAGAAATGTTCTACAGGAGGATCTTCCTGAAGAACAAAATATGCATATGGAATCATGGGCAAACTATGAGGAAGATCATCTTCTGGTTGAACCAAAAGTTGCTCCTCCTGCTACAATGGTATCCAATCAAACTGTTCTTGGGTCACTGTGGAATATGACAGGATAAACCCTCCAGCAGATTCAATTCCGTGTGGCTAATGTGTTCCTTTTATGTTTGAACTTTAAAATCATTACTAGGAGGAATCAACAAATCCACTTGTAAATTCAACTCTTCCTCTTCATCTTCATGGGATTCTGCATATGGCTCAAGTGGTGCAACTACGATTCATGATCACCCAAGCATGAGTCATCTTCATCCTCTTCATCACTAGGAAGTTCATCACATGCAAAGCTACCTCTATTTCCTTCCCTCTCAACATCAAGGAATTCCTACACTCTTAGGGCAATGCAAAAATCTTTCCCTGTACTTGTTGGTTTCTCATTTCATAAGAGGGAAAGAAACTTTAGATCAAAAACAAAAACATAATCCAAATCAACACCTCTTTGTTGGAATGATGAATGAATCTTATGCAATGCATGAATAAATCTGCCATGAAAAACAAGTATAGTTTCATCTTCTCTCTTCATAATGCGAAAGAGCTCCACCACCAAGGATTCATTATCCTACATGAATTTTATGTAATCAGCATACATGATCAATCATGATTCATCCGCAAATGAAGTCGCCAAGGGAGACTCAAGTGGTCTTCCCTTGTGTTCCAAAATAGATATTCAGGTTTTCTAAGGCCCAGAACTATGCCTTGTGTAAGGTCAACTCATCGAAAATCTTCGTAGGTTGTCTAGTGTGACAAAACCTTACAAAAGTGGAGTTACCAAGTGAGATAAAAAAATATAAATCAAATAAAGAATATCTCACCAATGTCATTTTGATTTCCGAGGATTGACAAAGTCCATGGAAACGGGTGCCAATTTGTTATCATGCAAATCTGCACCAAGAGATTCACACAATAATTATAGGCCACCTAGCCCTATCACCACTACATTCCTCTTCGTTCGGACTAGTGCTTTTCCAATCTCAGGTGGGTGTTCCTAAATGGTGTATGTTACCATCTAATCAATAAATATGCACAAAATCTAGGATGATCAACACACAAAATACTCCCTCTTGACCTATCTGTAAACAATCAAGAGTGAGGGTAAGTTTCAAATAATAATTTTAAGTGGTTGGGATCAAATCCTGGAGATAGTTGCAACATCCAATTAATGGAAATGAATGGAATGAATGCGCACCTTAAGTGAAGAAAATTCAAAGTGCACCATAAACTACCATAACATTGCAAACAACTTAATCAATCTAAAACAAAGCATAATCAACCAAATCACGTATTACCCTAGAGATTGATTGCATTATAATGAATCATAGGTGGTAGGCTACCATGGATCTCCTTGCTTGCAGTGGAGGTAGCAATCTGAGATCTTGTGAATGAAAGAGTGAGGAACAGTTCCCTAATGCAAACTGTCTAGAAAAAATAATATCCAACCCTTCCTCTCCTTCTCAAATATGTATATATAGAAACTCAATTCATCATAGTTGCTTGAGAAAGAGGAAAGAAATATCATTAAGGCAAAAGCTCAACATGCACACTAGGCACGCTATTTTTTGCTATTAGAATGACTGTTCCCATGATGTTTGACTTTTTCGCTGGTTTAGGATACTTTTTCTACTTTCCTTTTAACACTGACAGCTTTATACCTTTTACACTTTCTTTGCATGCAAGGATAATATTCCAAAGTCAAAATCAAACTTTAGGCTTTTAACAAATCATGAAAAATGCCAAATATACCCAAAAGGTCAAACTAGGTTTTGAAGTGGTCGAATTTAGCATATGTAATCAAGGTTTGGAAAGTCAAGCTTGGTAAGAATGGCCACTAAACCTTGAAATTCGAATTAGGGTTTTGAAAAGCAATTTTAGGGTTTTGGCATAAGGCAAATTTTATAACCTCATGCAAATGCAAGCCTTCCAACAAGTTGCTGTGTCACATAGGGATAAATGCTCAAGATTGCTCTTGACTCACCACTCTTTCACCACTGCGACTTTAACCAACACGATCACTACTTGCTTTGAACTATGACATTTAAACTATACCTACCACACATAGAAACTGCTAATTACAGAGGTGCCCAAAAAAACAATCTTTCCCTAAAAAGCAAAAAGCAATCACATTGGACCCACTTGTTTACAAGAAGCACAAATGTATGAGTATCAATGTCATGTGGGCCCCCTAATGTCAGCCTACTTAAAAAATTAACTACTCAAAATAGCAATGTTAGACTTTGCTAGCTCTAGAATGAACTCTAATCAATGTGTATGCCTAGCTCACTATGCAATGGAACTAGCCTTATGGAATCTCGCTAGATCTTAATGTTTCAGAAGTGCAAGCACAACTAGGAGTTAACAATGGCAACTCAAGGGGATGATACCCCCTTGTGGGGTGTAGAGAACCACTGAATCTCTGTACCCTAAAGTTCTGAAAACTAATCCATAAGAATCTGGCATGTGTTAAAGGTGACTGTCCACTAGGCAATGGAGTTAACTGCATAGTCCCTCGGTTGATCAGCTGAAAATGAGGTACAATTATGCATGCTTATCTGTATCTGCAACCTGCAACACATCCAACAAGTACGTTCCTCCCAATGGAAAATGAGTCAAAGTTGATAGATGGGAGAAAGCCACTATATCATATGCCAATGATGAAAGCACCTGACAAGCACGAAGATACCCACTAATAATGCTAATGGGCTATAAGTTACAAGCACAACCCATCAATAAAACAAATGATCTGAAGTCTGGCATGGATGGAGCTCATCTAATCAGAACCCAATCATGCTCAATCATGACAAATGCAAGATAGTCGCAATTGAAGCTAACAACCATCAAGACGCTTTGGCTTCTGGATCAAACCTCATATATGCGTTGAAGTCAATGAGGAATGACCTGCCAGGAGAGAGGCAATGATGGGAACCTTTCTCCCAACTCTAAGCAATAAATAAATAGAAAAACCACATGGAGTCATATCCCTACGGTTGGATGAGGCAATGACTAACAGGGAATGACTCGATAGCAAAACATGAAGAGGAAAGACAATAGTAATACTTAAGATTCATCCTACTGTTTCTTCAACACTACCCACACCTCACAAACTCAAAACTCGATTGATAAAATGCAATATCAACAATGATATCCCCATCCAAGCTTGACCTAGAGAAATATCTCAAGGATAAAGCAGTTGTTATATGACATCAAATTTAGCAATATGGACTAAATGCAACAATATTGGGTAAAAATTTAAAGAAACAACAAAAATGAAGGACCCCAGACTACGCAGGCATATGCAAGACAATTTTTTTGGCTTACTGACAAATGGAAACATGACAAACAACAATCTGAAACTGCAAATAGCAAGCTAAAATAAAAAATTAACTGAAGGAAATGGTAAAAATGATAGCATTTACCCTACAAGAAACCCCAAAAATACTTGTTATATATATGAGCACAAAAGCCATTATTCAGGATGTTTGTCAAAGTTGCCATGATCAATCAACATACTCGAATGACCAACGTAACCATGCAGCTAGGTGATCAATCAGGCGGGAAAGATCAACATTGTAAACCCTCCAGTGCACCAAATCATGAAGTCTCCTTAGACGGAAAAATGCACTCATGTGCTTGATGGTCAAACAACCAAGTCTGTCGGCTAAAACTTGGAACATGGTTCCTCATTAGTGATCAAATAGAAATTAGAAGATACAAAATTCTTCAAGTTTGACTCCCGAAACACCTCCATCATTCTCAACTCAACCAGATCATGAACAATCCTAATATCTAAGCAATGATCTGTCAAAGGATCTTCCTGAAGAACAAAATCTGCATAGGGGATCATTGGCAAACTAAAGGAAGATCATCTTCTAGCTGAACTAAAAGTTGCTCCTCCTACTACAATGGTATATGATCAAATTGTTCTTGGATCACTATGGGGATATGCAAGGATAAATCCTCCAGTGGATTCAATTCTACATGGTTGATTTGTTCCTCTTCTTTTTGAGCTTTCTCATCATTACTAGGAGGAATCAATGAATCCAATTGTAAACTCGACTCTTCCTCTTCATCTTTATAGAATTTTGCATATGGTGATGAATATGGTTGTCATTGATGACAAGCCATTAATGACAAAGGTCATAAGGCCCATTGCTTGCATGATGGCATGATGAAGGCACCCACACACATGTGATGACACTTGGACACTTGCTTGCATGTTATGGGTTGATATTATGGTGGACACACTTGCTTGCACTTGATGATGGGGTGAAGGTATTGTGACTTACAAATCCTAAGAAGTGATGCAACTTTGACACCATTGTGTGTGGGGTGTTTAACGTCCTATACAAATTGAAGATTTTAAAAATGACAGATCATGTATTTGCAAATAAGCCCGCCATAAGATGATAGCCTTCGTCATGCTGTTTCCAACGATAGGTGGCACGTCACGTGGTTCCTCACGGTTGTAGACGTTGACTCATACAAAAACATTACAATTATATCGTGTCTCTCTTGTGCAAACTGTTAATGAATATGTGTTTTATTTGATGAATGACATATGGATTTATAGTTAGTTTATTGATGAATATGATATGCTGATATAAGAATTGGTAATTGAAGTTGAAATTGAATAACGTATAGGCTCACTGATTCACCCCCCCCCCTCTCAGTGAGCACTGTGTCTAACATTTGGTATCAGAGCAGGCCTTCTGCAGAAGCCTAACAAGCTTGAAGGAAATCAGTAGACACAAGAGAAGGAAAGCCATGGAGGAAATTCTTCCATTATTCAATGAATCAAGTTATGAATTCTGGAGCTTCAAAATGAAGTATTACTTACAAAGACAAGGGGTTGACATCTAGAAATCAGTTGAAGGAGCAACAACTAAGAACCCACAAGAAAGCAATGAAAAGGCACTAAGGTTGATCATGAGGAGCTTGCCTCAATCAGAGAAGGAAAGGTTGAATCTTGGATGGTACACTTCAGCCAAAGATCTTTGGAGCGCTCTTAAAGGTGAGAACAAAAGGAAGGTTCAAAATATTGACAAAGAAAAGGGAGTCAAGATATCTGAAGATGAAAATCAAGAAGAAAAGAAGGCTCAAGCATCAAGCACTAGTGAACGTAAGAACTCTTCCATTTGCAATAACTCTGAAATTAATGAAGTTGCTCTAGTTATGGTTGAAGAAGATGAGTTGACAAGACTCAAAGAGGCATTTGCAAAAACTCTACTGGATAAGGATGTCAAATCCAATATAAGGCTTAAGAAGAAGATTATGGGAGCATTTGAAAGATACCAAGAGGAGACAAAAGCTCTGTTCATGAGCTTGAAGGTTAAGAACAAAGACTTGCAAAGTGAGTTACAAGATTAAAAACTTCAGGTCAAAAGGTTGAAGGATGAACTAAGAAATGAACAAGAAAAGACTGATGTGGATCCTAGAGAACTTGAAGAGACAAGATGGGATAATCTTGACTTGAAGGTTCAGTTGGATCAGTAGAAGAGAATTGAAGAAGTCTTGAAAAATCAGTTAGATAAAAAGGAGAAGAAAAACAAAGAGCTTGAGATGGAAGTTGTTGGACTCAAGAAGAAAATTGAAAAATCAAAATATCATGAGAAGTTCAACAGCAGCTCCGTCATGATGGATAAATTATTGGATTGCCAAAGGTCTCCCCATGACAAAACTGGCATTGGGTATAAAAAGGTAGAAGACAATCTAGAAAAGGACAAGTGGTCTCCAAAGACTCCAGAAGCTGGTCCATCAATGACCAAGGATGCATCCCATATACCTGCACATGACAACAAAGAAGTTGGAAGATCACTAATGACTCATGAAGCTGCTCCCACTCATCAAAGCAATTCATTTGGAAGAAGAAAGACAACTCCAAGCCAAACATCAAGGTATGAAAATAGTTTTGATGGATATTGCTTTTCTTGCTCTAATTATGGTCATAAGGCTTTGAATTGTAGATCCCATGAAAGAAGAAGGGTTGGAAGCCCTAATGATAAAGTGAGATGTTGGACATGCAATCATTTTGGACACGTGGCTGCAAATTGTCACACATTAAGATGCTTCAATTGTGATGGTGTTGGCCATAAAGCCAAGGACTGTGCAATTCCAAGAAGACCATTCATGAGGAGATTAACATACAACTCACCAAGCAAAGCAAATGAAGAAGATGGAACAAATTATGAAAAGACTGAGATCAAGAAGAAAGTATGGGTGAAGAAAAATGAAGTTGATGAAAGTGGCTACCATATGGCAAGCCACACTTGAAGTCTTCTAAATACTTTGAGCATGCCATGAGTTCATCATTGGAGAATGAACTCAAATAGCTAATAAAGACTCTCCAAGATACAATCAGGTGCAAGGATCGTCTAAGGGGGAGGAGAAGTATAACTTTTGAATACAAGAAGCTACAGGTGGACATTGTTATTCTAAGGTGATCCGATAGTGAAAAATTCATGAAGAGATGCAAAGAGTAAGAAGCAGTCTCCATTGTCTGAGTGAAATTTCGAGGGTAACCAGCAGTGTCCTACAACAGTAAACTTGACAATGCACAAGTGATATTTTTTTTGGAACTGGCAGACTTCTTAGTGATGACAGCAGTACAAACTCAGGGGGAGTTTGAAGTATTGTTGAAATACGTTTCAACAGGTTGATGATGAGATAAGTAGGGAGAAATTGATGACATGAACGCGCACAGGATGTTAACATTGATTAGCAAACCTTGTGATAAGTATGTGGATGACGTTTGAAGATTTGAAGTATGGTGATGAAGCCTTGATTAAGGACATAATTCTTTGCAACACAATAAAGAGGCAGCTGCAGAAATAAAGAAGTCTTAAAAATCTGAGTGTGATAATAAGGACATGGTTGATAGGGGGAGCTACCAGATCAATAAGATGTTAATGGTTCGGTTACTCTTATGTATATGCTTTGCATGACAACATTTTGGAAAGAATTTCTGAAGCATAAATCTCAGCATGATTGGGGAAGCAAATGAAGTATACACATGAAAAGAAGCTTAACTAAGGAGTTTGATGAGCCATAGTACCTAAGTCTGATCACTGTCAAATAAGCCAAAGTTACTTAAGTCTGTTTGGGAGGTTGATCAAAACGAAAATTTGAAGATCAGAAAAATCTTTTGCATGCACATATTTCTTTCTAAATTTCGGACACCTACAGCAGTAGTATGACTTGAAATTTTCTGTGCAATAGAATAAAAATCTTGAATAGACGGAGCAAGAGTAATGTGCACTAATCTCATAAATTATCTCTGTACTCTGAGGACAATAGCAACACCTAAATGTTTAAAGAAGGATGGTGAAGAAACTCAACTAAGTTCTGGTTTCAATCAAGGATGATGGAAGCACACAAAAAAAAAAAAAACGTTATGATGCTCCGAGTTTGTTTATCAAGGGCAGCTACAAGCAAAGGGAATAGAGCAGATTTGGAAACCCTACTTGATGACAATTTGGATAATATGAAAATCAATTTCAGGTACAAAGATCAAAGCTCAGACACATAAGGCAACTCTAATACAGATCTGAACAAAGTACAATCATGCACCTTGATTGTGCATACATTGAAGTCATTCTGAAGGCATTTGAAGGTGCAAGACATAGGCTTTCAAACAGCAGCATAAAACAGTGAATGAAAAACCAGGTTGGAAGTTAGGTTAAACAAACTCAGAATTTGGTGATGCATGAGGACTGAGAGTTGATGCTAAACATATCCACTTATGCTACATGTCTCTTATTATTGAAAAGAACCTTGAGATACATTGCTTTGAGAAATGACAAAAGTGTTGTTTCGGGTGGTTCTTTATTTTACCATGAGTAGCAGAGATTACCTCTTGTGGTCAAAACAGCGAGAAAGATTATCAATAGAAAGAAGAAGGTGTTCAAGAAAATGAAACCTACAGTTGTTTGATATAGAAGCAGATCTATAGAATAATAGAAGAATGTTGACAACATGAGATGACAACATCAAGCAAAGACATCGAGATCATCATATTGAAGAGAGTAATGAATAGTACAAGCATGCTCTTAGGGGGAGCAGATAAGTCATTGACGAGAGTAATGAAACATTGTTTTTGGGAGCATGTGTACTTCTCAAAATTTGAAGATGGCAATAATCAGCAAAGAAGGTGGTATCCTATAATGATACAAAACCTTGATGATGCAGACACATTTTCAATGATGATACATCTACAGCAGTATGGAACTCTCAGCAAAAGACATGATAAGATGATGGAGTAGTAAAGATTTGATTTGGTGACATGATGCATCAGGAGCAGCTAGTAGTACATTCTTGATGGAGGATAAATCTCAGTCATAAAGGCAGTTTGTCTATATTTTGAAGATGGCGAGTGTTGGATGATTCAGTACATAATTTTATGAAGAATTCAAGATACAATTTTTTGGGGGCATTGTGAAGCCATTAATGGCTCATTGACCCTTTGTCGTTAATGTCAAAGGGGGAGAAGAAGAAGTTGGATGGTTGCCATCAATGACAAAGGGGGAGATTGATGAATATGGTTGTCTATGGTTGTCATTGATGACAAGCCATTAATGACAAAGGTCATGAAGCCCATTGCTTGCATGATGGCATGATGAAGGCACCCACACACATGTGATGACACTTGGACACTTGCTTGCATGTTATGGGTTGATATTGTGGTGGACACACTTGCTTGCACTTGATGATGGGGTGAAGGTATTGTGACTTACAAATCCTAAGAAGTGATGCCACTTTGACACCATTATGTGTGGGGTCTTTGACGTCCTATACAAATTGAAGATTTTAAAAATGACGGATCGTGTATTTGCAAATAAGCCCGCCTCAAGATGATAGCCCTCGTCATGCCAATTCTAATGATAGGTGGCACGTCACGTGGTTCCTCAAGGTTGTAGCCGTTGACTCATACAAAAACATTACAATTATATCGTGTCTCTCTTGTGCAAAGTGTTAATGATGATGTGTTTTATTTGATGAATGACATATGGATTTATAGTTAGTTTATTCATGAATATGATGTGCTGATATAAGAATTGGTAATTGAAGTTCAAATTGAATAAAGTATAGGCTCACTGATTCACCCCCCCCCCCCTCTCAGTGAGCATTGTGTCTAACATTTGGTATTAGAGCAGGAATCAGTAGACACAAGAGAAGGAAAGCCATGGAGGAAATTATTCCATTATTCAATGAATCAAGTTATGAATTCTGGAGCTTCAAAATGAAGTATTACTTACAAGGACAACGGGTTGACATCTGGAAATCAGTTGAAGGAGCAACAACTAAGAACCCACAAGAAAGCAATGAAAAGGCACTAAGGTTGATCATGAGGAGCTTGCCTCAATCAGAAAAGGAAAGGTTGAATCTTGGATGGTACACTTCAGCCAAAGATCTTTGGAGCACTCTTGAAGGTGAGAACAAAAGGAAGGCTCAAAATATTGACAAAGAAAAGGGAGTCAAGATATCTGAAGATGAAAATCAAGAAGAGAAGAAGGCTCAAGCATCAAGCACTAGTGAAGGTAAGAACTCTTCCATTTGCAATAACTCTGAAATTAATGAAGTTGCTCTAGTTATGGTTGAAGAAGATGAGTTGACAAGACTCAAAGAGGCATTTGCAAAAACTCTATTGGATAAGGATGTCAAATCCAATATAAGGCTTAAGAAGAAGATTATGGGAGCATTTGAAAAATACCAAGAGGAGACAAAAGCTCTGTTCATGAGCTTGAAGGTCAAGAACAAAGACTTGCAAAGTGAGTTAGAAGATTAAAAACTTGAGGTTTGTTGTCCGCCAATATGCACACCAGCAGCGGAAATCTTTCGAAAGCTGTCTCTTCACTACAAGTGAGAGAGGTGTGGCCTTGGGGGCAAGCAATGAGCCAGGTACTGTCACCTGAATCCCAGCTCCTCCGTTTAGGCAAAACTCCTAACGAAGCCAAGGGGGGTAGTCCCTAAAAGAGAGTTGTCTAAGGCTCTTTGTGTATTTGAGTGTTTTTAGGTGTTGTGATGCGGACGGGTGTTGTTTAGGAGTTTTGTGAAATGAGAGACAATATAAAACTTTAATGTGACACAAGATAGCGCAATCCACGTTGCAACAGAAAATAAAGGATGCACTTGAACAAATAAATGAATCACTTTTTCACACAGATTAAGCTGAATACTCCAGTATAGATATTTAAGCATACAAGGATATATGATGAAGGACCAGTGCCTTGTGGAGTCAAAAATAAAAGTGATTGTAAAAACTTGATACAAATGCTTTGAAATAGAAAGTTTGTGAGAACGTTGTGCAGCTTATCTTGGTAAATTTCAAAGTTTTAGTTGTCTTGATTATTAGGGCTAAGACCAAAAGGTATCAAAAGATGGTAGAACCTTACCCAAGAAAGATACTGGCAACCCTAAGTGACCTGTCGGAAACACCCAGATTCGATAAGGATTGGTGTCCAATGTTTAAACCGCCCCTGAGTCTGACAGTGATTTCCCGGCGTCACCTCTCGTGGGAAGAGCAGTATTTTGCCTTGGTTGAGGTTTTGGGTAAAAATTTTAATTAAGTTTATCGATCGTAATTATCAAGTCTTCCACCTTTCTGAGTACTAGCCCAACAGTTTCCGGTTGGCAGAGCATACGGGTGTAGGACAAACCAAGATAAATTAATTATGGGTGTGTGAGTGGAAAATTTTATTTACTTAAAAGCCTTGTTCAACTCTCCGACAGAGAGCGCTCTTGACTTGGTCTTATGACCGCAGTTCAAGAGACTTGCTAAAAATAAAATGCCTAATGCAGGGATGATGCAAGACTAAAATGCCCTCCGATAGAGGGTGCTCTTGACTTGGATTTGGCCAAGTTCAAGAGACTTTGGTTTATTTTATGAAGCAAAAAAGAAAGTAGTAGCAGTAAATCTGAGATTGAAACAGATTTTAAACAATGATATTGATCACAAGATATAAATTACTACTAGCAACACTACTTGCGAAATAAATGAAATTGAGAAAATCTAGTGTTCTACCACACAAACTTTAACCTACTAGGTGGGATTGATCTCCGAACAAGATCAACCACTAGAAACCACCAATCCTGGAAACCTTCCAGCTAGCTGGATGTCCACAAGAAGTTGATGGGGGAGCGAGAAGCTACCACAAAACTATGTGGCCTTTGGGATACGATCCCAAAGTTAGCTATTCTCTGGTCAAGGATTGGAAGAGAAACAAGATAATAATAAACAAAGATAACTCTAAACTACCCAAGAATCTCTTTCAGGTTCAAGACCCTACTCGGGAAAGCACGGGAGTAAGTAGAATATGGAAGATAACTTATTGAAATAAAATTTGCATATAACGGATCTAACGCTAAAAGCCCAAACCACTCAATGAGACGAGACCACAAGGCTTCCCCAAATGGGGAAGTGAATGTGGGGGCTTAAAAAACCCCACTTGCAAATTTTATTATGGAGATACAATTGCCCTTGGGAATGAAACCCTTGTAGGGACTTCTTCGAAATGAATAACTTGTAAAACACTTGAAATAAATAGGATCTATTACAAAAGGATAATATTAATCTTGTTTTGTTTTGGATCGTCCTTATGGTTTGCTTGAATTTTGCTCGTTTGGACCTCTTCACTTCAAGATTTTCTCAAGCCCCTTTTCTTCTTCAAAAGCACCTACAACAACATTCAACTCAAAACTCCCTTTGGCATTAGATAAATAATCAAACTTTGAAACTACTCCTAGAATGCAAGAGATCAATACTTTTTTGGATATGAAATTTTCATTTTTAAAAGAGATCTAGATAAGCAACAAACTAGATACAAAAATGATAAACTTAGAAACTTAACTATAAAGTTGACAAACAATGCAAGTCTAAACTCAATAAGATGAGATCTACGATGTAATTGAAACTATCAATGAGATGCAAATAAGACTAACTACGCAAATGCAAATATGAAGATCTAAATACTAAAAATACCTAAAGACTAACACTAATCTTTAACAAGCTTATGCAAAAAGACAAATACTAATGTTTTAACAATTTTGTGTGTTTATTGTGGATTTTAGGGCCACTCAAGGATGGACGAAAGGAGGGATCCTAAAGCAAGAGGTGAGGAGAGATGAGAGGTAGGAAGGCTATCAAATGAAGTGGACGAGAGCAAGGGAAGGAAGGTAAAACGAGAGGGAAGAAGGGCTTGAACAATAAGAGGGCAGCCAACTAAGTGGCTGTAAAAGGGATGAATGGGCAGCCAACTAAGTGACTGCAAATTAGATGAATGGGCAGCCAACTAAGTGACTGCAAAATAGAGGAAGACAGTCAACTAAAAGGCTGCAAAAAAGATGAAAGGAGCTCTAAAAAGATAGAGATCTAGAAGGAGGAAGACAAGTGGATGACAAACGAATGGATGGGAAAAAATTAAAATGATAAGAAGATGGCTTGAAGGAGGAGGACGAAACTAGGGCAAGAGGAGAATGGGCTAGCAAGTCAATGATAAAGAATTCAAGGAGAAAAATTGAGGTTTGAAGAAGAAAACCTTTGGGATGTAGTAACCAAATTTGATAAAATATTTGATGGATGGAGTTTAGAACACTTTTCAAGGTCAAGCTTGAACCATTTGATTAACTTTTGGAGAGCCCTGAAATGCCAAACATGTTAGAAAAATGTTTGTGAAGGAGAGAGAGATGCATCCGAGCTCAAACTCCTCTTCACTTCTATATATCTGCACAATACATAAAACTCACAAGAGCACTTGATCAAACTTAGTATGTCAAATAAAATGGGACTAGAAAATGCATCAATATTGCCGACTATAATTTGCACTTCTACATCACATGAAATACAACATAAATGAACAACTTGTACCTTCAAATGTTCATCACATGGTCTTAAAAAAGACTTCTAATCAAAAGAATGATCAAATACAACAAATATAAGCAAATATAATAGCACAATATCACCTTATCATGTGTAGACAATCCTCATGAACAAGTAAAGCACCCCATATAGACCTCCAAAGTCGTTATTTTATTTCAAGATAGCAATTGCTATGATCTAGTACAAATTTGCCAGAGTAATGGTGCACAAAAATTCCATGAGATAATAACCCCAAAGGGCCTCTCTTTATACTAAATCTAAGTGCCAAAACCCTAGGTCGAATTGGTGGTGAGCATGAGGTCGAATTCCAATCAATCAAAGGCTTGGAGCAAATGGAGTCGAGTTTGAGGTAGGTGTGAATGGCACTAGGTGGCAAAACTCGACTTGAGGTAGGTGTGAGGTGAGGGCATTAACCAATGGACAAACTACAACAAGGAAAGGCGAGCTAGGATAACAAAGGCGTGAGCTTATGTGGAGGGCGAGCTAGGGAGTGGTAGGCACTAACTCGAGTTTATGTGAGAGCCAAGCCCACGTGTTACTTCATTTAACCAATGCCTAAGCTTCAACAAGGGTCTAACACGAGCTCAAGGAGATTGACGTGAGGATCTATGGGTTTGACGTGAGGATTCAAGGGATTGCGAGTTGGTTGTGAGGGAGACACGTGGGGAATGGTAGGTGCAACTCGAATTATGAAGAGAGCCAAGCTTGGATTGATTGCTAGTCTAAAGGAGGCGCCCACCATTGGCTTTTAATGCCATCCAACAACCCATTCAATCATTGCCACATCACAAAATCGATTTTTGCATGGAAGAGGGCGAATTTGCTCAAGAAGATTCTTTGCTGGTGACTGGATGGATGACTGGGTGGGCTTGGAGTTGATTGGAATCCTCCTAAATGCTCATCGCCATGTCATTTAGCCTTTTATTTTAATCAAATTGATTAATTTTGGAGAGATTTGGATTATCTCCAAAATAATCAATTTTATTATTTTAATTAATAATTTCTCTGTAAATGACTTTTCAGAGAAAATATTAATTACGGGGCGGAAATGACATCCGAAAGTTGGGTTTAGCTGCTCCATGGGTCATGTGTGATTTTTGGCTTATGGAACGAGCCATCAAACACTGAAAACGGACCCCGGATGACTGACATATTACAGACTCAAATTTCTCTATTTAAACTATAGAGAAATTTAATTAAAATTTAAAAAATAATTAAAAACTTAAAAACCCCAATTTCGACGCGTCCGGTAAAAAATTTTCGAAATTTTTTCTGAGGGTCCTAGAGACCTAGGACATGACCAGAACCTATTCTAATAGTGTCTAGTAGGTTTATACATTATAGTTGGACCCTAATAACCCCCCATGGCCAAATTTCCAAAATCGGGCATTCCAGCTTTGGAGGAAGCGGGAGAAAAACCAAGAGATTATATTTCGCCTGAAGCAAAGTATAATCTGACGGTGAAAAAACTCCCTGGAATACCTTAGTTGTTTAATCCAGTCATGGGAGACCGAGCCACTCAGACCCTACTAGCACACTTTGATACAAACCCCCATGGGGCCATGGTCATGTCGACTCAAAAATAAAACTGGCTAGCCAAAACTGGCTAGACCCAAATACAATGAAACCCAGATACTCTGGAAGTGAACACTGATGTGTTCCAACACTGGCGGCTCAATAAGGTTTCAACTATTGTACAAATCAGTTGATAACAAGGTCAAAAGGTTGAAGGATGAACTAAGAAATGAACAAGAAAAGACTGATGTGGATCCTAGAGAACTTGAAGAGACAAGATGGGCTAATCTTGACTTGAAGGTTCAGTTGGATGAGTACAAGAGAATTGAAGAAGTCTTGAAAAATCAATTAGATGAAAAGGAGAAGAAAAATGAAGAGCTTGAGATGGAAGTTGTTGGACTCAAGAAGAAAATTGAAAAATCAAACTATCATGAGAAGTTCAACAGCAGCTCCGTCATGTTGGATAAATTATTGGATTGCCAAAGGTCTCCCCATGACAAAACTGGCCTTGGGTATAAAAAGGTAGAAGACAATTTAGAAAAGGACAAGTGGTCTCCAAAGACTCCAGAAGCTGGTCCATCAATGACCAAGGATGCATCCCATATACCTGCACATGACAACAAAGAACTTGGAAGATCATTAATGACTCATGAAGCTGCTCCCACTCATCAAAGCAATTCATTTGGAAGAAGAAAGACAACTCCAAGCCAAACATCAAGGTATGAAAATAGTTTTGATGGATATTGCTTTTCTTGTTCTAATTATGGTCATAAGGCTTTGAATTGTAGATCCCATGAAAGAAGAAGGGCTGGAAGCCCTAATGATAAAGTGAGATGTTGGACATGCAATCATTTTGGACACGTGGCTGCAAATTGTCACACATTAAGATGCTTCAATTGTGATGGTGTTGGCCATAAAGCCAAGGACTGTGCAAGTCCAAGAAGACCATTCATGAGGAGATTAACATACAACTCACCAAGCAAAGCAAATGAAGAAGATGGAACAAGTTACAAAAAGACTGAGATCAAGAAGAAATTATGGGTGAAGAAAAATGAAGTTGATGAAAGTGGCTGCCATATGGCAAGCCATACTTGAAGTCTTCTAAAGACTTTGAGTATGCCATGAGTTCATCATTGGAGAATGAACTCAAATGGCTAATAAAGACTCTCCAAGATACAATCAGGTGCAAGGATCGTATAAGGTGGAGGAGAAATTTAACTTTGGAATACAAGAAGCTACAGGTGGACATTGTTATTCCAAGGTGATCCGATAGTGAAAAATTCATGAAGAGATGCAAAGAGTAAGAAGCAATCTGCATTGTCTGAGTGAAATTTCAGGGGTAACCAGAAGTGTCCTGCAACAGTAAATTTGACAATAGGAAAGTGATTTTTTTTTGGAACTGGCAGACTTCTTAGTGATGACAGCAGTACAAACTCAGGGGGAGTTTGAAGTATTGTTGAAAATACGTTGCAATAAGTTGATGATGAGATAAGTAGGGATAAATTGATGACATGAACATGCACAGGATGTTAGCATTGATTAGCAAACCTTGTGATAAGTATGTGGATGACGTTTGAAGATTTGAAGTATGGTGATGAAGCCTTGATTAAGGACATAATTCTTTCCAACACAATAAAGAGGCAGCTGCAGAAATAAAGAAGTCTTAAAAAACTGAGTGTGATAATAAGGACATGGTTGATAGGGTGAGCTACCAGATCAATAAGATGTTAATGGTTCGGTTACTCTTATGTATATGCTTTGCATGACAACATTTTGGAAAGAATTTCTGAAGCATAAATCTCAGCATGATTGGGGAAGCAAATGAAGTATACACATGAAAAGAAGCTTAACTAAGGAGTTTGATGAGCCATAGTACCTATGTTTGATCACTGTCAAATAAGCCAAAGTTACTTAAGTCTGTTTGGGAGGTTGATAAAAACGAAAATTTGAAGATCAGAAAAATCTTTTGCATGCACATATTTCTTTCTAAATTTCGGACACCTACAGCAGTAGTATGACTGGACTTTTCTGTGCAATAGAATAAAAATCTTGAATAGAGGGAGCAAGAGTAATGTGCACTAATCTCATAAATTCTCTCTGTGCTCTGAGGACAATAGCAACACCTGAATGTTAAAAGAAGGATGGTGAAGAAATTCAACTAAGTTCTGATTTCGATCAAGGATGATGGAAGCACACAAAAAAAAAGAAAAAACGTTATGATGCTCCGAGTTCGTGTATCAAGGGTAGCTACAAGCAAAGGGAATAGAGCAGATTTGGAGAGCCTACTTGATGACAATGTGGATAATATGAAAATCAATTTTAGGTACAAAGATCAAAGCTCAAACACTTAAGGCAACTCTCATACAGATCTGAACAAAGTAAAATCATGCACCTTGATTGTGCATACATTGAAGTCATTCTGAAGGCATTTGACGGTGCAAGACATAGGCTTTCAAACAGTAGCATAAAACAGTGAATGAAAAACCAGGTTGGAAGTTAGGTTAAACAAACTCAGAATTTGGTGATGCATGAGGACTGAGAGTTGATGCTAAACATATCCACTTATGCTACATGTCTCTTATTATTGAAAAGAACCTTGAGATACTTTGCTTGCACTTTGCTTTGAGAAATGACAAAAGTGTTGTTTCTGGTGGCTCTTTATTTTACCATGGGTAGCAGAGATTACCTCTTGTGGTCAAATCAGCGAGAAAGATTATCTATAGAAAGAAGAAGCTGTTCAAGAAAATGAAACCTACAGTTGTTTGATATAGAAGCAAATCTATAGAATAATAGAAGAATGTTGACAACATGAGATGACAACATCAAGCAAAGACATCGAGATCATCATATTGAAGAGAGTAATGAATAGTAGAAGCATACTCTTAGGGGGAGCAGATAAGTCATTGAAGAGAGTAATGAAACATTGTTTTTGGGAGCATGTGTACTTCTCAAGATTTGAAGATGGCAAAAATCAGCAAAGAAGGTGGTACCCTATAATGATACAAAACCTTGATGATGCAGACACATTTTCAATGATGATACATCTACAGCAGTATGGAACTCTCAGCAAAAGACATGATAAGATGATGGCATAGTACAGATTTGATTTGGTGACATGATGCATCAGGAGTAGCTAGTAGTACATTCTTGATGGAGGATAAATCTCAGTCATAAGGGGAGTTTGTCTATATTTTGAAGATGGCGAGTGTCGAATGATTCAGTGCATAATTTTATGAGGCATTCAAGATACAATTTTTTTGGGGTATTGTGAAGTCATTAATGGCTCATTGACCCTTTGTCGTTAATGTCAAAGGGGGAGAAGAAGAAGTTGGATGGTTGCCATCAATGACAAAGGGGGAGATTGATGAATATGGTTGTCTATGGTTGTCATTGATGACAAGCCATTAATGACAAAGGTCATGAAGCCCATTGCTTGCATGATGGCATGATAAAGGCACCCACACACATGTGATGACACTTGGACACTTGCTTGCATGTTATGGGTTGATATTGTGGTGGACACACTGCTTGCACTTGATGATGGGGTGAAGGTATTGTGACTTACAAATCCTAAGAAGTGATGCCACTTTGACACCATTATGTGTGGGGTCTTTAACATCCTATACAAATTGAAGATTTTAAAAATGACAGATCGTGTATTTGCAAATAAGCCCACCATAAGATGATAGCCCTCGTCATGCCGTTTCCAACGATAGGTGGCACATCACGTGGTTCCTCACGGTTGTAGTCGTTGACTCATACAAAAACATTACAATTATATCATGTCTCTCTTGTGCAAAGTGTTAATGATGATGTGTTTTATTTGATGAATGACATATGGATTTATAGTTAGTTTATTGATGAATATGATATGCTGATATAAGAATTGGTAATTGAAGTGGAAATTGAATAAAGTATAGGCTCACTGATTCACCCCCCCCCCCCTCTCAGTGAGCACTGTGTCTAACATTTGGTATCAGAGCAAGCCTTCTGCAAAAGCCTAACAAGCTTGAAGGAAATCAGTAGACACAAGAGAAGGAAAGCCAGGGAGGAGATTCTTCCATTATTCAATGAATCAAGTTATGAATTCTGGAGCTTCAAAATGAAGTATTACTTACAAGGACAAGGGGTTGACATCTAGAAATCAGTTGAAGGAGCAACAACTAAGAACCCACAAGAAAGCAATGAAAAGGCACTAAGGTTGATCATGAGGAGCTTGCCTCAATCAGAGAAGGAAAGGTTGAATCTTGGATGGTACACTTCAGCCAAAGATCTTTGGAGCGCTCTTGAAGGTGAGAACAAAAGGAAGGCTCAAAATATTGACAAAGAAAAGGGAGTCAAGATATCTGAAGATGAAAATCAAGAAGAGAAGAAGGCTCAAGCATCAAGCACTAATGAAGGTAAGAACTCTTCCATTTGCAATAACTCTGAAATTAATGAAGTTGCTCTAGTTATGGTTGAAGAAGATGAGTTGACAAGACTCAAAGAGGCATTTGCAAAAACTCTATTGGATAAGGATGTCAAATCCAATATAAGGCTTAAGAAGAAGATTATGGGAGCATTTGAAAAATACCAAGAGGAGACAAAAGCTTTATTCATGAGCTTGAAGGTCAAGAACAAAGACTCGCGAAGTGAGTTAGAAGATTAAAAACTTGAAGTCAAAAGGTTGAAGGATGAACTAAGAAATGAACAAGAAAAGACTGATGTGGATCCTAGAGAACTTGAAGAGACAAGATGGGCTAATCTTGACTTGAAGGTTCAGTTGGATGAGTACAAGAGAATTGAAGAAGTCTTGAAAAATCAATTAGATGAAAAGGAGAAGAAAAATGAAGAGCTTGAGATGGAAGTTGTTGGACTCAAGAAGAAAATTGAAAAATCAAACTATCATGAGAAGTTCAACAACAGCTCCGTCATGTTGGATAAATTATTGGATTGCCAAAGGTCTCCCCATGACAAAACTAGCCTTGGGTATAAAAAGGTAGAAGACAATCTAGAAAAGGACAAGTGGTCTCCAAAGACTCCAGAAGCTGGTCCATCAATGACCAAGGATGCATCCCATATACCTGCACATGACAACAAAGAAGTTGGAAGATCACTAATGACTCATGAAGCTGCTCCCACTCATCAAAGCAATTCATTTGGAAGAAGGAAGACAACTCCAAGCCAAACATCAAGGTATGAAAATAGTTTTGATGGATATTGCTTTTCTTGCTCTAATTATGGCCATAAGGCTTTGATTGTAGATCCCATGAAAGAAGAAGGGCTGGAAGCCTTAATGATAAAGTGAGATGTCGGACATGCAATCATTTTGGACATGTGGCTGCAAATTGTCACACATTAAGATGCTTCAATTGTGATGGTGTTGGCCATAAAGCCAAGGACTGTGCAAGTCCAAGAAGACCATTCATGAGGAGATTAACATACAACTCACCAAGCAAAGCAAATGAAGAAGATGGAACAAGTTATGAAAAGACTGAGATCAAGAAGAAAGTATGGGTGAAGAAAAATGAAGTTGATGAAAGTGGCTGCCATATGGCAAGCCATACTTGAAGTCTTCTAAAGACTTTGAGTATGCCATGAGTTCATCATTGGAGAATGAACTCAAATGGCTAATAAAGACTCTCCAAGATACAATCAGGTGCAAGGATCGTATAAGGTGGAGGAGAAGTATAACTTTTGAATACAAGAAGCTACAGGTGGACATTGTTATTCTAAGGTGATCCGATAGTGAAAAATTCATGAAGAGATGCAAAGAGTAAGAAGCAGTCTGCATTGTCTGAGTGAAATTTCGGGGGTAACCAGCAGTGTCCTGCAACAGTAAACTTGACAATGGGCAAGTGATATTTTTTTTGGAACTGGCAGACTTCTTAGTGATGACAGCAGTACAAACTCAGGGGGAGTTTGAAGTATTGTTGAAATACGTTTCAACGGGTTGATGATGAGATAAGTAGGGATAAATTGATGACATAAACGTGCACAGGATGTTAACATTGATTAGCAAACCTTGTGATAAGTATGTGGATGACGTTTGAAGATTTGAAGTATGGTGATGAAGCCTTGATTAAGGACATAATTCTTTGCAACACAATAAAGAGGCAGCTGCAGAAATAAAGAAGTCTTGAAAATCTGAGTGTGATAATAAGGACATGGTTGATAAGGGGAGCTACCAGATCAAGATGTTAATGGTTCGGTTACTCTTATGTATATGCTTTGCATGACAACATTTTGGAAAGAATTTCTGAAGCATAAATCTCAGCATGACTGGGGAAGCAAATGAAGTATACACATGAAAAGAAGCTTAACTAAGGAGTTTGATGAGCCATAGTACCTAAGTCTGATCACTATCAAATAAGCCAAAGTTACTGAAGTCTGTTTGGGAGGTTGATAAAAACGAAAATTTGAAGATCAGAAAAATCTTTTGCAGGCACATATTTCTTTCTAAATTTCGGACACCTACAGCAGTAGTATGACTTGACTTTTCTGTGCAATAGAATAAAAATCTTGAATAGAGGGAGCAAGAGTAATGTGCACTAATCTCATAAATTCTCTCTGTACTCTGAGGACAATAGCAACACCTGAATGTTAAAAGAAGGATGGTGAAGAAATTCAACTAAGTTCTGATTTCGATCAAGGATGATGGAAGCACACAAAAAAAAAAAAAACGTTATGATGCTCCGAGTTCGTGTATCAAGGGCAGCTACAAGCAAAGGGAATAGAGCAGATTCGGAGAGCCTACTTGATGACAATTTGGATAATATGAAAATCAATTTCAGTTACCTAGATCAAAGCTCAGACACTTAAGGCGACTCTGATACAGATCTGAACAAAGTACAATCATGCACCTTGATTGTGCATACATTGAAGTCATTCTGAAGGCATTTGAAGGTGCAAGACATAGGCTTTCAAACAGCAGCATAAAACAGTGAATGAAAAACCAGGTTGGAAGTTAGGTTAAACAAACTCAGAATTTGGTGATGCATGAGGACTGAGAGTTGATGCTAAACATATCCACTTATGCTACATGTCTCTTATTATTGAAAAAACATTGAGATACTTTGCTTGCACTTTGCTTTGAGAAATGACAAAAGTGTTGTTTCGGGTGGTTCTTTATTTTACCATGAGTAGCAGAGATTACCTCTTGTGGTCAAATCAGCGAGAAAGATTATCAATAGAAAGAAGAAAGTGTTCAAGAAAATGAAACCTACAGTTGTTTGATATAGAAGCAGATCTATAGAATAATAGAAGAATGTTGACAACATGAGATGATAACATCAAGCAAAGACATCGAGATCATCATATTGAAGAGAGTAATGAATAGTACAAGCATACTCTTAGGGGGAGCAGATAAGTCATTGACGAGAGTAATGAAACATTGTTTTTGGGAGCATGTGTACTTCTCAAAATTTGAAGATGGCAAAAATCAGCAAAGAAGGTGGTATCCTATAATGATACAAAACCTTGATGATGCAGACACATTTTCAATGATGATACATCTACAGCAGTATGGAACTCTCAGCAAAAGACATGATAAGATGATGGAGTAGTACAGATTTGATTTGGTGACATGATGCATCAGGAGCAGCTAGTAGTACATTCTTGATGGAGGATAAATCTCAGTCATAAGGGGAGTTTGTCTATATTTTGAAGATGGCGAGTGTTGGATGATTGAACACATAATTTTATGAAGCATTCAAGATACAATTTTTTTGGGGCATTGTGAAGCCATTAATGGCTCATTGACCCTTTATCATTAATGTCAAAGGGGGAGAAGAAGAAGTTGGATGGTTGCCATCAATGACAAAGGGGGAGATTGATGAATATGGTTGTCTATGGTTGTCATTGATGACAAGCCATTAATGACAAAGGTCATGTAGCCCATTGCTTGCATGATGGCATGATGAAGGCACCCACACACATGTGATGACACTTGGACACTTGCTTGCTTTATGGGTTGATATTGTGGTGGACACACTTGCTTGAACTTGATGATGGGGTGAAGGTATTGTGACTTACAAATCCTAAGAAGTGATGCCACTTTGACACCATTAGGTGTGGGGTCTTTAACGTCCTATACAAATTGAAGATTTTAAAAATGACGGATCGTGTATTTGCAAATAAGCCCGCCATAAGATGATAGCCCTCGTCATGCCGTTTCCAACGATAGGTGGCACGTCACGTGGTTACTCACAGTTGTAGCCGTTGACTCATACAAAAACATTACAATTATATTGTGTCTCTCTTGTGCAAAGTGTTAATGATGATGTGTTTTATTTGATGAATGACATGGATTTATAGTTAGTTTATTGATGAATATGATATGCTGATATAAGAATTGGTAATTGAAGTTGAAATTGAATAAAGTATAGGCTCACTGATTCACTCCACCCCCCCCCCCTCTCAGTGAGCACTGTGTCTAACATATGGCTCAATTGGTACAACTACTGGTTCATGATCATCCAAGCATGGGTCATCTTCATCCTCTTCATCCCTAGGAAGTTCATCACATGTAAAGCTTCCTTTGTTTTGTTCCCTCTCAACATGAAAGAATTCCTACTCTCTTAGGGCAATGCAAAAAGCTTTCCCTATACTTGTTGGTTTCTCATTCCATAAGAGGCAATGAAACTCTAGATTAAAAGTGAAAACATAATCCAAAACAACACCTCTTTGTCAGAATGATGGATGAATCTTATGCAATGCATGATAAATCTACCATGAAAAAAAAGTATAGTTTCATCTTCTTTCTCCTTAATGTGAAAGAGCTTTGCAATCAAGGATTCACTATCCTACATCAACATCCATGATCAATCATGATCCATCTGCAAATGGGGTCACCAGACTCAAGTGGTCTACCCTCGTGTTCTGAAATAGATATTCAAGTTTATTAAGGCCCAAAATTGTGCCTTATGCAGGTTCAACTCATGGAAATTTTCATTGGTTGTCTAGTGCGACGATAAAACGCTACAACAGAGTAAATCTCATAGATGTCATTTTGATTTACAAGAATTGACGAAGTCCGGCGCCAATTTGTTATCACATAAATCTGCACCAAGACATTCACACAATAAGTATAGGCCACCTAACCTTGTCATTTCTAGATGCCTCTTCATTCGAACTCGTGCTTTTTTGGTCTCATGCGGATGCCTAAATGGTGTATGTTTCCATCTAATCAATAAATCTATACAATATCCAAGACGGTCAACACACAAAAGACTCCCTCTTGGGTTGTCCATAAATAGTCAAGAGCAAGTGAAAGTTTGAAATAATAATTTTAAGTGGTTGGGATCAAATCCTAGAGATAGTTGCAACAACCAATTAATGGAAATGAATGTGCACCTTAAGTGAAGAAAATTCAAAGTATTGATGAAAATTTGTATGGCGTAGTATTGATGCTTGTGGAGGCCTTTTCTTGTGAAGTATTTGTGATCCTTGGTACAAAGATGGCATCATAGCACTTTTGGGTATCATATTTGGTTGAGCACGCTCTTTGTTTCTCTCTTGGGGTATGTGTGGTAGCATTCTAGTGGCTTGTAAAAGGGGCCATCCCCTTCCTCATGGGTTTGTTATCTGCTGTGGACACTTGTTCTTGAGTTGGATGCTCCTATATTTTATTGATGGTCTCCTTGGTTCATGGATAGATGAGTTCGCATGGAGGTTGGGTTTGGTTGTTATGTGGACATTCATTTCACATATGTTGAGGTTGCTCCCCACTTGATTGAGTATTGCACATAGATCTATTTGTCATTTGACGGTTTGACCCCTTGATGTATGGAAGCAACCTCTTGCACTTGTTGACTTGTTCTTCATTCATTACATGAGCACCCACCCATTGGAGGGTTGTTTACACTCATCTAGGCCAATTTTGATGGGACGTGTTTGGAGGGCCGTCCTAGCTTCAGGAGCAATTATGTTTTAAAAGAGTGCCCAGAATTGTGTCGTCCCAACGACAGTAGATGTAGAGTGGTCGTGGCATTTCCATAAAGTGGTTATAGTAGAAAATCAGATAAATATTAAGGAAGTTAGCAAACCTAGAACTGTCGTTTAAAGAGTCGCGCCATACTTTGTCGTGCATGCCTTTTGGAGCCTTTTCATGGAAAGAGTTCACCTTATTTTGGAAGCGTTTCACCTTTCGAGGCCTTTTTCTTGGAGCACTACCTTTGGAGAGCCTTTGAAGGCTAGGTTAAACTTCTTCTTGTCATCATTCACCCTCATTTGATGGATGTACCCCCTTTTGGGACCTTATGTATCTTGACATTGTACATGTGGCATTGACCACCTCATTGTGTGGATCTTGCTAGAGTTTGTTAGGGTTTAGTGGAGTATTTTGATTTTTATACTCCACCCTAGGCAAGATCTAGGATTTTACGATTATTTTATTTTAAAGCAATTTGAGCTCCTCTCCTATATAAGAGAGCCTCTTAATTCATTTCTCATGTTTGGATTGGGGGAGAAATCCCACTAAGACTTAATAAAATATCTCATGGTGCTTATGGATGGTTGATGCTAGCACTATGATGTGGATGTCTTTGCTAATGCTTTGGTTTATTCTTGGATCAACAATTGTTGCTATATTGGCGTGATTTGCAAGTAAGCTCTTTACTTTGTAAGGTTGAGTTGTTTAATTGTGGATGAATCGATGGTGTGTTCTTAGCTCATGATTGTATGCCCTAGGATTCCATTGATGAAGAATATTATGGCCAAATTCGTATTGAAGAGACCACTCTAGTTATTCCTTTGAAGATACTTGGGTGAATTCTAGCCTTCCCTGAATTCGGTAAAGATTGGCACTCAAACCCTAGCTATTCTTGGATGTTAGTAAACTCTTCATTATTATCCTTGATTGACCCCATTTGCTCATTTGATAAGACATTGTCTCCAATCCCTTCATTACCATTATCTTTTTACTTTCATAAAAAAAAACTTGCTTTATTAGGGTTACTCTTCAAATTCACCTTGTACTTTGTTGCCAAACCCTTGTAATCCTATTTAAAGACACCTCCCTTGAGCTAGAGAAGAGTTATCCTAAAGAGCAGAAAAGGGATGGTGAGGTGGCAATGGTCTCCTCTTAGTTATCCATAAGTCATCATTGGTTTTAGGGATTTCAATCTCAAGATGTTGGCTTGTGTGGTAACAAGGGCGATGAAGAATGGAAGCACGAAAGGGAACAAGAACGGTAAGAATGAAGATTCAAGTTCAAGAAAGAAAGACTCGAGTAAGGTGAAATGTTTTATGTGTCACCAAATGGGGCATTATGCCAACCAATGTCCAAAGAAGAAGGGGAAGGCCATACAAGTTGCAACAAGTACTATAGCAGGACTGGATGAGGGATCATCCCAACTTGAGAACGGCTTCTCCATGATCTGTTCTTTATATTCTAACATTGTGTCAAGTGTTGGAGGCTATGTGGATAGTGGGGCATCAAGAGTCGAGACTCAAGACATATGATTTATGACAAGACACTCTTCAGCAAGCTTCAAGAGCAAGAGGGATGCTTGAGTGTGGTGTGGGGTGATGATGCTACTTATTCTATGAAAGGGGATTGGGTTCCATTTCCTTCTCGATGTTGTCGAGTGATGTTCAATTGAATGACGTTACATTTATTCCCAGTTTGAAGGAAATTCTCCTTTCAGTTTCTTGTATGGTGGACCTCAATGTGTGGTCGAGATTGATGCTCAGAAGGTTATCGTTAGGGATCGAACCTATTTTGTGGCAAATGGGGTTCAAGTTGGAATTTTTTACAAATTGCAAGTAGATCTAGTGAAGCATGGTTCTCTGGTGCACAAGTGATTTGGTCACCTGCACTATGGAGTGCTTACCCTCTTGAAGAATTAGTTCAGATATTATCAAACTTCAAGATAGAGAAGGAAGGTGTATACAAGGGGTGTACGCTTGGCAAGCATGTCAAGGTTGCTTTTCCTAGTAGTGAGCGTAGATCAAGAGGGGTTCTCGATCTAACCCATTAAGATGTGTGTGGACCTTTGTTTTCCTCCTCTTTGACAAGTAGTTTGTATTACGTCCCCTTTCTTGATGATTTCTCTCGCAGAACGTAGATCTAATTTTTGAAGAATAAGGATGAGGTATTCAACAAGTTCACAAAGTTCAAGGCCTTGGTTGAAAATTGAATCGAGAAGAAGATCAAAGTGCTTTGTTCAAATAATGGAGGCAAGTATACCTCTGCGAAGTTTGATTCTTTGTACATGGTGTTAATTTTTTACTTTGTTTAGCATAATAACATTAAACAATAGTATCATTGAAAGAAAGACAAGCACAGCAACACAAGAACACAAAATTTCTCTCGGGGAAACCACAAGGGAGAAAACCTCGGTAAAACTTCCTCAATATAGAATTCACCAATACAAAATAAAGCCCCAAGACAAAAACAGCTACTTCTTCTCTCCATGGAGCTTCTCTCTCTCTTATGCAAACTTTCTCAAGTGAGTGAGTGATACAAATGACAAACTCGACCTCTCTATTTATATTGTTCAGTTGGGTGACTTTTTACCCCAACTGGGCCGACCTCTCCTAGTTTACTGGGCCGACCTATCAATTACATAATAAAATATCTTTTTCTGTATTCTTCTAGGCCGACACAACTTCTAGAGTTTACATTGACTCTTTCAATGACACTTACATGATCAATTACATCTCCTGAAGGAGGAATAATAACAATACAATAAATAAATACAATTAGAATATCTTCCGCAGTTACACTTCTTTAACACTCCCTCTTAACTAGGAAGGTATTCTACAAACATCAACATCAACAATTGTACAACTAACTGTTGAAACTCTGTATGTCATAGGAAGTTTTGGAACATCATTATATGTCTGGGGCATCATCATCATCATCAAAAATAGAACTACTAGATCATCATCACCGGCATCATCATCATCATCATCATCAAAAATAGAACTACTAGATCATCATCACCGGCATCATCATCATGGTCGTCATCAACATGGAACTGCTGGAGCATCATCAACATCATCAGCAGCAGCAGCAGCAAGGAACTGTTGGAACATCATCAACATCATCGTCAGCAAGGAACTGCTGGAACATCATCAACATCATCGTCGACAAGGAACTGCTGGAACATCATCAACATCATCGTCAACAAGGAACTGCTGGAACATCATCAACATCATCGTCAGCAAGGAACTACTGGAACATCATCAACATCATCATCAGTATAGAGATACTGGAATAACAACATCATCATTATGAAAATAGTGGAACAACATCAATCAATCATCAGTATGTAAATACTGGAACATCAGCAGCAGCAGCATATAAATGTTGGAACAACATCAGCAGCAGCAGCATATAAATGCTGGAACAACATCATTATCATCATACATCTGGAATCTGCACTATGGTGAGCACTCTAGTAGATGATGCTGACTTACTAATCCTTTCAGACCAAACAAGCCTAGTCAAACATACCAATCTACCTAGGGACCAAACAGGCCTTGTCTGACTTATGAATCCTTTCGAACCAAACAAGCCTAGTCAGACATAGCAATCCCCCTAGGACCAAACAGGCCTTGCCAAAATGACATACCAATCCTTTCGGATCAACCAGGGCTTGTCAGACTGACATGCCAATCCTATACTGAGCTTCCACACCAAGGCTCCAGGAAACTACTCCCTATTTCGAGGGAGGTCCTTTCGAACCCATCATCGTCACTCCCTCTTTCGAGGGACGTCCTTTCGGACCACACCAAGCTTGTCTCGAAAGTATTCAAACTTTACACGAGACAGAGGCTTAGTCAATACATCAGCAACTTGTTCCTCTATAGGAACATACTTGAGCTTTACAGCTCCCTTCTACACCATATCCCAGATGTAGTGATACTTAATTTCAATATGCTTCGATTTATCATGGAACACCGGGTTTTCTATCATCTTGATACAACTCTGATTATCGCAAAGGATATCAGTCACATCTATCTATGCATCAAATAATCATGCCAACACCTTGCGAATCCAAACTGCTTCACTACAAGCTGAACATGTTGCAATGTATTCAGCTTTCGCTGTACTGAGAGCAACACTACTCTGCTTTCTATTGAGCCATGAGATCATACCTGATCCCAAACTGACACAACATCCTAAAGTGCTCTTTCTATCTTCAGCACTTCCCGCCCAATCTGAATCTGTAAAACTGTGCAATCTGAACTCACTGTCTGATACATATCTGAGTCCATAATCCAATGTACCTGTTATCACACCATAGTAGCAGGGCTACTATTCTTGTTCAGCAGATATCTGCACATTCCAGAGCTTTCATTATTCCAGAGCATGGCTATGTATATTTTGGATCACTCATGATCAGAGCAATATATTATTTAGACCTTGTGTCAAGGCTGAGCCTTGAGAGTTCAGATTTGATGACTGATGTGACCCTTTATCCCATACAGTTCCAGTTCAGTGCTTAGAGATGTATTGCAGTAGTGTTTCAGATGGTACATGATGATTATTATTTTGATGATGTTGTATGATCTATGGATATGTTATCACTGACTGCGGATTATTATCTTGTTGATTTAGTCATGATTACAGCATGTGCTTGGTATATTATTCCTGATGTGGCAAACTGTTTAAAATGAACTGTAAATCATAAAATGGACAATTGCTTGCACATTTAGGTCATTTAACAAAACCCACTGGTTTTTCACCTTACATAGACATGGTCTTTCCTGACACTAGTTGTCTGCTAGTGTAGGCTCCATATTCACTTGACTCCATCCATACATGACCTTCCTGTTTGACTTTAAACCTTGACTTGTCTCATTTGGCTTTCTGATACCGAGGACTTCCCCATTTTTCTACCTCTGTGTTTGGACCGCATCCCTATGTATTCAGTGTCTCGACTCTAAGTTGGTGACAAAACTTGCCTTTGGTGAGTTGGATTGTAGGCCTAAATCATTCTGGTCGGTTGTCCCGATGTTTGGCATTGGCTCGAACTCCCCCTAGTCACTTGAGATGTTGTTGGCTAAAACTGAAAGCTCATATTCTACCTATGGAAACTCAAAAATTCGCCCATGGAAACAAAAAAAAGGGCAAGAGCGATGAACAGCTAAAAATACTCCTCGAAGAGTATAAGAAAGGTCCAAAAAGCAATGGCTCTTAAAAGTTATATCTAAACAATTGCTGACCTTATATATATTTGAAAAAACATGCCCTGGATGCAAGCTGCAACTAGTTGTGCTTCTCAGCACATCTGAAATCCGAAGGGTTATGTAGGCCAAAAAAGGCCATGGAATAAAATTGAATGATCCTAATGAACCTGGATCAACTTGATGTAGACATGATGCCTAAGTTGAATAAGCACTCTCAGAACAACTTATCCATTTGTGAGGCACAGCCATTCCCCGTGTTATTTTGTCCAACACAAAGTTTGTAGCTTCCCCCTTTCTCCCAGTCCAAAGTATTTTTGAGTTAAGTAAGATAAGTCAAATCCTTGGCCCAACCTAGTTCCTAGCCTTCACCCTTCACTAGCAGTCTGACCATGTCCAATGGGTGAGTTTGTCATTTGAACTATTGTGCAAGCAATTTTGTATAACAACGGAACATGTTAACTTGATTAATGCCACTGAATGGAATTTATACTTTGAGCTTAGCTGTGAGAATGATTAGAGAAGCATTGTCTTAGTCTACTGATGTGATTTATCCTTGGTTGTATATTATTGGGATCTATGATGATGTGGTCCATGTATAGATGATTATTGATGATGATTGATGAGCCCACATGCTTGATGATGATATCATATGATGGACATATGATGATTGATCCAGTTCAGCAGGTTTTATTACTACTTCAGATCAGCAGATTATACATTGTCCCCAGTTCAGCAGGTTTTATTACTACTTCAGATCAGCAGATTATACATTGTCCATATATGGTGGACCCTACAGCTGGCCCATTAGGGCAACCCATGGTGTATGAGTACACATTCCTAGTGGATTTGGGTCTTCTGGATCCATTGAGACACTTATCTTTCAGTTCCAGGCACTTCTGACAGTGATTGATGCAGTTTTACACTTGTTGACCAGATTTGGGGCTGATTTCCCAGCCTAAGCAGCAGGGGCCCCGAGAGGCCAGTTCACCTAGGGCGCTGATGATGGAGGGGGTGGTTCAGCCACTTGTTTTTACCATTTACCCCCCCTTCTGGAGAGCCTGGTGGGCTCAGATGGACAGCGCTAGCACCCTAGGAGGCAGTTTTGACACTTTCACAGTTCCCGAGGCAGTTAAAAAATGGGATAAAGTGGTCACTGAGGAAATCGATTTGGGCAATTGAGGCAAGGTTTTGGCATTTGGTCTTCACAGAGGTCTTCCAGGGTGATTTCACTATCTTCCAGTCAGTTTTCACCATGTGGGTATGCCCACATTGATCACAGGAGGTCATTTACTGCTTGACTGTCATGGATTTGGAGGACAGTTTTGGTCATTTATATTATCTTGGACATATTTTATTATTTTATTGTGCCTTGGGGATGAGCTAGTAAGGATTGATGCCTCCTAGCCCCACCATGAGCTTATATTGTCATGTCCTTGTCACCATGAGGTGGATTTTGGTACTTATGTTTCTCTAAGTGGATGACGTCACTCTCTTATTGTACCATTTAGTGGGGGCGCTATTGTTATATTGAGTGATCCATGTGATTTATTGTTATGGTTCATCTTAGCCATTGATTGTATGATGAGATCTTTTAATCTCAACCACTCATTTGATGTAGTATTGAGGAGTGGTATAGGGTTTTGGTCTTTATTATCCTATATAAGGAGGAGACCCCCCATTGTATAGCTCACCTTTGGAGCTCTGGAATATTGGAATAGAAAAATTCTTTGTGGAGCACACCTCTCTTGTATTGTGGATTCTCTTGCATATTGAATATACAGTATCTCTTCTATGTATCATTGTGGATTTTGGTGCCTCTACTAATCTTTTTACAGGAAAGTCGAATTGGTGGAGAGGAGGGCGACTTCATGAGGGTTATTGTTGGAGGGATCCACATAGTCTCTCTTGGGTTGATCTTGTGACAGGGAGTATCATTATTGTATCTTAGTGACATAGTTGATGCTTTCTATTACATCTTTCTACCATTTTCATAATCATCTTGCTTGACTTGTTTCTTTGATCTTGTCTTGTAGGAGGAGGACGATTTGGCTATCTTGGAGAAGGACGTCTTGGTTGGAGCTCTTGGATCTCACTCTTGAATATACACATAGGAGAATGCTATCAATTTGCAAGGTGGCCATAAGCAATTGAGGTAAGATCTACAAGGTATGTGCCTCTTTCATCCATTCTATCTTCATTGGTCATAAAACCCTAATTCATTAAAACCCCAATTTTGGTATTTCTTAGATCTACTTAGATCTAGCCTTGCTTTGGAGAAGATCTTGAAAACCCACCTCTATAGCATCCACCCCTAGTTGGATCTATAGTTTGGTGGTGATTGGCTTAAAATTGACACACTTTTCAAGGCAAAAGCCCTCTTGAACCCAAATCGCACTTCCTAGAGAGAGGCTTGTTTGGTTAGATCTATCACATGGGTAGGTGAGATCCCACTTGATTAGCAATCCAGACACTTGATAACCTACCCCTAGATTCTTACTTTGGTGAAATCTACCTTGTGGACATCTTTCCATGTTTTAAGGGGTTAAAACCCCCTTTTAAATTTCTTGGCACCTCAAAACTCAGATCTACTAAGATCTAGCCCTTGGATTGACTTGATTTTTGGGACATGCATAGATCGGGGTACTAGCTACTTGGATCTATAGTTTGGTGACCATTGGACTTGATTTGGTCCACCAAACCCACCTTTTAACCCTCCTTGAACAAAGTCGCACTACCTAGGGAAGGTGAGTTTGTCCACTTTGAGGAAGTGGGTGTTTGGGATTTTTGGAGATTTGGAATGGCCATACCTTGAAACCTAGGTCTAGGGTATCTTTTTGTGACGATCTGCCTTGGGGGTAGCATTCCTTGTTTCAAGGGATTGTGGTCCACTTAGGGTCATTTATTGAAAACCTAGATCTAGCAAGATCCAACCATTAGATCTCATTTAGCCCACTTGACTTGGCTTCTAGGTGTCCCGATCTATACTTTGACATACTTTTTGACCCCATTAGCCCATCCAACAAGGCACTAGTCATCCTCAAAGCAAGTCGCACTCCTTGGGATTTGTGTCAAAACCTAGATCTAGTACATGGGTACTCCTAGAATCAACTTAGATCCATAGATCTAGTCTTTACCTATCCTCTAGTACCAATTTCACACCTAAGCTTCACATTGTGGGCCACTTGAAATCATTTCACACATCCCAAGAAAAGAAGACCCACTTGTGTAAACATATGGTACTATACCTAGTCATCATACCCCATCATGTGGCCTAAACCATACATAGGTTGAAACACTAACAATCTCTTACACACCTTCAACCATACTTCAACTTCTAGGTCCACTTAACCTTGCATTGGTTTCCATAACTCCTCATTTACTTACCCTTAGAAACCTTTGTTTGGATCCAATCAACTGTGATTGGTTATAGGGTCTCCCCCTAGGTCTTGTTACACCCTGACCTGAAGCGAAGAGTGCCTCGGTTGACGTGACTCCCACCTTGCATTGGGAACCGTGGCATCTCTTGGGTCACCTCTTTAGTTGCCTGTCTCCTCTACCGTCCCGGATGGGATACCACTAGGGGCAACTACAAGTTGTGTGATAACAGTACCCTTTAGGTACCTCATCACATGTTTAGCTACAACTAAGTGAACATGTCTAGGCTCCACCATATGCTGACTCAAGGTCTTCACAGCAAAACATATATATGGTCTTGTATTTGTTAAATACATCAATGAGCCAATAATTTGTCTGTACAACGTGTTGGAGCCTAGGTCGTAGCTGCGGTAAAGCTGCGAATTTTGGAAAAAACACAAGTATGAAAGGAAAGTGCTAATTTTGGAACAAGCACTAAGTTTTGGGCAAGAAGGAGACGGTGCACAGTACGGTGCCAGATGGACAAGCTCAGTAAAGATTATGGACCGGAAATCGCGGAGCTCGCGCGCACGTCATCGAAGAAAGAAGGTGGCTCAGCTACCATAATAAATAAGGCGATGGAGTAGAGGGCTCAGCTACCCTCATTTAAAGGCTAAGTACAGAAGTTATGGTTGCTCGGATCAAGGAGGAGCAACGGACCAGAGCATTGAAGGCGAAGGACGATCGCCCATACCCACAATCTGCGCCGGAATTCATGGAGCCTGCAGGAAGCGGCGACATGACTGCAAGCGGCGCCTACAGTACACCTAGCCATGTGCGTGGTTAGGGTTTTTGGGAATCACTGTTGGGAAAGGCCCACAGTTTTGTAAAGGTGCGACCGCCATGGCCACCTATATATATGAATAATTGTAATGGATAAATGTTAGCTAGAGTGAGTTGGACGTTAGATAGAGAGAAAGTTAGCAAGTAAGAGTTAGACACTCTTGAGGATAGATCATGTGTTGATTGTCCTTTGGTATGTTTCTACTGTGTGTAGAACTAGAGTAGAATCGGATAGCCGAGGAGCTAATCCCTGAGTTGCCAGACAGTCTGTGTGACGTCTGCGCCTTTGTAATCTCTATAGAGAAGAGACTAGTGAAGAGAAGGGCTCCCAGCTGTGTGCGTGGAGTTTCCTGTAAAGATCTAAAGGCTGCAGCTGTGTGCGCAGCATATCGTATAACTCTATGGTTTTCTGGTTAATATAAACTCCCGTGGACGTGGTTTTCCTCGAGGAGATGAGTTTCACATATATCTTCTTGTTATAATGCTTGCGTGAATGATAACTATTTAGAGTTCATTATTTGTGTATGCGAGACTCCTGTATTATCTTTGTGACTGTTTGAGCGAGTTGGAAAGGTCCCTTGATAGCTATAAGTGTTAAGTACCGAAGAAGTAGTAACGCGCGGTCGCTGCTGCGAGAGAAGACTGCGTTACTGCGCTGGATGTGGAGGGCGAGGAAGTATTTAGCGCGTCGACGCAAGGAATAGTTGCCTTCTGCGCTAGAGAGGAGAAACTGTGCAGTAGGCCTGCCAAGGAAGGAATCCGCGCAGCTGCGCCGAGCGGCCTGCGGGAAAGTCCGACCGCCGATATCTGAGGAACCATTCAAGGAAGAGCAATCTCCGCGTCACCCAGGTTAAGGAAACCTGATTCCTTAACCCCCCCATAGCCACTTCGGGTGAGACCTCGAGCTGCTGCGCAGCTCGTTGCCGAGAGGGCCAGTGCGCCAAGGGGTTTTGTTGCTGCGCTTCATTAAAACCCGGGTCTGCCCAAGAAAGCAGCCAACAAATGGTTCCGTTGCCTTGTGACTTATTACTGTGAGTTGTTATTTCGGCGACGTGTGAGATACTGTTGGAGCCCACAAATGGTTCCGTTGCCTAGTGACCTTGTTATTGTGAGACTTGTTATTTAGTCGACGCGCGAGATCAAGGCCAACAAATGGTTCCGTTGCCGCGTGAGCGAGACATCTTATTTCAGTGATGTGCGAGATTGACGCGCAACCTAGAGAAAGAAAGGAGCCAACAAATGGTTTCGTTGCTTTGAACCCTGTTGTTGAGCCAACAAATGATTCCGTTGTCTTGCGACTTACTGTTGTGAGACTTATTATTTCCAAGACATCTGAGATCGTTGCTGAAGCCAGCAAAAGGTTCCGTTACACTGAGACTTGCTCAGTTGACAAATGTGTTACTGGAATCCTACAGCTAAAGAAATTGGAAACTGGTTTGATTTAAAGGCTAAAGAGTTCGCTGAACAAGAAAATAGAAGTTCTACGCTCCAAACAGAAGACTGGTTACAGAAGTATATCTACACTGACCTTCACGAAATTTTCTTTGTTACCTTTGCACTGGAGTTACACGCTTGGATAGCCAAGTTAGCAGATTCTAGGCCTACTGTGCATATTGATCGACCCGTCGCTTGGACGCCTGAGCTAGTCAGTATTGTGAAGCGGATAGACAATCCTGTGTCCCGCGCAGTAGACTTTTGGTTGAATAGTCTATTGAAAGGTTTCATCACCGAGTTTGCAGTAGATACAAGAAAAAGTTTCAGTGAAGCTGAGAGGAATTTCTTCCAAGTACACAGAGGTAAGTTCTTAAATTCTTTGAACTTATGGATTAAAATGCTTCTGTATGAAAAAGGAAAGCTATGTATTACTTCTGATGAATAGCATAGACAAGTAATGTCCGTAGATTCTGATAGCGATCCTGAACTTATTGGTTGCACTCGTAGTGGAAAACGGTATAAAGTAGGCCTTGACCAACATTCTTCTGAGTCTAGCCCAGACAATAGTCAAGTCCCTGGACCAAGCCATATAGAAAGACAAGAGAGTGCTCATATCCCTTATTACCCTTTTACACCGCAAAAGCCAGACAAAGCTCAGTATAACCCCGCAGTAACACCTTCTAGTAGCCCACACGGTACTTCCAGTACCTCTGTACCACCTTTATTTAACCAGCCCAGAAGCACTGCTACAGCAGCCTCACCTCAACCTAACACAAGAAGGATGGGTGATGACATGAAGCTACCAACTTTTAGAGGAACAGGGATAGAAGACCCTGAGCAGCACTGGTTCTTATGTGAAGCTATTTGGACAATTAAGCAAATTAATGATGATGCTGTTAAACTGGTTCAGTTAGCAACCACACTAAGAGAAAGAGCCTTGACTTGGTTCATGAAATACTCAGCAGCACAGAATAGAACGCTTGCTGAGGTAAGAAATGCTATGATTAGAGAATTTAAGAAACCTAAATCAAAATCACAGTGTATAACAGAGCTCAAAGACATCAAACAGTTACCTACAGAATCAGTATGGGACTTTGACCAGAAGTTCAAAGCCTTGATAGATCAAGTAAGCTTCGAGTTTGCACCACAGCAGCATAAAGAATGGTTCATTGCTGCGCTGCTTCCACACATTAGACTTCCTCTTATGCAACAGAATCTCAATACTCAGGAACAAGCTCTAGAGATGGCTATGAAACTAGAAGCTTCGCCTATTGCGGGAACAAGCAACGATGTTGCGCATTTACAGAACCAATTAGCAAACTTAACCTTGCAAGTGCATGATATTAAGAAAGGCAAGGAGATTAAGGAAGAAATTTGGTGTACAAAATGTAAAGTCCAAGGTCATTCAAAGGACCATTGTCCCGTTTTTATAGACTATATTGCAACTGGAGCACCTAACCCTTTACCACAGGCACAAGGGCCTTGGTGTGAAATCTGTAGAACTAGAGGTCATAGACCACAAGAATGCCACTTACTTCAGAAATATGTACAAACTCCAAAGAATCTATATTGTAATTTCTGTAAAACAGTAGGTCATGATGAGAACAATTGTAGAGCATATGATCTTATGATAGAAAGGAAGCATGATGTTTATAGGGTACAAGCAGAGACACCAGGACCCACAGCAGGTCCACCTTATGACCAAACTCGGGACGCCCGAGCAGGAAATTACAGGGGACGCGGACGCACAACAAATTTTGGTCGTGGAAGAGGACAGATCACTTGTTATAATTGCGGAACACAAGGTCATTTTGCCAGGGATTGCCAAAATCCTACAACCCTCTGCAGGTATTGTAAATCTTCTGACCATATCATTGAAGAATGCCCTCAGTTACAGGCTAAGATGCAACCAAAGACCCCACAGGTCAATCAAAATATTCAGTTGATTGCAGCAGAAAAAAGAGAACCAGACCCTACAGTTAATATAGTGACACGCAGTGGAGCAACCACTGGTGCGCAAGAGATGGGAACGGGAAAGCAAGCGACGCAATGGGTGCGCCGCGCTAATATTAAACCAGCCCCACTTAACCTGCAGAAGCAAAAAGAAGCATTCAAGCAAGCTCAAGAGTATTTCTCAGATCCGAGAACTTCAAGTTCTGCCGCAATTCCGCAGAACAATATTAGATCGCAAGTGCTAAGACAAGACAACCTGGTACAAGAACAGGCCACTACAGCTGGAAGGCCTGACGACGAGCATGCACTAGGCAGTGTTCATGCGTTCCTGCGACAATGTTTAAAATTGTTGCGCAATGAAAAGGCAACTCTAGAACTCCAACACCTGTTGGATCAGTGCCAACAGTCTGCTTCGATGAACACACCGCAGTGTGCTGTTCACCAGATTAGGAGTCACATTAGAACTGGAAAAGAGATGAGGCTTACAGCGCAGATTGGAGCATTTGAAATGGATGAAGTCATGTTAGATTTGGGCTCCGAAGCCAATGTTCTCACTATGCAGACATGGGAACAGATGGGAAGCCCTCAGCTTACAAAATCCCCTATCCAGCTAAGACTCGCAAATCAGCAACGAGTCTCTCCATTGGGCAGATTACCCAATGTACCTATTGATATTGAAGGAGTTAGAAGCTCTGCAGATTTTGAAGTAATCAAAATCATGGACGATAGTAGACCATACCCAGCACTTTTAGGAATAGACTGGGCATTTGACAATTTGGCTGTCATTAATTTGAAGAAAAGACAGATGACCTTTGAGGATGACCAGATTAGGGTCATCGCACCACTTGATCCTATTCAAGGACCAAGGTATATAGAACCCATTCGCGCAGAAGAGGAAGCGCGCCACATGGAAAGTTTGTACCAAATGACTACTAACCACAGTGACTATGTCAACCCCACAGCAGACGGCCATCTCAGCTGGCGATGCGATAGCTCGTGCACATCAGACTCAGATACAGGATTGGAAAACTGGCAGAATCGTTTACATGAGGTTTCTGCAAGACGTTGCGCAATGATGACTAAATCCATTCGATGGATTGGCACAGAATTAACTGACACTCCAATTTTTGATGGTCTAACCGAAGTAACTAAATTCATACAGGAATATGAACAAAAGCTTCCAGAACCGCAGCGCATACAGGCACTAGATATAGCATTGCGCGCTACACCCGCAAGATGGTGGGCTGCGCATAAGGAGAATATTCACACATGGCAAGACTGTCGCAGATTGATACTGCGCAGATTCCAGGACACTACAGCAGAAGTGTCGCGCAAATATGAGGGACAGAGTGACCCCAGGTCACACATTGAAGCATGCATTCAGCAATGGTCAGATATTCCGCCAGATGAATGGGTTCACCTATTCATCCACACATTGGATACAATTCCAAGGAACTGGTATACTGAAACAGAATTGCGGAAAGGCACTTTCACGTGGCCTCTTATGATAGAAAGTTTTCAACTTACCTTCAGCTTTGAATCAGAGCATCCAAGTATTGATCAGGCTCTGAAGTGTATTAAAAAGAAGATATTTGAAGAATGCCCGTTATCAGAATATTCCCAACCAGATTGGGCTGTCCAGATAGAACATGCCCTGGAATGCTATAACTTCACCGCTGAAGAGGAGGAGGACGATCCTCGCAACATCAACATCCCAGAATCAGAAGGGACGCGCAATATTAAAGGTCCTGAGCTTGACATCCCTGCCATCACAGAACACATCAAGCTCGAGAAGATTAACATTGGTACAGAAGCTGAACCAAAGTTTGCTTCTATAGGAGATTATTGGGATGATGAAACTGTTGGACATGTTTCAGAATTATTACGTGACTACCAGGATATCTTTCCCACCAAGTTCACAGAAATGAAAGGCATCCTAGGAGACTTAGGAGTGATGCGCATACCTCTGAAAGCAGACGCCAAGCCAGTAAAGCAGCGCCCATACAGGTTGAACCCGCGTTATAAAGAAAAAGTCAAAGAAGAAATTGATAAGATGCTTGCAGCAGGTATTATTGAGCCAGTAGAGGAAAGCGATTGGATTAGTCCTATGGTGGTCCAAGAAAAGAAAACGAAAGGTGAAATAAGAATCTGTGTCGACTTGCGCAAACTCAATGATGCATCAGCGCACGATCCATTTCCCACTCCTTTCACAGATGAAGTACTTGATAATGTTGGAGGACAAGAGGCTTACTCCTTCACTGATGGTTTCTCGAGATATCATCAGATCAGAATCCATCCGGACGACCGCCACAAGACTACTTTTGCAACTGAATGGGGCTCATTCCAGTATACGGTAATGCCCTTTGGTCTTAAAAACGCACCTGCTATCTTCTCTAGAGTTGTTGTTGCTGTTTTCAAAGAATTCATTCACAAGTTTCTAGAAGTCTATTTTGATGACTGGACTGTATTTGGCCTATTAAAGAACCATATTGCAAATCTGCGCATGATGTTAGAAAAATGTAGACAGCATCAGATTTCCCTTAACTTGAAAAAATGTATATTCTGTGCGCCCTTTGGTATTTTGTTGGGACATATTGTATGCAGACAAGGACTCCTGATGGATCCTGCGAAGGTTGCCATCATTGCTAATTTACCTGCGCCCAACTCAGTTAAACAATTGCGCACTACATTGGGACATACAGGTTACTACAGAAAATTCATCAAGGGTTATGCAAAGATCACAGCACCTATGGAGAGATTGCTGAAAAAGGATTCGAAGTTCCAATGGACAGAGGAATGCCAACAAAGCTTGGACACACTTAAAGAAAAGATGATCACAGCGCCTATTCTAGTTTTCCCGGACTGGAGAAAACCTTTTCATGTTCATGTTGATGCTTCTTCTATAGCATTGGGGGTTGTGCTTACACAGTCTGGAGAAGGAAGTATTGACCACCCGATTGCTTACTCCAGCAGAAAGCTATCTACAGCTGAGAAGAACTACACCACTACAGAAAGGGAAGGATTAGCTATGGTGTATGCCCTATAGAAATTCAGACACTACCTGTTAGGAGCTCACTTTAAAATGTATACTGACCATTCTGCTCTGAAATATTTGGTCAATAAACCAGTGTTAGGAGGAAGAATTTGCAGATGGCTACTGCTCTTTCAAGAGTATGATTTCGAGGTTATTGTAAAGCCAGGCAGATTGAATGCAGGGCCTGACCATCTATCCAGGATAGAGTCAGGAGAGGAACCTACGAGTCTGGAGGACAATCTGCCTGACGCACAGTTGTTTTCTATTCAAGCAGCAGACGAATATTATTCTGATATTCTTGAGTTTCTCACTACCGGACAAGCACCGGCTGAGCTTACAATCCAGCAGAAAAAGCAACTTGTTGTTAGAGCCGCAGATTTCACTTTGATAGCAGGCCAGCTGTATAAGTTAGGCCCTGACGAAGTTTTGCGCAGATGTATCTTACCACATGAAAAGAACTCTATCATCGCAGAAGCGCATTCAGGTACCGCAGGAGGCCATTTCGCAGGAAAGCCGACTGCGCAAAAGATATTAGCCGCAGGTCTGTGGTGGCCGACATTGCACAAGGATACTAAGGAATTCTGTAAATGTTGCGATGTGTGCCAGCGCACAGGAAAACCCTCAAGGAGAGATGAAATGTCGCTAAGACCCCAGATCACACTGCGCGCTTTTGATAAATGGGCCATTGACTTTGTAGGACCTATTAACCCACCAGGAAAAAGAACTGGCGCAAGATACATCATTACAGCTACTGAATACCTCACCAGATGGGCTGAGGCGAAGCCAGTTAAGAACTGCGACGCTGCTACGGCCGCACAGTTCATTTTCGAGAATATTATCACTAGATTTGGATGTCCAGTGATTCTCATGAGCGATCAGGGTACACATTTCCTCAATGAGACTATAGAGGCCCTTACTGAAGAATTTCAAATTAATCACCATAAGAGTACACCCTACCATCCTCAAGCTAATGGTACGGTGGAAGCATTCAATAAAATTCTTGAGAATGCCCTGACGAAGATCTGTAATCAACAAAGAGATGATTGGGACCTTAGAGTCACAGCTGTATTATGGGCTTACAGAACCACTTGCAAGAAACTAACAGGTCACACACCTTTCAGCTTGGTGTATGGACAAGAAGCAGTTATGCCCATGGAATACATTATTCCCAGCCTTAGAATTGCGCAAATTACAGAAATGGCAGATCCTGATACTATGAATGAAAGACTTTCGCAACTGCTTGCCTTAGAAGAAGACAGACTCTTAGCCGCAGGAAGTCTGCTTGCAGGCAGACTTCTCACAAAGTGCCGACCGAAGGAAGTTACTGGAGCTGTCGTGGAGCTCGCTATCGCAGCTGCGGAGGGAGAGCAGTACAACTGGTCTCTCTTTCTGCTGAATTCTTTTTTGGCTGATTGCCTGAATGTGCAGGACAATGCAGCCCAATCATTCCATTTTTCATGGCTTCTAATTTTATGCGCTCTCGTTGGGTGGAAGGAGCCCCCAAATACTCAGTTCCTTCCGCGCCGCGCAGGAGAGGTTGCCGGCATGCGCTACATCAACCTCTGGGATTCCCCTAATCCCGCGAAGCGCAAGATGAATCGCGCTGTCTTTTGTGAGTACTACTATCTCCTCCGAGATACTATTCAAGAAATGCCAAGGCTGAGCGAGGAGACAGCCACGTTATATGACGGGAAGTTGGCTTTTACAGCCGACTTACATCAACTTTACCTCCGCCCTTGCGGCATTTCAGATGAATGGGCGCTAGGCCTTTACAGAATGACCACCGAGGATGTTGAAGAAACCATCAAGTCTTGGTCGGATGAGTGGAGGGAGGCCGCCGATCTCGCATCCGCGCTGCCAACCGCCGCTACGAAAGAGAAGGATAAGGGCAAGGAAGCCCGTCAGCAGAGAAGTGATGAAGGATCCACAGAACCAGCCACCAAGAAGCAAAAAGTGTCGCATCCCGCTGAGGCTATTCCCTCGGGGATCGACCAGTACATACACGAGCAATTTCGCGAGCTGCGCAATGCGCACGCTCACATCAGAAGTGCTCTAGACCTACAGTTTGTGGAAATAAAAGGTCTCGCAGGAAGAGTTGCGCAGACCCATGCGCCAGCATCTACTTCGCAGGCGCCACAAGAAATTCCAAGTGCCGAGCGAGTTGAAGAACTCATTGAAAGGCATACTGTCGTGCATATTCCGCCTACCAGCATGACACTTCCAGATCCGCTAGCTGCACTACAGGTAAGCGCCGTTGGGCCCGTTGAAATTAATTTGTCTCTAATTCCTATAGAGACTCTACAGCTAGTGCATGAGAAAGTTTCTCTTGAGTTGAGAGCTAGAGAGCTCTCTACATTCCAGGAAAATCAAAGACTGCAATCGCAGGAGTTAGAGTTGAAGGCAATCCATCAGAATACCTCTGAGAAGCTTGCACTTTATGAGGCGCAAGACATCGGTATCAGAAACGCAGTGGATGAGATTGACCAGTTATTGCCGACTTGCGAGATTCAACCAGACCTCCCTCTGGTTGCAAAAGTTCAAATTATTGGCGAAAGGGCGAAAACCCTGGAGCAAGAAATAGTTGCTATGGCAGAAGGCCATAGAACCCAGATCGCTGAGCTAGAAGCTCGCGTTGCTGCGCATCTGACGGATGATGCGCAGGTACAATTTGAAGCACTGAGCAGAGCTTCCACACGGATGAAAGATCGGCTACAGGAAGCCAAGAACCTGATGAACCAGGCTATGGAAGCTTGGACAGAGCTTGTGAACCTCCCTTTTAAAGTGGGACTGTCAGAACAGGTGCAAGCTGCAGAACAGTCTCTCACTGTTCTGAATGAAGAAGCTAAGGCCCTAACAGGCTTACCAAAAATGAAGAAAATGGGCGAAGTGCGCAAAATGCAGCAGCAACTGCACAAGCTCAGAACTGAAGATGAGAAGCTCACCAACAGCATTCAGCCATTCATGGATGAGTATGCTGAAATCGTTGGCCAGGTTGAGACAAAAATCAAAGAGATTGCCGAGTCTCAGGAGATCATTGATACACTCACTAAAGACGAAGCGACCGCAGAAACGGTGCAAACAGCTGATGAGTGTATTGAGGAATTGGACTCCGCTATTGCGAAGTGGCAGAAAACATTCGCGGAGATTCAAGCAAAAGCAGATGCGCAAATCAAACGACCACGCGCTAGTGCGAGTGGCTCGAGGGCGAGCCACAAGTGAGTGTTAGGGGCCTGTTGGAGCCTAGGTCGTAGCTGCGGTAAAGCTGCGAATTTTGGAAAAAACACAAGTATGAAAGGAAAGTGCTAATTTTGGAACAAGCACTAAGTTTTGGGCAAGAAGGAGACGGTGCGCAGTACGGTGCCAGATGGACAAGCTCAGTAAAGATTATGGACCGGAAATCGCGGAGCTCGCGCGCACGTCATCGAAGAAAGAAGGTGGCTCAGCTACCATAATAAATAAGGCGATGGAGTAGAGGGCTCAGCTACCCTCATTTAAAGGCTAAGTACAGAAGTTATGGTTGCTCGGATCAAGGAGGAGCAACGGACCAGAGCATTGAAGGCGAAGGACGATCGCCCATACCCACAATCTGCGCCGGAATTCATGGAGCCTGCAGGAAGCGGCGACATGACTGCAAGCGGCGCCTACAGTACACCTAGCCATGTGCGTGGTTAGGGTTTTTGGGAATCACTGTTGGGAAAGGCCCACAGTTTTGTAAAGGTGCGACCGCCATGGCCACCTATATATATGAATAATTGTAATGGATAAATGTTAGCTAGAGTGAGTTGGACGTTAGATAGAGAGAAAGTTAGCAAGTAAGAGTTAGACACTCTTGAGGATAGATCATGTGTTGATTGTCCTTTGGTATGTTTCTACTGTGTGTAGAACTAGAGTAGAATCGGATAGCCGAGGAGCTAATCCCTGAGTTGCCAGACAGTCTGTGTGACGTCTGCGCCTTTGTAATCTCTATAGAGAAGAGACTAGTGAAGAGAAGGGCTCCCAGCTGTGTGCGTGGAGTTTCCTGTAAAGATCTAAAGGCTGCAGCTGTGTGCGCAGCATATCGTATAACTCTATGGTTTTCTGGTTAATATAAACTCCCGTGGACGTGGTTTTCCTCGAGGAGATGAGTTTCACATATATCTTCTTGTTATAATGCTTGCGTGAATGATAACTATTTAGAGTTCATTATTTGTGTATGCGAGACTCCTGTATTATCTTTGTGACTGTTTGAGCGAGTTGGAAAGGTCCCTTGATAGCTATAAGTGTTAAGTACCGAAGAAGTAGTAACGCGCGGTCGCTGCTGCGAGAGAAGACTGCGTTACTGCGCTGGATGTGGAGGGCGAGGAAGTATTTAGCGCGTCGACGCAAGGAATAGTTGCCTTCTGCGCTAGAGAGGAGAAACTGCGCAGTAGGCCTGCCAAGGAAGGAATCCGCGCAGCTGCGCCGAGCGGCCTGCGGGAAAGTCCGACCGCCGATATCTGAGGAACCATTCAAGGAAGAGCAATCTCCGCGTCACCCAGGTTAAGGAAACCTGATTCCTTAACCCCCCCATAGCCACTTCGGGTGAGACCTCGAGCTGCTGCGCAGCTCGTTGCCGAGAGGGCCAGTGCGCCAAGGGGTTTTGTTGCTGCGCTTCATTAAAACCCGGGTCTGCCCAAGAAAGCAGCCAACACAACGTAACATCTGTTAAATTAATGTAACTTCAAAGAATAGTCTACTTGTATTTTATTATTGTAACTCCGTCGAGGATGTTTTACCTCCATTCGGAGATGTCATTATTATATTTGGTCATGTAAAAGTCATGAGGTAAAGCCTCCATTGTAAGTTGGGTCGTTAGTACCCTAAAAATGTAATATAATATTATTTGAGTCTTTCTAGGAGAGGTCGGCCCAGTCAGTTAAAGTGAGGTCGACCTAGCTGGGATAAAAGTCAAGTAAAAGGTAAAGTATAAATAGAGAGTGAGTTCCTCTCATTTGTACCATCACTCACTTGTGCAATTCGCATTAGAGAAGAGAGAGAGATATCTGCGAAGGAGGAAGAGCATTGGCTTGGGTCTAGAGTTTGGGTTTGTCTCTCTTATTTGTGAGACCAATTTTGGGCATTATACTTTGATCATATATATTGAGGAAGTTATTGCTGGGTTTTCTTCCCCTTGAGGGTTTCCCAGGATATATTGTTTTGTGCTTTGTGATTGTGTATCTTTCAAAGATCCTTATTATGCTGCACTTGTGAATAATGTATTGAAGAATAATGAAATTGGAATCTATTCTATAGTAGCATATAATCTCAACATGGTATCAGAGCTAGCCTGAAAAGAGCAACTTTCACAAGGTAAGACTCTCTCTCTCTCTCCGAAGTGAAAAATTAGGGCTTCTCACTGAAGTGGAATTTTTTAGTGCAATTGGCATAGGGAAGTGTGCCTCTCCAAGATCGAAATTTTGGTACCAAGATCGAAGTTTTTCAGTGGGTAAAACTCCCGGAAATTCAAACCCTAGTTTGACTATGGACGAGAAAAACCAGAAAACCAGAGAAAGCCAGAAACTGTAGACTAGAATTTTGCAAGTCAATTTTCAAGGGTGAAATTTTGGAATCTTCAAAAACCAAGTGTACCAGCATACTTGCCTCAGTCAAGCGCATCTTTTGGTAAGTTGAGTTTTCAATTTTGAGAAACTTTAATTTTTGGTTATTCTCTGCTCTCCGGGACAAGATGGCCCCACGCACTAAGCTTGATGACAAGTTGGAAGGCATAAAGAACTTTCGTGCTTGGAAGTATAGGATTGGACTCATTCTAGAAGAGAATGATCTTTCAAAGTTTATTAAAGAAGTTGTACCAGAACCCGCAAAAGTTGAAGCCAAGGAAAACCATAAGAAGGATATGATTAGAGCCATGAGGATCATAGCAAATTCCATCAAGGATCATTTGATTCCACGAGTGTCCTCCAAGAAAACCCCAAAGGAGATGTTTGATGCCCTATCAAGAATGTATGAAGGAAGAAACATTAATCGAAAGATGAATTTGAGAACCCAACTCAAAAGCACAAAGATGAATCCAGGTGAATCTATCCAAGATTACTTTACTAGGGTTTCTCAATTCAAAGAACAACTAGAAGCAATTGGAGACAAGCTTGACGAAGATGAATTAGTGATGTCTACTCTCAATGGTCTCTCTAGACCTTGGGACTCTTTTATCCAGACAATGTGTGCAAGAAAGGAAAGTGTGCTATTTGAAGTTGTATGGGAAGAATGTATCCAAGAGGAGGCTAGAGTGGCAAATCGAGAAGCACTACACAGAGATGACGATCAAGCTCTAGCTACCCATACTAAAAGAGGAAAGGGAAAACCTCATTTCAAGAAGGAAAACCATAAGGAGTTTCATCCTCCTAAGAAGTTTCAAAAGAAAGGAAACCACAAGCGAAGAGACTTCTCTTCTTATCAATGTTTTCGTTGTGATAAGATGGGACATATTGCCAAAGATTGTCCAGAGAGAAAAGAAGATTACAAGAAGAAGAGCAACAAAAGACATCATGCTCATTTTGTCAAAGATGAAGAAAAAGAAGAAGAAGAAGAAGGACCTCCTAGGAAGCTACCAAAGGAAGAAATCGAAGATTATGTTTTGTAATAGTGGTGCTTCAAAGCACTCTCTCAAGCTTGATTCAGGAACTCTGATGATGGAGTAGAGTTTGCCATCAAACATTCCAGTAATCCCTGCAAGGAGACTAGGATCAAAAGAGATCCTACCAAACAAACAAAGATAAGTATTTGAATTGTCATTTCATCAAATTGCTTAAATGATAGTGTCTAGTTGTGTACACATTTATTTAGGATGTGTGTTATGCATGTTAGAATGTTTGCAATGATATGCATGTGATGGGTAAGTAGCCTATGATGCTATACAACATTCCATTGCTACTTATCTAGAGTGAAACCTCTTTGCTGACATATTGGGAGTAGTGCACGCTCTTAATAATGTTCTGGTAGAGATGGAAGGCATCTAGAAAGTTACCATATGAATGTGGGATATGGATGAATGTTGTGTTATTGGTTAAGATAGCATTATGACAGTGTGACCTATGTTCTTATGCATATGTTTTGGAAACTATGAAATGTTTCTAACCATGCTACTGAATTTGACTTGTAGGAAGTATCGTACACGATCACCTACAAATGAAGAATGATGAGACTTGTTCCGTAGAACAAGTGACGATGGTTCAACTATAAACAAGACTTATAAAATCAAGCAGAGGAAGTCGACTATGACGAGATGTTGCTCTAGTAGCCAGACTCATGGTGTAATCGAAGTAGAAGAAGATATCGAGCAACCTACAGGACTCAGAGAACCACATGTGTGCAAATTGAAGAAGACTTTGTACGGGCTCAGAAGTCACCCATGGATAGAATGATGAGATCAAGGATCACCTAGAGTGATGAGACATCAACCTTTGCTACAAGGTTGAAGATGAGAAGCTCATAGATGGGCGCAATAGAGAACTCGCAACAGAGTTCAAGATCTTGGTATCCAGTGACTTAGAAAGATGAAATAAATGGATATACAAGATGGAATTATTGTGGCTCGTGGATTCTCTCAAAAGGAAGGAATCAATTATGAAGAGACATTTTCTCCTGGAGCAAGGTACACTTCCATTAGAACCATCATGGCACTTGCAACCACGATGAAGTGGAAGTTACACCAGATGGATGTGAAAACAGCTTTCCTGAATGGTGTCATTGAAGAGGAAGTGTACATAGAACAGCCACAAGGATTTGGCATTGAAGACAAAGAGACGCATGTCTGCAAACTAAAGAAGGCTCTGTATGGATTGAAGCAAGCTCCAAGAGCTTGGTATGGAAGAATTGATAGTTTTCTAACGAGCTTGGGCTTTACCAAGAGTAAAGTTGATCCTAACCTTTACTTTAAGGTTATGGATGATGAACTAGACATATTATTGCTATATGTGGATGACTTGTTCCTGACAGGTAATGAGAAGAAAATCTCAGAGTGCAAGAAGAAGCTCGCTGCGGAATTCAAGATGAAAGACCTTGGCTTGATGCATTATTTTCTAGGTCTCGAGGTATGGCTGAGCCTAGAGGGAATCTTCTTTAACCAAGGGAAGTATGCAGTAGAAATCTTGAAAAGATTTGATATGTTGGAGTGTAAATCCATGGCCACAGTGTAAATCCATGGCCACACCCATGGATACCAAATTGAAGTTATTATCTGATACTTCGTCAGAATTAGTGGATGTGACTCTATACCAGCAGATTATTGGGTCGTTGATGTATCTGACGAATACTAGGCCAGATATATGCTTTGCTGTGAACACCTTGAGTCAGTATCTGGTTGAGCCCAAACGTGTTCACCTTGTAGCTGCAAAGCATGTGATGAGGTACCTAATAGGTACAATAGACTATGGTCTCAATTATTCTAGAGATCATGAGTTCAGACTATATGGGTGTACAGATTTCGATTGGGCAGGAAGTGTCTCAGACAAGAAGAGCACTTCAGGCGGATGTTACAGTCTGGGGTGAGCCATGATCTCATGGCTAAGCAGGAAGCAATCCAGTGTTGCTCTCAACACTGCAGAAGCAGAGTATATTGCAGCCTGTTCTGCTAGTTGTGAAGCTATATGGCTTCGAAAGTTGTTATCAGGTCTATTTGATCTGGAGTTAGATACCATAGTGATTCTATGTGATAACCAGAGTTGTATAAAGATGACAGAGAACCCTATGTTCCATGATAAGTCAAAACACATAGAAATACGGTATTTCTACATTTGTGATATGGTGCAGAAGGGAGCTATAAAGCTCCAATATGTGAGCACGGATGAGAAGGTTGGAGATGTGTTGACTAAGCCTCTGTCTCGTGTGAAGTTTGAGCACTTCCGTGACAAGCTTGGTGTAGTCCATAAGGACTTCCCTCGAAAGGGGGAGTAGTGCTGATGATGTTGTGGTGCAGTGGGATTGATCATCCCTAGACAGTGATCTCGTAATTCCGAAAGGAAGGATAGTCTTAAATGTTGATCCTGAGTTGTGTTGGGATTGATCATCCCTAGACAGTAATCCCGTAATTATGAAAGGAAGGATAGTCTTAAATGTTGATCTTGAGTTGTGATGGGATTGATCATCCCTAGACAGTGATCCTGTAATTCCGAAAGGAAGGATAGTCTTAAATGTTGATCCTAAGTTGTGATGGGATTGATCATCCCTAGACAGTGATCCCGTAATTCCAAAAGGAAGGATAGTCTTAAATGTTGATCCTTAAACTGAATCCCTAGTTCCGAAAGGAAGGATTGTCTAAGATGTCAGTATTGGACTAAATCCCTGGTTCTGAAAGGAAGGATTGCCCATGATCCCTAGTTCTGAAAGGAAGGATCACCAATGTTGTTGGACTGAATCCTCAGTTCCGAAAGGAAGTGTTGTCTGCCGAGATGCACACCAGCAGCAGAAATCTTTTGAAAGCTGTCTCCCTCACTGGGAGTGGGGAGAGGTGTGGCCTTGGGGGCAAACAATGAGCCAGGTACTGTCACCTGAATCCCAGCTCCTCCGTTTAGGCCAACTCCTAACGAAGCCAAGGGGGGTAGTCCCTACAAAGAGTTAACTATGGCTCAATGTGTTTTTAAATGTTTTTTGGTGTTGTGATGCAGATGGGTGTTGTTTAGGAGTTTTTGAATAGATCACACAATAATACTTTGAAAAAGACAAAAGATAACGCAATCCACGTTGCAAGATAAGATAAGAGATACACTGATTCACAACCACTTCAAGACATCTTTAGATACAAGTCACTCTTATATGAAAATTAACACAAGTACTCCAGATTAATAATAAGCAAATAAAATATGTGATTCAAGGACCAGTGCCTTATGGAGTCAAAAAATACTTGAGTGCTTGGGTTGCTTGATACAACTGCTCGAGAGATATGTTCATGAGATCGTTTTGCAATTTATCTTGGTAAATTCAAAGTTTTAATGGTCTTGATTATTAGGCTAAGAACAACAAGGTAATCAAGAGACCGGAAAAGTACACCTTTAAGTGGCTCTCCTCTGATGGTATGTCAAGACCATCCATATTTCGAAGGGATAGGTGTCCAATGATTTAAACCGCCCCTAATGTCTGACAACGGTATGTTTCTTGGCCCCACCAAGTTTAGGATCTTTTGCCTCCCACTTAAAAGTTTCTCGAAACAACATCGGCACGTTGGTTGGGGTAAAGTTTTATTAAGTTATCACTTATGAGATTAACAAGTCCAACACCTTTCTGAGTACTAGCCCAACCCTTTCAGGTTGGCAGAGCATACGGGTGTTAGATGGCAACCAAAGTAAATTATTATAGGAGTGTGAGTTGGAGTATTTTAATTGTTGTTTAAGCACACAGTTCAGCTCTCCGATAAAGAGTGCTCTTGACTTTGTCTTATGACAAGGTTCAAGAGACTTATCTAATCTAATATGCCTAATGCAGGGGGAAAAGATGCAAGCTAAAATGCTCTCCGACAGAGAGTGCTCTTGACTTGGATTACGGCAAGTTCAAGAGACTTTGTTTGTTTATTAGAATAGAGGCAGTCTTGCATAAAGAAAAGTGCACTTTTAGAAGTAAAACAATTGAACAATATTGATAGCAAAGCACGCTTTCTAAGGCCAAGTTTAACCACTAATTTAAGAAATAAACAACAAGTGGGGTCAACCTCCGAACAAGAATGACCACTAGAACCACCAGTCCTTGAGAAATTCCAGCTAGCTGAGTTTCGACAAGGAGTCTAATGGGGAAAGAGAAGTAACCACAAAACTATGTGGCCCTGCCCTTGGGATGATACTATCTCAAGTCAAGACTTGGAAGAGAACTAATCTAAGTACAGAAAGCAGATTTTAATCTAAGAATTAAAAACAAAACTAATCTAAGCATGCATGAACAAACTTCCCCAAATGGGGAAGGAGAAACTAAGTGTGGAAGGCATTATCCCACCTAGCCTTTTTATTACTTGGGTTACAATAGCCTGAGGAAAAATCCTTGAAAGGTCTTTTCAAGAAAATGAACAAATTATGGAAACAAGACTTAGAGCCCTTAAATGGCTTTTACAAAGGAGAATGTAAGTGATTCTATTATTTGGTTTGGATCTTCTCCTTGAATGTCACTTTGCTCTTCTTTGAGTATTGTTCCAAAAGTTTTTCTTCTCATTCAAAGGGACCTACACAAGCTTAGTAAACACTCAACAATGCACCCATTAACGTTAGAAAAATAAAACAAACTTGAAACTAATTAAGTTTAAGCTTGCAAAATAAGATCTAAAGTATCAAATAACATGAGATTCAATTTCAAATTTATTAAAAAGTGAAAATGGACCAGCAAGCAAACAATAACCAAAAGATGCTAGGAAAGAGATCCAAGATGTGATAAAATGTAAAATAATTTGTTTGCAAATTTATATCTTTTGAGTGAGACTATTAAAATGCAAGAATAAACTAGAAGCAAAGCCTAGCATGAGATCTAGGTTACCCTAATGATACTTCTTAAGGCATGAAATAGAACCTAGTTAACAAAAACTTGAGAGATCTAAGCTATTGCAAAAAATAAGATCTAAACTATTAGATAATTCTAACTCTTAACAAGCTTACTCCTTGTTTTTTGTTTGTTTGTGTCTTTTTTGAAGGTGGACGAATGGGAGGAAGGGAAGGCAAGCTAGGTTGGACGAGAGTCGATGAGGAGAAGGCAAGGTTGACGAGAGGAGGGAAAAGAGAGGACGAGTGCAAGAGGAAGGGAGGAGAAGAAGAGATGGGACGAGAGCTAGAAGAAGAGATCTAAGGGGTTGGACGAGTGCAAGAGATGGAGAAAAGAGAAGTGGGACGAGACTAGGATGAGAGGAAAAAGATGAGGAAGGCCGAAAGCAAGATAGAGAGGAAGAGGAAAAACGGGAGGGAAAAAGGGTCAAGCAAGCCGAAAACCAAAGGCAAGCCAAACAACAATCTCAAACTTGGATAGGAATAGGGCTTTGGATTTCCACTGTTTGGAGATAGGTAGATCAAGTAACCAAATGAAACGTTTTGTTGAACGGGTGATGGAGAAAGCAAGAACTCCTTGTTCTTTTAGCTTATAAAGCTTGAAATTCTTTGGCCATATGCAAAGTGAAGATGTACCTACAAAAAACCCAATGCATTGGAAGATACCTGCAAAACAAATATACTCAAGCGAAAAGAGATAGATTCATTGTTTACTTGTGCTAGATTGTTAGCCCTCTTGAAACAAAGATCTATAACATAATAATCCTAAGCATAAAGCATTACACAATATCACCTTGTTATTGGGTGAAGTATGGCCAACAAGAGCCTCCACAGTTTGACCTCCAAAGTCTCAACTTTATTAATAATCAAAACGAGTTACAAATCCTCCAGAGTTTCTTTGCTAAAAAGTCCATGAGGAATGAGGAAAGAGAGCCTCATCATATTGCAAAACAAAAACCTAGTCTACCCTAATTTGAATTGGCATAGTGGAAGCCAATGGCACCTAACACTAACTCGAATTACCAATCATATCCATGTCTAAGATCCAGTCAAAACAAAACTTGGAGTTAATCCCACCAATAAACTCGAACTTGAAGTAAATGAGATGGGGAGGTGGCCTCCACCTAGGCAAGGCGCCCCCCATCCCTTCCTTGTAAACTCCACCTTTACTTTGTAATGTTCACCCATCAAATGAAGAGATGCCACATAGCAAACTCGAGCTCCAACTAATGATTGACGTGAGCATGAGGATATGCGTGAGCTTTGAGGTGGATGGGCTTGGAGTTAACTTGATATCCACTTGATATCTTGGTGGTTGAGAGTGGGAGGTGGCCTCCACCTAGGCAAGGCACCCCCACTCCCATTTAATGCAAAGAATCTTAACTCAAAAACCATTTAATACTCATCCACATCACCAATTCGAGTCTTGCATGCATGGAGGGCGAATTCCTTTGGAGTTAAACTCTTGTGTTGACTGGATACTTCACTGAATGATGACTGAGATGATTGGAATCTTCAATAATGCCCTGTGCCATGTCAATTAGCCCTTTTATTTTATTCAAATTGATTTATTTTGGAGAGATTTGGATATCTCCAAAATATTCAATTTTATTATTTTTAATCAATAATTTCTCTGTAAATGAGTTTTTTGAGAAATTACTGATTATGAGGCTTAATTGACATCCGAAACTTAGGATAAACTGCTCCGAGGATCATGAATGATTTTTGGCTTAAGGCTGGAACCTTCAATCACTGAATTCGGATCCCGGATGAATGACATATTACAAATTGAAATTTCTCCATTTAAACTATAGAGAAATTTATTAAAATTTAAAAAATAATTAAAATCAAAATCCGATGCCTCCGGTAAAAAAAATTCGAAATTTTTTCTAAGGGTCCTAGTGACTTAGGACATGACCACAATCTATTCTAATAGTGTCTAGTAGGCTTGTATACTTCAGTTGGACTCTAATAACCCCCCATGGCTAAAATTTTCAAAATCGGGCATTCCAGCTTTGGAGGAAGCGGGAGAAAACCTCATCGATTATAGCTCGGCTATAGGCAAAGTATAATTGACAAGGGAAAAAACTCCCTGGAATACCTTAGTTGCTTAATCAAGTCATGGGGAACCGAGACACTCAGAATCCTACTAGCACACTTTATTACAAACCCCGTGGGGCCATGGTCATGTTGACTGAAAAACAAAACCGACTAGCCAAAATTGGCTAGGCACAAATGTTGGATCATCTGATACACTGGAGTACAAACATTCATCATGTTTGTCAAATGGCGGCTCTTCAGATAATCCAACTATGGTACAAAAAGTTGGTAACATCTGGCTCCAACTACGAGACGGGCACTTGATTAATCTATGGATCAAAGAAAGTGTTCGAGAATCCCAGAACATCGGTTTCCTGCATGGAAACATAAGTGTCTTAGTCCAACATTTTCATGATAAATAATGCCTAAAATGAAAATACCAACATAAAATATTTTTTGCATTTTTCAAAAATAAAAATCTTTCTTTTCCTAACATGTATGATGCAAATATGATATAATATTTTAATGTACAAAAGCTATGGTACATAAATATGGTACAAAAAGGTAAAATACATAAAGTACAACAAGATAAGGTTTAGGGATTTCCTGAGATGACCCCTTGGTCATCTTAAATGTTGTTTCGATAAAAGGGTTTCAGCTGTTGCCCATTTCTGGCCAATGGTATCATCTCCCCATCCATGGTATTTAGAAAGAAAGAATGTGTTCTAGCCTGGCAACGTATAATAAAAGGGCCTTTCCAAAGGCTGTCAAATTTTCCATGCTTCCCTAGCTTTTCTCCCATTTTTTCCCATGAGAGAACAGTATCTCCTACTTGGAAATCTCTAGGTTTAGCTGATTTGTCAAAAGTGGTCTTCATACTTTCTTGATGTCTTAGCATTTTGTCCAATGATGTCCTTCTGCTTTCATCAAGTTCGATGATCTGATTTGCCCTATCCTCTAATTCCAATTTTTCCGTACCATAATCACTCAGTATTTTAAAAATGGGTATTTGCATGCTGAATGGTAATGCTGCTGTGATGCCATAAACCAGTTCAAAGGGAGACTTCCCAGTGGAGTTCTTCTTGGTGATCCTATCTGCCCACAGAGCATACTTGATTTTGCTATCCCAATATCTTTTGTTATCACCCACAATTTTCTCAAGGATGGTCATCAAGTTCTTGTTTGAGGATTCTGCAAGTCCATTGCCCTGAGGATAGTAATCAGAAGAGTGTGATAGAACAATGCCATACTTAAAACAAAAATCATTCATTTTTGCTGAGTTGAAAGCCTTGGCATTTTCAGTTGTTATTTTCAAGGGAGTGCCAAATCGGGTGATGATCTTGTCCTCAACGAAGTCCATGATAACCTTGTTTGTGGCTGTTTTGGTGGGTATAGCTTCCACCCACTTAGTGAAGTAATCGGTTGCAGTAAGGATCCAGCAAAATCCATTGTTAGAGTTATCTTTGAACTTCCCGATAAAGTCAAGACCCCATTGCTGAAAGGGGGCAATGACAACTACTGGCGTAAGGGGTAAAGCAGCCAATTTAGGTTTTCCTATGAAAAGTTGACATTCCTGGCAATACTTGACATGTTTATAAACATCTGCAAAAATAGTTGGCCAATAGTATCCTGCTCTAAGGATTTTATGGGCAGTTGTATTTGCTGCATAATGGCCCCCACAAAATCCTGAATGGAACTCAGTCAAGATCTTTTTGGAATCTTGTTCATGTACACATCTAAGTATTACACTGTTTGGGTTTCTCCAACCCAAACCCTCCTGAGTGAGGCAATACCTAGTGGTTTTTAATCTAAGAGCCCTTGAGATGATCGGGGACATCTAAGTGTAGCAGAAAATATATAATGTCTGAGTACCAATGATTGTCAAGTGCTTGCAAAGCTGGTGTCATGCGAGGATTGGATGAAAGGTTTGCACAACTCATTTCAATGGCTTCTTCATTTTTCTGAGTTGGCATTTTAGCTAGACCCTGCCCCTTTATTAGTTTAGTGGGCCTAATCTTTAGATCATACTCCTGGATTTTAGATACTCATGTGCCCCTTGTTCCTAAGCAATCCTGCTGGGATAGGATGTCTTTTACTGCAGCATGGGGGACATATCCTATAACTCTTGAATAGCCAATGTATGTTCTGAAATGCTTTAGAGACTTCACTAAAGCATAGGCCTGTTTCTCCATGATAGTATATTTCAATTCTGAATTTTGAAGGGCTCTACTCATGAAGGCAATTGGTTGCTCGAACCCTTCGAATTTCTTCTGGAGCAACACCCCGGCAATTGTGTCTTCTGAGGCAAAAGAGAATATCATTAAATCTTTTGTGTAGTCGGGGCTGATTTCGGGAGAATATCATGAAATCTTTTGTGTAGCCAGGGCTGATTTTCGATTTCTAAACAAAAGATTTCGGGAGAATATCATCAAATCGAAAACTGACTACACTGGAGTGATCCCGAAGAAGAATAATGATAAATGAAGCCAACTGGGCGACTTACTATAAATAGATGCCCTTTCCAAGATTCTTGGAGAGCACACCAGAAACAGAAAATCACCCCAGAAACTGGCATATGGGTACTCCAAACCACCTGAGCTCATTGGAATCATCAAAAAACTCCTCTGATAATGTTGACACACATCCACAAGGTTAGTTCCAACTGCACTGCAAGGGAACCCTAAAATGGGGACATTACACATACCCTCTAAATCTCCAAATCCTCCATCTAGGTGTGCTTCAATTCAAAACCTATTTAATCTTCTAGGACACTTCATCATCACAAATCATTAAACTAGTGCTTGAGAAAGCTAGGCCACCTTGTTGTGTCTTTAGACATTGCATGTGGAAAACCCCTAGTTAGTACACAAAAATTTTAGTTGGTGTCACCTCCTGTGGTTAGTCTAGATTTCCCCTAGGGAATTTAGGAGACCTAAACAGAGAGATGCCTACCTGTGTGACACTTATGGGTACATCTCTGAGTTTTGCAAGTTTAAGCTGTTGATTTTCCTTGCAATCATAAGACTGCTAAATTTTGCAACAACAGTTCTGGACTGTTTTTGAGATGGTTGCAGTCCTGTATGGTCACTTGGATCAAAAAGAGCCAGGCATCTCTAGTCTAGATAGTGGAAGAAGGTGGAGAGGGAGTCTCACGAGTCCCAGTAAAGGCAATGAAATCTCCTTCTAATCTCATAATAGATGGCTCTCTAATTCAATCTCCTTTAAGTGCCATAGCCGGCAAGTCCACTCAGGACATGGGATGTGGTGATCTGTTTCCACCTAAAGATGAGTGCACACTCTAAACTAGTCGAGGGGTACCCTGAGGTCATGCATCCAATGTCTCCTTGTGTACTCAGGTATGATAATAATATTGTCCCTCCACTAAACCTTCAAAACTAAGCCCTACAAGGGAACCAACAGGAAACATAATAGATATGCTAAACCTGCAGGATCTGTCAAATCACAGTGAGCTTCCCAACAAAGGGGAGGTCCTTATGCTGCTAAACATGAAGTTTCCTCTGCAGTTGCTGAAGACTCCGCTCCCACATGAAAACTGACGAAATATCCACACCAAAGGGAATACCCAAATATCTAACATCACCCCGGACCAAATATAAGTTCAAGCCAAGCGAATCCAGTCAAGAGTAGAATCCAACCCTACCAGCCAAAGATCAGTCTCGTGATCACTGACCACAGTGCTTGATGCAAAACAACATGTGTCTGAACAAGCAAAAGCACCATCAACTGAACTCCTCTCAGCACTAACCAATCGAAGCAAATCATCAGCAAAATGGTTGTTGAACACCTCAGATCAAGGAGCAAAATACCATGCACTTGCCCATGAAGACAAGTAGCCTCCAACAAATAGCCCAAGGCATCAGCTGTCAGAACATACAAATATGTGGCTATGGTGAACACCTGTCTGGTTTCAGAAGATTCTTGACTCTAATAATTAAATTCACATCCAATGGCTCTCTTAGCTAACAATTCAGATTTAGGATTCTTTAAGTCAGCAAGATTCAAATTCGAATGTGCTTGCTGGTTTTCTTCTATTCCACCTTCTCCATCACCCACAAGGACTGGGCACTGGTCACACACACAATTCAAAGTATAATTTTACAAGTTCCAGCACTGATTTGAAATATTTGTTCACAGATTTCAAGAATCTGTTCGCTGATCTGTAATCATTATTTGCAGATCTGTGTATTTTACTTGCCGATGTGAAGTGTTTAATTGCAGATCTGTAGAGCTTCGATCAGCAGGACAATTTAGGAATACCCCACTAAGTTGACAAGCACCAACTCTAAAACAAGAGGGTTTGTGTTGGTGACAAAGGCACCTTCCCTGATCTGTTCATTCAGAACCCTTTGAGGTTGATTACTCAAATAACAATTTCAACTGATAACAACACCCAAGGAGAAGGCATCTCGGAAGTTTTGATCTACGGCCAAATCATGCTCTTGAAGATGCCCTATATATTTAGTGAATCTATTTGCATTACGATTCCACCAAAAAGTGCATCTAGTCTCTGCTTTAGTTTTGCACAGGGCACACTTTTTACTTAGTTACATAGTACATCATTGAACAAAAGTGATAGTACATCACATTTGATATCTTTGTTAATTGGCTGAAAATCTCAAAATCATAATTATTCATTGGGCTGTTACAAACTTACAGAACTGAAGTGAAACAAATCCATATGTACATTGCTTGAAAGTTATACAATCTTCATTACAGGAAATAAGGGTCATTGAGCAAACAAAGGTAAACGAGACCATTAATACTAAACATTTAGTTGAACTTGAAGATCTGATGGAAATCCCTTACAATAAACAGCTTATGAACCAAGTCCTTACAGCAGAATCCCTTTGTTAACTCTCCGCCATGCATATTCCTCCCATCCATGTGGCAATGCATCAATGTACTCCCGTGTGAGTATTGTGCTACTATTGCGCACCTGGACACTTCAACCATCGTGCAGATCAATAATATAATCTAAAAGAACTTGTAGATGCAAGTTTTTAGCCATACTGTTTACCCAAAGACAGCATGGAAAATAATCATCCCACCTATTTATTTCTGTGGAGAAGTCATAAAATCAAAAATATTGAAAATTAGAGGCTAGGACAGCTTGCCTGCTCCCATGTACTCAAGGCTTCACAAAGGTCGAAGTTGAACGATAAGCCCTCCAACTCTCCAGTCTTTGGATCTTTCTGGCAACATTTTGGTGTATACAGCATTATGAATGACCAGCAGGAAAGAGAAGTTTACAAGATGGCATTGTGTACTAAAGAAAGTTATCTTGTCAAAAAAATTATAAAGACAAATTAAATGCCTTCTACACAGAGCACTCTAAGAGATCTAAAAAACATACCCACTTGGGTACTGTGTCAATTGGAAACTTTAGAGTCACCCAACAGTAGTCTTTTCTCACAGCTTGCAAACCCAATCCATTTGCTCTCTATCATATAATTGAAAACATCCATTATCAGCACAGTAGTCCAGGCAAGCAGGCAGCAATAATTCAAACTTCAAGCCACTAAGCTGAGAGACAAACATGAAATAAAAGGCTATAGATCCTGCTATAAGTCGAACATGTAAATTTTCCCAAGAAGCCTCCATTAGAAAGAGTATCCAAAATTCAAGGTGGATAAGAAAGACAGAACATGGGGCAAACAAAAAATGTCTAGCCATGATATATTTTTGGGTTGTAGTGGAGACTGGAAATTTTGTTCTTTATTAGAGACCTAAAGATCTTTCAAGGGTGTCTGCAAAGAAGTGTGGAATTGTGGGTCTGACAAATCGGAGGAAAGGAAGCCTGCATTCGAAAAGAGAGTCACCACCATCTAGCCGTCTAGGGTTTAATAAGCCTTCCATCAGAGAATTAGCAGACAGAGATTAATAAACCAACAAATCAGTGATACACCGTCGTGCTGTCATAATAAGAGGAAACAAGTCATTGAAGAGGTCACGTATCAAAGACTTAGAGCCAGTGAACAAGTCCATCGTGACTTGTTCAAGCTGCCAAACAATTGCCAGGTTATATTGATACATGAGGAGTGAATGAGATCACTACCATGAGAATAAGTTGTCGTTCTAATTGAATTGTTCACCAACTAGGGAACCGCCAAAGCAGAGCCCATGGAAAAGTTGTCATATAGTCGGGCGTATTGGTGGGAATAGCAACAATTCCATGTGCGCCACCGCGTGAAGGTATAGCTTCCAAACAGGAGTTAAGATGCTCAAGTTGCATCTAAGAAGTCGAGAAAGAACACTGTCATGATATCGAATAGTGGGAGCTGCCATTAGTTGGTGAGGTTTTATGGGTCCACGACTCCACACATGTTTAATGATACTTAAAGTGTGTTTACAGTCAGGAATACAAAAATAGTGGCCACCATAAGCAGAGTCAATCCAGAACTGCCACCATACTAGGAATTGAACAATTGGAGAAGAGGAACCGGAGTAGTAGTATCCGTCACAGCATAGAACCATATTCCATGTGACAGATTATTCAGAATATGCAGGACAGAAGTAAGCCAAGTTCGTTCTATGACTGTTGAACCTAAACCAAGCCTGTATTGATACTAATTTTCAAGAAGACTATTTTTAAAAGGGTTTATCCATTTGTATTTAAAAAGTAAAGACTAAGTTTTGTTTAAGTGGTAGTCTAGAAAAGTTGTTTTCTCATTTTTTGGGCATAGAATAGAAATACTTTTGGGGACTTGAAAATGGGCTGTTTATCTCATATAATGCTGGATGGAAACGAAAATCTAAAGGTCAGAATTTTAAATCATGAAAACAGAAGATGCTTGCAATATATGAAATCAAATGTTTGGACAAACTTGTGTTGGGAAAAGAGATCAGGAGTGAAACCGATATAGATGCCCAAAAAGAGTATGATGCAAAGATTCGAGAGGTTGTGATACTGATGAAGCTCTTGGTAATGAATAAATAGATGCTTCCAAAACTTCAATATGGTAATGATGCATTTGTCATGTGGGGGAATCTACGAAAGATGCATATAACCTCAGACAAAGGTAGAGCATTTTTCCTTAAAAATATGTTATTCTCAATCAAAATGGAGGAAATTAACTCTTTATCAAATCATTTGCTAAAAATCAAGGATATTCAAGATCAATTGAAATCAAATGACAGGACAATGGAAAAAGAAGCTATGGTGGTTATAAACTTATAATTTTGAAAGTTTGCCTTCTTCATATGCAAATTTTATTGAGACCTTGAACATTACTAGCACTAATAAAGATTTGACCTTTGAGCAATTGAGCACTAAGCTCTTGCAGCAAGACAGATGAAATCAGTTTGGAATAGCAGTGTAGCTGGGGCTTCTAAGGTAGCCCTTGCAATGACGTTTAAGAGTAAGGGCGGCAAGGAAAGGGAAGAGAATAATGGAGCCAACTCTTCAAAGCCAAGGAAAAGTAGAAAAGCAATTAAATGCTTTTATTGTGGAAAAACAGGACATGTAAGCAATGTTTGCAGAAAGAAGCTGTGGAATGAAAAACACAACCCGGAGCATTCTTCCAATGATCAATCTGGAAAGAAACATGTTGATGTGGCTGAACACAAGGAAAGGGAAAAGTTCTCTGTGGTACGGTTGATTGGTATGTTGATTCTGTTGAGAAATATTGTTCGGACAGGAACTTCTTGAATAGGTTTCAATGTGAACGTGCAAGAAGTGATTCAAGACATTTCGAAAGTAACCACTTAGAAAAGGTAGGTAATAATTCTATTTTGTATTTCACTTTAGGAAAAAGCAAAAAGTCTTATGTTTTGTAGTTGAGTCTAATAAAGTGTATTTAATACAATAATGACTTAAAGTAGGATTTAATCTCAACCATCAATCTCAACATGGGATTAGGGTTTTGGTAAATTAGGTTTTCAAACAAAGTATAAATATAGACAAGATAGAAAGATTTAGACACAATTCACAGTCAAATAGGGAAGTGACCAGAGGAGAGAAAGTGCAGATCATACCAGACAGGAAGAGGAAGCCATACAGCTGATCCATATAGGTCATCCGTCATACAGTTTGTGTGAATTTATTTAATGCTTCCACTATTTACTATTTCCAGCTATTATGTGATTGATGCTATGTTCAGAATTTGAATTTCTGCAGTTAAATACATTCTGTAGTTGTTTTGTTTGATTGAGAACATAAGGACAGCAGTCACCTAGGCTAGCAAAATTTACAGATTCACGGGCATCTAGACATTTTACTAACGGTATTGATTGGTATGTTGATTTTGTAGAGAAGAACACAGGATTAGAGGAAAGGGAAATGTCCTACTTCAGCTAAGAGGAAATAAGGTAATGATTAAAGATGTCTATTATGTTCCTTATTTGGAGAAAAATTTACTTTTGAGTAGTATAATGTAGCATAGCCCACAGTTAGACATAAATTTCAGCAATAATAGGTGTTTTATTGTTGATAAGAATAGCAAAACAATGATTGCTATGGGTGTGGAAGAATAGGGTTTATTCTGGTTGCTAGAAGTTGAGAATGCAGGATTAGTTCAGCAGAAATATGGCTGTAATTTCACTGAAAACTCAACCATAATGCTTAGGGCAGGGAGGCATCAAGTGAGACACAGCTCAAAAATTGAATCCCTAGAAGATGTTTCCACTGAAACCAGTCAAAATTAGCAAGTAGAGAAGGCAAATAGCAGGTATATTTGTTAGAATTTTACTTAAGAGCAATTATGTTAGACTTTCATTCAATTCATCATTCACGTCATAATAATTGCATGCATAAGGATCACTGAAAGAAATACATTCAACAATAGACACAAAGATTTATCCTAGGAAAACCCTCTCATGGGAAAAACCCAGCAGAACTTCTCAGTATAGATTCGTCAACAAAGTACAATGTCAATACAACAAAGAGCTAAATCTCTCTCATAGAAAAATACACAATAAGCAAAGATAAGATAACCCCAAGTATATGTCTTCCTCCAGCTGCTGCTACTCTCTCTCTCTCTTGCACACTTGTTCCACTAGCTTGAGAGAACTTGCTTGATGTCTCTAAATGAGGAATGCGCCCACCCTATTTATGCTCTTTTCTGGCTGACTTTTCCACTATAGGACCGACTTCACTAGGTGATTGGGCCGACTTCTCTGGGGCAGTTTTGCCCATTGATTTCTGTGGGGCCGACTTGTCTATTTTCACTTGATTTCTTGAGTGTATTCTTTTAGGGTTTTACATTAGGGTTTATGCAATACAAGAATATCTTCCGCAGCTGCATATTATTTCAACACTCCCTCTCAGCAAGGAAGGTATTCTTCTGACACAATCTTCAACACTACTTCTACTGACTTGTAATTGACCATTTACTTGTTGACAAATCTCTCTATCACTAAAAGTTATGTACAAGCAAGCCCTTTGATTACATCATGCATTCAGGATCTCAGCATAGCATCTCACTAGTGGGGTGCAACCTCATCGTCCTTTCGGACCTTATGGGTCTTGGCGTCCCGTCGGACCTTTATGTCATTACGCGACTTCACCTAGCTCACACAGAATCTAGGTGACTAGTCCATGAATGACTACCCGCTACTGCCACACTCAGTGTGCTACTACCTCTTGAAGTCGCATATGTAACATATCACTCCATCTCATGAGGGGAGTCCATTTGGACCACTCCAAGCTTGTCCCTGAAGTATTCAAACTTTACCCTTAACAGAGGCTTGGTCAACACATCAGCTATCTACTCATCTGTCGCAACATACTGGAGCTTCACAGCTCCCTTCTGTACCATATCTCTAATGTAATGGTACTTGATCTCGATGTGCTTGGACTTGTCATGAAACACAGGGTTCTCTGACAACTTTATGCAACTCTGGTTGTCACAAAAGATACAAGTCACCTCTAACTCGAGATCAAACAGCCCTGCAAGCAATTTTCGAAGCCACACAGCTTCGCTACTGGTTGAACATGCTGCAATATACTCTGCCTCAGTCGTACTGAGTGCCACACAAGTCTACTTCCTGCTGAGCCACGAAATCATAGCTGAACCCAGACTCGAGCAACATCCTGATGTACTCTTTCAGTCTGCAACACTACCTACCCAATCTGAATTAGTATATCCTTGCAAACTTATCTCACGATCTGAAACATATCTAAGTCCATAATCCACTGTACCTTTCAGGTACCTCATCACATGCTTTGCCACAATCAAGTGAACATGTCTCAGCTCAACCATGTACTGACTCAAAGTGTTTACCACAAAGCATATATCTGGCCTCGTGTTCATCAAGTACATCAACGAACCAATCATATGTCTATACATGGTGGCATCCACTGTCTCAGATGAAGTATCACTTAATAATTTCATGTTTGTCACCACCGGTGTAGGCATGGCTTTACAATCCATCATCCCGAATCTCTTCAGGATCTCTACAACATATTTTCCTTGGTTAAGGAAAATCTCATCTGGTTTCTGCCACACCTTTAGGCCCAAGAAATAGTGCATCATACCCAAGTCTTTCATCTCGAATTCTGCAACAAACTTCCTCTTATACATGCAATGATGAGCTTCTCGTCCCCTATTAGAAACAGGTCATCCACATATAACAGTAGTATCACTGATCCACCATTCACAACCTTGTAGTAAAGGTTGGAATCTGCTTTACTCTTGGTAAATCCCAAGCTCGTCAGAAAGCTGTCAATTCTGTCGTACCATGCCCCGGGTGCTTTCTTCAATCCAAACAAGGCCTTCTTTAATCTGCACACATGTGTTTGTCTGTCATGTGTCTCAAATCCTTGTGGCTTCTCCACATACACTTCCTCTTCTACTACACCATTCAGAAAAGTTGTCTTCATGTCCATATGATGTACCTTCCACTTCATTTTTGCAGCTATAGCAAGTATAGTTCTAATTTAAGTGTATCTTGCTACTGGAGCAAAAGCCTCTTCGTAATCTATTCCTTCTTTCTAGGAGAAGCCACATGCAACGAATCTTGCCTTATACTTGTTGATACTACCATCTATTGAATGCTTCGTCTTGAAGATCCACTTTGAAGATACTGTTATCACACCATAGTAGCAGGGCTACTATTCTTGTGCAGCAGATATCTGCAGATTCCAGAGCTTCCTTTATTCCAGAGCATGGCTATATATTTTGGATCACTCATGATCAGAGCAGTACATTATTCAGATTTGTATATGACCTTGTGTCAAGGCTGAGCCTTGAGAGTTCAGATTTGATGACTGATGTGACCACTTATCCAATTACAGTTTCAGTTCAGTGCCTAGAGATGTATTGCAGCAGTGTTTCAGATGATACATGATGATTATTATTATGATGATGTTGTATGATCTGTGGATATGTTCTCACTGACTGTGGATTATTAGCTTGTTGATTTAGTCATGATCATAGCACGTGCTTGGTATATTATTCCTGATGTGGCAAATTATTTAAAATGAACTGTAAATCATAAAATGGACAATTGCTTGCACATTTAGGTCATTTAACAAAACTTGCTGGTTCTTCACCTTACATAGACATGGTCTTTCCCGACACCAGTTGTCTGCTAGTGTAGGCTCCATATTCACTTGACTCCATCCATACATGACCTTCCTGTTTGACTTTAAGCCCTGACTTGTCTCATTTGACTTTCTGATACCGAGGACTTCCCCATTTTTCTACCTCTGTGTTTGGACCGCATCCCTGTTTATCCAGTGTCTCGGCTCTGAGTTGGTGACAGAACTTACCTTTGGTGAGTTGGATTGTAGGCCTAAATCATTCTGGTCGGTTGTCCCGATGTTTGGCATTGGCTCGAACTCCCCCTAGTCACTTGAGATGTTGTTGGCTAAAACTGAAAGCTCATGTTCTACCTATGGAAACTAAAAAATTCGCCCATGGAAACAAAAAAGGGCAAGAGCAATGAAAAGCTAAAAATACTCCTCGAAGAGTATAAGAAAGGTCCAAAAGCAATGGTTCTTAAAAGTTATATCTAAACAATTGCTGACCTTGTATAAATATATGAAAAACATGCCCTGGATGCAAGCTGCAACTAGTTGTGCTTCTCAGCACATCTGAAATCCGAAGGGTTATGTAGGCCAAAAAGGCCATGGAATAAAATTGAATGATCCTAATGAAACTGGATCAACTTGATGTAGACATGATGCCTAAGTTGAATAAGCACTCTCTAAACAACTTATCCATTTGTGAGGCACAGCCATCCCCCGTGTTCTTTTGTCCAGCACAGAGTTTGTAGCTTCCCCCTTCTCCCAGTTCAAAGTATTTTTGAGTTAAGTTAGACAAGTCAAACCCTTGGCCCAACCTTGCTCCTAGCCTTCATCCTTCACTAGCAGTTTGACCATGTCCAATGGGTGAGTTTGTCATTTGAACTATTGTGCAAGTAATTTTATATAACAACGGAATATGTTAACTCGATTAATGCCACTGAATGGATTTTATACTTTGAGCTTAGCTGTGGGAATGATTAGAGAAGCATTGTCTTAGTCTACTGATGTGATTTATCCTTGATTATATATTCTTGGGATCTGTGATGATGTGGACCATGTATGGATGATTATTGATGATGATTTATGGGCCCACATGTTTGATGATGATATCATATGATGGACATATGATGCAGATGATGTTTGATCCAGTTCAGCAGGTTTATTACTACTTCAGATCAGCAGATTATACATTGTCCATATATGGTGGACCCTACAGCAGGCCCATTAGGGCAACCCAGGGTGTATGAGTACTCATTCCTAGTGGATTTGGGTCTTCTGGATCCATTGAGACACTTATCTTTCAGTTCCGGGCACTTCTGATAGTGATTGTTGCAGTTTTACACTTGTTGACCAGATTGGGGGCTGATTTCCCAGCCTGAGCAGCAGGGGCCCTGAGAGGCCAGTTCACCTAGGGCGCTGATGATGGAGGGGGTGGTCCAGCCACTTGTTATTACCATTTATCCCCCCTTCCGGAGAGCCTGGTGGGCTCAGATGGACAGCGCTAGCACCCTAGGAGGCAGTTTTGGCACTTTCACAGTTCCCGAGGCAGTTAAAAAAATGGAAAAAGTGGTCACTGAGGAAATCGATTTGGGCAATTGAGGCAAGGTTTTGGCATTTGGTCTTCACAGAGGTCTTCCAGGGTGGCATCACTACCTTCCAGTCAGTTTTCACCATGTGGGTATGCCCAGATTGATCACAGGAGGACATTTACTGCTTGACTGTCATGGATTCTGAGGACAGTTTTGATCATTTATATTATATTGGACATATTTTATTATTTTATTGTGCCTTGGGGATGAGCTAGTAAGGATTAATACCTCCTAGCCCCACCATGAGCTTATATTGTAATGTCCTAGTCACCATGAGGTGGATTTTGGTGCTTATATTTCCTCTAGTGGATGACGTCACCCCCTTTATGTACCTTTTAGTGGGGGCGCTATCATTATATGGGTGATCCATGTGATATATTGTTATGATTTATTATTAGCCATTGATTAGATCTTGAGATCTTTTAATCTTGGCCACTCATGTAAAAAGTGGTTAGGATTGTACTCTCTCCCCATCCTATTTAAGGAGGGAGCCTCTCATTGTAAAATTCATCTAGAGATTTTTGGCTCTTGGCTCTTGAAATAAAATTTCTATCTTTTGGAGTACATGCTTGGATTGGAGTGAATGTTGGTTGTTTCGATTGTAAATGCTATTGTCCATTGCACTGGAGGATCTATTGTAGCTATCTTGCATATTTGCCATATTTTATTTGCAGGTTAAGAGGGCGATTTTGACAAGTGCGAATTGGTGGGGAGGCTTGCCCTTCAAGCTTGGAAGAAGTCGTTTTGGGTTTGACAGGGAGTAGTTTTGCCTTTGTGTCAACTATTCTATGTTTCTCTCTCTCTTGCTTGTATCTACCTTCAATTTGTTAAACTGATTGATGCTTTGCTCCTTGGCTTGACAGGTTAGAAGGAATCACATGTGGCTTGGAAAAATCGATTTGGCAAGAGGGCTTCAACAATTCTCCATTTGATCTTTGGCAAAGTAATCCTCGTCTCAACTAGCATTCATCTCTTCATCCAGGTATGTTCCAAGAGGTATGATCTTCTCTTCCTTGAATCTTCCATAATTTCTAGATCATAAAAACCCTAATCAAATTAAAACCCTTATTTTTGGTATTTTTCAGATCTACTTAGATCTAGCCTTGCAATTGAAAAGATATCAAAAACCCACCTCTATAGGATCCACCCCTAGTTGGATCTATAGTTTGGTGGTGATTGGCTAAAAATTGACACACTTTTCAATGCAAAAAGCCTTCTTGAGCCTAAATCGATTTTCATAAGAGAAGCTTGTTGGGTTAGATCTAGCACATGGGTAGGTGAGATCTCACTTGATTTGAAATCTAGACACTTGATAACCTAGACCCACGTCTTTACTTTGGTGAAAACTACCTTGTGGACATCTCTCCATGTTTTAAGGGGTTGAAACCCCCTTTTGATTCTCTTGGTATCTTAAAACTTAGATCTACTAAGATCTAGCCATTGGGTTCACTTGAATTTTTGAACATACATAGATCGGGACACTAGCATCCCGGATCTACAATTTGGTGGCCATTGGACTTGATTTGGTCCACCAAACCCATTTTTTTACCTTCCTTGGGCAAGTCGCACCCCCTTGAAGATTTGAGTTGGTCCACTTTTAGGAGGTGGGTGTTGGAGATTTTCGTGGATTTGGAATCCCCATGTCTTGAAACCTAGGTCCGTACTGTCTTTTTGTCACGATCCACCTTGGGGGTTGCATTCCTTGTTTCAAGGGATTGTGGTCCACTTAGGGTAATCACTTAAAAACCTAGATCTAGTAAGATCCAACCATTGGATCTCATCCAACCCACTTGACTTGGCTTCTAGGTGTCCCGATCTACACTTTGACATACTTCTTGACCCCATTAGCCCATCCAACAAGGCACTAGTCCTTCTCCAAGCAAGTCGCACTCCTTGGGATTTGTGTCAAACCCTAGGTCTAGCACATGGGTACTCCTAAAACCAACTCCAACTTATAGATCTAGCCTATACCTAACCTATAGTACCAACCTCATACCTAACTTCACCTTGTGGGTCCACCTAGAACCGTTTCACGCTTCCCAAGAAAACAAGACCCACTTGTGAAAACACATGGTACTATACCTAGTAATCATACCCCACCATGTGGCCTAAACCATACATAGGTTGAAACACTAACTATCCATTACACCACCTTCAACCATTCCTTAACCATTTGGTCCACTTAGCCTTGCATTGGTTTCCGTAACTCATCATTTACCTACCCTTAGAAACCTTTGTTTGGGTCCAATCAACTGTGATTGGGGTATAGGGTCTCCCCCTTGGTCTAGTTACACCTTGACCTAAAGCGAAGAGTGCCTCGGTTGACGTGACTCCCGCATTGCATTGGGAACCGTGGCATCTCTTGGGTCACCTCTTTAGTTGCCTATCTCCTCTACCGTCCCGGATGGGATACCTCTAGGGGCAACTACAAGTTGTGTGATAACAGATACCACTGACTTATCTTTCGGTCTCGGCACAACATCCCAAACATCATTCTTTATAATGGACTGGTATTCTTCAATCATGGCATCCTTCCATACTTTCTTCTCTGCAACCTCTTCATAACAAGTAGGCTCTTCATCAATGATATCACATAACAATGCCACATAGCTGGAATATGGTCTCGGTTTCTTGCTTACTCTAGAAGATCCATCTGGAACACCATACTTCTCAGCATCTTGGATAATCTCACGAGCCCAAGCCGGTCTCCTCTTATGTGTAATCATCTCTTGAGGTGGCTCTATAGGTCTTTGAGGTTTTGTCATGTCATGTTCCTCTGGAACATACTCTTCAGGTGTAACCTCATCATTTTTGTTTGTTTCTGCAACTATAGGAGCTTCGACTCCTCATCATGGTCCTCATTTGAATGATTATGTTTGGATCTGCCAAAGGCTGCATCTTCATCGAAGGTAACATCTCTACTAATCTCAATCTATCTGTAATCAAGGATGTAAACTCTGTATGCCTTCGATGTCTCACTAAATCCAACAAATATACCCTTCTTGCCTGAAGGATCCAACTTCAATCTTTTCTCCTTGGGAACATGCACATACACTAGACAGCTAAATATCTTCATGTGGCTAACTTCTGGCTTTTCTCCTATAAACATTTCTTCTGGTGTCTTGTTCCCATGTGCACTGTGAGAAATTCTATTATGTACATATATAGCAGTCATGGCTACTTTTGCCCATAAATGCATCGGTAAGTCTTGATCATGTATCATGGCCTTCACTGCTTCCATTATAGTCCGGTTCTTTCATTCTGCTACACCATTCTATTGCGGATTGTAGGGAGTAGTGAGCTCCCTCTTAATCCCAGCTTCTCTACATAAAACTTTGAAGTCTTCTGATGTAAACTCTCCTCCATTATCTGACCTCGAGATCTTTATCTTCCTTTTAGAAATATTTTCTACAAGAGCCTTGAATTATTTGAACTTGTTAAACACTTCATTTTTAGCTTTTAAGAAATAAATCCAAGTTTTACAAGAATAATCATCAATAAAAGAAACATAATATACATACTCGCTTAATGAAGTAACTGACAATGGTCCACATACGTATGAATGTACGACGTCCAAGATTCCTTTGGCTTTGTTGTCATTGCTTGGAAACGGGTTCTTCACATTGTTTCCTTGAGCACATCCTTTGCAAACACCATCATGATCTACCTAGATCTCTGGCAAACCTGTTACCATCTTGCTCACGATCGGAAATGCTTTGTAGTTTAAGTGAGCAAGTCTTCTATGCCATAGTTCACTTGGGTTCACGGTAATATGTGCAAGAGCTGAAACTGAGTGTCCCTTCAACTTGTATAGTCCTCCTTCAATACCAATCACAACTGCATCAACAACGGTCTTTCCTTTTGGCCACATGACAACTTCTCCATCCACGAAGGCAACTCTGAATCCTTTCTTATCCAATGCTGAAATGGATAGAAGATTCTTCTTCAAACCAGGTACATATAACACATCCTTCATCTTCATGGGTTTTCCGGAATCCAAACTGTAGGAGGCTTCTCCTACACCTTTAATAGAATACTGATAATCATCTCCAAGCTTCACCTTATGAGGTGAATCCTTCTGAATCAAACTTGTGAGAGAATCCTTGTAACCAGTCATGTGCTTAGAAGCACCTCCTACACCTTTAATAGAATACTAATAATCATCTCCAAGCTTCACCTTATGAGGTGAATCCTTCTGAATCAAACTTGTGAGAGAATCCTTGTAACCAGTCATGTGCTTAGAAGCACCACTATCAACAAGCCCTGTGTCACTTCCATGAGTGACTATTCTTGTAAGAGCTGATATCAAAACATATTCTTCACTTGAATCATCGGGTTCATCATCTTCTACGATATGAGCATGTCTTTTTCCTCTTCTGATTTGATCTCTTACTTGAGGACAATTTCTTGCAATATGTCCCACTTCTAGCAATTGTAGCATCTGAAGTTTGAGTAATCCCTTTGAGTCTTTTGAGACTTCTGAAACCTTTGAGACTTCTTTGAAGGATGAACTTCTTTTATGCTCGTTTATTTCTTTGTGTGTGTTGCTAGTGCTTGGTCTTCATCATTACCCAATTTTTGTTCTCTTGCTACCAATCTAGCTTCTTCTTGAGTACATTCTTCCCAAAGTCTACTAAACTTTGCTAACTTCGTTCTAGAACATATTCCCTAGATGAAGGATTCCCATGACCTTAGAAGGCCATTCAAAGTAGTCATCACTACTTTTGCTTCCTCAACCATGTCTCCAATAGCTTCAAGTTGTTCCTTGATCTGAGATACCCTTGTGAAGTAGGATTGAATGGATTTTGCCTCCTGCATCTTCACATTCTTGAGTTGAGTTCTTAGGGTCATCTTTTGGTTGATGTTCTTGCCTTCAAACAAACTGGACAAGGCATTAAACATTTGCTTCGGAGTCTTCTTTGATGAAACATGAGGGATCAAGTGATCTTTGATAGAATCAGCAATGATCCTCTTTGCCCTAACCATGTTCTTCTTGTGCCTTGCCTTAGCCTCATCTCCCTCTAGCTCCGCAACCTCTTCTTCAACATACTTTTCCAAGTCATTTTCTTCTAGGATGAGGAGCATCCTATACTTCCATGCTCTGAAGTTATCATCCCCTTCAAGCTTCTCATCAAGCTTGGTGATGTTTGTCATCTTGCCAAATCTGGTTCTGGAAACCCTAGCAAGAGGGTCAAAATTGAAAGTTCTTCAATGGAGAATCTGATCCACTAGAAAGATGCAACCTCCCAAGGCGAGTTGAGCAAAGCTCCTTTTCACTCAAATCTGTGGACAAAACAAGCAAAAACTGGAAACCCTAATTTCTGCAGTTTCTGCAGAATTTAGGTCAAAATTGAAAATTCTCGGATCAGAGATCTAACTCCACAGATAGATGCGCCCTCCTAGGGTGAGTTGAGGAATGTTAATATCGAGCTTGATCTATGGATGGAAACCCTAGAAACAAGAAGCCCTAGTTTCCAACTTCCCCAATTGTCGCAATGCTTTCTTTCATTCCTGCTCTGATACCATGTTAGAATTTTACTTGAGAGCAATTATGTTAAACTTTCATTCAATTTATCATTCACATCATAATAATTGCATGCATAAGGATCACTAAAAGAAATACATTCAACAATAGACACAAATATTTATCCTAGGAAAACCCTCTCACGGGAAAAACCTAGTAGAACTTCTCAATATAGATTCGTCAATAAAGTACAATGTTGATACAACGAAGAACTAAAGCTCTCTCATAGAAAAATACACAAGAAGCAAAGATAAGATAACCCCAAGGATAAGATAACCCCAAGAAGCAAAAGATAAGATAACCCCAAGGATATGTCTTCCTCCTGCTACTGCTACTCTCTCTCTCTCTCTCTCTCTCTCTTGCACACTTGTTCCACTAGCTTGAGAGAACTTGCTTGATGTCTCCAAATGAGGAGTGCGCCCACCCTATTTATGCTCTTTTCTGGCTGACTTTTCCACTATAGGGCCGACTTCACTGGGTGACTAGGCCAACTTCACTGGGTGACTAGGCCAACTTCTCTGGGCAGTTTTGCCCATTGATTTCTGTGGGGCCGACTTGTTTATTTTCACTTGATTTCTTGAGAGTATTCTTTTAGGGTTTTACATTACGGTTTATGCAATACAAGAATATCTTCCACAGCTGCATATTATTTCAACAATATTTTGCATTATCTTATGTAATTCATAAGAAAAAAACCCTTAGGGAGGGAGAAGATGAAGTGGTAAAGAAGTCACTCAGGTAGGGTGAAGATGATGGTGCTTCCTCAAAGAAGCAAACATAAAATCTTGATATGTGAAACCACCAAGATGTGGAGGAGGTGAGTTCAGGGAACAAGCCTAATTCTATGTCAATGGTGGAAAGGCTGACTACTCAACCAACATTGGCAGGGCTACTATTCTTGTACAGCAGATATCTGCACATTCCAGAGCTTACATTATTCCAGAGCATGGCTATATATTTTGGATCACTCATGATCAGAGCAGTACATTATTCAGATTTGTATATGACCTTGTGTCAAGGCTGAGCCTTGAGAGTTCAGATTTGATGACTGATGTGACCACTTATCCCATTACAGTTTCAGTTCAGTGCCTAGAGATGTATTACAGCAGTGTTTCAGATGATATTGGATGATTATTATTATGATGATGTTGTATGATCTATGGATATGTTATCACTGACTGTGGATTATTATCCTGTTGATTTAGTCATGATCATAGCATGTGCTTGGTATATTATTCCTGATGTGGCAAATTATTTAAAATGAACTGTAAATCATAAAATGGACAATTGCTTGCACATTTAGGTCATTTAACAAAACTTACTGGTTTTTCACCTCACATAGATATGGTCTTTCCCGACACCAGTTGTCTGCTAGTGTAGGCTCCATATTCACTTGTCCCCATCCATACATGACTTTCCTGTTTGACTTTAAACCTTGACTTGTCTCATTTGACTTTCTGATACCGAGGACTTCCCCATTTTTCTACCTCTGTGTTGGACCGCATCCCTGTTTATTCAGTGTCTCGGCTCTGAATTGGTGACAAAACTTGCCTTTGGTGAGTTGGATTGTAGGCCTAAATCATTCTGGTCGGTTGTCCCGATGTTTGGCATTGGCTCGAACTCCCCCTAGTCACTTGAGATGTTGTTGGCTAAAACTGAAAGCTCATGTTCTACCTATGGAAACTTAATAAATTCGCCCATGGAAACAAAAAAAAAAGGGCAAGAGCGATGAAAAGCTAAAAATACTCCTCGAAGAGTATAAGAAAGGTCCAAAAAAGCAATGGTTCTTAAAAGCTATATCTAAACAATTGCTGACCTTATAAATATTTAAAAAAACATGCCCTGGATGCAAGCTGCAACTAGTTGTGCTTCTCAGCACAATCTGAAATCCGAAGGGTTATGTAGGCCAAAAAGGCCATGGAATAAAATTGAATGATCCTAATGAACCTGGATCAACTTGATGTAGACATGATGCCTAAGTTGAATAAGCACTCTCTAAACAACTTACCCATTTGTGAGACACAGCCATCCCCCGTGTTCTTTTGTCCAACACAGAGTTTGTTGCTTCCCCCTTTTCCCAGTCCAAAGTATTTTTGAGTTAAGTTAGACAAGTCAACCCCTTGGCCCAACCTTGCTCCTAGCCTTCATCCTTCACTAGCAGTTTGACCATGTCCAATGGGTGAGTTTGTCATTTGAACTATTGTGCAAGTAATTTTATATAACAACGGAATATGTTAACTTGATTAATGCCACTGAATGGAATTTATACTTTGAGCTTAACTGTGAGAGTGATTAAAGAAGCATTGTCTTAGTCTACTGATGTGATTTATCCTTGATTATATATTCTTGGGATCCGTGATGATGTGGACCATGTATGGATGATTATTGATGATGATTGATGGGCCCACATGTTTGATGATGATATCATATGATGGACATATGATGTAGATGATGTTTGATCCAGTTCAGCAGGTTTATTACTACTTCAGATCAGCAGATTATACATTGTCCATATATGGTGGACCCTACAGCTGGCCCATTAGGGCAACCCAGGGTGTATGAGTACACATTCCTAGTGGATTTGGGTCTTCCGGATCCATTGAGACACTTATCTTTCAGTTCCAGGGCACTTCTGGCAGTGATTGATGCAGTTTTACACTTGTTGACCAGATTTGGGGCTGATTTCCCAGCCTGAGCAGCAGGGGCCCCGAGAGGCCAGTTCACCTAGGGCGCTGATGATGGAGGGGGTGGTCCAGCCACTTGTTTTTACCATTTACCCCCCTTCTGGAGAGCCTGGTGGGCTCAGATGGACAGCGCTAGCACCCTAGGAGGCAGTTTTGGCACTTTCACAGTTCCCGAGGCAGTTAAAAAAATGGGATAAAGTGGTCACTGAGGAAATCGATTTGGGCAATTGAGGCAAGGTTTTGGCATTTGGTTTTCACTGAGGTCTTCCAGGGTGGCATCACTATCTTCCAGTCAGTTTTCACCATGTGGGTATGCCCAGATTGATCACAGGAGGACATTTACTGCTTGACTGTCATGGATTCTGAGGACAGTTTTGGTCATTTACATTATTTTGGACATATTTTATTATTTTATTGTGCCTTGGGGATGAGCTAGTAAGGATTGATGCCTCCTAGCCCCACCATGTGCTTATTTTATGATGTCCTAGTCATCATGAGGTGGATCATTGTACTTTTACCCCTCTAGTGGGATGACATCACCCTCTTTTGTACCATTTAGTGGGGGCGCTTTTGTTATATTGGGTGATCCATGTGGTTGTATGATGAGATCTTATAATCTCAACCACTCATTTGATGTAGTATTGTAGAGTGGTATAGGGTTTTGGTCTTTATTATCCTATATAAGGAGGAGACCCCCCATTGTATAGCTCACCTTTGGAGCTCTGGAATATTGGAATAGAAGATTTTTTGTGGAGCACATCTCTCTTGCATTGTGGATTCTCTTGCATATTGAATATACAGTATCTCTTCTATGTATCATTGTGGATTTTGGTGCTTCTTCTAATCTTTTGACAGGAAAGTCGAATTGGTGGAGAGGAGGGCGACTTCATGAAGGTTATTGTTGGAGGGATCCACATATTCTCTCTTGGGTTGATCTTGTGACAGGGAGTATCATTATTGTATCTTCGTGACATAGTTGATACTTTCTATTACATCTTTCTACCATTTTCATAATCATCTTGCTTGACTTGTTTCTTTGATCTTGTCTTGTAGGAGGAAGACGATTTGGCTATCTTGGAGAAGGACATTTTGGTTGGAGCTCTTGGATCTCACTCTTGAATATACACATAGGAGAATGCTATCAATTTGCAAGGTGGCCATAAGCAATTGAGGTAAGATCTACAAGGTATGTGCCTCTTTCATCCATTCTATCTTCATTGGTCATAAAACCCTAATTCATTAAAACCCCAATTTTGGTATTTCTTAGATCTACTTAGATCTAGCCTTGCTCTTGAGAAGATATTAAAAACCCACCTCTATAGCATCCACCCCTAGTTGGATCTATAGTTTGGTGGTGATTGGCTTAAAATTAACCCATTTTTCAAGGCAAAAAGCCCTCTTGACCCAAATCGCACCCCCTTGTAAGAGGCTTGTTTGGTTAGATCTAGCACATGGGTAGGTGAGATCCCACTTGATTTGAAATCTAGACACTTGATAACCTACCCCCAGATTCTTACTTTGGTGAAATCTACCTTGTGGACATCTCTCCATGTTTTAAGGGGTTAAGACCCCCTTTTTGAATTCCTTGACACCTCAAAACTCAGATCTACTAAGATCTAGCCCTTGGATTGACTTGAATTTTTTACCATACATAGATCGGGGTACTAGCTACTTGGATCTATAGTTTGGTGGCCATTGGGCTTGATTTGGTCCACCAAACCCTCATTTTAGCCCTCCTTGAGCAAATCGCACCCCCTTGAAAATCTGAGTTTGTCCACTTCTAGGAGGTGGGTGTTTGAGATTTTCGTGGATTTGGAATGCCCATGCCTTGAAACCTAGGTCTATACTGTCTTTTTGTCACGATCCGCCTTGGGGGTTGCATTCCTCGTTTCAAGGGATTGTGGCCCACTTTGGGTCATCACTTAAAAACCTAGATCTAGTAAGATCCAACCATTGGATCTCATTCAACCCACTTAACTTGGCTTCTAGGTGTCCCGATCTACACTTTGACATACCTTTTGACCCCATTAGCCCATCCAACAAGGCACTAGTCCTTCTCTAAGCAAGTCGCACTCCTTGGGAATAGTGTCAAACCATAGATCTAGTATGTGGGTACTCCTTGAATCAACTTAGATCCATAGATCTAACCTTCACCTAACCCATAGTACCAACTTCACACCTAGCTTCATCTTGTGGGCCTACCTAGAACCATTTCACACTTCCCAAGAAAACAAGACCCACTTGTGTAAACACATGGTACTATACCTAGTCATCATACCCCATCACGTGGCCTAAACCATACATAGGTTGAAACACTAACAATCTCTTACATCACCTTCAACCATTCCTTAACTCTTAGGTCCACTTAGCCTTGCATTGGTTTCCGTAACTCATCATTTACCTACCCTTAGAAACCTTTGTTTGGATCCAATCAACTGTGATTGGGTATAGGGTCTCCCCCTTGGTCTAGTTACACCCTGACCTAAAGCGAAGAGTGCCTCGGTTGACGTGACTCCCACCTTGCATTGGGAACCGTGGCATCTCTTGGGTCACCTCTTCAGTTGCCTGCCTCCTCTACCGTCCCGGATGGGATACCTCTAGGAGCAACTACAAGTTGTGTGATAACAGGTGAGTTCAGGGAACAAGCCTAATTCTATGTCAATGGTGGAAAGGCTGACTACTCAACCAACATTGGCTCTCATCCAGTTGGTGAGTCAATGGTCAGACAAAAAGATGGTGACGTAAATTATACTTCAACAACCTTGCCAAATACAGGTCACTTCTAGTTGCTATTTTGAAGATCTTATATTGTGGATTGCAACAAACATCGTGCTTGTCCAAAGCCTTTGTCTATTTGTATCTTGAACAAGCATGTAAAATGGCCATTATGGGAAGGTGTTGGAGATAATGGTTATATTTAGAACTTTGATATATTAGGACTTAGACGTAGATGAATAAGAAAGTTTCACTAATAAAGTAACCAACAAGGAAACCCCATATGGAGTGATCTACAACACAAGGATGTACATGTGTCAAACTAGGGTCTATCCAACCCTCAAAGTGAAACACCCTTAAAGCAAGATCCTCCTTGGGCTCAACAGCCCTCCTCCAAGATGGTGCGCTCTCCAACAAGCTATTAGTCCAACACCCCCTCTTCCACAATGATCCACAATCCAAGTTTCCTCATGCAAGGCACTCCTCTCATAGCTATGTGCCACATGTCCTCTCATGTGCTCAATGTTATTCTCATGTTTCCTAGTGTGATCACTAAGCTCCAACTCTTCTCCTCGACATGTCTCAAGGTCCATCACCAACCTCCATGAAGTATGCTCCTCAACCCTATTGTCCTCAAGTCAAGTGTCGAACCTCCAAGGTGTATTTCACACGGTTCGAAGATCCAAGGGCTAAATGCCCTCCTTTGAGTGCCTAGCACTCCTTTTCCAAGGTAAGTACCTCCCTTAATCGAGCAACTAACTCCCTCATTATGTGCACCCAATGTGTTAGTCATCATGTTGATCAAGAGAATAACCTACTAGGTAAGGGCACTTATTAGCACTCTATCCAAGGTCAAGCATCCACCCAAACTAAGCTATCCACACGTCCATGAAGCATCACCAAAGGGGCTAGGAGACTTAGCACTCTCCTAGAAAGGTGAAAACCTTTTAGAATAGGCCCAAAAGCTAACATGTGCCTTAGCAGGCTCTTCGTGTTGGATATTATATATTTCATCCTGGAGGTCCTACGTAACTATAGCTTGTAACATGGCTCATTTGTCATTCCTCCAATGTCATTCTAATGTCCCCTATCTCTTTCCAAATGATACACATGCAGAGGTCCTTCATCATGGCACCATCGATTCCACAAGATATTGAAACAAGGGAGTCTCTCTAGCTCCCTACATTTAGTCAAACTTAACTTGTAGAATGGTGGGTTGCAAAATAGAGATTCCTAAATTAAAATAACACAAATGAAGCAAGGATCTAATCCTTATGTTCTACCCCAATAACATACAACCCAGGAAAAAATGCAAGATACAATAGGTAACAATTCAATGATGATCACAATAATTTAAATATCAAGGACACAGTCCCAAAGCTGAATAATAGTTGCATACAAATGGGTCACACCTACTATGCAAGCTCTTAGTCTTGGATATTATATATTTCATCTTGGAGGTCCTATGTAATTGTAGCTTGTAACATGGCTCTTTGCCATTCCTCCAATGTCATCCTAAAGTGCCCTATCTCTTTCCAAATGATACACATGTAAAGGTCATTCATCTTGGCACCATCACCTCCATGAGATGTCGAAACAAGGGAGACTCTCTAGCTCTCTACGTTTAGTCAAACTTAACTTGTCGGATGGTGGGATGCAAAATAGAGATTCCTAAAATAAAATAACAGTGAACACAAATGAAGCAACGATCTCATACTTATGTTTTACCCCAATAACATAGAACCCAAGAAAAAATGCAAGATACAATAGGTAACAATGCAACGATGATCACAATAATTTAGACTTCAAGGATACCATCCCAAAGCTGAATAATAGTTGCATACAAATGGGTCACACGTACTATGCGCACAAATGGATTAGAGAAGAACAATAACATCTTCTTTGCCAAGAGCAGGTAATATGTTGTTATTGATGTACATTTATATTGATTTATTCTTTTGGGGCAAATGTTGCTTATAGAAACTTAAAGTTGTCCTTTGGCTAAGCTACCATGATATAAGGAGCGTTTCTATGTCATCCAAATCACCCAAGACTTCACAACCTCATCTGCACCCACTAGAAGGGGTTTGAACCTAAGCCTCTGCATTAACACAAGCCCGATCACCTCATTGCTTGCCGATAGCCCACAAGTTTTTAATGAAATATATGTTGCATTTTCAATATTAAAGGAAAAAACACCAAAGATTGAGCTCCTCCCCACTATTGTTTAATGATCATGGAATCATGTTTTCTAGGCCAAGGGTCATTTGCTTATGCTTGTTGTTATGTTTTGTTATGGTCTTGTCATATTGCTACAATATGCCCAAGGGATTAATTTTAGTTTAGAGGGAGTTTTTTGTTTGTAAAAACCCCAATTTTGGTTTTAGCTAGTGCTTGTGATGATTGGGCATGCCACCCATTTTTTTGTATTAGATGTGTACGTACATACTTGTTTATATCAATAGCCAAGGAAGCATTTTATCAAAAGTAATGTAATAGATTAAATAAAAGACATTAAGATTCTTCTTACTTTTCCATTTTTTTTCTTTTGGTCTATTCTTTGTCAAATCTTTTAGAATTATTTCTTTTGAACCACCCTTCCAATATCTAAGGATTAGTGCTTATCCAAGCTGAAATTCTTTTAGAATTCTGCAGTTCAATGCCCATAATAACATAAGATAAGATAGGATAATTTTATTAATGTCCAACTACTGACCACAAATAAGTCAAAGGGGCTGCTAAGTACAACAATGTGAGAAACAAGTGGGAGTGCAAAGGCCGCCGCCCCTAAAAAGGCATATTAAAGAATGAAGTGGATCTAAAGTTCTAAACTATGCTATGATAGATAAGATCAGTAAACGCATAATTATTGTTGTTGTGGTTGCTTATAAGAAACATATGATTAATTCCAACCTTTATTTATGAATCTTTCACCCTCCTCCCTTGATATACTTGAATATATATCGAACCCATATCCTTCCAGAATACATCTCAGATGGTTCATGGAACTGTATCTTGAAGGAATACAACAAATATTTATATGGGATTTGTACATGACTCATACAAGATATATATGTTAAGGACTACTGTGTTGTATCCCTCATCCCCCCCAAGGAGAGAAGAAACAAAAAAAATCTAAAACATTTAAATAAATCAACATTCATGACAATTTCAACAACTATACAACCAAATAGATGTCATTTAACTTGAATTGCACCATACATCAACCCATCAACTAAAGCTCCCCATGTGTGAGAATTTTTATCATATTCATGCATTTAAGTTAGTAGCTTCATGAAAAAAACTATTTTTGGTTCTATCAATGTGGGCTTGCCTAGTCAATGAAAGACAGGTGTTATTATTGCCCCACCAGGGCCCAGGGTTGGATTTCCCCGAGTGACAATTTGCCCCTCGTGGGTCAATGTGCCTCCACAAGGGGATCATTTATTATAGATGGGACCAAGTGCAAGTCCTGGGTGATTGGCAAAATATATAACCCCCAATCATGGCCACTTAGCAAAAAGGGTGATTCCATAGCCTGTACAATGTACGCACATCTAGCATGTTGTAATATAACAAATCAAATAGTTGTCACACAATCATGTTCCTCAGAAGCATTTCGACCAAAAACAAACTATGTTCGGCTTGATGTCCGCCAAACTGCACACCAACAGCAGAAATCTTTCGAAAGCTGTCTCTTCACTACAAGTGAGAGAGGTGTGGCCTTGGGGGCAAGCAATGAGCCAGGTACTGTCACCTAAATCCCAGCTCCTCCGTTTAGGCTAACTCCTAACGAAGCCAAGGGGGGTAGTCCCTAAAAAAGAGTTTCACTAAGGCTCTTGTATTTTAAGTGTTTTTTGTGTGGGGTGATGCGGATGAATGTTGTTTAGGACTTTTTTTTTTTTTTGTAAAATGATGGGAACACAATTAAACACGCAATCCACGTTGCAAATTCCACAAGATACAATTTAGAAGATGAACAATATACTTCTGACTTAGAATTAAAACAAAGCATCCACAAGATAAAGATTAAACAAATGACACGGACATATGGTCCAAATTCAAAAGATATATAAGAGTTTTTAAAGACCAGTGCCAAATGGAGTCAAATGAAATACTTGCGATGCTGAAAAATGTAAGTCAAAAGTAGCTGTTTGTGAGATCGTTTTGAAATTGCTCTTGGTAAATTTTACGTGTTTTAGATGTTCTTGATTATTATGGCTAAAACCAAGGATATCAAAAGAGTGTCCGGAAAGACATTCTAAGCAGCTCCTTTAAGAGACATGTCGGACCTGTCTGGAATCACAGCGAGGCGCGCAATGCTAACCAGCCACCGTGTCACAGATTGGGCAATCCGGCGCCTCCCCTGAGAACTGCTTTGAATACTTTTTGAACAACGCCAGTTCATTGGTTATGGGGGTGAAAGTTTTAATTAATTATCACTTATGAGATTATCAAATCCTTCACCTTTCTGAGTACTAGCCCAACCGTTTCCGGTTGGCAGAGCATACGAGTGTTGGATAAACGACCAAGATAAATTAATTAAGGGGGAAATGTGGATTGACAAGTTTTATTATTTAGAGCACTTGTTCAACTCTCCGACAAAGAGCGCTCTTGACTTGATCTTAAGACCACAGTTCAAGAGACTTCCTACTTTAAAATGCCTAATGCAGGGGAAGATGCAAGTCTAACAATGCTCTTCGACAGAGAGTGCTCTTGACTTGGATTTGGCTAGGTTCAAGAGATTTTGTTCGTTTTAAGAAACAAGTAGCAGTTGTGATAACAAGATATTGCAACTTTGTAACATTTAAATCATGTGATAGCTCAAAATAGATGTGAAATACTGCTAGCATGCTACTTGTAAAATAAAATGAAATAATTGAAAGATCTAGTGTTCTACCAAGCAATTCTACTCTAAAGGTGGGATCAACCTCCGAACAAGGTCAACTATTAGAACCGTCAGTCTTGGAAACCTTCCAGCTAGTTGGATGTCCACAAGAAGCTGATGGGGGAACGAGAAGCTACCACAAAACTATGTGGCCTTTGGGATACAATCCCAAAGTTAGCTTACTCTGGTCAAAACTTGAGAGAGAAGCAACAAAACGAAAATAAATTACTCTAAAAACATGAACTGAAAAGATCTAAGCTAAGCAAACCCAACACTCTTCCCCAAATGGGGAAGAAACCCAAAAGGTGGAGGACTCCTCCACTAGGAACCTTTATTAATTTTTACAAGTGCCTTGGGTTTTTAAAACCTTGAAGGACTTTTTGAGAGGTAAGACTTTAAACTTGAAATGAACTCTTGAAGAGTTTTACAAAGGATAATAAGATCTTGTATGTTTAATCACTCCTTATGGTATTCATTTAATTTTGCTTTGATCTTTTGCTTCAAGATCTACCAAGTATTTCCCTCTCAAATCACCTACACAAGCTCGAAATAACTCAACAAGGCACCCTTTAGTGTTAGAAAAAATCAAATAAACTTTGAAACTAAGTCTATTAATGAAAACTAAGGCCTAAAACATAGAAAGCATGAGATTTTAACTTGAAATTGTTAAGATGGTAAAACAGACCAGCAAGCTAAAATGCTCCAAAAAACAGTGGGAATGAGAATGCAACCACAAAATTTCACACTATCCTATATGCCAACTTTTCTACTTTTGAAATGAAACTATAAAACTTAAGAAAAAAGACTAAATGAAAGCCCTAAATGACCTTTTAATATGCCTAAACTAACCTTCCAATACATGAGATTTGATTTATGAAAGAGATCTAACTACTAACCTTCCAAAGAAATGCAACTAGCTAACTCTTAACTTAACAAGTTTTTTGTTTTAATGTTTTGTTGTGATTTTGGAAGGTGGACGAATGGGAAGAAGGGAGGGCAAGGAGGAGCAACTGGTGGATGGAAGAGGAGGGATGAGAGGAGAAGAAGGTAGGGGTAGCGAATGGGAGAGAGAGACAAAACTTGGAGTGGATGGAAGATGGGAAAAATGGAGCGAAAAGAGAGGAAAAACGAATAGATGGAAATGGGACTCAAGTGGAACACTTGAGGGCTTGAAACACTGCTATGGAAATCCTCCGGTTAACCGGTGATACGCCAAAAACAAGTGTTGAAGAGAGCACAAGGGAACAAATCCCAAGTTATTCCCGAAGGTGAAGGAACTTCAACCTTATGGCAAACTAATCTAAGGCTTTAAAACAAAAACAACTTCAACTTTGGATTAAGATCTGGAAAGGGTTTCCACAAGAATGAAGGTAGATCCAAGTAACTAGTAACCAAGAAAGTGTTTGAGTGTTTGATGGAGAAGAGCTAGATTCTCTTGTTTCTCAAATCCATAAAGCTAGAAACTCCTTTGGCCTTATGTGGAGTGAAAATGTACCTGCAAGAACCTTAAGCATGGGATAATATATATGAAACAAAAATATTTAAGTGAAAAGAACTAGATACATGCTTGCTTGTGCTAGATTGTTAGCCATCTTGAACATGATCTACAACTTAAAAGCCTCAAATATAATGCAAAACAATATCACCTTGATTCTCAAGTGAAGCAATGAACATCAAGAGCCTCCACGTTTTTGACCTCCAAAGTCTTAATTTTATTAACAATAAAAATGCTTACAAATTCCCCAGAGTTTCTTTGCCTAAAAATCCATCATGAATGAGGAAAAAGAGCCTCATTATATAGCACAATGCAAGAGCTAGCCTACTCTAATTCGAATTGGCTTGAATGGAGCCAATAGCACCTAACATAATTCGATTTCCAATCTAAACTTCAATTACACCAAGTCAATGCCGAGTTTGGAGTTGATCTCCACCAAATAAGTCGAGTTTCATTTAATGAGATGAGGAGGTGGCCTCCACCTAGGCAAGGCGCCCCTCATCTCCACTTTGGAATAACCACCAACCAAATATTCGAATGCCATGTGTGAAACTCGAGCTCAAAAGGAGGTTGACGTGAGCTACTTGGAGCTAGCGTGAGCCTTGAGGTAGGTGCTTGGAGTTTAGACTAAGATTTGATTGGAATCATGGTAGTTGGGAGTGGGAGATGGCCTCCACCTAGGCAAGGCGCACCCACTCCCATTAAATGCAACTCCATACCAACCAAAACCCATTTAATATGAACTCCACATCACCAATTCGACTTTGCATGCAGGGAGGGCGAATTCACTTGAGGAGTTTTGACTTGTGCTGACTGTATAGTTGACTGAAGCTGCTTGGAGATGATTGGAATCTCCATAAATGCTGAGTGCCATGTCATTTAGCCTTTTACTTTATTCCATTTGGATTATTTTGGAGAGATTTGGATTATCTCCAAAATAATCATTTTTATTATTTTAATTAATAATTTCTCTGTAAATGGCTTTTTAGAGAAAATATTAATTACGAGGCCTAGATGACATCCGAAACTTGGATTTAGCTGGTCCATAGGTCATGTGTGATTTTTGGCTTATGAAACGAGCCATCAATCACTGAATTCGGACCCCGGACGACTGACATATTACAAATTGAAATTTCTCTATTTAAACTATAGAGAAATTTATTAAAATTTAAAAAATAATTAAAAACCCAAATTCGACGGACCCGGTAAAAAAATTTCGAAATTTTTTCTCAGGGTCCTAGAGACTTGGGACATGACCAAAACCTATTCTAATAGTGTCTAGTAGGCTTATATACATTAGTTGGACTCTAATAACCCCCCATGGCTAAAATTTTCAAAATCGGGCATTCCAGCTTTGGAGGAAGCGGGAGAAAACCTCATCGATTATAGCTCGGCTATAGGCAAAGTATAATTGACAAGGGAAAAAACTCCCTGGAATACCTTAGTTGCTTAATCAAGTCATGGGGAACCGAAACACTCAAATCCTACTAGCACACTTTATTACAAACCCCCATGGGGCCATGGTCATGTCGACTCAAAAATAAAACTGGCTAACTAATGCATTCTGAAACCCAGATATTCTGGAAGTGAACACTGATGTGTTCCAACACTGGCGGCTCAATAAGGTTTCAACTATTTGTACAAAATAGGTGATAACACGGCTCTTGTTGCCTAGAGATAAGATAAGATAAGTTTATTAATGTCCAACAGATGACCAAAAGTAAGACAAAGGGACTAATCAATACATGAGTGGCGATACATAGTGGGAGTGCAATGCCACTCCTATAAAAGAATATTAAAAAAAAGCTAAACTATAAGTTATAAGCTCTACAAGCTCAAACCTATAAAGAGAAATGCAATACTCTGAAATAGGGTACACAAGGGATAGAACCTCAAGGCTCCAAGTGCTTGTCATCAAAAGAGGGTAAGGGGGGTACCCTCCTCTAAAGTATCCACTATCGAATGTGCAAATCTCCTACTATATGAGACCAAAGGAAAGAATCTCTAAATAAAGGTGTTACCCCCCATTTTGGCAGGGGTATCCACAGATAAATTAATCAGAGATTGACAAGGAGCCCTGGCAGAAATTTCAGAAGCAAAGAAGGCTGCTTATGGATATGCCTAAAAGTCTGAACATGCTTCCTTGGTGAAGGCTTGATGCAGGTTTAGTTCACTGGTTTGAAAGGAGAAACAGAGCATCTGAGCTGACATATATATACACGATTGAGAAGATGGTTGCGGATGCAATTGCACGAGTAAACTTTTAAATGGAAGCTGCAGCATATAAGAAAGGACTAACTCTGAAACATTCATCTGCCAGCAGAGGGATTGCAAAGAAAACCTGCTGTGTATGGAACTGTAGAAAATATGATTGTTATGGTATTCATTCTCGGTGTGCACAACTAAATTTACCTTTCAGTGATTGAAAGGAAAGGTTCCTTAAGCAAATTTTATTTGATTCCTTAAAATCTAAAAGTAGCTGATAAATCACTTGATGGTCGGGACAAGGTGGGAGTGCTGTTAAAGAAATTGGAAGGACCAGAAAAGGTTTTAGAGCCACAATCTCTCCGTTGGTCGGGCATTTGTTATTTGGAAGCTACAAGCAGAATAGTGGTATTACATAAACATAGTAGAAAAGAAGCAGAAAATTTAGGCTGCTCGAACAACATTACTGGCACATCAAGCACAAGCTTGTGATTCTAAATAACGAGGTTGCTGTTGCAAATATTTCTGCCTCTAGAGCTGCCATATCTTCACAGTTTGAATTTTATCCAAGAAAAGGGGACAGAAAGCTGGAAATGTTGCCGACACACCAAGTTTGAAGAGGCTACTTAAGCACCTAACAAATAAATTGGAACCGAATGTTAAGTTCCGTGCATCAGATCCCCTGGCATTGTATATTCGTAGTCCAAAGCCTCCAGTGGAATATCCAGAGTTGACAGAGACAATATTTACTGCTCCATTCGATTCTCAGCGATTTCCAAACTATCAAATTATCGATGATGTTGGTTTTCTTAATAGTCTCATGCAGGAATTACGGAGATGCGCAGCAGATTTACAGAGGTCGCGGAATGAAGGAACCCGCGTTTTATAGCAGTGATCGGATCTCATAGTTTCTGCATCTTGTATTCGAGTTTTTTGTTTCTTGCAAATGTGTTGTATTTGCATTGCAATTGAAGGTGTGCTCTACAAATCCCGAGAGAAGACGAAGCTGGAGATTGTTTCAAACTTATTTGACAGACAATCGTGAGCCATTGGCAGCCACCCGAATTTTAAACAACATCCAGCGTGAGCACCGAGGAGAACAGAGGAGAGATAGTGAAAGTGACAGGGTTGTTTCGCCATTATGTTATGTTAAGATGAGTGTCGGTGCTAACAGCAAATTAGTGGGTTTCCTTTAGCGCCAAGCTCGGGCTCGAACTAGACGATCAACATGCCCTTTCCTATAATGCCAAGCCCGATTTTGAGTTCGGTGGGTGAAATGGCGGCCCACTGTGTGGAGATGGTCTTTTGATCAGTCGTGGAGTTGGTTTCATAACAGCCAGTTGTGGTGGTTCATTTGTTAAGCAGCCGATTTCTTGACACAGAGTTACTTTCACGCCACGACTCGGATTTTCAGTTCCAAGGAAGGGCAATGTCTACGATGGGTACATGTGGATGACACCGGTTCACTTAAAGCGCCAATGTCGTATTCCTGAAAAAACTAGTTCAAAGTTTTTTAGGTTCTGATTGCATCGGTGGCAGGATCTCGCTCTCTATGTGTTAGGTGGCTGCTCCATGGTGTTTTCATTGATACGCAACTCTTATTCCTTTAAACCACGTATCAAACATCTCAATTGACGGAAGTGAGCTCGGGATTTCAGCGATTGATTGGCACAGCAGAAATTAAATAAGGATCCCATTCACCATTTGAAACGCCAAGCTACAGCACATCATTTTCCCTCCTCGTGGCCAATAGACTTCCATGCCATCCTTTTTCATTGTCACGTGGAGCTGCTCAAAGTTCTCATGAATAATTGAGGGTGTTTTTTATTGTAGCATGTGACCTGATCCTTAAAAGGATCCACTTTTGATGAGCTGTCCTTTGATAAAGGCGTGATTACTGGAACCTAAATGGTAGTTCCATTTAATAAGTAGATTGGTCATATATTCGTTTGGGAGAAAAAGGTGGATCCAGGATGATCACCTTTTTCATTTTATTCTTATTATTTTATTATTTTTTAAGTAGGTGAGGCTTTGGGTCTATAAAAGAGACCAAGCTCCTTCATTGTAACGATGGAGATTTTTTGGAGTTCTTCCCCAGACCTTAATAGAAAAATATCATGATGGGATTCTTTGGCTAAATGGGAAATTCTTTCGTCCTTTGTTTGCCATTTTTATTTGTATGCCATCTTTCATTTTGTATGAGGCAATACCTCTTTTAGCCCCTTGCTTTCGATTCTTAAGCTGGGATCATCTTAATAGAAGGCTAACAATCTAGCACAACTTTATTTGACCCATGTTTTTCTCTTAAGCTTTGCGGTTTTCAGGTAGGCTCTAGTGCAAGAGCTCTTAGTTGGTTACTACATTCATCTGGCAGCAAGGTCCTTTTAGAACTTTTCTTTGACTCCATTCGCCCCTCTCTGATACTGGCACTGGTCTTTCCCTGAGGATTGATCTTCCTTTCCTTTCCATCACCCATCCAAAACTATCTTTCGTTACCCCCGTTTCCCTAAGGCAGCCTCTTCCATTCACCTTGCCCGTTACTGAACCTGCCTTAGTGATCCTATTTTAGGGATACCCCCCTAGTGTTGGAGAAGAGCCAACCTAAAGCGAAGAGGAGAGGAGTGTGGTGACATTGGCCTCTCTCCTGAGAGAGTTGTCATTCCAGCTGGCGTTGCACATTTTGGGCTTTTCAAACGACACGCATGCCATTTCGGAGGACAACATTTTGGCGCCGTTGCCGGGGACAAAGTCCAGTTCCCGAAATTTGAAGACTATGCTTCATTAAACGACATTTGTGGGATTCTTCTTCTCACATGGCGACTCCACGAAGGGACAGAGCCCTTGTCCTTTTGCAGATTTGAAGATCCTATTGGGTGTAGAGGTGAGCACACTCATTGGAAAGCTTTCAAGCTCACCTTGGCGACTCCACAGTTTGGTATGAGGTATGAATATGTGTTTCAGATTTAGTACTTCATTATTTGATTTATGGACGATAAAAAAGCACAAGATCTTGCTTTTTGGCACGAAGGTTTCGCCCCATTGGATTTCTCAAAAATCCATGGATTTCCTAATGAGTGCTACGACTATGAAAAAGTGCATGACGCTTTTTCAGAGTTTCATGGAAACAATGATGTTTTAGCCATCTATCACATTGCTTCTTACTGCAAATTGATGGTCGATTTCAATGTTTATTGTGAGGATGACCTTATGATCATCTTTGCTTTAACTTTAGAAGGAAATGCAGAAAATTGGTTCTTTGGTCTTTGGGATGGATCCATAGACTCATTGGCAGGGTTCTTTGAGAGATTTCTCCTCTGCTGGCACGATGGAACTGTAGAAGAAATTGAGCAGCTTGCTAGAGAGTATGATGCCCTCATCCCTAGGGTCCGTTATGAGCTTAAAGAACAGATCGTTGAGGATCAAATTGAAGAAGAAATGCAAGGGTTTCTGTTTGAAAATCTAGCTGAACAACTCCCTGACATTGCTGCAGAAGAGAACATTAATAATGCGAATCTGCCTCAAATCTGTGTTGTTGAAGAACCTCCTGATATTGCCATCAGAGATTTGGATCTGTCTCAGGATTATGAACAGCCTCCTGCTGCAGTAGAAAACATAAAAAATTCTGGTCTTCCTCAGATTTATATCACTGAAAACATTCCTGATCAGCTCCCTGATTTGCCTCAGGATCATTTTACTAAAGATAACAGTTTTTCAGAGCAGCATGAGCACATTGAGCAGTCTTTTGATGGAAATTTTTATATCAGCCCCATCCATCAATGGATAGAGGCTTCTTGTGCATATCCTAATTTTTTCTGCCAAAGCTTTGATAATTTTTTATATCCTGACAGACTGTTATTACAGGTTCATGAGCAGATTTTACAACATCTATGTTTTATGATGACTCTCTCCTCATTTTTGTCTAGAACCAAGCATGATGAAAAGCAAGTTGGCATAGAAGAGGAGCTAAGATGGCTTCACTGGCTATATCATTACACCTAACAATTCTGTTGTTTCATGATAGGTTAGGGTAGGTAGTCGAATAAGCTCTCACATGAGCATTTACTGTTATCTATTTTATCATTTTTTGCAATTTTTATGTAATAAACGTGTGGTATTGGGATGTGAATCAAGCCATCTTAACCACACTGTTCCTCTCTCTTTCAAATGGTCTGCGAATGCTCAGAGATGCTGAGGTTCTCATGCACTCACAAGTTGAGCACATGTCCCCATATGGAGCCAGATGTTACCCCCCATTTTGGCAGGGGTATCCACAGATAAATTAATCAGAGATTGACAAGGAGCCCTGGCAGAAATTTCAGAAGCAAAGAAGGCTGCTTATGGATATGCCTAAAAGTCTGAACATGCTTCCTTGGTGAAGGCTTGATGCAGGTTTAGTTCACTGGTTTGAAAGGAGAAACAGAGCATCTGAGCTGACATATATATACACGATTGAGAAGATGGTTGCGGATGCAATTGCACGAGTAAACTTTTAAATGGAAGCTGCAGCATATAAGAAAGGACTAACTCTGAAACATTCATCTGCCAGCAGAGGGATTGCAAAGAAAACCTGCTGTGTATGGAACTGTAGAAAATATGATTGTTATGGTATTCATTCTCGGTGTGCACAACTAAATTTACCTTTCAGTGATTGAAAGGAAAGGTTCCTTAAGCAAATTTTATTTGATTCCTTAAAATCTAAAAGTAGCTGATAAATCACTTGATGGTCGGGACAAGGTGGGAGTGCTGTTAAAGAAATTGGAAGGACCAGAAAAGGTTTTAGAGCCACAATCTCTCCGTTGGTCGGGCATTTGTTATTTGGAAGCTACAAGCAGAATAGTGGTATTACATAAACATAGTAGAAAAGAAGCAGAAAATTTAGGCTGCTCGAACAACATTACTGGCACATCAAGCACAAGCTTGTGATTCTAAATAACGAGGTTGCTGTTGCAAATATTTCTGCCTCTAGAGCTGCCATATCTTCACAGTTTGAATTTTATCCAAGAAAAGGGGACAGAAAGCTGGAAATGTTGCCGACACACCAAGTTTGAAGAGGCTACTTAAGCACCTAACAAATAAATTGGAACCGAATGTTAAGTTCCGTGCATCAGATCCCCTGGCATTGTATATTCGTAGTCCAAAGCCTCCAGTGGAATATCCAGAGTTGACAGAGACAATATTTACTGCTCCATTCGATTCTCAGCGATTTCCAAACTATCAAATTATCGATGATGTTGGTTTTCTTAATAGTCTCATGCAGGAATTACGGAGATGCGCAGCAGATTTACAGAGGTCGCGGAATGAAGGAACCCGCGTTTTATAGCAGTGATCGGATCTCATAGTTTCTGCATCTTGTATTCGAGTTTTTTGTTTCTTGCAAATGTGCTGTATTTGCATTGCAATTGAAGGTGTGCTCTACAAATCCCGAGAGAAGACGAAGCTGGAGATTGTTTCAAACTTATTTGACAGACAATCGTGAGCCATTGGCAGCCACCCGAATTTTAAACAACATCCAGCGTGAGCACCGAGGAGAACAGAGGAGAGATAGTGAAAGTGACAGGGTTGTTTCGCCATTATGTTATGTTAAGATGAGTGTCGGTGCTAACAGCAAATTAGTGGGTTTCCTTTAGCGCCAAGCTCGGGCTCGAACTAGACGATCAACATGCCCTTTCCTATAATGCCAAGCCCGATTTTGAGTTCGGTGGGTGAAATGGCGGCCCACTGTGTGGAGATGGTCTTTTGATCAGTCGTGGAGTTGGTTTCATAACAGCCAGTTGTGGTGGTTCATTTGTTAAGCAGCCGATTTCTTGACACAGAGTTACTTTCACGCCACGACTCGGATTTTCAGTTCCAAGGAAGGGCAATGTCTACGATGGGTACATGTGGATGACACCGGTTCACTTAAAGCGCCAATGTCGTATTCCTGAAAAAACTAGTTCAAAGTTTTTTAGGTTCTGATTGCATCGGTGGCAGGATCTCGCTCTCTATGTGTTAGGTGGCTGCTCCATGGTGTTTTCATTGATACGCAACTCTTATTCCTTTAAACCACGTATCAAACATCTCAATTGACGGAAGTGAGCTCGGGATTTCAGCGATTGATTGGCACAGCAGAAATTAAATAAGGATCCCATTCACCATTTGAAACGCCAAGCTACAGCACATCATTTTCCCTCCTCGTGGCCAATAGACTTCCATGCCATCCTTTTTCATTGTCACGTGGAGCTGCTCAAAGTTCTCATGAATAATTGAGGGTGTTTTTTATTGTAGCATGTGACCTGATCCTTAAAAGGATCCACTTTTGATGAGCTGTCCTTTGATAAAGGCGTGATTACTGGAACCTAAATGGTAGTTCCATTTAATAAGTAGATTGGTCATATATTCGTTTGGGAGAAAAAGGTGGATCCAGGATGATCACCTTTTTCATTTTATTCTTATTATTTTATTATTTTTTAAGTAGGTGAGGCTTTGGGTCTATAAAAGAGACCAAGCTCCTTCATTGTAACGATGGAGATTTTTTGGAGTTCTTCCCCAGACCTTAATAGAAAAATATCATGATGGGATTCTTTGGCTAAATGGGAAATTCTTTCGTCCTTTGTTTGCCATTTTTATTTGTATGCCATCTTTCATTTTGTATGAGGCAATACCTCTTTTAGCCCCTTGCTTTCGATTCTTAAGCTGGGATCATCTTAATAGAAGGCTAACAATCTAGCACAACTTTATTTGACCCATGTTTTTCTCTTAAGCTTTGCGGTTTTCAGGTAGGCTCTAGTGCAAGAGCTCTTAGTTGGTTACTACATTCATCTGGCAGCAAGGTCCTTTTAGAACTTTTCTTTGACTCCATTCGCCCCTCTCTGATACTGGCACTGGTCTTTCCCTGAGGATTGATCTTCCTTTCCTTTCCATCACCCATCCAAAACTATCTTTCGTTACCCCCGTTTCCCTAAGGCAGCCTCTTCCATTCACCTTGCCCGTTACTGAACCTGCCTTAGTGATCCTATTTTAGGGATACCCCCCTAGTGTTGGAGAAGAGCCAACCTAAAGCGAAGAGGAGAGGAGTGTGGTGACATTGGCCTCTCTCCTGAGAGAGTTGTCATTCCAGCTGGCGTTGCACATTTTGGGCTTTTCAAACGACACGCATGCCATTTCGGAGGACAACAAAAGGACTTGATAAAAGAGTTGGATTTTCCCTAGGTGATATTTCTCTATCTAAAAGAGGTGGCATAGTGATGAATTGGAGGAAAAGTTACCAACTAGCAAGGCATAAACTATCCTGAGATTTAAGTTGGTAATTCCGCAGGGTTCTCTATACCAAGGGTTTGATTTTCCGAGGTCTAACAAATCTGGGGGTTGAAATGGTGTTGCTCTCAATCTACCTTGTGGTGCCTCTGTCCATTGAGAGCACCAGGAAACAAGACGCCATCCTCTAAGTAGCGTCTCACAAAGTGGGTGGCCAAAGGATGTAAGATCTAAGCATAAGGGCCTCTCCCATATATAACATCAAGCACCACTGATCTGTGTTAGTTTCTCACAATTTAACAATATTAATCTAGGATCTTACTGAGAGAATAACAAGCACAGCATTCAAACACAAGAGACACAAAGTTTTTCCTCAGGGAAACCATAAAGGAGAAAACCCCGCAACTTCCTCAAAGATAGAATGAGCAACAATACAATGGCAAAAATATAAACCCCAAAAGTAGAAATGGTCTTCAGCAGCTTCTCTCTGCTCCACTTGTGCGAACTTGTCCTTCTCCTCACTAATGCGAACTTGATGAGTGAGTGAATGATCAAATAGAGAGGAGCACCCTCTCTATTTATACTTTTCCTTTCACTTGACCTTAACCCCAAACAGGTCGGCCCCTAGGTGTAACTGACCGGGCCGACTTCTCTAGGAGAGTCTAATAACCCAATGATGACTCAACTCTGGGGTCTAAAGCCCCGACATACAATGGAGGGTTAACCTCAATGACTTTACATGACTCAAGTACAATAATGACTCTCCCGACCTAAGGAATAAACATCTCTGTCGAAGGTACAATAATAAAATACAAATACAACATAAAATATACAAGTGAATATCTTCCGAAGTTATAATTACATTAACACTCCCTCTTAACTAGGAAGGTATTCTCTTGACACAGTCATCAGCACAAGTCTTCGTCGCTGGATCATCATCGTCACTGCTGCTGCTATCTTGACCATCAATCTCCAATCTACTCGTCATAGGAAGTTCTACAGAGCCATCCCTTTTTCATGTTGGATGTAGGCCTAGCCTCCATGTAGGTCTTCATCATCTCTGCGGGCAAGCCATCAAGTAGGTATAGCTCAGGACTTATTACATTGTCTTGCAAAAACCTAACACACAGTCCAAGACTTATTACATTGCCTTACAATAACCTGACACACAGTCCAAGACTTATTACATTGCCTTGCAATAACCTAACGCAACATCTCAGGACTTATTACATGCTTCTGCAAAACATGCAGGATCTCCCAGGACTGATTATATGCCTATGCAAAACCTGAAGGAGCATCCCAAGACTGATTATATGCCTCTGCAAAACCTGCAGGATCTCCCAGGACTGATTATATGCCTCTGCAAAACCTGAAGGAGCATCCCAGGACTGATTATATGCCTCTGCAAAACCTGCAGGATCTCCTAGGACTAATTATATGCCTCTACAAAACCTGAAGGAGCATCCCAAGACTGATTATATGCCTCTGCAAAACCTTGCAGGATCTCCCAGGACTGATTATATGCCTCTGCAAAACCTGAAGGAGCATCCTCAGACTGATTATATGCCTCTGCAAAACCTGAATCTCCTACTTATCACCTCATCATCTTCGGATCATCTCATCATCACACGGAGCACAGCCCAGATGCACACATCATCACGATCATAGGAAGACACACCTCAACCATGCTGAAATAACCCCAGCCCTTACATCTGCACCATGGGAGAACACACCTACCGCCATGTGAGAATGGCTCACGTGCATCTACGTCTTCCGGACTCATCGCTTCCCCTTGGAAGACACCTTGATCTGAAGTACACCAAGATTCTCTCTAAAGTATTCAAACTTTACTCTGGCTAACGGCTTGGTCAACACGTCGGCTATCTGCTCGTCTATCGCAACATACTCGAGCTTCATTGTTCCTCTCTGCACCATATCCCTGATAAAGTGATACTTGATCTCGATGTGCTTCGACTTGTCATGGAACACCGGGTTCTCAGATAACTTCACACAGCTCTGGTTGTCGCAATATATACAAGTCGCATCCAACTGGAGATCAAACAAATCAAACAATAGTTTCCTCAGCCATACTGCCTCACAACTAGCCGAACAAGCTGCGACATAATCTGCTTCGGCTGTACTCAGTGCCATGCAAGACTGCTTCCTACTAAACCAAGAGATCACACCTGATCCCATACTGAAGCAGCACCCCGAAGTGCTCTTCCTATCAATGGCACTGCCTGCCCAATCCGAATCAACATAACCCTCCAGGTTAATCTTCTGATTCGCATCATACTTGAGCCCATAATCCACCGTACCCTTCAGGTATCTCAGAATATGCTTTGCAGCAATCAAGTGAACATGTCACGGATCTGTCAGGAACTGGCTCAATGTGTTCACAGCAAAGCAAATATCCGGTCTCGTATTCGTCAGGTACATCAAAGATCCAATCATCTGATGATACATCGTGGCATCAACCGACTCTGATGAAGCATCATTCAATAGCTTCAAGTTCGATGCCATAGGTGTGGTCATGGCCTTGCAATCCATCATCCCAAACCTCTTCAGAATCTCTACTGCATACTTCCCTTGTCCAAGGAATATTCCATCCGCACTCTACCACACCTCCATACCTAGAAAGTAGTGCATCATACCCAAGTCCTTCATCTCGAACTCGACAGCAAGCTTCCTCTTCATGTCAGCAATCAACCCGTCCTCACCTGTCACAAACAGGTCATCTACATAAAATAGAAGTATCACCGAGTTCCCTTCTTCAACCTTGTAGTAAAGGTTGGGATCCACTTTACTCTTGGTAAAGCCCAAACTAGTCATGAAGTTGTCTATCCTATCGTACCATGTCATGGGTGCCTGTTTCAATCCATACAAGGCCTTCTTCAATTTGCACACATGAGTCTCTCTGTCATGTGTCTCAAATCCGAGCGGCTGCTCCACATACACTTCCTCCTCTACTACACCATTCAAGAACATTGTCTTGACATCCATCTAGTGTACCTTCCACTTCATCACTACAGCCAGAGCAAGTACTGATCTGATGGAAGTGTATCTAGCTACAGGTGCAAATGTCTCCTCATAGTCTATCCCTTCCTTCTGGGAGAAGCCACATGCCACAAATATTGCCTTGTGTTTCTCTATGCTGCAATCTGCAGCATGCTTGATCTTGTAGATCCACTTGGAAGTCACAACAGACTTCCCTACTGGTCTCGGGACCACATCCCAGACATCATTCTTTATGATCGATTGGTACTCTTCGATCATGGCATCCTTCCATTCCTTCCTTTCTGTCGCTCCTTCATAATTGGCAGGTTCTTTGTCAATGATGTCGCACAGCAAGGCTACATAACTGGAGTATGGCCTCGGTCTCTTGCTTTCTCTATGCATTCCTTCTGGAGCACCATATCTCTCTACATCTTGAATTGCTTCGCGTACCCATGCTGGTTTCCTCTTGTGAGAATTCTTCTCATGTGGTGGATCTACCAGTTCTTACAGGTCTTCCATCTCGCGTTCTTCATGATCTTCTGGATTTGCTTCATTCATTGTTGTATCTCGGATCCTGGGTGCTTTTGGTTCTTCAATGTCTTCAACAGGTAGCTTTTTGGATTTGTGATATGCTGAGTCTTCGTCGAATGTTACATCCTTGCTGATGTCAATCTTCTTGAACCCTAGAAAATATATTCTGTAAGCCTTCGAGCTTTCACTATATCCCACGAATATGCCCTTCTTTCCTGAAGGATCTAACTTCGTCCTTTTCCCCTTCGGGATATGTATGTATACAAGGCAACCAAATATCCTGAGATGGCTGACCTCTGGTTTCTCGCCGGAGAAAGCTTCTTCTGGTGTCGTGTTGTCAAGTACTCTATGTGGAGTACGATTTTGTACATACACAGTTGTTCTTGCAGCTTCTGCCCATAGATGCATCGGAAGATCCTGGTCGTGGAGCATTGCTCTTGTTGCTTCCATGATTGTTCTATTCTTCCTTTCTGCAACTCCATTCTGCTGCGGATTATATGGAGTGGTCAACTCCCTCTTAATCCCTGAATCTCTGCATAATTTCTTGAAGTCTTCTGATGTGAACTCTCTGCCATTGTCTAACCGAAAAGTCTTGATTTTCTTCTCTGTGTGGTTCTCGATCAAGGCATTGAATTCCTTGAACTTGTTGAATACTTCATCCTTGTTCTTCAAGAAATATATCCATGTTTTTCTAGAAAAATCATCAATGAAGGAACATAATATACATACCCATTCAATGAACTGGATGACAATGGACCGCATACATCTGAATGGATGATTTCCAAGATTCCTTTTGCCTTGCTTTCGCTGCTTGGAAATGACTTCTTTATGTTCTTTCCTTTCGCACATCCTTTATAAATGCCTTCATGCTTTGCCTGGATTTCTAGAAGACCTTCAACTGCTTTGCTTGCAAATGATAGTGCTCTATTGTGCAAGCCTTCTATGCTATAGTTCACTTGGCTCTACTGAGTCATGGACTAGGGCTTGTTCAAGTTGGCCCCTTAGTTTATATAAACCTCCCTCTTGCTCTCCAATCACCACAGCATCCTCTATGGTCTTTCCCTTTGGCCACATGAGAACTTGGCCATCTACAAATGCAACCCTCGTACCTTTAGCATCTAAAGCTGATATGGAGAGTAGATTCTTCTTTAGTCCTGGTAAATACAGGACATCTTTCATCTTCATAGACTTTCCAGAGTCTAGCTTATAGGAGGCTTCACCACTTCCTTTTATGGGATACTGGTAGTCATCCCTAAGTTTCACCTTGTGAGGTGACTCATGTTCATATAGGTTCACAAAGGATTCCTTGAATCCTGTCATATGCTTGGAAGCCCCACTACCTATAAGCCAATCATTGCTTCCGTGTGTGACAGTTCCTGTGAGAGCTGAAATCAGAACATATTGTTCATCACTTGAAGAATCTTCACTGTCTTCTTTGGTTCTCTTCCTTGGAGGTTCATCATCCTCTGCGGTGTGAGCATGATGTCTTTTCTTGTTGTTCTTCTTCTTGTGGGAGCCACCTTTGTTCCTGGGACAATCTCTAGAGTAGTGTCCCTTCTCATCACAAGTATAACATCGAATGTGAGAAAGATCTCTCCTGGATCTTCCAAGGTTCTCCCTCTGATTCTGGTGATGGTGTTTACCCTTCTTGTGATGAGGATGCTCCCTCTTGTTGTTGTTCTTTCTGGTGTGTGCTGTGAGAGCTTGGTCTTCATTACCCATCTTTTCTTCTCGAGCTACAATTCGAGTTTCTTCCTGTGAGCACTCCTCCCACATCCTACTGAAGGTGATCAACTTTCTTCTTGCACAGATTCCTTGAATGAAGGAATCCCATGACCTAGGAAGACCATTCAAGGTGGTCATAACTATTTCTCCATTCTCTATATCTTCTTCCACAGATTCAACTTGTTCCTTTATCTGAGAGACCCTTGTAAAGTAGGACTGCATGGTCTCTAAATTTTGTATTATGACATTCTTCAATTGGTTCCTCAATGTCATCTTCCTATTTATATTCCTTCCTTCAAATAAGGTGGTCAATGCATCAAACATTTCTTTAGGTGTCTTCAGGGATGACACATGTGGTATGAGATGGTCCTTGATAGAATCTGCAATGATTCTCTTAGCCTTAACCAGATTCTTCTTGTGTAAGGCTTTAGCCTCATCTCCCTCTAGAACCGGAACCTCTTTATTCACATAGGTGTCCAATTCATTCTCTTCTAGGACAAGCCCAATCCTATACTTCCATGCTCGGAAGTTATCAGCCCCTTCAAGCTTATCCTCAAGCTTGGAGTGGTGAGACATCTTTAATGAGAAACTCAAATGGAAATAGAAAAGCTTTAGGTCTTACCAGTTGATTTGCTGAAACTAGATCTGGAGCTGGCTAGGGTTTGACAGAGAACAATTCAAACTTGGAATTTGAAACTTCTGTCTGGCTAGAAAGATACGCTTGACTGAGGTGAGCAGGCTAGTACCCTTAGTTTCTGAAGATTCCAAAAATTCACCCCTGAAAATTGACTTGCTAATTTCGGATCTACAGTTTCTAGTCCTTTCTAGTTTTCTAGTTTTCTGGTTTTTTTGGTCCAAAGTCAAACAAGGGTTTGACTTTTCCCGTGGTTCCACCCACTCAAAAACTTCGATCTTCGTCTCTAAATTTCGATATTGATGAGGAGCATCTCCCTATACTGAAAGCACTCCAAAATTCTACTTTTGTGAAAAGCCCTAATTTCCCGTAGTAGTGACAGGCCAAAAAATGAAAATGCTCATAATCAATTTCTATTTCGACAGAAAGATGCGCCTTCCTTAGGCGAGTTAGCCTAGCCTCCTTTTGCTGGTGATCTATGGAGAGAAACCCAAAAATTAAGAAGCTCTAGCTTTCGCAGCTACATAGTGTCTTCTTCTCAGGTTAGCTCTGATACCATGTTAGTTTTTCACAATTTAACAATATTAATCTAGGATCTTACTGAGAGAATAACAAGCACAGCATTCAAACACAAGAGACACAAAGTTTTTCCTTGGAGAAACCATAAAGGAGAAAACCCCACAACTTCCTCAGAGATAGAATGAGCAACAATACAATGGCAGAAATATAAACCCCAAAGGTAGAAATGGTCTTCAGCAGCTTCTCTCTTCTCCACTTGTGCGAACGTGTCCTTCTCCTCACTAATGCGAACTTGATGAGTGAGTGAATGAGGAAATAGAGAGGAGCACCCTCTCTATTTATACTTTTACTTTCACTTGACCTTAACCCCAAACAAGTCGGCCCCTAGGTGTAACTGACTGAGCCGACTTCTCTAGGAGAGTCTAATAACCCAATGATGACTCAACTCTAGGGTCTAAATCCCGACATACAATGGAGGGTTAACCTCAATGACTTTACATGACTCAAGTACAATAATGACTCTCCCGACCGGAGGAATAAACATCTCCATCGAAGGTACAATAATAATATACAAATACAACATAAAATATGCAAGTGAATATCTTCCAAAGTTACAATTACATTAACAATCTAGACACGAAAAAGGTGGAGAGGGAATTATGAGAGACTCTACATAGGCAAAGGAACCGACCACGAATCTCATAATACTTGGGGTATCTAAATATAAAGTGTTCCTTTGTCTCTGTCGCATGTTAATGGCAAAGCTAGCATAATCTATCCTTCAACGCATCCAGTGCTTAGCTTCCCCCCCAAAGCTGATGAGAACCCACTCTGAACTATCCTAAAGGGAATCCTAAGCCCATGCACCCAATGTCGAAGCGTGTAAGGAGGGGATAAAATGAGGCCACCCTTTAGGTCCAGGAAGAGCTCTACATTTGGGTAATAACCACCCAAGGGGGGGCAACCCAAGTAACTTAGATATGCTAACATAAATATCCTCCTTGATAATTGCACTCAACTCCTTATTAGGCAATAGGTGGCCAAGAGCATCTAAAGCATACATGAACGGGGGAAGGCGATCCATTGATATGTCAGCTAACTAAAGGAAACTAGAAATCTCTAAGAATCAACAACACACTCTCCCCGAGGGAGGTGGAGAACAATGCAATGGCTTCTTAAGAGTGATAGGCAAGTTATGGATACTAGTCCCTAGCAACTCTACTAGTCTAAATTCAATCCCAATCAAGATGAGGTGTGTTGCAAACTCTATCTATATGATGGGTTAGGGAGCCATCCTCTTACATCTGATAATGCAACAAAGCAAGAGTGTCTGAACTCTCTTTGTACAAGGCCAATTCAACTTGAGCAAGCTAGGCCTCCACACCTCCGAGCCATACAAAATTGTAGGCCTGATGGATTTCATGATGCCTGTTGCCGCTGGAACACACACCTGGGGGTTATCGCAACAGAAATATTCAAGTTGCTTGGGTGTGTTCCTTGGGGGCAAGTTTCGAGTTGAGATACTGTCACTCAACACTCAACTCCTCCATTTAGGCAGAACTCCTAACGAAGCCAAGGGGGGTAGTCCCTATGAGTTACTAAGGTTGATTAAGCAGTTTAGTTTTGAATGGGTGAGTTGTTTAGGAGTTTGAAATCGATTAACTGAAAGCAAAAATTTACCTACAAATTATGATTTAAGATTAACAGCATAACATAACCATGTAACACATAAGATCTGAATCAAAGATTGAATTATTGTAAAATAAGTGGAGGGTCGAAAAATAAAGTGTTGTTGTATTGTAGATGTTTTGCAAGTGCTTATTGATCAGTTTTAGTTTATTATAGGATGAGACTTGATTACGGGAGAAGGGGAGCTCCAGATATACCGTGAGGTATAAGGAGTAATGTCCGGAAATTAACTAAAGGAGGCTCCTCACGAAGACGTGTGGGATGGAATGGAGTCTCGAGGGCGGTGTTCAACACTACACCAACAAGGGTGTAGCCTAACTGTGCCCTGAGGTTGCCTCCCAGTGGTTCCCGCTTCTCTTGAGAAATTTCCCCACACAATAATTAATGTCTGAGTGTTAGATTTTCACTATGTTCAGGGTTATTGATTTTATTAGTATGAGTTTTTATTAGATGTGAAAAATTAAGGAGTAGTTGCAACTCTTTCTAATTTCCCACAGGACAAGGCAAATGCCTACAAGGGGAAAGAGCATACTTTGAGTTGGAAACTAAATGTTTATTCCGTTTGATTGCAAAAAATAAATAACTAAAGTAAAGTGTTATGCTAAATACTACAGGCAAAGAGTCTCTTTTTTTTATCATCCGATCACGTACTCAAGCAAAGCCCTTTATGTGATGGCAAGAGCATACCTCGGGAAAGCAATGCCAAATTTGTTACTTTGAAGCAAAAAATGAAACAACTAAAACAATATTTATGATGTTTAAAATTTGAAAGTATATTGCCTATTGTGTGTGTGTGTGTTTGTGTTTAAGCAGAAAATAAAACTTGTTAGAAAAAATCACGCCATAAAAAAAATGCGGGGTGTGGGTGCTGGGTAGCCCACTTGCTCTTCTTTTTATTTTTTGATTTACAATAAACTTTTAAAGAAAATGCCTTGGATCTTTACAGATCTAGATCCAAAGGCTTACAAAAAATGCAAAGGAAAAACGTTGGATGAAGCTGGGATGCCCCGAAAAGCTCCGGAATGGCCCAAACTTGAATTTTTTTACCAAAAAGTGCCAAAACCTGCTAAAAAGTCAAACAGGACAGCGAGCTAATTAGTGTTAGAAAGTGCCCAAAATCACTTTTAAAAGTGATTTGGGCAACTACAAAAAATATGGAAAAAATCTAGGCTAGTCTACTTGTAAAAAATGAATGAAAATAACTCAAAAGGACAAGTCCTTTTGAGGATCTTGGCTTGCTTTTGAGGGCAGCCAATGAAGCATTTTTTTAATTTCCAAATAGACTTTTAAACCCAAAGTAATTAACCTCAACTTTAAGCCTTGAAATTTTTCAATGAAATGACTTGCAAAAGGAAAACTACTCAATAATAGATCTAGCTTTGCAAAATAAAAAATTTCAAACTATTCTAGATCTAGAAATTCATATCAAATCTACTTATGATATCAATCTAAACTATAGATTTGAATGCTTGCTAAAAAAATTGAAAAAATAAATTCTTTGAAGTTTGGAGGAAGAGAGAAGAAGCATTGCTTGTTGCCGGAAAAATCAACCAAGAGGCTTCTTAGTGGGATGTCGAAGGACTATGTCTAAAAGAATTTGCTTGGAGATGAGAAGAAACAAGCTAGATCAACTCTTCTTCCAAGCTAAGTTACCTGCAATCTAATCACACACTTGAACACATACCCGTGAGATCCAATAGTATATATAAAAGAGAACAAATGAACATGCATATAAACTTATAAGCATGTAAAATATAGATCTCTAACCACATATATGTAAGAAGGATTAGAAAGTAAGCTTACTAACTATCTCTTTCCTATCAACTAATAACAACCCTATCAAGATCGGATTCACAAGATATATACACAAGAAATGTAAAAAAATCACAAGCTACCTCAGTAGAACCATAACAATGTTCATCCAACACAATGGCACCACACACTTAGCCTCCAAAGCTTCTCTTTATTGAGCAAAAGAACAATGATAACATTACAATGGGCAAGCCTTTCACTCCTGGACTCTAACTAGTTCAAAGGAGGAGAGGGTGCTTGCTTTTATAGCAAATCCAAGAGGGAGGGATGCATTCAACCAAGAGGAGCACATCACCACAATTGAGGGAATACGTATCATGTAAATCTTTGTGATTGATATGATTTGGATTCATGCCAAAGGAGGGTGCGCCACCTCTCATGAGGTGGGCAACCCTCTCTTTGGTTTTATTACCACCCACACATTATTTGCCACATACCATTCACGTGAACCATGAGATGGTGGGCGCACTCACTAAACCATAATGACATGCCACCTCATGATATAACCTTTATCACATGTGCATTATTCTCCATATGAAGTCACCTTTCATAAGTGATGGCATGCCAGCTCATTTGGCACATGCCAAATCACTTTTTTTTATTATATTTTTTCTTTTGCTTGGGTCATTTTGTGTCTTTTTAGCATTTATTTGCCATTTTGTCACATTTTTAAGGAAAAATGCTCCCAGAGACAACGTAGTCACCCGAAACCTAGGAAAAGTGGATCCTACGGTAAAGAGGATGCTCTGAGTGTGAAAACGAGAATCCCCATGCCAATATCCGCCTCCAGGCCACACCTTTATTACAATTTGAAATTTTCCAATTAAACCATTAAAAAATGGTCTAATTTTACGAAAAAAAATTATTTTCTTCGGAAATTAAAAAAAACTTAGTGGGACCTAGCACATGTCCATATGATTCAATTTTAATATCTAGCATGGTAATATACATTGACACTTGAACTCTAATAACCTCCTAAGACCGAGAAATCATGTCGACCACCCCAACTTTGGAGGTATGAGTGAAAAACTCGCCAATTATAAGTCGTTTATTCAACAACATATAATTGACAAGGGAAAAAACACCCTGGGCTAGTCGGACTAATAACTAAGTCCTAGGAAAGTCGAGTCCTTTACAAAAACCATCATGCTATGACATTTTTTGCAATTTCCCCGCAGGGCATGGACATGTGACTTTATTAACAAAACATGGGCCAAGGTGGCCTGCTAGGACTTCTGATCTTCTAATTGTGAACAAGTAAACTTGTTCTATCTTTACAGGCTCACTTGAAATCATCTAAGTGCAACTTAGCTGATAGCAATGCCCAGTTTGAACAAGATGTCCTAAAATGTGTTGTAAACACTCTCTATAAGGACAAGGGATCCATACTCCTTATTAACCCAATATTAGAGAACTTGCCTCAGCTTGAACGGGCCGTGGAAACTAAACCCCTAGATAGGTATATACAATTGTAATCTCGACCTCCCCCCCTTGAAGTAGAAGTAAAAATCCAAAAGGGTTAAGTAAAAATATGAAAGGCTCTTCTTCAAGCAATTGAAGACAAACCCTTGGTTTTACCCAACGTTTTAAAAACCAGAACGGTTCAAATCGGAACCGACCGATTTGACCGGCCAAGGGAAAAGGGACACCGAACTGGTGGTCAACTCGGACCGAGGTCTAGTATGGTAACAAACCGGCCGGCCTGATGCATGAACTGACCGGTTCGTTACCAAACCGGCCCTAACCAGCCGGGTTCGTAATAAACCGGTCGGCCAGCTCAAAAAACTCGTCCGCGGGCCCGGGAGTGGGGATTTTAATTTTTAATTGGTTTTTTTAATAAAAAAACAAAAAACCTAAGCCTAATTCGCCCTCCAAACACTAATAAATAAGTGCCCCAGCCCCCACATTCTCATTCACTCACAATCAAGAGCCCATTTGTCTCATTGTTGCCGCCAAGAGTGTCATTTGTATCATTGTTGCCGCCAAGTTTGAGTGTGTTGAGTGTTCACGTTTTGGCAAGGAGTGAACCCAGCTAACTGTGGAGGAGGCCGCTCAGCCTCAATCCTCTTCAATCCTTCAATCCGGCTGCAAATTTGAAGGTATGATGGTTGTTAGAAGTTTTTTATGGCATTGTTTTTTTCAATTTTTAAGCAAATGCAAATTCAGAAATTTTTTTTTTAAATTTAAATCTGTTTTGCTTTTAAATCTATTGTTTTAAATGCATTTGCAGTTGCACATTTTCATTTTTTTTTCCATTTTTGCACTTGTAGAATCTATTTTCAAATTGCATTTTCCCAATGGCTCTAGAGTGAAAGATGTTGCATGGGTCCATGTTGAGTGTGTTGAGGGGGTAATTTTTTGCAAATATTGCCACAAACACATGGGTGGGGGGGGCATTCATAGGGTGAAGCAACACTTGGCTGGAATAAGAGGCCAAGTTCTCCCATGTGATGCACCAGATGAAGTGATTGGGGAGATTAGAGCTGATATGTTAAATCAATTTAAAAAATTTCAAGAAGATAAGGCTAGGCATAAAGAGATAGAAGCTGAAATTGGGAGAAAGAGAGAACTTGCAAATGCTTCCATGAGGGCATCTGGATTGCAAGATTTTGAAGGCTCATCCTCTGCCCCTTCTACTCTTGTTAGGGACCCCTTCCATTATGTTCCTCCCTCTCGTCAAAAGACTCAAAACATTAGAGAAAATCAACCTAAAAAGAAGAAGACCCTTCAACACTATTTTTCTTCACCTTCCCCCTCCTTTCCAAGTGCCAATGCTTCTCAATCTCCACCAACCCACATTCATCCCACCTTAGATGAGCATTGGAAGAAGCAATGCAAAGAAGTTGCTCATGAGTACATAGCTACATGGTGGTATGATTCAGATATTCCCTTCAATGCTTCTCACTCAGCTTATTATCAACCCATGTGGGATTCTGTTCTTGCAGCCGGTAAGGGCTTCAAAGGCCCTAATATGCATGAGTTGAGGGGATCACTTTTGCATAAGGAAGTTATGTCCATACATGAATACTTGTAGGGTTTTAAAGAGTCATGGGCCACTACGGGATGTACCATCATGTCAAATGGATGGACTGATATAAGGAACCATACTATCATCAATTTCCTTGTCTCTTGCCCACAAGGAACCATGTTTTTGAAATCAGTTGATGCATCTGATAGGGTGAAAGATGCAAACCTATTATTTCATCTCTTGGATGAAGTTATTATGGAGGTGGGGGTGGAAAATGTTGGTCAAATCATCACAGATAATGCATCTAATTATGTTCTTGCTGATAAGATGTTAGAGAACAAACACAAACCCATTTTTGGACCCCATGTGCTGCACACTGCATAGACCTCGTGCTTGAGGATATAGGTAAACTAGATTGGGTCAAGAATGTTGTAGAGCATGGAAAGAGCATTACAAAATACATCTACAACCACTCATGGGTCTTGAACCTAATGAGGAAAAACACTGGGAACAGGAAACTTGTTAGGCCTGCCATCACGAGATTTGCAACACACTTCCTCACATTGCAATCTCTCATTTCCCAAGAACAAAACTTGCAAAAGATGTTTTCATGTGATGAATGGAATTCATCTAAGTGGGCCCGTAGGCAAGATGCAAAAGACACCAAAAAAAGAGTTAATGATAGTGCATTTTGGAAAAAAGTAGCAGAGGTTGTGAAAATTGCTGAGCCCCTTGTTAAGGTGTTGCGGTTGGTGGATGGGGAAAGATTGGCAATGGGTTACATTTATGAGACTATGGATCAAGCAAAGGAGCAGATAAAGGCAGCATACAAAGATAGAGTAGCCAAGTATGGGCCTATTTGGGAGATCATTGATAACAGATGGAACAATCAACTCCATCGCCCTATACATGCAGCTGGGTTTTTCTTGAACCCAAAGTATCATTATAGAACTCTGCTAGGAGATGATCTAACAGGGGAGGTGAAAGATGGTTTGTATGATTGCATAGAGCGCATGATCCCTGATGAGAATGAGTAGATGGAAGTACATCGACAACTTACCTCTTTCAAAAGAGCCACAGGCACTTTTGGAAAAAGCCTAGCAATAAAGATGAGAGATGACGACCAACCAGGTAAACAATTTCAAATTTCCAAGAATCCAAAGTTTGATTAAGTTCAATTGTTTAAGCTTTAAGTTCAACTTTCAAATTTCAAGTTTTATTGTTTAAGTTCAATTGTTTAAGCTTTAGCTTTTAAGTTGTTTATGTTCAATTCACAATCTAATTTGTTAAATTTAATTTGTCCATGCAGCAAATTGGTGGGAATCATTTGGCAGCCATTGTGGTCAATTGCAAAAGTTTGCAATTTGAGTCCTTAGTCAGACTTGCAGTGCTTCCGGGTGTGAACGCAATTGGTCCGTCTTTGAGAAGATTCACACGAAGAAAAGAAACCGTTTGGAACAAAAACGGTTGAATGATCTTGTCTTCGTACAGTACAACCTCCAACTAAGGTGCAACCAATTGCTAAACAAAAGACCTGATACAAATCCCATTGTGTTGGATGATATTGATCCAACCTCAGAATGGGTAGAGGAGAGCCAACAACCAGAGTTTGGTCCCGATTTTGATATTGATGCAGTCACAGATGACTTGGCTTTGGATGCAAGTGCAGAGCCAGATCCAGGCATTGCGGACAGTGATAGTGTCATTGGCAGTAAACGACCCATGCTTCTACTAGTGCTACTGCTAGGGTCGTAGATGTCCCTAAGGAGTCCGACTCCGAGGAGTCTGAGCCATATGTTGATGTTGAGCATTCCATTTCTAGCAATGGTGTTGAGTTTGATGATTGATTAGTTATGAGTCATGACTCATCATTGATCATGTTTTTTGGACTGTAGAGGATATAGAGCCTCATTGATATTGTATTTTGTTTCAGAATTTGAGATATATGCTATGAGACTTTACTATGTAGTGCACTTGGTGCCATTTTGTGACCCATACATGGTTTATGTATTTTCGATTTATATATATGAGTAGACTTTACATATTATGTGTCTAATGGTTTCAAATATACATATTATGTGTCTAATTGTTTGAAATATAGCTTGGAATGTTAAATATAATTTTTTATTTTTATGATTAAAATTGTAATTTTTTTTGTATTTTTTAATAGTCCGGTTCATTGAAATCAAACCGCTCTGGTTCATTACTGGTTCCGGTTCCGGTCTGAGTTGACCCCTGACCGGTTTGATTCCCAGTTCCAGTTTTTAAAACATTGGTCATACTACTAAATATGCTTACCAAATTTCCATCCCCAATCTCACCACAAAGGTCCTTGCATATTGGTATTCAACTTGTACAACTCTCCATGAGGAATCAACCCCATGATATCTTTGACAGTTGGCTTGTCAGGCAATATCAAGGCCTTCAGACAAGCTAGCAATCTCCAATCCATCCAATTTCTAATCTCAAAATTCCAAATATCTCTCCAAAAAATGTCTTTCCTACTCAACCTACATGCCTGAAATCTCAAATACTCAATATACTGACCCCGATGAATCCAACTCCAGAAAGGGTGCCAACCCCAATCCCATCCCACACAGCTACCAAAGAAGTTCCACCTAACCAAAGGGGCAACAAACTTCCAAGCTTCCCACATGCTCCTACAGATGAAGGGCCCAGAAATCTTAAAGAGGTGCAAGAAAAAGAGGATATCACATAGGCCAAAAGTACCTTGAACCAAAAGTAAATGTTGAACAGATTGAAACCAATATAGCAATAGGGTCTACCATGGAGCAGAACCTTTAAGACCCCTGATTGTCAATTTTGTTGTCTATTACGATGGTACCAACACCAGCGTACCTGCAGAAGTACCCCAGGGAGAGGGTGTCTTTTTTCTGACCAGGAGGGGTGTTTAGCCAGCTCATTCTGAGGTAGGGGCATGGCCAGACCCTCCGGTTTCTCCTTTGGAAGTGCTATGGCTTAGTGGCATCATTGACTGCCTCACGAAAGGGTTTGAAACCCTGAGGTTGGTGTCTGGGGTTTCCAGGGGTGGATCATTGGGTCACATGACCCCGACCCTGTTTCAGCACTCCAGCGGCAGTTGTTTCAGCACTGAGACACGCTCTTATCTTCCAGAGTACCTCCAGCACCCTCCTGGTCCTCCAATTCAGAAGCGCCTTCCCTCTAGGCCCTCCTTCAGAGGATGACGTCATCCTCCTGGGAAGACTGTATGCTTGCTAAAAGGGGGGGGCGTTGAGGGTTTTCATCACTGTTGGGGTTAGTTGGGGCATGACGACCCCCCCCTGCACAGTTTGGCCTTCAGTTTCGTCAAAATTGGCCTTGTTTAGCATATTTTTGCACCTAAGGGGGATAATACCCCAGGTAGCCTACTATAGGCCATCTTTAGATTATTTTATATTATTTTTGTTATATTTTTAAGTTGACATTTTTAAATATTAAATTGACCTTATTTTGTGTAAAGTGAGTGTGAGATCATATAAATTCAATCTCCTCACTTCATTTTGAGACATCAATTTTGGAATAAGATCATTATGTCTGTTATTTTCCCTAACTAGGGCTCTTTGAAGGGATGTGCACTCCTTGATGAAGGTTATTTTGCAAGTTTGAAGCATTTCTTGGAAGTTTTACTATTATTCATGCCATTGCTAAGGTGAGGCTAGAGTTGTTTACTTAACACATGCACTTGGAGGTATCTATACTTTTGGTTTCATGTCTCTTTGTCAATTTGTATGAAAGTGATGCTTGGTAGGGTTGAATGTAAGCCATTGTTGCTTCATTTTGTCTTGATTTGCATTTCAATTTTGTCATTGATCACCATTGCATTCAAGCTTGAGCTTTAGGTCTTCAAGTCTTGCTAAGGCTAGGTTCCCTTAACGAATCCTAGAGATTGTTGAGGTTAGCCCTAGTTGTCAAGCTTGCCAAGTACCATCTCAAGGAGGGTAACTCCTCTCATTGATGCCCTAGAGTTGGGTAGATAGTTTTCTATTGAAACCCTAGGTTGTTCATCTACTTATAAACCTAATTTTTTGAGTTTGTATTTTTGTAAATATTATTGTTAGGTTAAATTTGCATTTTCATGGTAGAATTAGGGTTAGAATTAGGCCTACAATTTTATGACAAAAACCCTAAAAAATAAAAATAAAAAATTTTGCATTTTTTGGCCTCCCTAAAATTTCAGCCCTTCCTCCTATAATTTCAGCCTCCCCTATTTGTTCATAAAAACCCTAGGGCGAAATTTTAGGAGCCCTAAAAATCCCAAAATTATCAAAAACTCCCTAAAAAACCCTAATTTCTGAGTTTTGTCTTTTTTGTAATTATTAGGTTAGATTATTTACAATTTTCTGAGTATTACATTGTAGATATTATGTTAAATTAACAATAGATTATTGTATTCTGAGTTATTTGCATTTTAAAATTACTATAAAAACCTAAATTTAAACCCTAAAATTCTATTTTTGCCCTAAATTGCAGACTTGACCCTCCTACGATTTCCTTCATACTTCCTCATCCACCCTCGTTCTACCTACCAGCATCTTCGCTGCTCCCTTATCTCTCCCTTTAAAACCCTCGCAGCCCTTTTCCAGCCCTAACCCATGGCCTTTCAACCTTCCACCTTGGCTTCCCTACATCCTTCACTTCATCTCCCTTCTCCGAGCCTTTTCTCTTTTACACAGGCCTGCCCTTTGGGCAGCCCTTGTGTGCCCTATCTTTGCCCCTGTTCACATACACAGAACAGAAATTCAAGTAATCAGGTTAATATTTTAATACTGGGCAGATGTTAGTAGATTAGTGAACACATGCTATTGTTTTCTAATTAATTTTCTGCTATATACATAGACCTGATTTACTGTGTAAGGTTACCACAGATTTTACATACAGATCCACAGTTAATTAGCATTAATTATTGCAAGCATGTTGACTACTATTTAGACACTGGTGAATGTATCCTTCTCTTCATTTACTTATGCTGCTACAAATGAGTTAGATACAGATCTGGAGATTGTATTAGGTTCTGTTGGGATGTGTGCCAAGTGACTAACACAGCTTTGATCCTATTCAAGCCAGCTTGAACTTCATTTCTTATGTGATGTTATTACATTGAGTTCATATTTCTCTGAATGACCTCAGTAGAAGTAATGCTCTCGGTTGTCATTGGTTATGAATTGTCATATACCCTTACATCTAATTGGCAACTGATCCATGCATAAGGATTCTTATATCTCTTGGTTATTTCATTGGTTAATGTTAGTTAATGATGGATGAAGGGTCTTATGTGCTAGGATTTAGCTATTGATTTGTTGATTGATCATAGGTTGCTATCAAGCAAATAGCTCCATTTATTTGATGTCATTACCATTACGCTTGGTTGGTTAATAATCTTTGGGTGAATGCTAGCACGACTTGGTGATTTTGTTGATCATATTATTCTATTTATTGGCATCTTTTCAATTATTTGCTTCTGCTGCAACTTCTTATACACAGATCTGGAAAATACCTTTTTATATTGGAATTTAGTCAATAATTTTGGATTAACTTCTCATTGGTGTTTCTCTGATAACGTACATTGCATATTTGGTTAGTGGCTGAGGTTTGTCACAATATAGTCTTTTGATCCAATATTGATTATTGTAATACATGTGTACACGTTTATACATTTCATGATCTAAGTGGATTATTGATTTTGGTCATATCTTTTGCACTCACTGGCATTGATCTTAATATTATTGACTCCATTTAGGCACTGGTCTAACCATAAGATTGCATAGAATATAGTTGGTTGGTTGTTCTAGTGTTTTACAGGATTCCATAAGGATACTTCTCCTTGGAGGTTTCGACTTCCGAAGAAGTTAGAACGGTGACCGAAGTGACATTAGGTCACTTTTCTTATTTATGCTTACTGGGAATTAGCCCTGTTAATTTGCCCGGTAACACTGTCAAAATACGACCTTGAGTTGCAATATCAATAAGGCCTGGACCTCCCTCTTGAATCCTCCTTAGGCATAGTACACAACTCCCAAAAACCATACTTCAACCACAGAAAAATCTGAGGACCTTCTCCATTTTTTTGAATTGGGCCCTGCTCAAAGGCCAGCAAGATACATAATAAATGGGCTCGTAGAAATCATGAAACAACTATCAGTTTGCCTGCAAAGAGAAGATCCTTATATTGCCATATAAGAAGTTTTGCCTGATCGAATTATGAACTGCACCTTGACCAAACATTCGATCAGGCAAGGGTGTCCTCTAGCCCTTATTTCTACATCTTAGTTGTTGATGCCCTGTGATATTGTGCATCTTGGTTGTTGATGCTCTGGGATATTCACTGAAAGAATCCAGGATGTTTCTCTGTTGGAGGGGTCTGAAATGGTTAATAACCATTTGCTGATTCGCTTCTCTCAGTGCAGTTAGATCAGATATCAGTGGAGGCTACTAGAGGCCGCTTGGATATCTTTTGTAGCTCTTATGAGGCAGTGGTTAGTGAGCAGAAAACTGCCCAACTTGGATGCCCTTTCTATGGAATTGGATCAAGCCAAGTCAAAAGAGTTGAATAGAAACTGGCTTGAACTAGCTATATTTCTGAGTTTCGCTGAAAAAATCATACAGGCTCTAATTTACTTGTTTAAATTTCAACATAAAATGAGTAAAAGCGACAAACATATAGATAAAATTAGCATCCGAAGGTAAGTACTGCTGAAAGTTTAGTCTTTAACTTTATTCCCTTTTATAATAATTGAAGCTTACAGTGGGCAACATCAGAACTATCAACCCTTTATTTTAAGAGTTAACAAAGCAGCATTTATGTGGTGATTAGCAATCAGGCATTGATTTGCAGTATATAGTTCCTGGTAGGATTGCACCACAACACATAAGGTCAGGTAGATATTAAAATCATAGGAAGGTACATACATGTGCCCAGAAAATGGATCATGGACCCCACCATCGTGTGGAGGCCTGCTTAAGCAAATCTGGTTGAACCCTTCATAGGTGTCTTGTAAAAAAATCCCGGAAAATAGCTTAATAGCCCCAGTTGAAAACAGTTTACCAGCAAGTATTAACTGAAACCACAAAACTCAAATGGACTTCATATCGAACATGTTTCTGACTGCTTACATTTTGTATACTATGTGAGCAATAAATTGCGTTTGTCATTTAAAGAGAAAATAATAAACATTTGCACTGTAAAATATTTTAAGAAGTGGGTTGTCGACTAGTACCACGCACTGCTTGAAGCTGCTATGAAAAGCCTCCAATGCATCTATGTCCTCCTCTGAAATTAAACCCCGCTTATCTTGCAAGCCAACTAAAACAAAACCATCAGCTCCTGAATATAATGTAAATAAACAGATCTGTTGTGCTGTTAAATTGAGTATTGAAGATCTGAAGTAAAGCCGAATAATATATATGAAACCAATCAGAATTTAACGCTCACCCATGGTAGTCAGGCTATCGATATAGAGAAAAGTTGCAAGCAAGCCAGCTGATATTGCTATTGCTAAAGCCAATTGCAGTATCTTCATCCTTGCGCACTCTGTTCTAATTTCCTAATTCAACCAGCAGCATGCCACTGGGTAAATAAAAGAATTTGTTGTTAGCCCTGAAATTCAAAAGATCTTCAAAATGTCGTTGAGATGAACTGAAACAACACGGGATTTAGTTTGCTTTTGATGTGACCTGGGAATTGAGTCATTCCAGAGTTACTACAATTGTGTAAATTTTATGCATTCCTAGAGGGACCGAATATTTTTGTTTCCCTTCTTCCCATGGGCTATTAAGTTGAGTTTAGGAGATTTATTGTTTTAAGTTGAGTTTAGGAGATTTATTGTAGCTGATTATTTCCATGTGTGTAAAAGGGAAGAGAGCGGCCAATACTGGATTTAGTTTGAGTTTTTATTGTAGCTGATTATTTTCAGTGCGTAAAAGGGCAAAGAACGGCCAATACTGGCACAACCCTTATTTACGGGTGTTTTAAGGCCAAGTAGGATACTGCGTTACACCAAACACTCTCATGTGTTGTCATGTCGATTTGTCATATTTGCTTATGTGTCGTATTAATTATGATTCGTTACGAAAAAACTAGGTAAAGAAAAAAAATTAGTATAAAATTTTGGAAGTATACATTTAATAAATACAAAAATATGCATCCTGTTGAAGAAGGCCATGAGCAGTATATTAAGGAAACTATGAAGTTATAGTTTTTGTAAGGGTTTGGATGTATTGAAGAGTGTGATTATGAGATAAAGTTTTTTTTTTTTTTTAAGTAAGTTTGTACAAAAATCTTGTAACTATGTTGTAAATCTTAGTTTTATATTGTAACTATGTTGTAAATCTCAGTTTTATAATACAAATTATATTCGTTTTAGTTTTTAAAAATTCAGAAAATTTAAAAATATATGTATTTATTCAAAATTTCAAAGTAACATTTAATAATTGGATTTTAACATTCATTTAAAGGATTATGTAGAATAATAGTTATATTTGTTTGCACTGATTCTTGTGTTTTGTGTGTCCATTTTTTAATTTGTCTTGCTTATAAAATCATTCTTGCTTATGTGGTTTAAGTTTATATTTGTTTATATGAAAAAACACATAGGTTGAAGATTCACTAATGTGGCCATTGTCTTGTGATGATGAAGTTACAAATAGTATGAGACTTGAGTTATTATTGGATATGTTATTAGTCTAGTTTCACCCTTATATTGATAATTAATGAATAGTTGAATTGTTAAAAGTGAATCTATAGCCTAAGCATTCACTATTCTAGTTGAAATTCCCTTTATCTTAACAATTAAATTTTAATAGTAACATTTCATTGATCTTTAAAAGTTCAAAATTGTAAATATATTTAACCATTTATCCAACTATACCATATTTGCACGGTGAATATTACTTAGCCTGTTGCAGGCTGAATATTGTTCGCCTATTTGCATTATGTCAAATATTTGTTAGATTTTGAATTCCGTGTGAATTTATGTACACAAAGTGCCAATGCGGTTGCATTTTGCTACTGTGACCATATCAACACCTTCAAAACATGGTTTATATGTTGAGTATTGATAGTGCTTTGTAGTGAACATCTATCTAATGCATGCAACATGGAAACCCTTTAATTGTCTTTACATATGTCATTCTTATTGTCCATTTGATAGCCTTAATTAAGTGCAAGTGTGTCAATTCTTGCATGTCGAGTGTGCTCTAAATCAAATCACTCATGAACTTGACTTGAGTATTCTCACTTGTAAACTCACAAAGGGAAGGATAGGCATGACCACTTTCTACCAAAGAAGCAATCAGTGTGTGCTTTTGCTTGAATTTTTCAAATTTTGGTCGTATTTTCTTGCCTCTTCTAGAGTGTGCACGATGTCGCTCTCCTCCGAAAATTGAGTGACTTCTACCTATGTGAACCAATGCAACTTACAGGTAAAAAAACTCCTCCATATTTTTTGCACCCAATGCCTATATGACTCGTGTCATCAATCAAGCAAAAGTTTCTTGAGCTTTCAAGGCTCGATTGTTTTAATGCTTTCTCAAGTCCTTTCTTTTCAATCTATTGTGCTTATTTCATTATCTTTGTTTATGGGTCCTATGTTTTCAATGCTATCCATTTTGAATAAATAGAGTGAATTATCTCAAGCTAGGAAGGTTGGAAACACCCCCCGACCTTCCTCTAGCCCTCCTCCCCCTTAAGTCTCTCCTTTCCTCCCTCCCCTTTAGAAAAGCTTACATCTCCCTGGGAAAGAACGACCGAATGATATGGGATTCTCAATCAAATAAGTACATTGTTAAAGAATGTGGTTACTCACTTGTAAAGACCTTCCTCCCAAATCTCTTGATAGTCAATGGACAAAAAACTGGATGAATTGCTCATTCTCTAAAGTTGATTTCTTCTTTGGACTTTGGCTCACCAAAATCTCTTGACCACATAAAATCTTGCACAAAATTGCATTTTAGGCCCTCAACATGTGCCATGCAATTCAAACATAAAGCCTTTTGAAAATCTTTATCCATAGTTAAATCTCTATCCATAATAATGGTAAAAAGTAGCATAAATCCATCTTAACTCAAGATAATTAGAATTTTGTAAGATAGTTACATGGTTTGCAAAAAGCTTATTTGAAGATTTAGCATTTTCTAAAAAGGGAATGAACTACAGAAACATCTTTTGTAACCATATGTGAACTATGTGGCAGTGAAAAGTGCCAAAGCATTTGTTCATTTCCAAACACTTCAATGGTTGTGGATTCCAGACTGAAAATTAAAATATGGAAGGCATGTGTGAAATTAATATGGTAATGACCTCAATTGATCAAGAAAATTGTTCGTGTAGCTTTGGACCACTTAGTGTGTAATGTACCTTATGAGAGGGTGTTTGATGCATATCTTGAGAAAAAACATCATATATGATTATAAAACCAACATAGATCCATCTTAAATACGGATCTATCAAGTACTGAGAGGAATCCAATTTCTTGAGGTGTAAATTTTTTTATCTTAAATTTTTTACACAATAAGAAAAAATTTACACCTCGTGATATTGGATCCCCTACTTGATATATCTAAGTTTAAGATGAAATCAATATAATTTAATTTTTTTGTTTAAGCCGACATCATTTGCATTTTTATTTCTTTTTTATGGAACGACATGTTACATAACGTTACTTGTTACAACATCTCCCCCATACTGGGTTGTAGAGCACCTCTCTACTCTTTGTGCAACAATAAAATGAGATAAAATGAGAGAGGAAGAAGCCAACTAAATTATAATATCACAACATAAAGCCGAGGTATGTGTTGCCTACTAGTTTATCCACATAATTACAACAAAAGGAGACAATACTAGAAAACAAAAAGACATCATATATGGCATTGAATTCATCCAAGAGATGAAGAATATTCATAGTAGTAGAACTATCTGTAATGATGAAGTTTGGGATGTATTCCTTGAATCATCAATTTTGAGAGTGGAGACTGCATTAATTTGGGCGTTTATAGATTGTTTGAGATTGCTTTAAGTCATGTTTTACGGTCACTTCCCCTTATTCCAAGAATGGTACCTAAGGTAAACACTAGATTCTTTAAGGCACAAGGCTAGGTCAACAACTTATTAATAGATCATACATAGCTCGTCAACAATCGGCTCACTAAGTGCAAACATGTCACAAAGTGAGATTTGAACTCTAGTGGGGAGGGTAGAAACATTTCCTCACAACCACTCGAACTAGACCGAACTAACAATTGGATCCGCTACTCTAAAAAAATGAGTGACATAATTAAAATTCTTGAACAATTTTGAAATCTTATATTTGAAATAGGTTGAAATAGAATTACTATATGGGAAAAGTTAAATAGAAGGATCCATGAATTAAAACCATCATAGATCCATCTTAAAAGGGGATCTACCAAGCGTCGAGAGGGATCAAATGTCTCCAGGTGCAAACCCCTTTTTAGAGTGCAAATGTTGAGGAAGGATTTTAATTTATCTCATTTGTGTAGTTTTATATATATGCGGTTGTAAATGTTTTAAATCTAATTTGACCTGACATGTTATTTTTTATAATATTTTAATATTTTTTAAAAAGGACACATGTCAGCTCTAGGATGAGTACGCAAGGAGTTACACATCCCCCTACTAGGTTGTAGAATGTGCTTCTATGACGCAACAACTTGCAAAAACAAAAAATGAGCAATATCCAAGATGGACTTCAATTTGTAACTTTACGCAAAAAATTATTTTCCATAATTTGTAATAGAGTTTAAATAACGGTACATTAAGTTAAAGTGTGTTTCAACAAATATCCTATACCATCGGCATTTATGTATCCCTCTTGTAGGAGAAAAAGGAATTGGTAAAAGAATTTATGAGATTTCAAGAAGAGAGATCGGATCAAGGCATGCTTAAGTGCTAATATCTTCAGCCTAACCTATCCAAATGTTCACTAAATTTAGATGGCCTCGAGATTTAAAAAAGTTTTTCCAAAGAAGTTATAGTGGACATCTAGTAAATAGAATAATAACAATATTGTATGATAGCATATACATATCACAAAAGGTTTTATCTAAACCTTTGTGAGATAATGTCTTAGAGTATTTCCTTTCACTACATAGAGATAAGAAATCTAAATACAAAGAAAATATTCTTCTTTTCACACCATGATTTTGTGCAATGCTGCCTACTTTAGTAACTCTCCCTGAACACCAATCAAAGTGACTACTTGTCCTTTATTGTCTTTAATCTTTACAAGTGTACACGTGGGCACTAGGTGCATACCCTTGTATCGGCACAACTCTATTGACTAGCTAGTTAGCTCTTTCTATGTTTTTAGTGACATAGTGATAGGAGTTTCTTTCGCACTCCCACTACGTATTCACATTGATTGTAATTTTGAGTCCCATTGACCAAATTTGTGTTGGAAATTGATAAATTGTCTTGTCTTATCTTACCATATGATATTTTTCAAATTCCAATATGCTCCACACATGCTTTTATAAAAACTCCATCCTACATAAAACATCCATAGCTTTAGTTTTGGACGCTAAAATCCATTATCAAAATCACACCAATGTTATGTTTTCATATTATTCACTAGAAAGGGACAAATTTTTATGAGTACGTTCACATTTCCTAGAGAAGCAATGATTGTAGCATCCCTATCCATCATTATAACCATAGGAGGGGGTAGTTATGAATTTCATGTTTATAAATTTTGCCCAACGGCCCATTATTCGAATGCATAACTAAGAAATGCATGTGCAAGTGCATGAATGTAAAACATAGTGGAATTAAAACTCTATCCACACACACATCATTCATAAACAAACATATTTATCACATGAAGTAAATAAATCATTTCACATTCATAAACAAAGAGAATATTTATCTTCTAACATAGAATATCCATCCAACTAGTTGTGAAAGAGCGGTTTTCCACCAAAATGTAGGTATCAACTACAGATACCACCCCCAAACCGGGCTATGAGGCTACTAGGGCAAAGGAAACACCTGTATGCTACACTCTCTCTCAACCCAACCCATTTTCTCTCATGCTTAGTCAACTTGCTCACAATGGATCACTACATGGATCTCATCCAACCATTCCAACCATGAAACTCTCTTCCTCTACCCCACACAACATAAGGAAGGCCTACTTTTTATCTTCTCAATGGTCCCTTAGAGTACCCAACCCTTACAGTGCTCTTCAATGTGTGTGGAAAAGAGTCCAACCTATTGTATGCTATCAAAAGATTGCCTACCAATTCAATTCATGGCTTCTTAAGCATCCAATGGATAACAAATATGTAGTGGGTAAAGGTTCCTATCTTTCCCAACCTCTATTATCATGTACGACCATCCTCTTCACTCTAATGTCTGCAATTTCCTCTTCACAATTCTAATTTATGGTTATTTTTACAGTCTAGTAATTGGCTATGGAGAAAATAGCATGAAGGCTTTATGTAGTGTAAAAAACTCCATGGAAAATGGTGATAGACTCCAAAGGAGATGAGAGGATTGGTGAAAAGACAACCGACATTACTTCTGACAAGGACTCTTACAATTGTTATAAAATTATATTCATTCCATGCTTTCATAACTACATGAGAAGACTTTCCCCACCAACATCACATATGCATTCAATGTTTGGATTTAATAAGTCAAAAGGAAGTAATTGACTCAATTAAGGCACATGGCAACAAATATATGAGTTATAAGGTTGACACTTAGCAAAAGAAGATTTATCTCCCATAAACCCTCCTTTCCTCTTTCCCTCTAATGGAATCATAGCCCCTCTAATGCTTTTTACACAACCATCTTTGACCATTTTATTATTTTCCAACTTAATATTTACATTGCTTTTGAATCATCGTGACAAGCCAACGACATGGTCCATAAAGAAATATTTACATTATACATACCTAGCCATTGAGGAGTTGGGCATTGGGCTTGAGCTTGGCACTGCAAATTTGTACTAGCATATTTACATCATTTACATAATCTAATTTAATACGTTCCAAGGGTCAAAACTGGGGGTGTTAAGATCCTAGTGGGCGGCCTTCACTAACACCTCGGGGTTTTGGTGTAATGGTTCGTAACATTTGGTATTAGAGCCTCCACCCGGGATCGAGTCACAGAACGGGTGGAAATGTTGGCATTGCAGTGTTCGTCTGAGGCTTGTACAGCTCAAAGGGGACACCACCGTACGGGCTCACATCCAACCCAAAGTCTGGACTGCGGAGCGTGGTGGGATATTAAGATCCTAGTGGGCGGCCTTCACTAACACCTCGGGGTTTTGGTGTAATGGTTCGTAACAAGGGGTGTTATAATAATGCTTAGATTTTCCAAATTATACACATCTACATTGGATGGATTCCCTCAAGATCCCCCTTGGTTAGTTTAGAGTGGATTCCCATCAGCTTTAAGTCAAGACAAATAACCACATCCCACAACCTAAGAGGAATTGCTAACTATGTCACTTATAGAAGACCAAGTCAAAGGAGCACCCAATTTCAAATGCCCAATCTATTACAATATCATGGGTTGGTTTCAATACCTCTAATTGTTGATGTAATTGTAACTTCGGAATATATTCACTTGTATTTTATATTGTATTTTATTTGAACCTCCGACGAAGATGTTTATTCCTCCAGTCGAAGATGTCATTATTATATTTGGTCATGTAAAGTCATTGAGGTTAACCCTCCATTGTAAGTTGGGGCAATAGACCCCAAAGTCAGTTTGTATTAGGGTTATTAGAGTCTCTTAGAGAATTCGGCCCAGTCAGGTTTAACTGGGGCCGACCTAGTTGGGGAAAAGGTCAAGTGAAAGTTAGTGTATAAATAGAGAGTGAGCTCTCTCATTTGGCATCATCGTCACACTCACTCACAAGTTCGCATTAGTGAGAGAGAGGACAAGTTCGCATAGGAGGAAAAGAAGAGAAGCGGCAGAAGACCATCTTTGTTTTGGGGTTGTACTTTTGTGATATTGTATTGGTGACGATTCTATCTCTGATGAAGTTGCGGGGTTTTCTCCTTTATGGTTTCCCTGGGAAATTCTTTGTGTCTATTGTGTTATGATTGCATGTTATTCTTTCAGTTAAGATCCTAGATAAATATTGATTAAAAGTAGAAAATCTAACATGGTATAAGAGCTAACCTAAGAAGAAGACACTATGCAGCTGCGGAAGCTAGGGATTCTTAATTTTTGGACTTCTCTCTACGAATAATAAACGAAAAGAGGCTAGGCTAACTCGCCCTAGGAGGGTGCATTTTCTGTCGAAGCAGAATTTAATTTTGAGAATTTTCATTTTTTGGCCCATCACTACTGCTGGAGGAAAATTAGGGCTTCTCACAAATTTGGAATTTTGGGGTACAATTGGCATAGGAAGGTGCGCCTCTCCAAGATCGAAATTTTGGTACCAAGATCGAAATTTTTGAGTGGGTGAAACTCCCATAAATTCAAACCCTAGTTTGAGTTTGAACTGGAAACTGTAGAAAACCAGAAACTGCAGATCAGAATTTCGCAAGTCAATTTTCAAGGGTGAAATTTTGGAATCTTTAGAAACCAAGTATACCAACATACTCACCTCAGTCAAGCGCATCTATCTATCCAATCAAAAGTTCCAAATTCCAATTTTGAAAAATTAGGGTTTCTCTGACAAACCCTAGGCCAGCTCCAGAATCAGTTTCAAAAACTTAAAATGGTAAGACCTAAAAGCTTTTCTATTTCCATTTGAAGTTCTCATTAAAGATGTCTCACCACACCAAGCTTGAGGATAAGCTTGAAGGGGCTAATAACTTCCGAGCATGGATGTATAGGATTGCACTTGTCCTTGAAGAGAATGAATTGGACACATATGTGAATGAAGAGGTTCCAGCACCAGAGGGAGATGAGGCTAAAGAATTACACAAGAACAACTTGGTTAATTCCAAGAGGATCATTGCAGATTCTATTAAGGATCATCTCATCCCACATGTCTCATATTTGAAGACACCTAAAGAGATGTTTGATGCCTTGACCAAGCTATTTGAAGGGAAGAATATAAATCGGAAGATGACCTTGAGGAACCAGTTGAAGAATGTGATGATACAAAATGCAGATACCATGCAGTCTTACTTTCTAAGGGTCTCTCAGATCAAGGAGCAACTTGAAGTTGTGGTAGAAAATGTAGAATATGGAGAAATTGTGATGACCACCTTGAATGGTCTCCCAAGATCATGGGACTCATTCATTTAGGGGATTTGTGCTAGGAAGAAGTTAATCACATTCAATAGGTTCTGGGAAGCATTCTCACAAGAAGAAGCTCGACTTGTGGCTCGAGAAGAGAAGATGGGAGCAAACGACGATCAAGCTCTCACAACACACTCCAAGAGGAATAATAACAAGAGGGAGCACCATCACAGTAAGAGGGAGAAACACCACCACCAAATTCAGAGGCAGAACTTCAGAAGATCCAGAAAAGATCTATCCAATATTAGATGTTATACATGTGATGAAAAGGGACACTACTCCAGAGATTGTCCTAGAAACAAAAGTGTCTCCCACAATAAGAAGACCAACAAGAAGAGACAACATGCTCACACCACTGAAGATGATGAACCCGCAAGGAAACGAACCAGAGAAGAAGAAAGAGATGATTCTTCAAGTGATGAAGAATATGTATTGTAATGAAGGTAACCAGTTACAAGGGTTCATTCAGAAGGTTCCACCTCACAAGGTGAATCTAGAGATGACTTTCAATATTACATGAAAGGAGTAGGAGAAGATACTACAGAGTTGGATTCTGAAAAAAAAATAAAGACCGATGCTCTATGGAAGCCTCTCATCCATTTCAGCATTGATTAGGGTACAAAAGAAAGGACACACAAAATCTACTCCAACAAGTGTAGAATACTTTCTCAACATTTCCGATCATAAGCAAGGAAGGAACAGGACCCCAAAATTAGACGATGAAGAAGAACACTCTGTCAAAGACTCCAGTAGTTCCTGCAAGGAAGCAAAGATCAAGAGGGAGTCCACCCAACAAACAAACAAAGATAAGTATTTGAATTATCATTTCTTATATATCTATCTATTTAAATAATATTGTTCAGTGGTGTACATACTTATGTTACTAGATTTAGGTTATGTATTATGCATATTAGGATATTTGCATTAATGAACAGTATACTACTAATATGCTTGTGATGGGTAAGTGGCCTATGGTACTATACAAGATTCCATTGCTACTTATCTAGAATGGAACCTTTTTGTTGACATGTTGGGAGTAGTGTACACTCTTAACAATGTTCTGGTAGATATGGAAGGCATCTAGAAAGTCACGGGATATGGATGAATGTTGTATTGAAGCATTGGCTGAGATAATTGCATGATTGTATGACCTATGTCTGTATGCGTAAGAATTTGTTCAGAAAACTATGAGATGTTTCTAATCATGCAATTGAACTTGACTTGTAGGAAAGATCGTGTACCATCACCTACAAGAGAGAAGAACAAGCGACGAAGATCAAGAAAACTACCTATTGAAGATATTGAAGAACCTGAAGTTCCCAGGATCAGGATGTAGTGATGGAAGAAGCAATTCTAGAAGATAACGAAGACCGCGAGATGGAAGAACCACAAGAACCTATAGATCCACCTCGTGAGAAGAACTCCCACAAGAGGAAGCTAGCATGGGTGTGAGAGGCAATATAAGATGTAGAGAGGTATGGCGCTGCAGAGGGGATGCACAGAGAAAGCAAGAGACCTAGGCCATACTCTAGTTATGTATCTCTATTGTGCGACATCATTCACAAAGAACCTTCCAACTATGAGGAAGCGACAGAGAAGAAATAATGGAAGGATGCCATGATCGAGGAGTACCAGTCGATCATGAAGAATGATGTATGGGAGGTAGTTCTGAGACCAGAAGGGAAGTCTGTTGTGACTTCTAAGTGGATCTACAAGATCAAGAATGTTGCAGATGGAAACATAGAGAAACAAAAGGCAAGGTTTGTGGCACGTGGCTTCTCCCAGAAGGAAGGGATAGATTAGGAGGAGACATTTGCACCTGTAGCCAGATACACTTCCATCATATCAATACTCGCATTGGCTGCAGTGATGAAATGGAAGGTACACCAGATGGATGTCAAGACAACATTCTTGAATGGTGTAGTAGAAGAGGAAGTGTATGTGGAGCAACCACTCGGATTTGAGACACATGACAGGGAGACTCATGTGTGCAAATTAAAGAAAGCCTTGTACGGTTTAAAGTAGGCACCTAGGACATGGTACGATAGGATAGATAGATTCCTGACTAGTTTGGGATTTACCAAGAGTAAAGCGGATTCCAACCTTTACTACAAGGTTGAGGAAGGGTACCCAGTGATACTTCTACTCTATGTAGATGACCTATTTGTGACAGGTGAGGATGGGATTATTGCAGATACGAAGAGGAAGCTTGTCGTAGAGTTCGAGATGAAGGACCTAGGCATGATGCATTATTTTATAGGCATGGAGGTGTGGCAGAGTGTGGATGGAATCTTCCTTGGAAAAGGGAAGTATGCAATGGAGATCCTGAAGAGGTTCAGGATGATGGACTGCAAGGCCATGGCCACACCTATGGAATCGAACCTGAAGCTATTGAGTGATGCTTCATCAAAGTCGGTTGATGCCACGATGTATCGTCAGATGATTGGATCTTTGATGTACCTGAGAAACACGAGACCAAACATATGCTTTGTTGTGAACACATTGAGCCAGTTCCTGATGGATCCGATACATGTTCACTTGATTGTTGCAAAGCATATTCTGAGGTACCTGAAGGGTACAGTTGATTATGGGCTCAAGTATGACGTGAATCAGAAGATTAACCTGGAGGTTTATGTTGATTCGGATTGGGCAGGCAGTGCCGTAGATAGGAAGAGCACTTCGGGATGTTGCTTTAGTATGGGATCCAGTATGATATATTGGTTTAGCAGGAAGCAGTCGTGCGTGGCACTGAGTACAACCGAAGCAAAGTATTTGGTAGCTTGCTCGGCTAGTTGTGAGGCAGTATGGATTATGAAGCTATTGTCTGATTTGTTTGGTCTCCAGTTAGATGCGACTTGTATATTCTGTGACAACCAGAGTTGTGTGAATTTTTCCGATAACATGGTGTTCCATGACAAGTCAAATCATATTGACATCAAGTATCAATATATCAGGGATATGGTGCAAAGAGGAGCAGTGAAGCTCCAGTATATTGTGACGGATGAGAAAATAGCCGATGTGTTGACCAAGCCGCTAGCCAGAGTGAAGTTCGCGTACTTCAGAGAGAAGCTTGGTGTACTCCAGATCGAGGTTCCTTCCAAGGGGAAGTGATGATTCTGGAAGACACAGATGCACATGGCCTTTCTCGAATGGTGGAAGGATAGTCCTCCCATGTCGGTTGATGTAACTGCCGATCCTTTCTTGAATGGCGGTAGGAAAGTCCTTCCATGTCAGTTGATGTAAGTGCTGAGCCTTTCCTGAATGGTGGTAGGAAAGTCCTCCCATGTCAATTGATGTAAGTGTTGTGCCTTTCCCGAACGGTGGTAGGAAAGTCCTCCCATGTCGGTTGATGTAAGTGATGAGCATTTCCCGAATTGTGGTAGGAAAGTCCTCCCATGTCGGTCGATGTAAGTGTTGTGTCTCACATGGTGGTAGGTTGGTCCTCCCATGTTGGTAGACTTATGATGTGCATCTGGGATGTGCTCCGTGTGACGATGAGATGATCTGGACGTGATGGGGCAATAGTAGGAGATGTAGGTGACTGTTGTGGCAATGTAATGATTGGTCTTGGGTTGTACCTACTTGATGGCTTGCTCGCAGAGATGATGAAGACCTACATGGAGGCTAGGCCTACATCCAACATGAAAAAGGGCTGGCTCTGTAGAACTTCCTATGACAAGTAGATTCGAGAGATGTCACCAATCGATGAGCGACGATGATGATCCAGTGTTGATGACGATGTTCCAGCATTGAAGATGATCTAGCGATGAAGACTCGTGTCCATATGTGTTGATGACTGTGTCAAGAGAATACCTTCCTAGTTAAGAGGGAGTGTTGATATAATTGTAACTTCGGAAGATATTCACTTTTATTTTATATTGTATTTTATTTGAACCTCTGACGGAGATGTTTATTCCTCCGGTCGAAGATGCCATTATTATTTTTGGTCATGTAAAGTCATTGAGGTTAACCCTCCATTGTAAATCGGGGCAATAGACCCCAGAGTCAGTTTGTATTAGGGTTATTAGAGTCTCATAGAGAAGTCGGCCCAGTCAGGTTTAACTAGGGCCGACCTAGCTGGGGAAAAGGTCAAGTGAAATTTAGTGTATAAATAGAGAGTGAGATCTCTCATTTGGCATCATCATCACACTCACTCACAAGTTCGCATTAGTGAGAGAGAGGACAAGTTCGCATAGGAGGAAAAGAAGAGGAGCTGCAGAAGACCATCTTTGTTTTGGGGTTTTGTTTTTGTGATATTGTAATGGTGACGATTCTATCTCTGAGGAAGTTGTTGGGTTTTCTCCTTTATGGTTTCACCGAGGAAATTCTTTGTGTCTATTGTGTTATGTTGTGCATGTTATTCTTTCAGTTAAGATCCTAGATAAATATTGATTAAAAGTATAAAATCTAACACTAACAAGGCTCCATAGATTCCCTCTCCCTCTTCTTCCACTATCCAGACCAAATATGCCCAACTATTTTATAGAGGGGAGTTTTTAGGCCATAGACTGCGAAGCCTATGTGGTCCTTCCCACCCAAGTCTCATTAGGAGGATCACTTTCTTCTTCCCTATTGTCATGTGTGTTGGTGGCAACAAGTGGGTAATCGAGGACCAAATCACTTCAAACTCTAAATTGGTGAGACATAAAAAATTTTCTCAATACACACACAAAATACCACCCAACAGGTCAGCTAGCCTCTTCAATACTTTTGAGGAGATCTAGTTCCAAATCCCACCAGGCCACCAGATATACCAACTCTAGGAGGTGTAAGAGCAGAACTCACTCTACACAAATTACTGCTCCCCAAGTCCAATGAAGTAGTCAATCTTCCATTTAGAGATTCTTCCTCTCAAGCTTGGATGTTAACAATGATGAACCTCATCTTTAGGGGATCCCCCTAAGACTACACAACAAGGTCATAAATATTCTCTAGGTGACATTTTCAACCAATGCATTGGTCCCTTCATGATGATTGATGAATCAAATGGGAAACCATGCTTTCTCTCTCCTCATTCAACATCTAGCCCCAACATACCTTAACATATACATTGTGTGTTCAACATGCTTTTGTAATTGCACTACATGTCTTTGTATTGACTAGTTAATTAACTCTTTCTCTACTTTCTATAGAGTAGTGATATGAGTTGTTTTTACAATTTTTTTTTTCAACTGAAAAAACAATTTCTTGTTATTCATAAGGGTGAATCAAAGAAATTTACAGTGTGTCTTATCCCAAGGATAGAGAGCGTACATTCAGTTTAGTCTTTCAGAACAAAATAAACTACCACTAACCAAATTAAACAGTAATTCTGTAGCATCCATGATACCTGTGTACCATATTACCTAAGTACCATCTATAAAATGGATACATTCCACATCTATCCAGTAGAAATTATGATCCAAAAATAAAAAAAAGAGAGCAAAAATATTAGAAGAATATTCTAATAGATATATACAGTCTTAGATTCCGGAGGCCTCAATTCACGATAGTGAGTAATCTGCATAGTACCATCTTTCAAGGTAAGACCTTTCTTAGATAGACCATCATCCCTGAAGTTGTAGAATCTGGAAACATGCTTGATGTTTAGATTAACAAACTGTACCATAAGAAGTCTAATTTTCCTCTTCCATTGTTCTAGTGAAGCCACCTTAAGAGCCTTAGAGTCCATCGCCTAGCCAATGATAACAAAGGAATCTCTGAATAACTGAACATTGGTTAAATGGAAAGGACAAATAAAATAAAGTAAACACCAAAGAGCCAAGAGCTCAGCACGGGTGTTGCTGCCCAAACCACAACCCAGGGATAGTTCATAATATTCAGTTTTGGATACAACAAAAATACCTCCATCCCCGCAACTACCATTATGTTCAGTGCCATCAAAAAAACCACATGGACCATTATCTGAAATAAGAGGACCACACATGGATTTGTTCTTGTGATTTTCTCTCTTTACCATAGCACACGATAGGAACTGCAATATAAATTGAAGAGAACGGTTAAAGTTATAAACATGACCATCAAACAAAATGCGATTCCGCAACTTCCAGATTCCCCAAATGAAGTATAAGGGAAAGGATATAAAGTCCCATCGCATTTTATACCACCAGTGTAGAATCTCTGCAATGGATCCATGGTTCCAACAAAACTCTACACCCCATAAATCCGATTCGGTTGACCACAACTAGAGAGCAATCAGACAGGCTATAAATAAGTGGTGAACAGTCTCGGCAATCTAAAAACACAAGGAGCAGACATTGGGCCCAAAGCCCCCCCTTCTGATAAAATTGTCAGTAGTAAGGACCATGTTTTTAAGTGTGAGCCAAACAAAGCAACGGGTTTTTAGGGGAACATTCCAGCTCCATAAGTTTCTGTACCACCACAAAGACAAACTGATTTGCTGATGTTCTACAATGTTAAAGTAAGCTTGTCTAGTTTCGATATCCCCACAAAAACGGACCGAGTTGTTTTTACACTTATACTATATATGAATGAACTTTTGAATTCCATTTACCAACTTTGTAGTCACTTATTAAATACCAATAAATGTATCTTTATCTTATCTCATTTTATGATATTCTTCTACCTATACTTTCACAATACTTTTACAAATACTCAAACTTACATAAAACATCCATATTTTTAATTTTGGCCACTAAAATTCATTAGTTAAATCATTCAAATGTTATGTTTTCATATTATTCACTAAAATAGATATGAATTAATTCTACTTAAGAAACAATATTGTTTAAAGATTTAACGTAACTAAATGATTTATTAATATTATTATGTTTATACATTAAAATATATGTGCAACATTGTGACAATATCTCCCACATTTATCCCCAAACCATGATCCCAACGCACGAATTTCCAATAAGCGAATTCCATAAACCACTTATCATGTCAACCAAACTCCTTAGAAGATGGCATGCAAATGGGAAAATTGTATTTAAGTCAATGACTGCAATGATGAAACAAAAGGAAGACTTAAGTTGCTTAAGTAGATACTAAGGTTAGCATCCCTTCTACAAGGGCAATTAATAAAAACATAACGTACCAAACAAAGAAATAAGAAATGCTTCCTTATTTTTTTTAACTAAAACGTATATTGTATAATAAAAAAAGTTGTGGTTGTGTACCAAATCGGCAGGTTACAGTAAGCTAATTCTAGCATCAACACTTTTACAAATTGATAGCCAGTTGGCTTCGGTAAGAGAAGCCTGTTGTAGATGAGTGATGCAGAACAAAAACTAAAAAATTCTAGATCACTCAATCAACTTTGAGTGTGCATGCTGGCTCTCAATCAACGTAGAGAAAGAGTGCATAATGGGCATATGTTATGAAAACTTGTAGAGTTCAATAAAATCAATCAATAAATAAGATTCTAAAAACTTGTAGATATCAGAAAGGTCTGTATGTAGTGATCAACGTGCGTTTTGATCCAATCTTCCATACTCACACAATTTCCAATTTCTTAACAAGTGATATCGGTAAACCTTCAAATTCTGTGTGAGAATCATTCACTAAACCAAACGGTGATCATGTGCGTTCTAACTTTCTGAAGTGTCAGTTGCTGAGGCAGGCTTGAATTTCTTCCAGATTCTAAAGGTTGGAGAGCATGTTTATAATAAGGGAATCTTGAATGATGGATATCTGAGTGCCCTGTTCAAGGGATTTGATGTAATTCACTGTCATTGTTGGTTAGATTCAGAATTCCATGATTGAGACTGGCTCCAATATTTGCTTCGATGTCAGCTTCATCATTTAAATTTCTTAAAATGTGAAAAGCCTTGAACTGGGTGAATGTGCTCGAAATTTACCTTATATGCTGCATTATTCGATTTAGAGCTAGATTGTTGAGGTTAGTGTTTGCATTTAGGGCTCTGATAATGAGCAAAGAATTGTCGAACACTTGTAATTTGTTGATCATATGTTCTTTGGCGATCTAGCAGCCTTTCAATAGGGCTAATGCTTCTACTATATTGTTTGAGCAGATACCCAAGCCCCAATTGTACTTCAATCTTATTGTTCCATCACTTGTCCACAGGACTCCCCCCTGCACCAGCTTTGTCGAGATTGTTCTTTGAGGCACCATCAAAATGTAGGCTGTCTGTAGCCTGATTAGTTCTCGATTCATGAAAGCCAGGGCTAGTAAGTCTGATTTGCCATGCCGGTTGGTATCGAGGTTGGAGGTCTTTACTCGAACTAGGGAGGGTGACTCCTATTCAATTCATTTCTTTCATGCTGAGAGTTGCATCAGCCTTGTGGTTGGAGTTGTTTAAACAATCGATCAATAATCCTTTGGCTTGACCTGCAATTCACAAAGGGGTGTAGTGTCTTTCATTGAAAATGGCATTGTTTCTTGCGGTCCAAATTTTCCAGCATGTAAAGTTGAGGATGGAAGTCCAAATTTGGTGCCAGAGGTTCTTTATGGGTATGGGAGTAGGATAAATAGAACTCCAATCTTGAAAGAGCTGGGTGACAGAGGTGAAGAAAGGTTGGGTGATAATGAGGTCAAGAAGAATAAGTTTCCATACAAGTTTAGTAAAATGACATTCCAGAAAGAGGTGGTTAAGTGTTTCGAGGTTGCTATGACAAAGAGAGCACCAAAAAGGCCCTTGAAATCCTCTCTTGTTGAGATTGTCGCCAGTGAGAACTTTGGAATGGATTAAATTCCACGTGAAGAAGTTGATTTTAGGGAGTCCAAATGGATCCCATGCGATTTTCCATAAATCTTTTCTTGCATCATCATGGGATTGAAGTGCTTTGTAACCGAGAACAGAGGTATAAGAACCTATGGGACCCCATCCTCGCTCGACTTTGGCCATAAGGTGTAGGGGAGCACATCCTTTCAGATTTTCAATGAGTATGTTTTTGGCAGACTCAAGATGGAAAGGGATGGCTGTGATTTCCCAACTTTTCCAAATGCCATAGAAGTCCCAGGAGATGAATTCTTTTAGAGTGGTAATTCCATGCTGCCTGAGCCATGCTGCTATGTCGTGTAACTCATGGTTGTTCTGAAGTGCTTCGCTGTCCATGATCTTATCCGTAAACATGTCAATTTTCCTACCATTGTCGGGTACCCAGTAGAGACCTTCTGAAAAAAATTCCCAAGCTGGTTTATATAATGTCTAGATGCTGGAACCTTTGGTGGTTGGCTTTTGATCGAGACATCTTAAATTGGTCCCATATAAATATTTCTTTCTGAGTACTTAACTGACTTGATGGCATTTGTTATGTAGGATTTTCCAGAGAAGCTTACCACCCAATGCCAACTTAGCGTGGAGTGGATCTCGAATTTGTAGGCCTCCTGAGGATTTTGGCTGCTTAATGGTCTCCCAATTCACAAGGTGGATTTTGTTTCCCCTGTTTTTCCCGCCGGACCAAAGAAAATCTCTCAATAACTTGTTTATCTAATTAGGAGCTCCTTTTGGGGCTAGGAGTATGGAAGATTGGTAGATGGGTAGTGCGGAGAGTACGGAATTTACTAAGATTAGTTTTCCAGCTTTGCTGAGCCAATGCCCTCCCCATCTTCCAATTCTGTTTTTTATTTTGTTGATCGTGTCTTCCCAATTTCCAGTGTTTGAATTTCCAAATGTGATTGGAAGACCCAGATAATTAAATTTGTCCCAATGGTTGTGAACTTTGATGCCGAGAATTCTGCTAATTTTGGCTGCCACATTGTTGTTTAGATTCCAACAGTAGATAGCACTTTTATGCAAGTTGATCTTGCCACCAGATGCATTGCAATACAGGTTTAGATTGTGCTTGAATTTTCGGGCTATGATGGAGGAGGCCCCACCCAATAATAGAGAGTCATCGACAAAAAGGGTGTGATTAAGGGGATGGGAGTCAGGGGTGAGGCGAGTCCAGGTAGGGAACCATAAATCATTTCATGATTCAGCTTTCGACTGAGTGAGTCTGCCATGATGATGTACATGAAAGAGGATAGAGGACAGCCTTTCCTGATGCCATGCGATGCTTGGAAGAAGTCTGAGGGGCGGCCATTAATTGAGGGGGTGATCCAAGGTTTGCTTATGTAGGCTGAGATCCAACTGATGAAAGTGTCATCGAATCCAAAGCAGTTCATAATTTTAAATAGGAAGGCATGCTTGACGCGGTCAAATGCATTGGCCATGTCAAGCTTGATTAACATACCTTTTTCCTTTCGTGATCCACTGGAGTGGATTGATTCTTGTACAAGTATGATGTTGTCAAGAATTTGCCTCCCTTCCAGGAAGCCACCTTGATTGTCGGAAGTGATTTTGTTAAGTAAAGGCTTCAACCTAGTTGCAAGCATCTTGGAGATGATTTTGTAGGAGGAATTGCAAAGTGAAATCGGTCTGAATCTGCTGAAGGAGCTGGGATTCGTATCTTTTGGGATGAGGGACAGGAATGTGGTGTTTGTGCCGCCACCGATTTTTGCCTTTGAGTGGAAATTCCTTATCATTCTCATAAAATATTTTTTGATATATGTCCAACATGCTTTGTAGAAATGCATTGAAAATCCGTCGGGACCCAGTGCTTTGTCAAATTCGAAGGAGTGAATTGCATTGAGAACCTCCTGTTCTGTAAAAGGTTTGTGCATGCTGAGATTCTCCTCCGGCGTGATGCTCTTTGGGATGTGTTCCAATAGTGTGGCCTTGTCTTCTCCTTTAGTGTTATCATCTTCTACATATAGTTTGGAAAAGTGCATGTATGCAACGTTTTTGATGTTCATATTTCTAGTCACTATCGTTCTGTTCTCTGTTTTGATCTCTGCGATGTGATTGGTGGATTGTATAACCATGAATTGCTTGTGAAAATAATTGGTGTTCTTATCACCAAGCCAGATGCTCCGTGACTTCAATCTCCAATACTCCTCTTCAGTTCGAAAGGCTTGATAAACTTTGATTTGTTGTGTGACTTCTTCTTGAAGTGTGGAGGCTTCAACGGAGTGATTTTCCATATCGAATTGGATGTCTTCTAGTGTATTCAATACGGAATTTCTGGAATTGGCGGGTGCAGGGCAGTTGGATTTGGCCTACTTTTTGAGTGCGAATTTGGTATTTTTGAGTTTCTGCTCCCAAACATAGCAGGGGGAACCAGAGATGGGGATGCTCCAAGCTTTTTCTAGAGTGCTCCAGAAGCTGACTTGGTTAATCCATTGGGGGATAAACCTGAAGGGGATTGGGCAAGGTTCTCATTGTTTTGAAAGAGAAGTTGAATGGGTTTATGATCAGAGGCAAGGTTGGCTAGGATGCTGGAGGAAATAGTTTGGGCATCGGACAGGAGGCTGCTGTGGACAAGAAATCTATCCAATCTGGCCATGATGTTTCCCTTGCCAATTCGCTTATTCGACCAGGTGTATTTCCCTTTTTTGGGCTTGATTTCGATTAGGTCTCTTGCTTGGATAAGAGCTTCAACCTGGGTTTTGAAGAAATCTTTTCCAGTGAGGCCACCTTTTTTTTCTACTTTGGTGAGGGTGATGTTCATATCACCAGCTAGAATGATATCCTGGGGGCTGTAAACTTCCAAAAAATCTTCAAGTAGACTCCAACATTCTTTCTTTTCAAAATAGAGGTTGGGTACGTACATGTTGAAGAGAGTGATGTGCTTGTTGCTCTGAATATGGGTGAGCTCAGTATAAATCCAGTGCTGCGTAGCGAAGGAGTTGTGGAGATGGAATTTTTCGGATGTCCATAAGGTTGCCAGTCCTCCAGAATCTCCGCTAGAGCTGACTGCGTACCCTGTGTTTTTTTTTCCATTTTTCATTTCTAATTGCTAAGACTGTACTATCATCAAGCTTGGTCTCTTGGAGTAAAAGAAGATCAGGCATATCAATTCTTTGGAGGTATTTTACTGCATCCATTTTGCAGGGATTGCCAAAACCTCTGCAGTTCCAAGAGACCAGCTTCATCATTTGGGATTGTTGATGGAGGAGGGGGTTCCTCCTGCTAGATCTCCATATTTCTTTCATGCACCTCTGGCCCTGGTATTTCTGCTAAAAACCATGTATATTGTGGCTTGGGATCCTTGGACTTTCCCACGCTGGGCTTCTTCTTCCCTCAAATTTTTGATGGATTTCCGACCTGGATTTTTGGAGGATATGTCAATGGGTTCTTCCGAGGAGGAGGGGGAATTAGGAGGTATTGCTTTAGTGATTTCAGTGTAGGATGGAGCATCTCTGATCAAAATAGATCTAATGGAGATGGGGGAATTCAGAGGCAGGGGGATCTTCGGGGCTTCATGGGCGAGAGGAGTTGCTTGAGAGTCTTTTTCTTCACGCAGTTCACCTTCTTCTTCGGCCTCAGGGATGTCTTGGATTCTGATTGTTTCTGGGACTTTGAATATGTTCCTGTTGTTCGAGGCCATCAGATCTTGGTGTTGTTGATCTGCTTTCTGTATATTTGAGATTTTTGAGTGGGGTTTTGTACTTGATTTGCTATTTTTTTGAATGGTCGTCCATTGTTCTTTTTCTTCCGTTCGATTCTAGATTTGTTGGCTTCTTTTTGCATGATCGAGCGAAATGGCCGTATTCGTGGCAGAACTTGCATTTGAATGGGATTTGTTCGTAGTCGAGCTCTTGAATATGTGTCCAATCTGCTATGGTTAGATTTATTGCTTCTGGGAGTCTGTGTTCCAAATCTACTTCAACGCAGATTCTCGCGCAAGAGTATTGGTCTTTCCGATCAACTTTGTTAATGTATTTGCCTAGTGCATTCCCGATGGCTTCTAAAGACTCGGTATTCCAGTAGTGGAGGGGTAGGTGAGGAAGTCTCACCCAAACAGGGACAGCAGAGGGGATGTCATGGGTTGGATCGAAACTCGAGGTCCACTTGTTCATATAGAGTCCTTGTGGGCCCATAAAATAGGGTCTGTTCCTGAAGATGAGCTAGCGGTCCTATTTACATTCGAAAACAAAATCAAAGAAACATTTTCCTAGGAAGAAGGATTTGACGTCTTCAGTGATCAAGGGTCTCCAGTTTTTCTGCACCTAGTGTTCGGTGGACTTCGGGGAAGGCCAAAGGCCTGTGAATTGGCCAATCAAACCTCGTTCCGACAAGTTGAGGGATGTCTTATAGGGTATGTCAACCGGTAAAGCAACAATTGGAATCTCATCAAGCTTCCTCACGAACTTTTGTTGAGAGGAGGAGAGAGGCTTCTTACCTTGTGCGACTAAAAGCTTCAAGAAATTAACAAGATCGGGGGGAGGGATTTCAGCATCCAATGCCATTGGAGGAAAAGGGTTCAGTGAGGCGGACGGGGAGGGAGGAGGGAAGGGATCCCATGATCCTTCATAGCGGTCAGAAGGTGGACAAGGGAGAGAAGGGAGTCAGGAGGGCCAAGGGCATGGCCACGGAGAGCCAGCCAGGATCGCGGCACAGCGATCAGATCAGTCAAACCAACACGCAGCCAGTGGAAAGCACGTGTAGAGAACACAGCCCATGCCGGTCCATCATCGGGATTGACCTAAATTTAGAAAATTTCAATCTTTCCGTTTATGGCATCACATTTGTTGTCATCTCTAGAAATGCTTCCTTATTAAATGCTTGCCAAAAATGTCTAATTATATTCAACCTCAACAAACTATTTTGAAAGGTAAATTCCATTGATATTAATGTCGACCTTAAATTCAAATTCATTGAAAAATCAATGTTTTGAAATTTATAAAGAAAAAAGGGGCCTATAACCTTAACTCTCCTCAAGTTCATTCACTCTACTTCACTCTGACACCACCCTACTTGTGCATTATTTCACTTGTAGTTGCACCCACTTCCCTCTTTCGATTCCATTGTGATTCGTTCACCTATGGTTGCACCCACTTCCCTCTTTTGATTCCATGACAATTCATTCAGTTGTAGTTGAAGCTTGAGTCTGGACAATGAGTCACTGAGGGTTGAGCCTGGTTTTTTCTTGTGAAGTGTGGACTAAGCTTGATTCTTTCTGTGGAGTGTGCACTAAGTGGAATTCTTCCTAGATTAATCCCAACTTGGAGTTCAAGTCTGGACAATGAGTCACTGAATGTTGAGCCTGGTTCTTCTTGTGGAGTGTGGACTAAGCTTGATTCTTCCTATGGAGTGTGCACTAAATGCAATTCTTCCTAGATTAATCCCAAATCACTAGAAATTGGTAATCCCAATCCACGAGAGCCCTATTCTTTTATCTACTCACATTTTTTAAAGTCTATAACATATCTTGGTTAATTCTTTTGGTCCCCACTTCTCTGTTGTAGAGACTGGACTATGTATTAAATTTCAATCGTCACATTAAAGCAAGGATATGATGTGAATGCGGTGATATCTATATTAATCATCACATTCATAGCATACGTGTAATGTCATGTATTTTGAATTAATCTTATATTTTGGTGGTGAAGATTAATAAGTGATTTTTTTAAAGTAAGAAGTATATTAATTATATATAAGCAGGAGCCCTGATACCATGTCTACTACATTCAACAAATAGTACCCTCCCCCGAAGGAGAGAATAGGGAGATTATATTGTTCTTCCCATCATTGCCCAAAAAACTACAGAGTCTACCTCTATGTAACAAATTTGTAACAACCCTCATATATGAATATAGGGAATATTTAATATAATAAATATAATGTAATATAATATAAGGTAAAGAATCAAAAGAAACATGAAAAAGAAGTAATGGAAAACAAATTTTGCATAAAGAATGAAATTAAATAAGAAATTAAGAAATTGGGAGAAGGAGGGGATAAAAGGAGGAGAAGAAGTGAAGAGAGCGGTCTTTTTTTGTCTTTGGGCATCTTGGAAGGGGAGCTCTGGAGGAGAGGAAAGCAAGATAGCACTGGCATAGGGTTAATTGTTGGGGGCTCGGGGGCCTCAGCCTTTGGCTGGGGGTTGGTTGGGTGGAGAGTCGTCCCCCCACCTTCAGTTGCTCTATTGGAGCTGTCAAGGTAATGGTAGCTGCTAGGTCATCTAACCAGGTATGGTTCCTTAATTTTCACAGCATATTTTCTGTTAATATTGATTAGATCCACTTTCTTTGTCAGATCTTCTATGCATGTTGTTCTTGTTTGTTTCTGGATTTTATAAGATTTTATATGTTATCAGATTCTTGTATTGGTTCATAGATCTGCATGCATATTTAATATTATTTAGTTATTTAGTATGTTTTATGAGTTTAATGGTTCTTACATTTGGTATCAGAGCAAAGTTCAAACCCTGAGGACCTATGGGCTTTTTCGAGCTAATCTTAATTAATAAGGTGAAATGTTATAGTGGCTAAAACTGGTAAAATCTATGGATGTACCTTCAGATTTGGTGCTTATGTCAAATCTAGAACTCTTCTAGTATCTGCAGGTGTAAAATTTAAAGATTAAGAATAAAATCAAGTTAAAATGGGTGTTGGGATCTGAACCTACACCCATGGCTCATGGAGGACTGATTGCAATTGAAATTATTTGTGAATGAAAAAGTCGTGCCACTACATGCTCGATCCATTGAAAGAAACATATCCATTAAAACAATGCAAAAGTAAGGATCTGAGGCAGAAAACAACTTCTACAATGAGAGAAGGGAGTCACTGTAATCCACGTATCTCAATATCCGATCCCCTTATGAAGAAGAAGAACAACTTCCTGAAGAATATAATAGAAGAACACAAGCCAGACCAATGCCTCTTCCATCCTGAGTTGAAAGTATGTATGTTCTGGATGCCACAGTTGCATCTAACTCCACCAAAACATATAAATGTATTGTTGAAGTTTAACTGTGTTAAATAGCAGAAGTTGTCCACGAGATTTGAACGCTCTACCCCATTCGAGACCTCTAGAGATAGTCCCTCACTCCCTTAGAGCACACGCAGACCATCATTGCAATGGCAAGGACCTCGTGAAATGAACCTCCGCCACATTCTTTTAACCTAACCTTTAAAAAAAAAAATGAATCTACACCTGCATGTGATATGCATATTGCATATACCCTTAATTTTTCTCAAATGGCATTTTACAATTTGGGCAACTCTTTGAAATTGCCAATATACAGTTCTTTCTTTCACTTCACCTATAGTGAGTTTGATTTCGATTTTCTCTGACCTTTGAATTTGACAAATGGGCGTAAGTATTGCACTTGTTATTCTCCTGTGCAAAATCCTATGTGGGTAACCGTTGCCTGCATTTTGCAGTGGTGTTGTTTCTTAATATTCACCCTCTGCTAATGGCGTTTTACTCGTGGGCTTTTGGTTTGCCTTCCAATTGTTTCCCACTATTAGGGTTTTCCTTCCAACGTCTTCCTCTCAAACGTTGGAGTGTTGTGTGTTTTTCACCTTTGATTCGTGTCTTTGTAACGGGCATCCCACATTGTTGGAGTGCTGTCATTTTTAGTTGTGGTAATTCCCTGCCACTGTAATGTCTGCCAGATGTTGTGAATCTTTGTCGGTGCCAATGTTGTAACGTACAACAACCTTCTTTGAAATTTCAATGGATACCTTAACAATATGAGGTTGCTCGCTCTTTAATTGTGACCAGAACAATGAAGATGATGATGTTGTATTAGTGGATGGAAAGAATAGTCCCTGTGTTGCTCAAAATGTGTATACTATTTATTTTACTGTTTTTACTGAGAATACTCCCGTATGTTTTTACTATTTATTTTATTGTTTGTATATTTGTTATAGAGAGCGCGGTCTCTGCGATCTCAGCCATTTCTTTTGATTATTGCAAGAAATTTTGATCTACTCACTGTTTAAAATGGGAGCAACTACTTTCTTTTGCAACTGTCATTACTTTTGTTAGTTGAGAAAAGACTCCGCAACCTCTATCCTTTTCCTTCAATTGTTTATTGCAGAAAGGTCTTGCATTTGATGTCTGAAATAGGAAAACCCCATGTAAATACGTTACATAATGCGTGATCCCTCTGATTCAATAAATGCTAAGGGACAGCTTCTCCTTTGGTTTATGCTCCTTGGACTTAGAATCTACTTTTTCAATCAAAACATTTTAAGATTGGTCAGTGATAAGCTGGTTTCTATCTAGTTTATTCCCCAGGAAACCCTAAATCGATCAGGCTTAGTTAATGCCTCTATCTCAAGCAGATACTAGAGGAATTTGTTTTTAAACGGGATGGTCCCAGTAGTAGCCAAATTCTAGACTATATGAAAACATCCCTTTCCAATGTAGCTATGCTCGCGATCATGGGCACCTGTCTTGTTTTTTTTTTATCTATAAAAAACCCTTGGCATTGCAAAATGACAAAACCTATAATAGGATCTAGGAAACAATCAAACCCAACCTTCGATTACTTGAGGTAGAGACCTCTGCAAAGCTTGATCCATCCTCAACAAATGCAGATCGGGATCTGGTGATGTTCACAGATCAGATTGACTGGAGATGTTGGGTAAGAAGGCGACGCAGCGCAGTGGACATGGTAGGTTGAGTTTTGTAGGCGAAGTTGAGGTTTGTGATATGGGTACAATATTCAGGCCAGATCTGAGAATGTGTTGATGCAGAGGGTGTTTGTGCACCAACTCTTGAAGAGTTTTGTAGAGCTAAGCAGAAGAAGTATGGCGTTAGAATTGGAATTAGGTTCAATCATGGAGTTAGAATTGTGGAGTATACAATGAGACGATGGGTTCGCGCTGAAAGAGCTGAAGCGCCTATCAACGAATTTAATTACTCTTCCAGTGGGGGAGCAGCATGGCTACGTTACATACATCTCTCTCTTACAGGTTATATGGTTACATCTTTACATCTTTACCTACGTTACATCTTTTAATGCGTTACATTTGTTAAGTACGCCACTACAGTTTAAGATTAATATGATTAATATGATCAAGTTGATGCCTCGTTTACTTGCATTGAAAACAAGTACAGAGGATGGCAGAATGAACGTGGAATGGAAGGCCCAAATTTTCTGGGACACATAGACTGTTGCGGTGAAAATTATCTGCCCCAGTTAATAGAAAATATATTGCTAAATACAGGGAAATGAATATATACCCATCCAAGCGCCCTCAAAATAAATGTGAAATCAAGTTTAACCATCTATGTTTTGTAGTGGGGATTGATTTTATCATTTGGGCGATTTTATTTCAGTGCAAGAATTAAACCCTGAACTGCTTAATCGATATATCCATTGCGATTTTGATCTAAAACATTGTCATCTTTGTCAAAATTCCAACCTAGACGTGTCTTGAAACCCTCGTGAATTTATTCTGTAGGCTGTAAATTCAAATCTTTACCCTATCCACCTTTCTTTTGAAAGTCAAACCGACAATGTAACCCACGTTTTCCTTATGAATATTTTTTTCGCTATCGTTGGGCAATCTTTCGGTCATTTTCGTGTGGTAAAGGGTTAGCTAAAAATGATAGTAGAAACCCTAAATGTAGTCTGTATTGTTAGCTAAAAATGATAGCAGAAACCCTAAATCTAATCCATTAATTCTGGAAAGGATTCTTTGAATGCCACATGATCTCCATCAATATACTTTCTACACGCAAACCCCTAGAACGATCAACACTTGTGTTTAGTTACAATAAAGATCCATTGTTTATCTTTATGCACCCATGTCTTTAATTTCTAGTGCCATCATTTTTATATTTCGATATTGCTCAAGCTCTCACACTCTGATATTAAAACCATATTGAGATGTGCATGCTCGGTCATACTAGCTGGGCGAACTCTCTTTTAATAAGCTTATTTTGCTTGCCTTCAGCGTTTGTTTTAGTACTTGTGCACTTATACCTCCTATGAGCTCCTTTGGACGCTTGTCTTGGTGCTTAGCACACAGATACCTTTAGTTTTGCGTGTAGTAGAATATTCCACACATATTACATACAAAAAAAAAATTCAACTCTTCAGATTGGTAGGCGTATGAGACTGTTGTCTGCGTTGAGCATTATGGTGACTAATGGAGGTCAGCCGGGTAAACCTCGGTTTTGGTATGAGTGCTTTGGGAGGTGGCAGAGATGATACGTGGCGGTGACAAAAGAGTAGAAGAAATAAAATCCATAACAGCAGGTGAAGGAGGATACCATGCGATTATTTTCTTCCTGAATGAGCTTCTGCCTGTTGTGAGGCATTTCAACCAACATAAGTGAGCGTTACAGAATAATTAATTCTGTAGTGAGCATTATACCACTAAATCTGGAAAACGTGTTCATTCTACATACCCATCCCATATCCATCTCAAGGACAATAAATGGCATAGGGTTAACTTCAGCTAATGTAACAACACTCAACTACTCGCTTGTTCTAACCTGGACCTCTTCGCTTATGTGATTTGTTCAAATTTTACTACTGTGGGTGTTGTTATCTCTAGTTTTCTAAATGAAGATAGATTAGCTGATTATCAATTCAGGGACGGATGTAAACAGGTCACAGACTAGCACAACCATGCTTTAATTAGTTATGCTTTAGCTACCAGACTTTAATTAGTTAAGATCAATTGCGACGTGGTTCCTATACAATTTATTTCCAAGTCGAATGGTCTTCTCATATTGTCCATCTGTTGTTCCTTATTCCTTTTGTGTGATGTAATGCATTGGGTGGCGGTGTGTTGATGCTTGAGTTCGTTCGAATACAACCGAAACAAATCGCTCCAACTGACTCTCCCACGTGACTCTCATTGCAGTTACGAATTCTTTCGTTGGCATATTCTTACTTGCCACGGTTCACTGATATGAGCCTCTTGTCCAGTCTCCCATGATTTTTACAGTGGTTATATACCCTCTTTGACTCATGCTGAGTTGTGAAATAATTCCGTAAAATGTCCATGAAGTCTGTTGCGGTTACATTCATCTTCATTGTGGTTCTTTTTATTGTGAAATGATTCCATAACGCGTCCATGAAGTCTCTGCCATCTTCTGCCAGTGTATGTTGTCTCTGCCATCTTCATTATTCGCTTGCAGCTTCTCTCTCTCCAATGGTTTATTTACGTACTTATTCATTGCCAATATGATCTCTAGTGCACATTCATTGCAACTATCCTATGCTCTTTTCTAGTATTTCCATGCTACATATAACAATTTCCACATTCTTAAAAATTTAAACAAAATGTAGCAAGAGAAGAGTTAAGTAATTCCCCTTATTTGTGTTAGGTTGAGATTAGGACTCTCATCGGTGGGTCAATGAATTTCCATTATAATCTAAATGCACTAGAATTTTCAATCTACCTTTGACGAAACAAGGTCTCAATTAAATATAACAATCATATATAGATTAACTAAGATTCCCCAAATCCATATGGTGGTGAACACGGATATAGATGATGCATATTTAATAACTACCCATAAATTTTAAAGAGGCCTCAAATATTCTTCTCTTGTTTGTGTCTTCCAAGTACAACTAGGATCCACAACATTTCATCATATGAAATCTAGACATACTTCTTAGTAGACATGATCAATATAAAACAAAGACTTGACCATAACAATAAAGATCTTTGAATAATTCAAGGTTACATCAAGGATTAGAAAGGGTTTAAAAACCTCAACCTTAATCATCCATGAGTTAAGGAGAGTTAAGGAGATGTTTGCAGAAATTTATCAAACTTCTCCAAAATGAATTTAAGGAAACTATGTTTGAATTTATTAAGGGTTGGTCCCATGTTGGCCCAATTATTACTTCATATTTTATAATCAAATAATTAAATACATATATATGTCTTTTGGTGAAACTTTGTTGGCTTATATGATAGATAGAAGTGTATGATTATTAATTTTTAAGAGATAACTATTTTGGATAAGTTGTTTGGCCTAGAAATTGCCTTCTAGTTTCTAGAGTGCGTGGGTTTGAGATAAGTATAACTTTCATTTTTATGATTATCTATGAATAAGCTCAATATTCTCTTTGTTGGTTAGCTATGCATAGTTGTAGAGTATGCATGGAATATAAGGGTTTTTAAAAATATAGCACCAAAATTCATCTAAACTAGGGGTTTTCTAAAAATGTCAAAGTATTTTCTAGTTCTTATACATAGTTTGGATCAGTCTTTGGCAAATCTCAAACAATTGGGTATACAATTAGACACATTCAAAAAAAAAATTGCATATTTTGCTCAGTTTTTTATGATTGCTACTCCGTTTTCATGATGCATATTTCATGTTGGTATTAAGTTTATTATGGTTTCTAGATGTATAGGACATGAGGTACATGATGTGTTGATTGTTGATACTCAATTGGTAATTTATAGTTTTTATTTTTTTTGGCATCTTGAAATGAAAGTTATGTGGTATATGTTATGGTGTTATTACACATTGTTCTTAGAATGATGCCTTATAGACATGTGATTCATGGTCATGCATTATTCATGTGAAATTTGATGATTGGATTGTGCATGTGATACTTCTTGATGTTATTTCATGACGTTATGATGCTTTATAAGATAGATGACGCGTGGAACATAAAATGATATTGATTCGTGATGATTATAATTTAGCATTTTGGTAGCTTTATCATTGGGTCTAGAGATAAATGACATTTGACACACAAATGGTATGAAATCATGTTGTGGTTTAATATGGTATTTTATAGCTCTGTCATGTATTAGTGAGGAATAAGAAATTATATCATATATTTGGTATGACATGTTATCGTTTCATGCTAACCCTTATTGCACCCCGTAGAATGCATATTTGATATGATGATGGAATATGTGGGTTGTTAGAATGCATGTTTGATATGATGATGGATTATGATGGATTATGTGGGCCTTTACTCCATGTTGATAGTACTAATGTTGAAATATGGCAGCTAATCATGACATATTAATGAGATGCTTTGTAAAATTATGAAAGTATGAGGACCAGTTATGTTATAACGGTAGCACAAAGCACCTAAATGAATTATATGTTAAAGTTGGCATGACTTATCGTTACAATGGCTTATGAGGTAATGCAATGCAATATGAACTGGTGGCTAGACATTCTTGTTAGCACATGATGCAAGGTTGATCCATGATATATTATTATATTGAGAAATGGTTACTAATGATTATTCATTATGGCAAGTGCCAGTTGTTCCAGGTGATGCACTCAAATATCCTGATGAGGCTAAGTATTCTATGATTTTGTGGGAGCCCATAACCACAAATGAGAATGGCTACTATAAATATATTATGGGCTGGGGGACAAGCCCAACAATTAGCTCTATGCCAGCAGCGCTTGACTTTTGTAACAGGAGTTGGGAAGGTGGCAGTGCCATAGATACTTCCCGGAGAACTTATGATGTGACCAGAGTCCACGGTTGGAGACATACTCACCAGGAGGGAGGTTTATGTAGAAGGACTTCTGATGCCTGGGACTAGTGCCTTGAGGGTGTTGTGGAGGATGTTTAGGCTATCCTTCCGAGATGCCCGGGGTATAATGATCCTGATATTAGGATCGAGGGTGCCGGGAGTATCAGGATTGGGGGTACCAGGAACCAGATGCCAGCTAGTACCGATGAGGCCCTGATTCCGGTTAGAATCCGATGAGGCCGTATTATTACCAGAAGTTGGGAAGGTGGCAATATCGCAGTAACTTCCCGGGGAACTTGTGATGCCCACTGTATGATCCGCAGACAGGTTACAGTAGAGGGCCCATGCCATGGCGAGCGGGACCATCCAGAGTTGGAGGGGAGGTGTAGGGAGGTTGATCGGATGGTATGATTCTCAGGGAGAGGGTGAGTAAGGAAAGAGGAAGTAAACAAACACAATCATTAATTATTAATTAATGATCTAATGCTTATGTATGTATGATGCCTGATTGTTGATATGGTTGCATACTAGACTCATAGGGAATTACTTAAGAGCATGTTGTAACTTAGGGCGTTTGATTGTATTAGTGTGGTTTGGAGACTTCTATGTGATGGCCACACATATAAATCTCTTAACTTCACAATAGTACTAGCTACCTATATATTATAGTATTTACTTGATTGATTGATTGAATAAGTATTGTATTTATTGCTTGAATATTATAACTCCGGGACGAAGTTTCTTGAAAGGGGGGGGAGTATGTAACAACCCTTATATACCAATATAGGGAATATTTACTATAATAAATATAATGTAATATAATATAAGGTAAAGAATCAAAAGAAACATGAAAAAGAAGTAATGGAAAACAAATTTTGCATAAAGAATGAAATTAAATAAGAAATTAAGAAATTGGGAGAAGGAGGGGATAAAAGGAGGAGAAGAAGTGAAGAGAGGGGTCCTTTTTTGTCTTTGGGCATCTTGGAAGAGGAGCTCTGGAGTAGAGGAAAGCAAGATAGCACTGGCATAGGGTTAATTGTTGGGGGCTCAGGGGCCTCAACCTTTGGCTGGGGGTTGGGTGGGTGGAGAGTCGTCCCCCCACCTTCAGTTGCTCTATTGGAGCTGTCAAGGTAATGGTAGCTACTAGGTCATCTAACCAGGTATGGTTCCTTAATTTTCATAGCATATTTTCTGTTAATATTGATTAGATCCACTTTCTTTGTTAGATCTTCTATGCATGTTGTTCTTGTTTGTTTCTGGATTTTATAAGATTTTATATGTTATCAGATTCTTGTATTGGTTCATAGATCTGCATGCATATTTAATATTATTTTGTTATTTAGTAGGTTTTATGAGTTTTATGGTTCTTACAAGATTACAAAAATTATATAAGGAAACTACAAACCAAAACCAGATGTACATCATTCCTAAATGCAAGCATATCGCGGGACTTGATTTCCAGTCGACGATCTGAGTCATCCTTTGGTCGTCTGTCCAACCGACTTTCCCGCAGCGTTCGACCTCAGTGGGAAGGGAATCCCCATCTCTTTGGTCGTCACGACAATCTTCATATGCATAATTTGTGTGTCTACAAACAGGTCCTTCGAGAACTCCATAGGAATCTCATCACCCTTGCCCTTCTCTTCTCTTTCCATTAGTACGTGACCAAAAAATCCTTTCATAATCTAGTAAAGAGAGACAGTCCTTTCAAACAATATTTGTTGAGCATGAGAATCCCCCAGATCCTAGATCTAGGTTTCTAGCGCAAATAATTCCTCCTCGGGATTTGTTTTCTCCAGCTCGTTCCTTAAATCCTTCTCCATTGTTTCAATCTTCTTACGAATTGTCTATGGAATCGAAGCTTTGTGCATCTAGGTTTCCTATGCAACACGTAATTGTTCTCTATTTGTTCTTTTATGTCTCGCCTTCCTGCTTCTCGAGTCTTCTGCACTTCGATCCATCCTCCTAGACCTTTCCCGAGCCCAAATACCTAGAGTCTTAGCCCCAACACTTTCACAAACCCAGATACTCATAGTCTCAGCTTCAAACGACAACACATACCTCACTTTCTTTCCCTCTACTTCCAGATGCCCACGAAAAAAAGTTAAATAAATAAGGGATAGGTTGGTGACCTCATACCCTTAGCAGATGATGATGAGGAACCAAATTCCCTTGCATTGCACCATATCCATGGCCGGATAAAACTGGTAATCAGTCATAATTGTCTTCATCCCACATAGACGAAATGTCCTGAACTCAATATCCTCAACTAAAACCTTCATGCTTGTCGTATTGCCTTCCCGTTCAACAACTCTCCTCATGATCTCCACCAAGGCGTAGAACCTTCGCCACTTTGCTATATGATACCATGTCGAGATACCTAATGACAGTCGAGGGTGGTGAATACCCTAGTATAGCATGCTTATCCATGTTTATAACTAGCCACATGTGGTAGCGCGTGAAGCCAGTTCCCCACACATCATGTTCGATGTCCGCCATTAATCATTTAATGATGACATCCTATCCAGGAGAAATTAATAAGTGATATTAAAAGTAATAATTAAAATTAATAATAATGATGATAAAAATAATAGTAATAATAATAAATTAACTAATTTTTTATAGAATAAAATGTAAAGATAAAATGAAATAAAAGGAAAAACTAAATAAAATAAGAGTTAAAAGTCGTATGATCAAATATAAAAGCTAATTACTTTTATGCATGAGGATTTTTGAATATATGGACCTGAAGAATAACTAGCATAGATCCATCTTAACTCTGGCTCTAGTGAGAGTCGAGAGTGATCAAATCTCTTGAGGTGCAAACCCCTTTTTATTTACAAAAAATGTCTAATATGCATTCCTACTTGGGAGGGAAATTGTCGCTAAAGTATATTCAAAATAGGGTAAATATCTAATAGCACAAGAATGAGATGGGTAGTATTTGGATTTAAATCCCATATTTCTAGATTGGATTGGAATTTAAAAAAAAACATTTTACCATCAAATGATGGTTTTAACCATATAATAATCATATAATCAAACAATTTTCCAAACAATTATTTACTTGTTTTCCTTTAAAACCTATAATGAATATTGAGAGTAGTTAATGAGTAAAATAACCCATATAAAATTCTAAAATCTATATTTCTAGAATAAATTGGAATTTGAAAAACATTTTACCATGAAATGAAGATTTTAAACATGCATTCAAATATTTTTGAGAAATTACTTGTTTTTCTCTATAACTAACAATGAATATTTATGTCTACTTAGGTTACAAGTCAACTGGATTTTATCCGAGGAAAAAAAAAGTCAACTGGATTTTAAATTGAAATTTTATATATAATTATATAAATGTGTTTTACAATTTAGCTAATTTAAATTTCGATTCCATATGTTTTTGGTTTTATATTTTTTCTTTTGAATACTTTTTTTGAGCCGACATGTGAGTGTGACAGACATGACACATCTCACTCACTTGGGTTGTAGAAAGCGCCTCTCAATGCAACTATTTTTACGCCGTAGGCGTTCACCAATGAGAAGCGTGACCTTCCACCTCGGATAGATTCCTCATCTATAGATCCAATGGAATCCTGGCACGTGTTTTTATGCTTTGGCCCTACAGATTTCTGACTATTACGGCTTCTCCACGTGTACTTTTTTTCGCTGCAATCCTCCATGCCCAAGACTTCGGGAATAGTCGGCTTCTGACTGGTCGTGGTCTGACCACCCCCTTCCCGTCGACCCTTCGACAGATTCTGGTTGTGTTGTCAGGTACATAATTCACTATGTTCCATACTCCACGACCATTCTCTTTCAATTAGTTACGCAGTGATTTCCCACTGCACCTCGTTTAGCAGTAGGATTTACAATTTTAGTGGGAAAGCAGATATGGATCCATCGTTGGACAAAAATTATACTTCTCAAGAAGATGTTTGCATTTTTCTCAACTGAAGATAAAATGCAAACCTGTACCCCCTGTTGTATTTGGAAGAAAAATGGGAAAGTAAAAATTGAGTTAACGATCTTCGCACTGACTAGTACTGTAGTTTATTCACATTGCAGAAGACTCCTATAGTCAAAGGCATCGAATAACTCAAAGGTTTCTTAGCACCAGCTTTCTTCAATACGTTATAACCGTAATGACACAAAAAATTCCAGATAAAAAATCTTTTAACTGATAAAAACAATAAATGTATAACACGAATATTGAAAATTGAAAGCTGGAATGTTAAAAGTTAAACATTAGCTGCAGAAATATGAATAATGGTAGTGAAAAATAGAAAGTTGAACAAACCGTTGCATATAGAAATATTTTGTGGTAGAGTTTTAATTTTTAGTCTATGAAGAACTTGTATTTTGTTGTGTTCCAGGAGTAACTCAGAATTTGTTGTTTGTTTTTTCACAGTTCAATTTAGATTTCAATTTGTGAAAGTTTATACAACACAATTCTGACAAGTTGAATTCAATTATGACGTGTTTTTCCCACTAAAATTAACAAATGTTAATAAAGCCTTAACCATATGTTAAATTAAAGAATGTTAATAAAGTTGGTCGGACATGCTTTCTTATTTTGTCGACGTCTTATCGAAGAACACTTCTTTACTCTGACTATGAAAGAACACTTTCAAACTATTTCAGTCGACCATTTGCAGGTAACGTTAGACTATTTTCAGACTATTTGCATCAACCATATTCACATATCAATATCAACCCAATCTATTGCTCCATTAAAATGGCTCAACGAACCAAGAAAAGCGTATCTACCTTCTCAACTCAATTTTCCATAAAATAGTATGATCTGTCAGAATAGTTGGATTTTTAAACAATGCAGCTTACCATCCAAATTTACGTTGTGATTGCTTGATGTTATTTCCCAGATCGACGGAGAGGCAATTTGATAGATTGATGTGATTGTTCATTCGATTTTATATGATGTTAAACTTTAATTAACTGCTGCGATCAATGGGAAATTTCTTAAACGGACGTGGTAGAATATGGTCCACACAACATCCAGAGGGAGTCGACCACCCCGACCACTGCTTTGAGCAAATTAGAGTCAAAACCCATCCACCAGTCGACAAGTCATCCACCCTGTCGGATAATCATTTGGTCTACTGTCGACTCGACAACTTTTGAAGTGATGGCCAAACTCGACTTGTTCTTGGTCGACAAAATAGCATTGGTCGACAACATAGGGACTCGACTTGTTCAGTGGTCGGACTTCTCTTGCTTGGTCGATGCACAAGCATTAGTCGACTGAAGTGGTCGGCTCCTGATTGGATGAAGTGGTCGGACGCCGACTGCTTTGGCACAGTCCTCCATTTTCAAACGTAGTTCTTTACAAATGAGCTAAGCTTCAAGAAGCAAGTGTCGATTATCACGTGATGACAGTGAACAGAAGTGTCTTCCAAACAATCTATTCATCAACTTTGTCTCCGAGTGATTGGTCAGTGGTATTGATATGAACGATATAGATAGCTAGCATGGTCAAAGGTTGAATAATCAGTTGATTCTTTATGCACAATATTTCTGCAATATCGTTGCTTGCTGGACTGGACAACTCTCTACGTTCTAAATTAAATATGGTGAACTGTGATCATAGTGAACCTAATCATATAATAACAAATAGTCGAAGTCGGTTATTGACCGATTCTATAGATTTTCATTTGCGGGTTTTTCGTCATTTGAAAATTTCTTGCAGGTGCTCGCTTGTTTCCGGATTCCAACCATGTTTCCAATGGCCTGTCGGAGCTTCTATTTAGTATAATTGATCTGGCATGCCGAGAATTTACAGAATCATGTCGTGTTAATGAAGCATTTTCAGACTATTTGCAGGTAACGTTAGTTCAGGACGGTCGACGTCGACAAGTAGTGTTCCAGTCGACGAGTTATAGGTCGACTCTAGTGCTGATGAATGCTCACAACTTCCATTTATTCAACTTCTTTGTGTAACCTTCACACATATCGCACGCACTTTCTTGAGCAGCACCACCATGTACGAGCAATCTTTGTATTTTCTTGTAGGTTTATTTCCGCAGCCTGGACCGACCCACACATTCGTCGACCAGAAGACTATGGGGACTCTCGATGAACTGTTGACTAAGTAGAAGTCCAACGAGTGGTGAAACTTGTCCAGTTAATCTGCGCGAGGACCTCCTCGACCTCCTCCAACCTCCCCAACCTCTCTGACCTCCTTGACCTCCCTGACCTCCAACCTCCTCGACCTCCTCCAACCTCCTCGACCTCCTCCGACCTCCTCCGACCTCCTCTGACCTCCTCGACCTCGACCTCCTCCGATCAAAATATTAATTACTACAAATGTATAAGATAAGCTTTTAGACATATGATGCCATCCTATCTGAATTTTTTTGGTTGTTTTATCTTTTCTGTATTTTTCATTGAAGCTAAATATATCATTTTATTTTGGAATTGAATAAATAGGTTGCCCAATCATAGTGGATTTCTCTCATGTTACCAATTTTCTTGAAGCAACATGTAGACAATATGAAAAGAATACTTGTAATCGTGGTGGCTATTGCAACTTCATGCACCTGAAGAAAATAAGTCGATATGTTTTTATATTTTGCTCACTTGGAGGAAGTTGGAGTCTGTTCATTTATGTTATTTCTTTTTCTCCGTGTTTTTTGTGTTTGGTTGAAATTCTGTCATTTAACGTTCTATTCAATTGTTAATAATGCTAGAGATTTGCGACAAAGGTTATTTGGGAGATACAGGAGGTACAGCCATAGTCGAAGTCGAAGCAGGAGTGTTAGCCCACACAGGGACTATGATAAACATCGGTGTCATAATGACCGCTCTCGTATTGGAGGCCGTGGATATGATAAGAGATATGAAGATGATCGGGATGGCCATCGTGGGCGAAGAACTCGAAGCCACAGTCTAGGAGGCCATAGAAGAGGTCGCAGCCGGAGCCGTAGTCCAAGACGTAATAGGAGTCCAATTCGAGAAGGTACTGCAGAAAGAAGAGCTAAAATTGAACAGTGGAACAGGGAAAAGAAGACCTCTTCCGAACTCCTCCGACCTCCTCGACCTTCGACCTTCGCTGACCTCCTCCTTGCTCTCTCCCGACACAGACCGCCGCCGACAGATATTCGATGATGCTTTTTTGAAATCTGAATTCTGTGTTGAGTAAATTCGTCATTGATTTAGCAACATGATTTCAACGTTTTTCTATTTCTGATTGATGTAATGAAGTGGAAGACTGGTAGTTCTTCCTTAAGCTCTGTGTGACATAATGAATAAATTATACGTGGCTTAATTTAGATTGCTCACGGAGAGTTAAAATCTGAAGATAAACTCACTCTTATATTCACATAACTTTCATTAAACAAAATTCCTTTTGACGTGTCCAGAAACCTTATCAAGTTGATGAACTTTTGCAATTGTGTCAGCGTTTAATATTTCCGACCTGGTGAGTTTGAACATGAATAAGGATGAATGAACCCTTAATGTTTATAAAATGTCATGACTCGATATTTAACACCTACCATAAAAAGATAAGTCCAACGTTCCAGTTCCACTTTACTTATGTCAAAAATAAATAATTTATAAGGAATTTCAAACAAATAAAATCTTTATTTTAAAATAATGTTTTTTGGACAAGCTTGTCCACAAATTAGTCGAAGATTTTTGGACGAGCTTGTCCAAAAATTAGTCGAAGCTTCGACTAATTTTCAAAGACCCGACTATACATGACAAGTAGTCGATCTCGACACATTGACCTTTATTATAGTAGTGACCATATTTAAACATTGACCTTTTACAACCGACCATTGTAATAATAATGACCAAAAGGAAACTTGGCACCATCGTCCCCGAATTGAGAAGTTGATTGAAATGGAAGACTCTATCATCTGGCCCGACCACCAATTGGTAAATTTATTAATATATCAACCTATATTTGAGTCGAATTATAAATATTGCTTATAAATTTAAGAAGGTCAAGACATTTTAAGCTGAATTTAACATATGGTCGAGGCTTATATTTGGTTAAAGTATTGGTCGACTTATAATTCATTCAATAAGAGAAAATTATATTAAATGTAGAAAATTGTATTAAATGTTCTAATAATTCTTACATAATTGGCTTAAACCTCACTTCATATCTTAAAATCACCTACTGATCATTGAATCACTCTCCATCCAACATTCTGAGGAAGAAATTAAAACAAAAATTGAAAAAGGAGAGAGGCATGTAGATGTCGAAACTAAATTCCTAAAATCCCGAAGTTGTATTCATTTTATTGTATTGAATTACATTAGAAAAAAAAATTTACACACAACACTTTTATTGTCCCTACTCCCTAGATACACACTGAAATTAGTACAGAATTACAGATTAGCATTTAACTAAAACTATTGATCTTGATAGAAATAACTTCCATTTATGTAGCTCTCTCCACGTAGCCATAGTATCGATGATCAGACAACGTCCTTTGCAATTCCAATTCCTTGCGGAACCCGTTGATGAAAGCTTTTGCGGCGTTGTTAACATATTCTTGAGAAGTATCCCTTATTTCTTTCTTATCACCTGTTACTGTAGATAAAATGCAAACTTGGGGACAATACGACGGATCCATATCTCCTTTCCCACTAAAATGAAAACCTGGGGACAATACGATAATAGTAGAGATGGATCTCGGTAGCTCTCGAATATTTCACATGCAGTATTATGTGAATGTAAAGAAGCGCAGAGGGCTCTTTCAATCTGATGCTGCGCTTCTGACCAACAACGAAGCACAAGGATATGTCAATACAGTATTGTAGGTCTCGTCATTTTTCTCAGATTTTGCAAGGTCCATGGAGAAGATGGGCAGAATCGATGTGCTCATGGGCAGTAGGGCAAATCCAAAGACTCTGCGCTTTTACAAATTAAGTGGGCACTACTCATTCTCTTTGAAGATGTTGGTATTGATGTACGTTTTGCTTTCAAATTCATAAGCCCTGAATCGCAGGCTCCACGAATAAACCTGGCTCTCAATGTGGAAGGAGTCAGTCGAAGGTGTTTTAGTCGAGGCAAACATGTTGAGCAGACGAAATGAATGGAATGTGTAGTCGGGCGATACCGATCGAGCATACTGTCGACCAATTGAAGTGTCGACTCAATGTTTTAACTTCGATCACAACTAAAATGAATGGCTCGACCAAAAACTCAGCTGTAATAAGATGATCGTCGACCAAAATAGTATTGACCAAGCATATTATACCATTTTATGTGCCACTTCCGATATGTTGTTTGAAATTGTTTTTACAAAATCACGTCGTGGTAATGAAGCATTTTCATACTATTTACATGTAACGTTAGTTCAAGAAATTTATGTTTCTGTTAATAAATTCTCCCAGAATAGTCAGCTTCCGACTGGTCGTGGTTCGACCACCCCCTTTCTGTCGACCCTTCGACAGATTCTACTACAACGAGCACCATTCCTTAACTTCGCTTAAAGGCCATTGAGAGTCCACACCTCTGTTTGCTTGTTGAATGATGCACTGTGAAAACAAAAAGTGATGATGCTACCCCCAAACCACAGACAAATCAAACATATTGCATGAATTATGTTTTATGAATCTCCTTTGGTTTCTGGCATTTTTATTTTGGAACATGGTTGCTATTATTGAACTAAACTCATAATTCATTTCTCTTCTATTTTTAATATATTCTTTTCAATGGAAAAATAAATGCCATATTAGAACATTACAATCAGACATTGTTGTGAATGTAAATTCCATGTTAACCGTTGAACGTAAACCAGAAGTTGTTGGAGCAGTTCATCGTTGATAGCAACACTATTAAAGCATTTCATCATCCACCATATGTCAGATTATTAGTCGTTTGGTCAACATTCATATTGCAAGGATCATTTCATTATTGAAGCACCATTGAAGAGAATGATCACGATGACCTATCAAACACCGCCACCTTGATCGTGAAGTTTAACATGTCGAAGGTTTTCCAAATATATAATGATGGACTTACATTTTAATGTGTTTGACTTGTGGGTAAATATAACTCAAACATGTCGACATCATAATGGTCGACGTCAATATTCAATTATATGGTCGAGAGTGAGTGTAAAACTAAGTGTTTTGGTCGACAAGTCATTTCTAGACATATGGTCGACATTAAGTTGCATTAAGAGAGTCATAAGTAGTTGAAAAATTATAATGGTTGATACTTGGTCGATGAGCTAAAAAGTAGTCGATGTAATCGATGATTGAATGTTAAAATTGGCAATTTCACAATTAAAATGGTCGGCTGATGTTCTTGGTCGAAGTTTGACATATACAAGTTGTAATGCTTTTTGGTCGAAGTTGATATATATGGTCGAGTATGTAAAAAAATCGTCAATGTAACATGGTAGACTTCCAATGACAAGAAAAGAGTATGATAAGTGTAGAAAATGCTAGAAACCATACTCATGTCTATGGTCTCAATAGTTTCCTTCATTTTACCATTTTATGCGCCACTCATGTCATTCTTGTCATTGTGTTTCCAACACCATTGATATGTATTGTGGGTTTCCTAGTGATGATTTTCTTTAATAGATGTAGCATAACAATATTTCCATATGCTACGACACACTACTTGTCTCTCCCTTGCACCTCATAGCATTGTTCCATTTGCATGTGCATATTGACCTCTCATGCCATTTGTTGAAGGGTTACCATGGTGGTTTTCTTTTCATTATTATTCCCATGGAGATGAGGTCTAGAGACCTACACAAAGTAAGTTTTGAAGCATGTCAATCCATGATATCACATAATCCAATAATCAATCCAATGTGCAAATGAGGTCAAGGGTAATCTTATGCAAGAACAAGGACATGCAAGTAGATGATATTAAAACATAAACATGCAAAAGTTAATTACAACAAAATCATCATAAAAAACTATGAAAGTTGCCATCAAATGGAATTGAGCAATTAATGAGAGTCTTGATGTAAAGTATCAAAAGCTGATATTTGAGAGACCAAAGAAAAATTTAGTCCATGAGAATTGTGTATGTGCCATTTTGTACATTTATTCTAACTAATTTGGCATCCATCCTCTTGATTTTGATGAATGTTCTTGGTTTGAAAGCAACAAACTTGCCTCCACACTGTCAATCCCATGATTGAGGCTTAAACAACATACACACTAATATGGATTTCAAAAGGTGCTAAAACCATTCACTTTGCTCTTTTCCTACCAGTACCCTTCGCTGCCTATGCCTATGTTTTTGTTCCTTCTAACTTTCATCTTTTCGTACCTTTTAAAAAACAAATAGCTCCTTCAACTTGTTTATTTCCGCACTTGAATGAACATAACACTGGAAATACTTGGAAGAAGAAGCTATTGATCTAGCAGATTGTCGTGGAATGAAGGAGCTTTGTGATTTCCCACAGCGGGAGACAATTTTTGGAGTTATGTCAGACTCTAAACGACACGGGAATCATCATCAAAACGAAAAGATATATATGGGAAACAATGAAAACCCTACCGAGAGTGTCAAGGAGAACACGAGTTAAATTTAATTGTACGAGAAGCTTATGGGGAATGTTAGAAATCAACAACTGTATGATTGATTTTTGAAGTCCCTCGTTGAAAATATATATATGGGAAATGTTGAAAAGTAATCATAGTATGTTTTCTAATGGTAACCCGTGTGTGAATAGAATAGGAGTAAAAGCATCGACAATGAGTAATTGTGATTGTAGTAGTAATAGTTGGAGATGAGAAAAGTAAGAGGCAACTGCAAATGATGCAGAGGCAACTAGCAATGTTGCGGTGGACAATCGCGATGCAGATGCATTGATGGTCGATATTCTCCCTCTCCAAAATATGAACAGGTTGCAAAGCTTAAATCTATGGTATTATCGGGGGGTTATTAGTTTTCCCAATTACATTTGTAAGTTTCAAAATTTGGAGACATTAAAATTGGTCTACTGTCATCAACTGAGGGAGCTATCCTATCTTGTCTGGCAAAGAAAGCAGGGATTGACAACATTGAAGATTCAAAAACTGAAGACGAGAAATCCCACATATGCTTTCCAGCAATTCCTTGAGACGATAACATCCGGTCAAATTAAGGAACTCAAGTTGTTGAAGTTGCCCCAATGATTTTATTAAGGTGCAGCAAGATAGATCCAGAACCTTTAGAGACATCATATTTAAGAGTGATGCTGCTGGATCCTTCGCCAATTTTGGGTTGTTTCCTAACACCAAACTCACCACTTCTGTGCATTCCAAATGCGCTGGGAGATCTTGAATATCATTGTGACCAACTAATACTCTTTTGCAATTACAATGTTGACCACTTTGAAATATAGACCAATATAATATTGAACTCGACCAACTTTCAAGATTGACCATAGTGCTAAGTCGACCAATATTTTAACCAAATATAAGCCTCGACCATACGTTAAATTCAGCTTAAAATGTCTCGACCTTCTTAAATTTATAAGCAATATTTATAATTCGACTTAAATATAGGTTGATATATTAATAAATTTACCAATCGGTGGCCAGGCCAGACGATAGAGTCTTCCATTTTCAATCAACTTCTCAATTCGGGGACGATGGTGCCAAGTCGGAGGTCGAAAAAGGCATGCAAATTAACATTATACCCGGTAAGAGACGTCATTTAATGGTCGAATTTGGACGATGGGATTATGAGGTCGATCAATCGCTATCAACCAATTTGCAAATATTCGATATTAATACTCGGTGGTCAAGCTTCCAGCGATGCTTCCTTGGTCGACACAGTTGTAGGTTTCATTCCCCTATTCTTCTCATGTCAGTGTTCATATGACCGCGTGGATAACAGTCGGTGAAGTAGCTCGTCGAGTAGACATTTCTGCAAAACCTTTGATCAACAAATAAGGTCGAGAGTCATCTAGTAGCGAGCAACTGACATGCTTTCATATTTTTTTCAACAAATGCATCTTCTCACTCTTGATTTATTTCTTCATTCATCCAGTAGTTGATTGATGGCGATAGCTTTGACAAACTTGCAGTTGAGATCAACAAAATGATATCTTTCATCCATGGTTGCAATTGTTGAATGACACACGTTCAAAGTCATATGGAAACTTGAATGACATTTGTCGGCTAATTGCTCCCATCAGTAGAAAGAAATATTGGCATCAGCCATGATACAATGTAAATAAAGACATACAATCTCCTTAATAGATTTGAGCTCAAATCGGAGGGTCAAGTGGATTCTTTGATTAGCAGCCAATGGCATCACAACGAACTGATTATCAATGGGCTAGCACAATTTGGTCGATTTACTATTGCCAGCAAGTCTCCGACAGGTCCAATAAATGGCCAAAGTAGTTAATGTTTAGACATAAAATAAAATAGGTCGACTATTGCAAGCCGACATGTCTTGACCATCATTCTGGTTGCTGAAACTTGGTCAACTGCCAGGTTATTGTCAACGGGTTAGTGTACAGAATCGAAATGGCAGGGCTCCTCCATTAGATTGAAAAGTTATGCATATGAAAAATGAATACATAAATCGCAGAGATAATCTTATGGACCCTCTTCCTTGAAAATTTCTTCCGTATCATCACTTTATGTTATCAATACATAGTCGACCAACCCAACCTTCGACAGTCGACTGCATACTTCATTGTCATGCTATCATAGGAATATCAGCAGCCATGGCCTTGTCATTTCTAGTTGAACAACTTCAAGTCGATTTTATGCACACACGAGCAACTAAGCATCGACAATGACTAATTACCCAGTCATCATTGTCGATCTTGAGGGGAAAAAATGAACGCCGGTAGGGAAAGAGGAAATTTAGAAGGGTAGTTCCTAGAGACACTTGATTCAGACCCCGACCGAGATAGTCAAGCCCGACTCCAAATGTGCATCATGAAATAATGTAACCGTCGATGATAGACGACTCCAAATGTGCATCATCAAATAATGTAATCGTCGATGATAGATGCATTTGATTATTGAATATTGTTGCACATCGATGATCGACTATCTTCTCATGCTGCAAAGTCTAGTCGACAAGATGGTATATTTAACAAACCGATGCGAGTTATAGAGTGCTAAATGCATGACGTTTCAAATTGATTTTTGTTTTTTATATTTTTCCAGTGAAAAGATAGATCGTATTAATCTCTCAACCGACGAGTCTGCCTATTAGCCGCCAATGACCCTCCAGCTGTTAGCATTTTGTGAATATCAAATCATATTTAATATCTACATTGATCAATCTTAAGTTGACGACTATGTTGTTGACCAAGAGCAAATTGAGTCTGGCCATCACTTCAAAAGTTTGTGAGTCGACAATCGACCATAAATGATCAGCCGACAAGGTGTAGTCGACCAACACTTATCCTGATTACGAAAGATCAGTAAAAACCTTGCAGCGACAATGCAATGAAAGAATTGGGTCGTGGGCATTTGATCGGTTGGTGGTGCAATGGTCAACTAGGTCTTTGGAGTTGATGACGACATGGAGGAAGTCGATCGATACAGTCGGTGGTCGATGATACTTAGTAGAATGTTGACAGTCGGTGCAAGTGGTTGTCATATGGTTGAACCTCTCATTGTCGATGCAATTATGGTCGATGCCCCTCTGATATTGAATGGTCGACTATCGCCCAATAGTTGATGAAGTCGTCGATGGTGGCAACCAGTGGCAGCAGTTAATGTGAAGAGAGTTGAGAAGTTGTCGTCCTAAAGCCCATGGCTTTGCTTAATTTTGTAAAATATTTTAGTCAATTTTAACTTATGTCTGTAAAGTTACAAGTGTTTGCATTTGGTCGAAGCCCAATCTCGTCGATATGTTGGTCGACATATAAAAATTGTGGTCGATACTTACATTTGGGTCGAGAATACCTTTTCCATATTTAAATGATTATAGTACGGTCGATACTTTATCATCGACATATTAAAAGTTATATGATCAGTATAGTTGATATTTATTGGTCGGTTCTTAAATATATGGTCGAGGTGGTCGACGCATCATTTGGTCGACATATATATTTTTTAAAAGTTGACCAACCGTCAATGGATGTGATCGACATAACCGACTAACTGTCGACCAAAGAACCCAACTGACCACGCATAATTTCACTGCCGACTAATTACACCATCACCCAGTTATGCCGCCTTCTCCTGTTATCACGTTTCTCATTCTCGAGCAGTCGACCATTTCTTAGTACACATATATAACTCAATGCTACCTACAAAATTGATATATCTCGTCCACATAGAAATTTATGATCTATAATCAATTGAAGATGACTCTCGACTAATGAGTATCGACACAACTACATCGACCATATTTACAATAGAATGACTCATCGAACCGACCATAGTTTACAAAAAAAAAATATAATGCCGACAACTTTTAATAATAATGACCATAAGGTCGACCATTTCATATTGACGGGACAACTTTTAATCACCTATCTTAGAGTTCTGTCGACTTCTTGTCACCATCTATGCTATTGAACCCCATCCAAAAATGTGAAGGTCGATGAGTCGACTAACTGTTCCAATCGGCAACGCATGTTCCGAGATTGTTACAAACTTTTCTCTTTTCCTATCGGCGTTCACTTTTGCCTCTCAAGGGGAAAATGCTAGTTAATAAAGGTTAAGTGGTGAAGATATCTTTGGTTTGGAGCATCTTAACCATTAGGGGTTTGTCTTTGGAGCTTGGGCCACATAAAAAAGAAAGGAAAATAAATTGGTAAAGGTTATTCATTGAGAACTCGGGGCTTTTAGTTATATTGGTTTGAGATTAGTTAGGAGGAGAGTTGTTAGGTTGACTCTTGCAATATCAATATTTTAGATAGAAATCTCACATTATGTTACCTCATTGTCACATTATGTTACCTCATTGTCACATTATGTTTAATTATGAAATTCGACAGCTGAAGCGAATTGTTTTCAATTATGTGGCTAGGGTTGATTTGCGTCTTATGTGTAATTCAATTTTGTGACTAGGATTGACATGTGCGGCTTAGAAGAACAAGGGCTAATATATGACTTAGGTGACTTTTGATCTGTGGCTTATGTAAATTTTCATCTGTGGCTTAAGCAAGCTGAGGCTAGGGTCTTACGATTTGCAGCTTAAGAGAACTGCTAATCCAAGTGAAATGAGGCTCCGCTCAAAGGCAATTGAAGCGAACTGAGGCTCGGGTCTTCTAATCTACGGCTACTTACTTTTCAAAGTTAAAAAATATTTGACAACCATAATAAAAGGCACGTGGTGGTTGTACTAACCACCTCATCTTTTCAAGGAGGTGAACATGGGATTCGTGGCATTATATTAACCAATATATTATATTTAGGTGTGTCATCATGGGTATGTTGGTAATGGTTATGCCACTTAATGTGGTATTATTTAATTCATTCGTTTTAAAACTCTAATCAAATGCCTTCTTTTAAAAATATTTAAAACTTTAATAATCCACACCTTCCACTTTATGCCACATGTCATGATATTTATCTTGCCACTTCTTAGGTTTTAATTGAACCACATGTCAACATGTGATTGGTCCATGTGGCCACACTGTCCCAAGACTTCTTCAACGTCCACCGTCCATCATTTTTTGCATACGGAGTCGGATTGAGATGATTCAAACGTCGTCGAAAAGCTCTTGGCAATCTCTTCGCGATGGTGTTGTCTGTTTTAGATTTTGAGACTGTATATTTTTTACCACTTTTTGATCGATGAGGGTCCTCCTAGATCACACCTCCCCACTGGGAAGCTTTTGGACCCCAAAATCTTGTTCTTATTAAGAAGAATAGTGAGGACAATCTATCCCCACTTGTCTTGTGTCCATCATCCATCTTTCTCGAGTAACAATCACCTGCATCACAATAAAAAAGATGAATACACCCATAAATTGTTGACAAACTTAAGCATTAGGCCATCTCCACATAAATCTGCGTTTAATGTTGCTGCTACCATCCAAGTATAACTGAATAGTAACATAATCAAGCACAAAACTGAAAAACAAATGATTGAAAGAATGAACAAATATGAACTTTCTCTCAACAATAGGCCCCGATTTGCTGTCACTAATGCCCATGCTACAATTCCCCGTGTTGGACCTATTGTGTGCCCTGAAACATCTGTGCATCATTAGTGTTAACAATGCATTTTCAGGATCACAATCTTTAACAGACATGAGCGATAAACTTTTGCTTGCATTCATCAACATCTTCATTTTCCCTGTTGCAATCATAGACAAATCATGTTTCACCTTGTGAGCTCTTACGATGAACTCAATCCCATTCTTAAAAAGATGATACCTGTTATGCTCCCTGTAAAAAACTACCTTTCTGTCATAAAGATATGGGTTTCCCATCACAATCCCACATATATAGAGTGGAATGACATCCAACTCTACTTCATCAATAAATCTATCATAAATAGCAAATTGAAGCTTACATTGCTTAGATGCATGCAATCAAGCATTCTCATGAACCCATCCTAAAGGATAAGGTTTTGGATGTGGTTTAGTCTCCAACCCTAGTTTCTTTATAATGTCTTCATAGATTAAATTAACTTGAGTTCCACTATCTACAAGTGTATCAATCTTAGTACGATGGGAAATAACTCGAATATGGAACCGTTCTGTCTTCTTCCTTTCATCATGGCTTACGCCAAAATTGGAAATAGAAGCATATGAACAACTAGCAACAAAAACATCACCTTTAAGACTCATATCCATTACCTTGGATTCATCTCTTGAATTGTATCCAAGATCCTGCAACATGGCAACTGTCTTGCTTTTACCTTTTTGGTGCTTCGCCCATTTCAGTTTCGATTCTGGGTACAACTTCCAACAATGATCCTCATCATGGTCCTTCTTTTCACAGTGATAACAAGTATGCCTTTCATCATCCTTCTTCATGGTAGCAGTCCTTTTGAATTTAACCTTATGCTTTCCTTCGAAGAGCTTCCATGACCATTCCTTTCTCCTACCTCAAGATGAATGGATTGAACACTAACTTTGTCAATGTCAGTTGGATTAAACATAAGTAACCGGTGCCTTAAATAGCTACGTAATCCACCTATATATTTTAACAAAGTTTTTGGTGTATGCAGAGGAATGCCCAATGTTAGAGCTCTCTTCCTAAATTCATGAGTGTAATGATGTACATCTTGTCCTTTAGCTTGTTTAAATTTTTTCCAATCCATGGTTAACTTTTGCATATGACCAAGAGGATAAAACTGCTTCTTCAAGACTTTCACAAATTCAGCCCAACTAGAAATGATCTTACCATATAGAGTGAGATCCTGCTAAGTTTTAATTTCCCACCAAATGAGAGCAGTACCACCCAAACGAAGAGTGGCCAACATAATCCTCGATGGATCATCTGTGAATCCCTGTATCCTCCAGTAAACCTCTATTTGTTTGATCCAATCATCTAGTTTTTATGCATCTAGTTCACCATTATATCTGGGCAACTCATATTTCACATCAAGCTTTAATAACGGTTTCTAATTGGAAGTAGAAGGAGGATTTGAAGAAAATGGAGGAGGTTCAGGAGTGTCATCACCACCTCCTACCCCTTTACCTTTATATGATGTAGAAGTACCACCTCCTTCGGTTCTTTCCTTGAATTCCTTGTACATCTCTTCCACCATCGATTTCATATTCAAGATTGTTTCGAAGAATGCTTTGCCATCTTCATAAGGATTTTCACCTTCCATGCCTTCCTTTGGAGAAGACTTCTTTATCTGTGTAAATTTTATCCTCGTGCCAATGTTAGAATCACCTTCCACAATATGTCCTTATCCGAGCTTAGATCTGGACCTGGTTAACATTCACACTCCAAAAATGCAATCAAACCTAGTTTGATACCAACATGATTCGAGATGAACCAAGGATCTAGTGACAATGTTCATTTTAATGGAAGTGTGCAATGTGTCATCATGCTTGCCATTTCATTATCGTTACATAATAACAATGTCGCAAATTCATAAAAGAGTGCTTATATCATGATTTAAAACATAAATGAATTCAATGCAACAATTACGACAATAATACCAAAACATAGAAAGGACGATAAACCGAAATTGATAACGAAGTTCGTCCGATCTGGACTACGTCTCCGGGTACCATTCTCCAATGGAGGAATTGATCTATTAATATGTGGTAAAAAATAATTTTCTTACAATGATATTCTGATCTGTTGCTCAAACACAAGTGTCAATATCATAATTGGCACCACCTCGGAAAAACCAATTCTTTTGAGTATAAACACTCTATGTGTGTTCACAAAAGCCCAATGACACCATATACAACTTCACCAAAATGAACTCTCTTTGAGTTCTTGGCTTGCTTCTCCACAAGCCCACAAAGACTTCACAAATTTCTCATTGCCATTACATAAATGGAATCCACTCTTGAAATATGGGCTTCTATGTAAAAGCCACCACTTCAAAATTTGTTACAAATGAGTTTTTTCATACCCATGAAACAAAGCCCCATACAAAATCAAGAAGCATAAAATATTAGCACTAGAACTTCTATTACAATGGTGGAACATATAATTTTATATAGGAGAGTCCATAGTTAAAAATATACCGAAGTTTGTTTTACCCATATTCCATATACAAACATGGTCATTGGATGGCATCCATAGTTGTTATACCCATATGCCATATATAAACAACACCTTAGTTGTAATATGGTTTTAAACCACCCGAATGTCTTAACCTCCTTTGTGGCATATAATATATTTGTGGCACACATCATATCCAGTATATTAACCTCCCAACAATATAGTTTCAAAATATCATAATTAGGTGGCCATGTCATCATGAGAGGTGGATACGTTGGTTATAATAACCGTTTGATGACTTTTCAAAGTTAAAAAATATTTGACAACCATAATAAAAGCACGTGGTGGTTGTATCAATCACCTCATCTTTTCAAGGAGGTGAACATGGGATTCGTGGCATTATATTAACCAATATATTATATTTAGGTGTGTCATCATGGGTACGTTGTTTATGCCACTTAATGTGATATTATTTAATTCATTCCTTTTAAAAATTTAATTAAATGCCTTCTTTTTAAAATATTTAAAACTTTATTAATCCACACCTTCCACTTTATGCCACATGTCATGAGATTTATCTTGCCACTTGCTAGGTTTTAATTGGACCACATGTCAACATGTGATTGGTCCATGTGGCCACATTGTGCCTAGACTTCTTCAATGTCCACCGGCCATCACTTTCTGCATACGAAGTTAGATTGAGATGACTCAATAATTGTCGGAAAGCTCTTGGCAAGCTCTGCATGATGGTGTTGTCTGTTTCAAATTATGAGTTTGTAGATTTATGACCACTGAGGAAGGGATAGAAGTAGACCCAAGGAAGATAGAAGCTATCATGGGATGTAATACAACCTAGAATGTATCCGAGGTAAGATCATTTATGGGATTGGTTGGATATTACAGAAGATTCATAGAAGGATTCTCAAAAGTAGCACATCCAATTACCTCATTACAAAAAAAAGAGTTAAATTTGAATGGACTCCAAAGTGTGGAGAAAGTTTCCAACAATTAAATAGATTGCTCACTAGTACACCAATTCTCAAAATTGTCAATTCAAATGAAGATTTTGTGGTATGCACATATGCTTGCAAAGAAGGAATTGGTGGAGTGCTTATGTAAAATTGGCACGTGGTTTGTTTTGAATCTAGAAATTTGAAGGAACATGAGAAAAATTATATCACGCATGATTTAGAGTTGGATGCTATAGTGTATGCCTTAAAAATGTGGAGACATTATCTCATGGGCGGGAAATTTGAATTAAATACAGATCACAGTTGTTTGAAGTATTTATTTGAAAAACATAATTTAAATTCAAGGTAGACAAGATGGTTGGAATTTATTTGTGAGTTTGATTTTGATATCAAACATATAAAAGGGAAAGAAAACAAGGTTGTAGATGCACTCAACAGAAGAGTACATGTAATGCATGCTACAACCATTAGCATGTGCAAATCAGATTTAAAATCCAAAATTCTTGAAGTTGTTATTTCATTAAGCATTATATTCAGATAAAAGAAGGACTACAATCGGAAAATATACAACATAAATTTATAGGATATGGGTTGGAAAATTATCGGATTCTTATGAATGATAATAGAATTTACATTCCTAATTTTGTTGAATTGAGGAAGCTAGTAATGGATTAGAAGTAGAAGCTTCCATATGCAAGACATCCTATATATCAAAAGACTATTACAACAGTAAGAAGTCAATACTTTACCATGAATGAAAAAAAACATTAATGAGTATTTAGCGAGATGCATGGAATGTCAAAGAGTAAAGGTTGAGCATGGACATCCAACATGATTACTTCAACCATTGCCAATACCTAAGTGGAAATGGGATGTGGTGACAATTGATTTCATCACCAAATTGCCTATGACAACAAGACAACATGATTCAATCATGGTAGTGGTGGACAAGTTGACGAAGGCCACCCAATTCATTCCATTCAAGTCAACTCATAAGGAAACTAACATAGTAGAAATTTATATGAAAAATATTGCAAGATTTACATGGAATACCCAGGGAAATTGCTTCAGATAGGGATCCAAAGTTTACTTCAATTTTTTGGAAAGATCTATTTAAAGGATTTGGAACAAATATGAATATGAGTACAACATATCACCCACAGACAGATGGGAAGTCTAAGAGAGTTAAGCAGGTTATTGAATATATGATCATAATGTATGTGATGGATCAACCATCTAAGTGAGAATATTACTTGCATTTGGTGGAGTTTGCTTATAATGGTAGATATCATGCATCTTTATAGATGAGTCCATTTGAAGCCTTGTATGGCAAAAAATGCAATACACCAATTAGTTGGGATAATCCAGTAGATAGAGTAGTAATTAGGCTAGAATTGCTTAAGAAATGGAAGAGCAGATGGTTAAGATCCAACGAAATTTGAAAACAACACGAGATAGGCATACAAGTTATGTAGACAAGGGCATAGTAGCAAGATATTCTAGAGTGGATGAACATGTGTATCTAAAATTTGGGCAAAAGAAGAGTTGCTTGAAGCTTGGGATGTGTCCTAACTTGACACCTAGATACTGTGGGTCATTTGAAATATTAGCTAACATAGGGCATGTTGCGTATGAGCTTACATTGCCTGCTTGCATAAAAGTGCATAATTTTTCACGTGTCTTTAATGAAAAAGTATGTGCTTGATCATAACCACATTATTTATTGGGATTTGATTCAAGTGGAATAGGAAGGAGATATATCGGTGCTACCAATGCGTACCTTAGACAGGAAATTCATGTACTTGCTCTGGAACAGGGCCATCGGGTAGGTAAAGGTCTAGTGGACCCATTGCAACCTTGCAAAATCAACATGGGAGATTGAATACGTGATGTGGGAGGCATACCCGTAGTTGTTTTGAAAGTTTGGATGAAATTTTGTACATAGTATTGATATGCACCAAGGACAATGCATAACTTAATGGGGAGGGGAATGTAACACCCCATTTTTTACCCCAACATGTGATGATGTAAATATGTATATAATGATGAAACCACTAGAATTCGAACAAAAATGGTCTAGTATGACCAAGATGATGTAATTATGTACATTTTATGTTTAATATAAAAACCATGACTAATGTAGACAAAGAAGGACAAATAAGATATTGGGGGCTATGATTCCACAAGAGGGGAAAGTGAGAAGGGGGTTTCCGGGGGGGACGACCCTTGTGACTTATAAGTTTAAGTCATTATCCTTATTATTCTTTTTATCCTAATTTTTATAAAGCTTCTTTAATTAAAGTGCATTCGCCATAAATTGAGTTAATTACCCTAAGCTTGGGATTAGAAGGGTACAAAGTGACAAATCCAATGTATGCCACTTGTATAGTCTCATCACCCATGCATGCCACTTGTTTAGTTCTCAACATGCATACAAATTATTGAGAATCTAGTTCATTAAAGAGTATGCTATCATTCACTCACCATTGAACCTTCATTCCGTACCATAGCCTAGAGTTGTACCTGAAAACAATGGGAATTATAGAGTTATAAATGCTTTTACCCTATAATATTGGTGCGGGGGAATTGAGTTCCCTTATGAGAGAATCTGTCCTGCAGCTAAGTTCCTTGGAGTACGAGCATGGAGAGTCCTTGGATGACCTGTGTTGGAGCCCTGGAAGGGAATGTTAGGATATTTCAATACTCCATCCTTGTCCTACCTAGCATTATTTATTTTTCCTAGTTGTTGATGATGTCATTTTCCCCATAGTGGTGTGCAGATGTCATCCAGGATCCATCTACCACCTTCTGAGCCCTGCATGCATCATTTTAGGACCACTTCAGTTCGTTCCCTATTTTATAGGAACCTATTGAGTGTTCTAGTGCAGTCCACCTAAGTTATCTGACTCTTGTGGGGGGTTAGAGCTCCGGATGCCACTGATTGTGGCCTCATGCGCCTTTTTCTGACTGGCATGCATGACAGACTCACTATTGCACCCTCCTTAGTCAGTTAACTGATTGTGACTTCAGTTAGATAAGTTTAGGTTCAGTTCAGTTGACTTTGAGTCTTCTGGAGCACTCCAGTGGTGATAATCGCTATGCTAGACCAATTGAGGTTCGAATTCTCCTGCATGATTCGAATTCTCTCCATTGTAACATCATTGTTTATTATACTGATAATTGGAACATGTGATATTATTCTGCTCCTATTTGAGTTAAGTTGTATTATTATTCTTTTGCTCGTTTTTACTGCAGTTTTCACTCTTCTTCAAATTTTCTGCTCATTCTTTCTTTGTGAGGTATCCTCAGCTCTTTAGATCTGATGTGACATAGAATTTCACACGTATCAGAGCCATAGAGTGAATAGGTTGAGTAGTTGCTTTCGGTAGTGCACCAGAATCCTCTGGATTTCGATAACAAATCCTGGTGCCATTGCATTGAATTCATTGGAGAAATCCAATGAGGTCTAGCCAGGTGTGAAGGATCCGGATAAAAGTGCCTAATGTCCTAAAGAAGTGCTCAGTATAGTATACCTCCATTATTGAGAGTTTTTTGCAAGGTTATTCAAGTTTTTGAGTGCAGTAGCAGTTGCAGCAGTTACAACTGTTTTCTGCAGTTGCAACAATTTTTTCTGCAGTAGCAACAGTTTCACCTTGTATTTGCTCCAACAGTTGTAATGGACAATTTGAACTCTCCTCTCACTTCCAAGATCCTTACACCCTTCAATTATATTGATTGGAGGGCTGATATGCAGATGGTATTGCGAAACAAATCACTGTACAGGGTGACAATGGGAATGGATCCCAAACCACATTCAACTATGCAGAAAACCAAGTATCTGAATAGATTGGATGAAGCATTTGGTTTCATGTGTATTCATATTTCCAGATATCTACTCTTACACATCGAAGGATTGAAGACTCCAAGAGAGTTATGGTTGAAGTTAGAGACCTTCTTCGGTAAACAAGATAAGCTAAGAGGCCATATTTTGGAAAATGAGTTGATTGCTCTACAACCGAGTAATTTCGACACCATTCAACAATTCTTTTCAAAATTCAAATGTCTGGTTATGCAATGCAAGCAGTGTGGCATTGCGAAGAAGGATGAGAAACTAGTGCTATCCATTCTGAGCAATCTAGGTCATGAGTTCTCCATCTTTGTCTCTACCTTCCATTCTGGGCGAATGTCAATCCCTGGTTGGAAGATGCCCTCCTTAGATGTTTTCACTGAATCTCTCATCCATGAACAAGATAAGATGATCCAGATGGGTTCCTTGAAGGCCTCCAAAGATCAAGCTCTTCTGGCTGGAGAACCAAAAAGTGTGAATCAGAAGGGGAAGCACAAAGGCAAGGATAAGAGGCAGTCTGAACCCAAGCAGAGTTCCAAGTCAAGTCCATCCAAAGGAGCCCCCATCTCTAAGAAGGAAAAACAAAAGGGATTCGAGAAATCCAAGTGTTCCTATTGCAATAAAGGAAACCACCCAAAGAGATCTTGCATGTAGAAGAAGATAGATCAGTTGACCAAGATTCTTGAACATCATAACATTTCCCTCCCAAAAGGTCCAAGAGAGTCTGATTCTGGAAGTGAGTTTGATGGTCATGAGAGTTACCATGCACTGAAGGCTGGATTTTCAAAATCACAAGCTCTCCTCATAGATTCAGGAGCCTCCAACCACATGGTTTCCTCCAGAGAATCATTTTCTTCTCTAGATCTCAAAGATGGTTCGATTATTCACATGGGAGACAACTCTCAGATCTCTGCTAAAGGGAAGTGCATAGTACATATGGAGCATGGAAAGTTCAAGAATGTTCTATTTGTGCCTTCTTTGTCAAAAAATTTGTTGTCTGTATATCAGATGACTCACACAGGTTCACCGAAGAAAGTGGTTTTAGTCCTGACATAGTTGAGATTGCATAGATCTCCACTGGGAATATTATAGCGAAAAGGTTTGCAAACCATGCCTCCAAGGCATATGGATTCTCACATTTTTTGCCATACTCTCTGCCTACCCCATCGGAATCTGATGAAGGTCAGAGTGATGCCTCTTCTAATGAAGATGAGGATCGAGACCTTGATGTTGAGAATAAATTTCAAGGAGATTCAGATCCAGATATAGATCCAACACATTCTCCCAATCCATGGCCAAGGCCAATATGGGCTCACAAAGTCCTTATAGCTGCTAGGAACACAGTTGGGGATCCATCTGACCATAGAACCACCAAATATCAGTGTCATGCAAAACTTGCACTATGTCATGCAGATCCACTTCTCTTAGATAGGTGCTCCATGATGGTGGGGTTTGATCCACAATCTCTTGGAGAGACTTGCCATGGGGGATCTACAACCAGGCAAAAATCTCAGTTGTATGACAAAATGTACTCAAAGGTTCATGATTTGGATCACAATGAGCCATTTGCTCCAGTAGCAATAAGGGTTCATGAAGACTTGTTTTGGCAAATACAACTTCTATACAGTGGGAGGCACATCAGAGGAACAGATCCAGATCTAGCACCTGCATTGTTATCCTACAGAGGAGCATCTTGCCAATATTTTTGCAAGGGCTGTCACTGAGAAAAAAAATTTCCTTCTCTTCTTAGCATGAAGGTTCTTTGAGTTCCCTACTGTTGTTCTTTTTGACGGGGGGTATTTTTCCCATGAGGTTTTTCCCCATTTCCTTGGTTCATGGAAAATTCTTTATCTTTTATCATTTATTTGATTGTATGGGTGACCTTTGGTCTTATTAACCAGGGCCCAGGATGCAAAATATGGATTAAGGGGGGGTTGTTAGGATATTTCAATACTCCATCCTTGTCCTACCTAGCATTATTTCTTTTTCCTAGTTGTTGATGATGTCATTTGATCCCTAGTGGTGTGCAAGTGTCATCCAGGATCCATCTACCACCTTCTGAGCCCTACATGCATCATTTTAGGACCACTTCAGTTGGTTACCTATTTTATAGGAACCTACTAAGTGTTCTAGTGCAGTCCACCTGAGTTATTTGATTCTTGTGGGGGGTTAGAGCTCCGGATGCCACTGATTGTGGCCTCATGCACCCTTTTCTGACTGGCATGCATGACAGACTCACTATTGCACTCTCCTTGGTCAGTTAACTGATTGTGGCTTTAGTTAGCTGAGTTTAGGTTCAGTTCAATTGACTTTGAGTCTTCCGGAGCACTCCAGTGGTGATAATCCCTATGTTAGACCAACCGAGGTTCGAATTCTCCTGCATGATTCGAAATCTCTCCATTGTAACATCATTGTTTATTATACCGATAATTGGAACATGTGATATTATTCTGCTCCTATTTGAGTTCTGTTGCATTATTATGCTTCTACTCTTTTTTACTACAGTTTTCACTCTTCTTCAAATTTTATGCTCATTCTTTCTTTGTGAAGTATCCTCATCTCTTTAGATCTGCTGTGACATAGAATTTCACAGGGAATTGGGAATTGCTCAAGGGACTATTAACTCGGAGAAGGGGACCCATTTCTTGGGTTGTACAGGTTGATGGGGGAGGAGTGCTAGCAAATTGGGATTGTTGTGGAGGGGGTTTGACACCTATGAGTTTCTTGGGTATTGAGCCGAGTTTTCCTTCTTGAGGAGTGATAGCCCTATCTCGGGGGTGGCTTCTCTTATAGATATCGCTGGTATAACAGAGTGGCTACGGTTGAGAGGAACATCCTTAGTCTACAGTTAGTTGGAGGATATTTTAAGATATTTTTCTATCTGTGTATTAAATCCCATGTATTTATCTCTATTATGCATATTGCTTAATTTATTATTGTGTGAATATTTAATTGCATGTATTTCCTAGCATTGTATGAATGCATACATGCTGAAATTTCTTGTTTGTTTTAGTATATGCATATGTGTAGTTTGGTGAACCATATATTTAATTTTGCTATAAATTTGATAATTAATTTATGAAAAATGAATTTGAGTATCAGGGGTGAATTTGGTAAGCTGCTTGAGTACCCCTTGGCCCCAAAGGCATGGTGTTCTCACTAGGTATGTGACATATCTGGGGTGAATTTGGTAATTTGTTTGAATACCCCGTGGCCCCAAATGCATGGTGTGATCACTGGGTGTGTGATAGATCATGACCTTTTGTTCAATGCCGATGAGAGAAGAGCACCCCTAGATATTATGAAGAGATACAAAAATCTAAATTACTAAAGTTTATAGGATAATATATGGGTCAAGTAGCAAACACTTGGATGATAGGTCTTAAGAGAGCACTCAATTTTACGACATACCCTACTATGGAAAACGATTTACAGGTTTGAATGTTTAAGTATAACAATTTTTACTATTCAGGTTATAGAACCTCAAAGGTAAGGAGAATAGACCATGTGTGCAATAGAATAAGGATCATAACTTAAAGACTAATGACTAAACAACTAACATAAAGAGTAAGAAGCTTGTATTAAAATGACTAGAGTCGTGTTTGATCAGTTGAGCTAATCCTTCTAAGAGTGAACAATGATAGTTACATGTGATGGATAAATCGCTATGTCTTACCCATTGCTCCATGCAAGTGGATAAACATGACAAAAAACTACATGATGATGACCTAGTGTCAAACTCTTATAGGCTACTGTGAATATCGACCCTTGGAATGAGTTAATCCAAAGAAGAAAAGTTATAATAAAACTTTAATAGTGATCATGCCATATCTAGGATAGGGTAATAAGGTAATTAGTTAATGATAGATGCACTTATGAATGCCATTTAGTTTTGATATCGACAATTTAAAGCATTCAAGTAAGAACAATAATAGATTATTGTTGAATTTCATTGAATTTCACTATGTGGAAATGAATACATGCCTAGAGATGGCGACTCTAGTTGATGGAGGATTACTTGCAATTTTAATAGTGTACTTAAATGAGGAAATATATGAAGAATTGTAACATCTAATAGATGTGTCGACTATATCCACCCCTATAAAATATTAATCTTCTTGTTGCAAGATGAGAAACAATAATAAAAGATGATAAATAACTTGATGATACCGCATGTCACTCATAGTATATCAATGAGGTATTTAATGGTAACCTTTTGTAGGTTCAAATTGTACTAATTGAATTACCTAGAACATGTGCATATCTTATATGGGAGTGTTGATGATCATTTTATTTAACATTGATGTGGTACCCAAATACGAATTGATTATATTTCATTCATGACTAGTTGTATAGTCCCAATAAATACTATATGTTGAGTTCATTGTTTTTCATATGCTATGTGTTGAGATTATTATCACATTCATGATGTTATGTTGTCAAGAACATTTCTGGTATTTAACATGTATTTATGTTGATGTAATGCTTTGACGGCATGTTGTACCTTTGAGAATATATCATGAGATGATATTCATTATGATGATATTTCATGATGTAATGACATGTTGTAATTGCATGAGGTTGTTTTATGACGAGATTTTTTTTATGATTGCATGCGTGAGCAGGTGGTGCCTTCATATTTAAGATCATGTGATGAAAATGATGTTATGTTCTCATTATGACATTTGATAGACATAGCATGTGTGTTCTTTTCTATGAGATGATAATATTATGATTATAACTAATGCGTTGGTTGCATGTTGTGAGGTGGTGATTGATAGGAAATCCACTGATGGGCCAAGAGGGCTAGTTCATTTAATGATCTTGGGGGAGCCCATACCTAGAAAGGAGAATATATACATACTAAATCCTTATGGGATTGGGACAAACTCAATTAATATCCTATGACAATGGTTCTTCTGCCTTACATTATGCTTGATGGATATGGTATCATATTGGGAAGGCCGGAGTGCCTAATATTGGAGTTGTGATGCCAGAGTTCGGAAGAAGGTTTGGATTTGTGTGGATGGACTTCAATGCTTGGGGATTTGTACCTAGTAGGACTTGTGGATGAATTTTAGGTGATCCTTTTGAGATGCCTGAGGTAAGTGGGTCAATGTACCAAACTAGATACCTACTTGGGAATATGAGGCCTCGAGCCTTGGGGCCCTGGTTACGCAAATAGACTTTAAGCCTAATGTTGAAAGTCAGGCATAGGTTGATATGATTTAATCCTAATGTTGAAAGTCATGCATATGGCTAGAGTTGTTCCCACACTTTCCTAGAGTTGTGAAGTGGAATTTCGATGCTTATTGTGGCCACTTGGGTGTCTCTTATACTAGTTGTATCAGAGAGTGATGTGGAAGAAACGAGAAGAAAGTAAAAACACAAAAGTAACATACTTAAAATAACTTTGAAATGAAGTTCCTTGAAAAGTAAAAACACAAAAGTAACATACTTAAAATAACTTTGAAATGAAGTTCCTTGAAAAGTAAAAACACAAAAGTAACATACTTAAAATAACTTTGAAATGAAGTTCCTTGAAAGGGAAGAGTATGCAATAACGCTCCATAGTTTGAATTAATCCGATACTTTTGTGATGAAAATAAATAACTAGTTTTAAAAGTAGGAATAAGGACGATAATATTAGTGATAATAATAAATTAACTAATTTATTATAAAATAAAATGTAAAATGGAGATAAATTTGTTGAAATACCAATCCATAGGGTTAGGGTTCTTGTAAATAATTTTTGTTTTCATTTACAAAAACTAGGAGACACATACCTTGGCACATGAAAGGTGAGAGGTCACCTCATTTGTATAAATACACTATTCACCAATAATAAAATTCATCCTAGAGTTATTCCACATCAATTAGTATCAGAGTGCATGCTCTGCATAACTCCTTTGTCTCTTTTCCCTCCTCAGACCTACCAACTAGTCTACCATTGTGAGGGCATTTTTTCAGCAATTATTCCTCAGTTTGGTGTATTCTCTGCCTTTTGTTGCTCTTTGTATTTCATATTCATCCATTTGTTGCACCATTTTCCATGCATATTCATCCTACATATTCATCCATATGTATTCAATCTCCCTCCACCAACATCTCAACCTAGTAGTGGTCTATGCTTAGTGGCATCGCTCCAACACTCCCATGCCATCCTCCCCTTATGCAAATCAAGATTGATAAAACATTTTTTCTAGTGTAATTTGTGATCTATCTCCTCCAGTCTAGTTGCTTATGGACTTGGTTTCTTGCATTAAATATGGTTATGGTGTGTGCAAACTCATTTCCTAACCAGAGCCATTGAACGTTTCTACTGTAATTGAATAGTAAGTTATCATATATTGCCTATTAAAACCACTTATGGCACTCTGAAGAAATTGAATGATTTATATGACTCTCACATTCAGAATTGGAACTCATACAATTGTTGGTGAAGCTCTTCAACCCTGAGTTGAAGGACAATGATCTTATGGCTTTAGTGTCTGAAATCAAATCCATTATGCATGACATTGATGCCACTCGAGTAAAGATAGACCTTATACTCATAGCCTTTATCAAGAGCCTATATCCTTAATATTCACACTACCTTCAGTTCCTACAAGCTAGTGGTCAAATGAAGTTCCCCACAATTGACACGTTGGTGGAGAAGATTGCAAAATGTGAGAAAGCATTCGAGAAAAAGACAACTCATCCTACTGGAGAGACTGTGTGTCTTGCTCAAAAAGAGAAGAAACAATCCAATGATCCATCCATAGGAGAAGGTAGTAAAAGAGAACGTGGATGAAATAATTTCAGAGGCAAGGGGGTAGACATAATCAAGGTAAGAGATCTGATCATCATTGTACTCAGTACAACAAGGATGGACATGATGTGGATCAATGTTGGGCTCCGTAGGAGAAGATCAAAGATAAGAATGAACAAAAGAAATAAGACAAAGGTAAAACTCAATAGATTGGTAAAGCTCATGAATCTGACACTTTATTGTTGCACATTTTTATGTTGGATTAAACGAAGTTATGTTTAATACTTTATTTACTTGGAGAGATACATGGCTGCTAGACACTAGTGTAACCTACCACATGAATATTAGAAAAAAAATGTTTGAAGAACAGGATGACAATGTAGATGGGTGGTGTATTTTGCAGATAAGTCTAGCCTCAAGCCTAAGGGAATTGTCTCCATCAGGCTCAAACTGTCTAGATACCTTGATTTTTTGCTGCATAATGTTCTCTATCTTCCAAAGTTGCAAAGAAACATGTTGTCCCTGGTGCACATTCGATAGCAAGGTCATTACAACCAGGTCATCATGACCGGATGTGAAGATGGAAAGTTGTTAAAGCTGAAAGGAACATGTGCAAGAGCTCATAATTTTGTTTGCCTTTCTCAACATGAAGAAGGCACATTGTCTTCCAGTATTTTATGGATGCTAGATATGGGCACATTAACTTTAATAGTCTCCAATCGTTGAAAAGAATCGGTGTTTATGGTTTTCCAACCATTCCAAAGAAGCTAAAACATTGTGATACTTGTATTCTTGGCAAACATAGTAAGCAACCATTTCATGAGTCAAGTTTCAAAGTATGTAGAAAGTTAGATTTGATACACTCTTACTTATGTGGCTGCATTCCCACTCCCTCTGCTATTGTTGATAAATATCTCATGACCTTTATCGACGATTACACCAGGATGTGTTGGGTCTATTTATTAAAGCAAAAAATTGAAGCATATGAAACATTCAAAACTTTTCATGTATGGATTGAAAATGAAGCACAAGCTCACATTGACACACTTTGTACTGATAATGGAAAATAATACACTTCTAATTACTTTGAAAACTATCTTTTTCATCATGGGATTAGGGATCAAACTACAGTTCCATACAATCCTCAATAGAATGGTGTGGCAAAAAGAATGAATAAAACTCTCTTGAATATGGTACGCTCCAAGCTATTTTCCAAGAATGTCAAAATGATGTTTTGGGGTGATGCAACGTTATGTGTATTTTATTTGAGAAACAAAACTCCAACTCATGCTCTTGGAAATAAAAATCCACACAAAATGTGGTATGGTTACATCCCTTCGATGAGGTACCTTTCATGAAGTTGATAATGAGATTGCACATATTGAATGGGGGATCCCTATCTTGAATCGATCTTTGGAATCTCCTTTTGCAACACCATCTCCCCCTCATGAAGATGTTCCTACCACTTCACATGAACAAGAGGTTCAATTGGATGATGTGATTGAGAGGATTGGAAGACTAAATATTGAAGAGAATGAAGCACCACCAACTGATCAACCTAGATTTTAATGGAAAGTTCCAAAATGGGTCACAAAGACTCTTGAAAGTGTCAATCCCGATGAAGTTGGAAAGAAGGGAGTAAGAAGTTTGACTAGACAAGATGATGGTGGAGATGCATATAATTCAAATTCAGGCGATGTAGAAGATATGGATGTCTCATATGATTGTGAATTGAATTTAATTGCTAACCTTGAACCAACTTCCTTTCGAGAAGTTACTGCTCGTGATGAGTGGAAGAAAGCCATGCAAAATTATTATGATGCTCTCATTAAGAACAAGACCTAGAAGCTCGTGGACCCTCCATTTCTAACCAAACCAATTGGTTGCAAGTGGGTCTACAAGAACAAGTATAGATCAAATGGCTCACTTGACAAGCACAAGGTGAGGCTTGTGGTGAAATGTTTTGCATAGAAGAAATGCATTGAAAATGAGGAGACTTTATCCCCCACAACAAAATGGGGTACCTGCACTTTATTGTCTTTAGTTGCACATAATGAGTGGGAATTTCATTAGATGGATGCGAAGACTGATTTCTTGTATGGAGACTTGAAAGAGAATGTATTCATGTCTTAGCTAGAAGGCTTTGTTGTGAACGGACAATTAAAAAAGGTATGCAAACTCATCAAGTCATTGTATGGCTTGAAACAAGCACCACGTGCATGGTACAAAAAGTTAACTAAGCATCTTCTGAAGTTAAATTTCAAACATTTTAATCTTGATGATGCAACATTGTATGTAAATAAAGTTGGAATATCTGTTGTATATCTTATGGTGTATGTAGATGATCTTTTGATGACAGGGAACAATGAAAGCTATATTGCATCCATAAAGAAAGAATTAATGAAGGGATTTGAGATGACATATTTGAGACACCTTCACCACTACTTGCAAAATGAAGTGACTCAAAATCCTAAGTACATAATCATCTCTCAGAAGAAATACATTGGAGAATTGTTGAACAGGTTCGACATGACGAAATGTAATCCTCTCTCCACTACATTGGAATAGAACTTGAAGCTCACATCGAAAGAAGGGAATGAATTTGAGGATGCAACCAAGTACATACAACTTGTAGGGAGTCTTATTTACCTTACCACCACCATACCAGATATTTCATTCGTTGTTGGGATCATTTCCAGGTTCACGCAAAAACCTTGTTAAGGACATTGATCTGCTACCAAAATATTTCTAAAATACTTGAAGGGGACTCAAGATTTTGGACTCAAGTATTATAAGGTGGACGACTTTAACCTGATTGGGTATTCTGATTCAGACTTTGATGGTGGAAAAGAGACTGGAGTGTCTACTTTTCGGTTACCTCATGAGTCTTGGATCAGCATATCCCTCCTGGAGATCACACAAATAATCAATTCCTGCAAATTCCACAAGAAAGGCAGAATATGTGGCAGAGAGAGAAAGAGAGGGGGGGGGGATTTTTATCCAAATCTCATCATAAATTTCAAATTTTATCTTAATTTCATTGCCATTGAACCCTATCCACGTTTGTACTCTCTCTCTCTCTCTCTCTCTCTCTCTCTCTCTACCACATATTCTGCCTTTGTTGTGGAATCCGTGGGAATTGATTATTTGTGTGATCTATAGGAAATATAGACACACACACACACAATTTTATCCAAATCTCATCATAAAATTCAAATTTTATCTTAATTTCATTGTCATTGAACCCCAACCACGTGACTTAGAATACAAACAACATCGAATGACACTTATTCCAACAATCATAAGGCAAGTAAAATGGAATAAAAGAAACGAATTCTATATGGTGAGGGAGTCGTGCAACAAAATTGAATCTTAGCCAAATACATGAAGATATCAAGTTTGATCACGATGGATATTGAATTGACATGGGTAAATCAGATGCAATTAGTGCCCATAAGAGAATATTTTCTTGATGCAAGTAAGATGTCCATGATTTCTAGAATAATAACAATTTCTAGAGGTAAACCAATGGATACATTTATATCAACATAGAAGTGGAATTATTGAGGATCCATAAATAAATTTACTAGAAATATTAAGGAAAATTTCAGAAGTAGTTGGAAAATATTTGTAAGCATAAACTTAGATTTAAAAGTCATAAAATATTGGAAACATCAACAACATGGAAAAAATTGTAAAAATTTGGAAATATTGGGACAAATTGGAGATATTTGCAACAATGATAATAGTGAAGTATTGGTTAAAATTAGAAAAGAAAATGCACATCCTTAGTTTAGCAAGTCTACTAGCCTACCAATAACATACTCAATATTAATAATTGAAAAAATGAAAATGAGCATTGCATTGTTTTAACTCGCAACGTTGTTTTAACTAACCTAAGAAAACACATACCAACTAGCATAGATCCATCTTATGTTAAATTGTTTTGTAGCTCAAAGCTACTTTTGCATTCATTGTGCCTAGGATGCAAAAGTCTGAGCAAATGTCTCACTTAAGTGACTTTATAAAGTGTATTTATAATTTGACAGTTGAAGTTTAGAACTGCAGAAGTACAGTTGGATGTTTTTGAGGTTAATGCATGACAGTTGAAGTTTATTGAGTTTGAAATTAGAGTTTGCTAAGTGTTTAATGAAAGGCCTAGTTGAGTTTTCTAGGTTAACATGGTATCATATCTAGGGCTCTAAGCTTCAGTGGACAGTGGATTACAGTTGTTGAACAAGAGTTTTGTTGGTTGGTACAAGTTGGTTCAGATTTTGGCACTTGAGTCACAAATGATTTGCAAAGGGGGATTTTGCTTGGAAGAGGGGAAAGGATGAATTCCAGTATCAGATAGGATCGGTTGGAGGGGATATCCAACAAACTACGGTGGAAGGAAAGTATTGCAACTGTTCTAAGAGAGAACAAGCTGTGGTTGTTCATTAGTACTGTTATCACACAACTTGTAGTTTCCCCAAAATGTTATCCTATCTAGGTCAATAGAGGAGATGAGCAACTACAGAGGTGAACCTAGAGGATCTCGATCCCCATATATGGATCGGTTGTCACTCCGATCATGATTCTCTTCAGTTTAATCCAACTATATTAGGTGGATAAGGGGGAGACCTTGGCCAATCCTTATGGGAAATACCAAAAGACAAGATACCCAGATAAATGTCAATGTGAAATATAGAGATATCTTGACCGTGAAACCCTAGATCAATAGAATAGCTAGAGAGATAGGCTTAAGGGGTTGGATGATGATTAATGATGTGGAATACAATCCAAATTAATTAATTCTCAATATCCAAGTTAATCACTGTGATCTAGGTTGAAAGTGCTAGGTGAGGAAATGGCCAAATCACTACCCTAGGGGGTTTGATGCTAGAAACTAAGAGAATACCTAAGATGATGATTTATTTGATAAAATAAGATTCTTAACACTTGTTTAATTTTCTTGGATGACATGTATGACAATGTGTGGAGATCACAAACAAGGAAAGTCACAATACCCAGAAAATTAGCCTCTAGACCAAGGGGGTGAATTGATAGATACGCCAGTGCCTTCTCAGGATGGGTAAGTGGATTCTAAACAAGATGCCATAGGGGGTATTTGGGTTTTTAGGGATGGACACATGTAGCTAGGGTTTTACCCCTAGCTTGTGCAAATGAGCACCTACTAAGGAGAAGGGACTCCTTAGTAGCAGTTCAGTAAATGGAAATTATTATGCTAAAATAGAAATGTAAATTACTCTAAACATGTGCATGAAACAGAAAAAACAAAATGTAAAGAATGGATTTTTTATTGATTTTACCTCCAATGTGAAGGTTGGTGAAGCTCTTGCAATGTCCAAGAGGGTTGCTCCAAGCTCCAACTTGCTCCTTCTCTTTCTCCAATGGTGAAAATGGGCCAAAAGGGGCTCTCAAGGTGAAAGTAGTTCAATGGTGAACTAGGGTTTCGAGAGAGATTTTGGCAGAGTAAGGGTATACTTGATTGTGGATGTGAAATAAGGGGTCTCCATCACTTATTTATAGTTTTTTGGTGGTGGAGTGCTGGCCCATGGTTTAGGGCAGCTGTATAGGGTTTTTTCCTCCGTTTTCCTCATTATTTTATATTTTTTCTTCCCTTTTTAGGAGGTTTTTGCTATTTTAGAGGAATTTTGGATATTTTTGGAGGGAAAAGGGGTTTTTTAGCCTTTTTGAGGCTTTTTTGAGGGTTTTGTGGCCTTTTGGAGGCATTTTAGGCCCTTTGGAGGCTTTTTAGTGGGATTTTCAGGGTTTTTAAGGGGAATATGGTAGGAAAATGGACAAATGAGCCATGTAATGGGGTAGATGAGGTAGTGAACACTTTTTGGGTGTTAACAACACAAATAACCAAGTTCTATATTTCTAAAATTCTAAGTGATGTGACCCTGAGAATTTTCCTAATTACTACAATTTAAGGTTTTAAGTGTTTTATTAAACTAACAACGGACAAGAGAAAAAGATGTGAACTCACCTAGATCTTGAGAGATTCCAAGACTCTGATGCTTGCTTCCAATGCTTCCCAATTGGAGGTGGAATCTAAGTGCTCCAACTTGCTATTGGTTTGCCCAAGTGTGCCCTCCTGAAACCAAACAACCCGAGTTAGCTTTGATTCACAAGAAAGCAATTTGCAAACAATAAATGTAGAAAGAGAAAATGACTAGAATGACAAATGCATAGATCACATATCACTCCCTATTTTACAAATGATTTGAGGGATAAGAAAGGTATCCCTCCACTATTTTTCCCTCCACGAAATCGCCCTTCTCTGCAAACAAATGAAAACACAATGATTTTTCCAAAGATACAAAGATTCAATTCCAATGTTCCCCAAGAAGAAATTGTAATAAACAATCCTGAACTCTACTACAAAATACACAATATTTGCTCAACAATGAATTTTATATTATCTCTTCAATCCCCAAGCCAAATTCCCCTTACAATGAGGGGTCTCCTCTCTTAAATAGATTCGAGAGAGACCACATTTCTAAGCAACTTTTTGACGGATGGTTGAGATTAAAAGATAATACAATGATAATCAATGGTGGAGATCTAATCTCACACTCACATATGGATCACTAGACATGAGGGGGGCGAATTGCCTCATAATGCCCAAATACATAAGATAAAGTTATATAACATGACAATACAACTTAGCCACCTAGGGACATAATACATCATCTCAACATGGTACAAGGTACAACAATGAAACATATCATCCACAAGTATGCCCTCCTCTAGGAAGTGCGAATTGCCTTGGGAAGGCAATATTGAAGCTCTGATGTTGGAAGATGATAAACCTATGTAGAATGATGCCATAGGACCCTCTGGAGCATAAGGAACAATACCCAAGTTAAATCGTTGTCATTGAACTACCCTTTGTTTCACTTTCTAAACCATGGCCACTTTAATTAATTTAATTTCCAAGCTGGAATACTCTGGACACATTGAAAAATATCATAATATAATCTTCCATTTCTCGAAAGGATGAAACAAATGCATAAATGAACTCAAAGATGCCAATTCCACTAGTGGTGACTATGAATACACCCTGGATCCACTTGCGATATCAATTGATAGTAAATCCATCTCCAATCATAATAAAATGAGCCTCATAAATAATAATAAATACGAATCATAGGCAATTTCCAGATACTGGAGCATGGAATGATCTAGTAAGCATCCATAGACATCAAAATACATAAATTGACACACTATAGCCATATCCACCCCGGGCCCTTCCTGTTGACCAGGTCAAAACTAGTAAAAAAAATAACTGAGCCATATCCTAAAGAATTTTGCATGCATGGGGTATAAGTAATAATCTCTTAATTACATTAGTAGCAAACTTAAAGCATTAGTAGTGTATACAATAGTGATCAAAGATGCAAACACAAATAAAACAGACTAAGACTGAAACAGTTGCATAGTGATGGTGAAGTCTGAACCATATACTTGATTTCACATTCACCCCTATGTACACTCCAGATCATCCCTCATTACCCTTGGGTGAGATGGAAAAAGGAAAAGGCTTTGTCACATGAGGTTTGAGTTATTAGATAGACACAATTATCTCTTAGAGAAAGGGGGAAAACGGGGAACCAAAGTCACACGTGGTGGACATGAAAACACTAGGGAAGGGAGGTGTCTCACAAATGGATAGAGTGCTTAAAAGGTCTCTAGTAGACTCTAACAAGTATCCTTGCTTGCTATTCATTGGAATACTTCATATAATTACTTGCTTTTCATTGCAAGTCTTGACTTTCATCTAGCCTGCATTCCTTTAGATATAGCATTTATGCATTCTAATGCATTTAGTGGCCTTTATCATTTCATTTCATGACCCTTATTTGATTGTACATGTGTTGAGAAGAAAAACCATTTGTGGCTTTCATCAGGGGCTTATGTTGAAAAACACAACCATTTGCGGGTTTCATTTCATTTCATGGCCTTATTGCTTAATGTTTAAAAACACAACCAATCGAGGCATGGATTCTCTAATTTCAGATGAGGAAACTTGCTTTGAGGACTAAAGGAGACACTTCGAGTGAAATACAAAATGCAGACACACACTTCAGAGCTGAGACATAAAGTAGACATGGGGACCTATCCATACACAAAGGTCACAGTGGGGGGAGTCTTCAATTTCATAAGTCACGTCCAAAGTCAAGGGGAACATGCTTTCAATGCAGGAGGAACGAATGGATGAAAAGACAAGTGAAATACAGTGCCAAAAGCAAGGGGATATGATCTCAACTGTACAAAGGCTAATCCCACTGACAACCATATACCCAAGACTTAACAACAACACCATTTAACTGTGCTCAAATGACAGTCTACGTGAAACCAAAATGCTAACTAATCACCACTGATGAAACCACATATGATAAGTCACATATACAAATATTAGTAGGAGAAACCATGATAATCAACCCACATTGCCATATATCTTCTTAGCCATATATCTGGATCTGCAACAATATTTGACAACTTTGGAAGGCAAGGAAGATAACACCAGCTGGAAGCTCTACTGGTCTGCTAAAAGTGGTCCCATGGTCTAACAAATGTCCCTCCAAGATCATGAAGAGGGATCAAAAGTGACAAGGGTACACTGATAATACTGCTTTGCATAGTCTAGCTACCTTTGATTGTAATATGCCAATGATCATCATAGACAATGGATGCTCATCTCATATAAAAAGGACTAGCTCTGGACTATGAAAACTGGTCTAGAAATGGATAGCAGCCGAGCTACTATAAATGTGATAACAAATACCACAATGGTACTACCTTCATAAAATCCTATCGCTTTGGACATCCATGAAGTGAAGGAAGCTAGAACTCGGAGTATTCTCCTGGATGGAGTGAGGGACCACTTGATTCCACATCTGGATGAGAAATAGATAACCAAGGAAATGTGGGATACACTAAAGAGCTTGTATGAGAACAAGAACGAGAATAGGAAGATGGCCTTAAAGGACAAGCTCCACATGAGTAGGAGGATGGCCAAGGGAGAGAATGTGGCCTTTATCTCACTCGACCTAGGAAAGTGAAGGATGAATTGAGTGTCGTAGGTGATATTTATTGTAGACTTAGAGTTGGTGCATATAGTCCTAAAGGGTTTCACCAAAGACTGGGATGTGTTTGTGAAAGGTGTGGTGGGCAAAGAAAACTTTCCATCTTGGAAGAGATTATGGGATGACTTTACATAGAAGGAGATCCAGTAGGGGTCTTAGAGTAGAGACGATAAGAAGGAGGATGGTGTCGATGAAGAAAATGCGGCTCTTGCTGCAAAGAGCAAAAGTAGAAAGAAGGGGAGTGGATGATCCACTTCTGAGAAGGACATGAGAAAAGTGAAATGCATGTCAGAACTTTGGCCACTATGTATGCCAGTGTCCAAATAAGAAGAAAGGCAAGAAGAAAGAGGCAGATGCAAAAATTGTAGCATCATCTGAGATAGAAGAGTATTCTAAGAAGTTTAAGAAAGAGTTCTAATTGGTCTCATTTATTTCGAGTAGCAGTGCGATAGAGTGTGCAAACACTGGTGCATGGTTTGTGGATAGTAGGGAATCTCACCACATGACATGGATATGCGCTATTCTTTTTAGTATTTCAGATATGGACTCAGAAATGCACATTGATAGTGGGGTCAACAACACACATGCAGCGGGGGGGTGAATGTGTCAGATTCCCACTGGAGTCAGGAGGATATATGGAGGTGGCCAATGTGTATCTAGTACTAGAGATGAGGATGAACTTAATATCATTGTCATCTTCAGAGGATGATGGATATGTGGTCCTAATTTGTAATGGAAAGGTAATTATCTATTGATGGGAGCGAGTCCGAATGCAACACAAGGGATTGACACTTGAGATGGGAAGATGTACAAGTTGTGGGGACAACTTGTACATGTTTATTCAAGTTGTATCTTGGGTTCAATGGTGGTGACTGAGTTAGTTGGGCATGATACTTCATCGAGTTAGGAAACCAAGCTAGTATGAGATGACACTTGTGGATGAGCATGAGGGTGAGGTGAACTCTCAGTGCAGACGTGATTGGCATAGGTCTTCAACACATGATCCATTTCATATATCTGAGAGGCCTTCTGGTTCAGAGGGAGCAGCTTCAACAGTGGTTGGAATGATGGGGTTGGAGACATATCTAGGTGGAGGTGTTAGAAGTACCTCCCTCACTAAGAGGGAGTGTTAAATTTTTTTGTAGCTCGGAGGTACTTCTGCATTCATTGTGCCTAGCATGCTGAAGTTTGAGCAAATGTCTCACTTACGTGACTTTATAAAGTGTGTTTATAAAGTGACTTTATAAAGTCAAGTTGGGTCTTTTTTATTATTTAATGACAAAAGTGACCTTTTTGGAAAGAAAGTGATTTTTATATAGTTTTATGACTTAAGTGACCTAAGTCATATCAACTTGAGATTAAATCACATACATTAATATTGTGGGCCAAGATTCAATATTTTCCATAGAATATGAAGGGTCAGGGAAATTACTCATTAAACGGTAATAGAAGAGCTTGAGTGAGACCTAGTGTGGCACACATTCCAAGAGAGAGTTTTGGAGAGTGTGAGAGGCACGATTACCAAGAGAGGGTGAGAAGAGAGATTGAGCAAGAGGAAGATAAAGATAACTTGAAGGGGGCACACATCCCAAGAATTCTTGGCTAGCATGATTCCCAAGAAAAGATTGCAACATTAAAGAGAGATTGTACAACAATTTGTGAGAGGTCGTACTGCTAAAATTGACTAGCCGCACAACATATTTGAAGGCATAGATTTAAAGGATAGGTTATAGGAAAACAAATTGAGGTAATTTATTGCTGAGATAAAACCATACTGCATGTACCTTACTTTTCTAGTTTTGGTACACTGTTTGAGGTGACCATAGCAGTTTGTACAGCTGTACTGGCTGACAGTCCATACTGTCAAAGAAGGAACATAATTTGAGGTGTGTGGTGGCATAGTTTCAAGTAAAGTGAAGTATTATTTATTGTTGTTGTTATTACAAATTGCAATCTCTAAAATTTCTCTGAGAATCTTAATAAAAATATTTCTTGTGACTTGTTTCCCCTTATGGTTTTTTCCAGGGTCTTTTGACCAAATTTCTTGTGTCAAATGAGATGAATGTCTCTGTTGTTCAGTGATATTTTCCACTACTATAAATTTTAGATTTGATTAACATTTAGTACTCCTGCTTATAAAGTACAGTTGGATGTGTTTGAGGTTAATGCATGATTGTTGAAGTTTATTGAGGTTGAAACCAGAGTTTCCTAAGTGTTTTCCCAGAGGCCTAGCTGAGTTTGCAAGGTGAAAACTTAACATGGTATCAAAGCTAGGGATTCGAGATTCAGTGGTGTATAGTTGTTGAACAAGAGTTTTGCTGGTTGGTACATGAGTTGTAAGTGATTTGCAAAGGGGGATTTTACTTGGAAGAAGAAGAGAAAGGATGACTTCTAGTATCAGGTATGAGGATCGGTTGGGGGGTCTACAAATACCTACAGTGGAAGGAAAGGATTGCAACTGTTCTAAGAGAGAAAAAGATGTGGTTGTTTGTTAGTACCACAGTGGTACTGCCATCATCAGATCCCATTGCTTTGGAAATCCTTAAAGTGAAGGAATCTAGAACTCAAAGGACTCTCTTGGATGGAATGAGGGAACACCTGATTCCACATATGGATGAGAAACAGACAGCCAAGGAAATGTGGGATACACTAAAGATCTTGTACGAGAATAAGAACGAGAACATGAATACAGCCTTGAAGGACAAGCTCCATTGTGCGAGGATGGCCAAGGGAGAGAATGTGGCCTCTTATCTCACCCGAATTAAGCAGGTGAAGGATGAGCTAAGTGTTGTAGGTGATATTATTGCAGACTCAGAGTTGGTGCGTATAGCCCTGAAGGGCTTCACCAAATATTGGGATGTGTTCATGAAATGTGTGGTGGGAAGAGAAAACTTTTCATCTTGGGAGAGATTATGGGATGACTTTACACAGGAGGAGATCAAAGAGAGGTCTCAGAATAGAGGCAAGAAGAAGGACTGTAACCTCCTCTTCAATTCCTTCCTAGCTTCAATGCCTAGGTTGTAACCTCCTCTTCATAATATTTATTCACAAAATAAGGATTGTTCCCAATTGGATAGAATGCATAAATGGTGAACATATAAAACACACAAACCACACACCAATGACAATATAAGCTCCTTAAATTGTCTTTTTTATGGAGGATGGCTCATCGTTAAGGATATCTATTGTTTGGTTTGTTAATAAAGGAGACCCCGATAATCTCCCCATTAATATAAACAATAATACTTAGGATTCCTCCTCTCAGAAGAAGGTTAGCATGCATGGGATCTATTATGGTAGTAACGTCACTAGTGTCTCATTCAAACACTCTGGTCTTGCTAGAGTGGTAAATATTGGTAGTATGATGGATTAAAATAGGCCATAGTTAGTTAATGAGGCTCCGAAGAGTATGCAATGTAGAGAAAGTGGTATTTATAGGGGAAGACCTTCCAAAGTCAAGAGTAGCAAGAAGAAAGGTAGCAATCCTTTAAGGAAAAAGCAAAAAATATCTTAAGTAGAGGGTGAGTGAAGGCCATACATTTTGAGGTCACTAAGAAGGTGGTGGAGAACTTAGAGCCTAGGGTTAATATGAAACGAGGCATACTATAGATCAAAAAGTTGACGAGGAATTTTGGATTTCCATTTCAAACCCAGGTCAATATCATGGAAGGGACACTGAATATGCCATGATTTTGGACATGCATTAACACTTTAAGGAATTAATTGGTTGCAACATTGATAGAATGGAAGACAAGGAGGGTGCTATCATGTAGAAGCGTGAATAGTTGGACAACAAATATGATGCCCTCATCACAACTATTTGGGGGCTAGAAGTTGAGGATGAAGTCAAAGCTACACATGAGAAGACAGATACATAGTCCTTAGAGACTCTAATTAACCTAGATGTAGATTCCCATCAATGACCTCGAGGCTCTCCTTGGTTTAGTTTACTTGTTATGTTACAATTTGATTTGGCTATCTATTAAAATCACTACGGGGTTATTGGTTCTACTTAATTTTGAAGGGATTATGACCTTATTTTTACTATACATAATACTTTAAATTGAATCAACTAGGTTGTTCTTAGCGAATGTGACAGATAATAAGCACTTATTGTTTTTTATTTACACCAAGGGGCAAACTTGTCTTCTTATAGAAAAATCCTTAGTGAGTCTCTACCTTTTATGTAAAAATTGCTAGAACTTTTTCTAACTTGAGGTCATATGTTCGAATATGAAGGGGGGTAGGGCATGTACACCTCATTAGACTAAGAAATCAAATCAATGCGTGGATGGGGTCCCTTGCTCCACAAACAAGGGGTATCATATATCAATTTTGTGTCTAGCTATGTCATGACCTTAACAATTAGACAATTCTTTATATATATATCCTTGGTGTTGTAGAATCAATTACCATTTAAGCACCAATATTTAAGCTTCTGTGTACTTCATCTTCAAGAGACACATCCCCATAGTTTTCAAAAAGAGTAAAAGAAGATAAAGATAAATTTTCCAAAATGTTTGGAAACATCTTATCCCACCCTCAATTCTTAAGCTGATAATTTTAATAAGGTACCATCCACAAATGTGGGGAAGCATCCTTTGGGTTTCCCTATGAGGTTTTATTTGGTGCATGATTGTGTATGTGTAACATAATAATATTATAACTTGGCCTAAATTCACTTAATAATATAAATTACCAACATAGATTCATCTTAATCTTAGATGTGTTCAACACTATGAAGTATTAAAAGGAAACTTGAACACAAAATTCTAGATAATTAAAAGATGGAAGTTAAGATTGATATAGGTTTGTTAAACATGATATGCTCAATTTATGCAGCTAGGTTGCTACTAGCCAATGTAACAAATGATAAACACTTGTCTTTTTCATTTACATTGAGGGGTAGGCTTGTCTTGTAACAACCAAGGCCTTAGTGACTTTGTATTCTTGATGTAAATATTGGTATAACTTTTTCTAACTTGAGGTCACATGTTTTAGTTTGAATGGGGATAAGGTATGTTTACCTCCTTATACTAAGCAATCAAATTGATGTGCAGAGGGGGTGCCTTGTCCCACAAACAAGGGGTCTCATATATCAATTTGATGTCTAGCTACATTGTGAATTTAAAAATTAGACTATTCTTCATATGTATATACTTGAAAAAAATCATAATTTCATTCCAATATAGAAAGAGATTAGATGTTGTAGATTCATTTACCATTTAAGCACCAACATTTAAGCTTCTATGTACTTGGTATTAAAGATACATATTCCCATAGTTATCAAAAAGGGTAAAAGAAGATAAACATAAATTGTCCAAAATGTTTGGAAACATCTCATCCCAACCTCAATCACTCAAGCAAGGTTTGGATTGTTGGTTTCTTGCCAATGCCAGTTGATCTACAAGGGGAAAACATGTCACACGTAGGATTTGAATTTGAATGGGAAGGACAACAAATTCTCCTATTAACAACCCAAAATACACCTAGTTAAGAATGTGCACACACACAAACACACACACACACACACACACACACACACACACACACACACACACACACACACACACACTTACACACACACTTACACACACACACACATAAAACAACCTTCTTAGTTCCCTAAGGCCAATTCCAGTTTCTTGTCATGTTGTTTGGCCTTTGTAATGCTCCAATCAACTTTCAACAATGGATGGTGTTGGTGTTAAATGGAGACTAGGTTTCTCATGTTATACCAACAAAGGATCTAATGTACTCTAGAAGCACTGGCATTGTCAGTCTTCCCAAAAGGAAGAAGGTCTCACTTGAAGCACAACCAAGGGCTTAAAGGTAGAAGAATATATATTAGGACTTCTGCAACATTAATGACATTGATTTACCAATATACACTCACTATATATGTGCATAATGTAACATTAAGCATTAGAAAAGGAAAAGTAAATCATTCATGAACAATCATGTATGGAGGATGCGATATTTAGGATTCATGAGAAAAGAAGGAAACAACATAATTCCATTCAACATTCATGAGAGACACATACACAAAGTTATAGAAGGGGCCGAAATGCTTCTCCATTCTTTCATTCTATAAGGTTTACAATGAAGTTCTGCAACAACATAGCAGATAGACTTGGATCAAAACAACAATAAGAGCATCAATCACTACCCAATGATAAACTATTAAACAATGCCCCCCATCACTCCCCACCCCTTTACCCTAGCCTTGAAGGGATTTCATACAAATATAGTAGCTAAAGTTCATCATGACAATATGATTAGAAAAAGGTTAAGGATGATTGTGTCAATCCATTACCTAGGTTAGCATAATAATCACACTCCTTAACTTGTATTTGACTTCTTTCACATTCCTTTATGCTTCGCTATATCCTTTGTACTGATCTTAATGATTTCTTTTGTCACTCCTTTAACTCTAAACACATCATCTGCTTTGATCAAACCAAAATTCTAGCATCTACCTCTCATTATTCCTCCCATCTTATTAAGAAAGCTCTAGTAATAAAAAATAACCCAAACAATCTTAATCGTGAAGATGGTTACAAAGTAAGTCAATCATGGGAATCTTTAATACACCATCTAAACCATTAACTCATTTTGGCTTTCCTTGCTTCGCATTAACTCATGTCCCTATGAACTCCCTTCCCTCCACGACTCCTTATTCTTCATTCCTCTCCCCTTCGCCCCCACTCTTAGTTGCATATTTCCCTTGATTTTCAATCTCTTCCCCTTTTCAAGTCTTATCCTAGTACCTTCCCCACAACTATCCATCATTTCTCCCTTATCTCTCCATCATATTTGGTCTATTGTGTCTTCCTCATTTTTTCTCATTATTATTTTGATTTCTAATTTTTTATCTTCTTTTTTAGTTTAATGCTTTCATCATTTTGTATACATAGATATTTATTAGATTTCCTTTAATACATAGATGATTCTTCTTTAAATATTTAATCAAATCATTCGATTTATAACTTTGTTACCAGTTTAGGTTTCCCTCAAGTTTTCTTTTAATCCTCCTATTTATGTTCATATTAAATATTTTACTCTTTTTTAGTATTACTCATATCTACACATTATTATCCCCATTCCATTTTAAAATATTTTATTTTCAATTCCTTCTATTATGTACTTAGGGAGGATAATATGAGGTAATTAGGGAGGTTCCTAAGGGGATAATGTATGTAATGTGTCCATAATCATGGAATATGCCCACTTGGTAGTGGGTAATAAATAGGCCCACTAGGTGGTTAGAAGAAATAATTTAATAATAATGGGTAGTTGGCATAGGCCCCTTAGGAATACTCATGAGAAAGTATAAATATACAAGAGTATAATTGTATGAGATATGTTGGATGAATTGTACTATAGCAAGTATGGGTTATGAAGTGATTCCTTCCTTAAGGAGCAATGATGTTGTTATCCTACTTTGAGGGTTCTTCTCTACATTCCTGTGTTCTTTATGGTGTGAGTTTATCTTGGTATTTATGAAGTATAAGGGTTCTATATCATTGTTATGATTTAATTTATGGGTTAAGGATCACTACAAGTGGCATTAGAGCACATTGGGATGAAAAAATGAAATAAAATTTTATTTTTTTGAAGATTTTGAAGGAAAAAAGAGGATGATCGAATTCATCTCGGTTTATGAAAAATTTATTTGAAAAATATGAAGAAATAAATTGCATATATGAATTCATTTCTATGATACACACACTTAAAAAATATATCTCCAAAATGGAGTCCGGGAAGTGAAGTTATCACTGATTTAAAATCAAATGCTTTTAGGATTTTTTCGTTGATGGCCGCGTGGATTGAAAAACTAATAATTTTTTATAGATGGACCAAATTTATGTCAAACCAACTCTATTAGGTGCAAAATAACCGGGGCATTTCATAATTGTGGGTATAATAGAGATTATGAGAAATATATAGGGATTTATGTGCATTTTAAGATTGTTGTCTCAAAAGTATATGATTTTCTTTAAAACCCTAGTTTTGCTTTTGGAAGTTATAGCAAGCAAGATGTTTTTTTATAGGAAAAGATGATGGTCCCAATATTGAAGAATTCCTAAGTGAGAGGAAAAAAGTAGGGATGTTTCAGAGAACCAATGTAAGATTTGGTTTATGGCAAGAAGCTGATAAATGGTGGTAGTCACTTAACACCAAGGAGATACAAAAAACTTCTGAATAAAGAATTTGAAAATCTATTTTTAGATAGATGATCTCATAAGAATGATAAAGTAAGCACTAAGGGTTTATTTTCATGCACAAACTTCCCATTATAGGTGTATTAATGTATTCAACAAGAAAATGTTATTGTTTTTATAAACCCTAGTAGCAAGTATAGTATTATCAATGTCAATTTAGCTACAAGGTTGCAAGTCCCTGCAAGCCATATTCAAAGCACACATGTTGAAGGTGTAAATGTTCACATTTTTTAAGATTTGAAGATTACCATGGACAAACATGTGTTGCATTCATATTTTTATGCTATTGATATGAATGATGTGGATGTTTTCTTTTGATACCCTTGAATGGAATTTGTTGGTACAGTTAATATTAATGTTCAAAAGAAGTTCTTGAAGCTTTGGTGTAAGAAAAATAAAATTACATTGTAGGATATTTCTCTTACTAAACAAGAAGAACCAAAGGGGGCACATGAAGAAGTCCTTGCAGGTAAAATAGTTGGGAGTGTGAGTGAACATTGAACTAAAGAGGAAACCAGTATAGAGGAACATGGAAGACTAAAAGAAATGCAAGGAGATATCATACTAGAATAACAAAAATATGGAACTAGATTTGCAACCAAAATCAAGATCAAGGGGGAAAGGAAGCAATTGGACACCATGCCCATATTTCACTAGGATGGATGGATGCTCATGCTTGGTACCGATTGGATACATTGATTAGTAAATCATATTATATGGCTTCCTCCCATGTTTCAAGGATGAAAAATGCGAAGGGGGGTGTCATGTTATGTACCCATGGAGGATAATATGGGGTACCTAGGGATGTACCTAAGGGAATATTGTATGTATTGTGACGATAGTCATGGAATATTCCCATTTGGTAGTTGGTGTATACTAAATAGGCAAACTAGATAGTTAAAGTAATTAATAAAATAATAAAGGGTAGTTGGCATAGGCCCCTTAGGAATACTCATGAGAAGTATAATTATACACGAGTATCATTGTATGAGATATGTTGGATGAATTGTATTGTAACAATCATGGCTTGTGGAGTGATTCATTCCTTAAGGTGTAATTGATGGTGTTACCCTACATTAAGGGTTATTCCCTACATTCCTATGTTTTTTTATGGTGTGAATGGTTCTTGGTATTTTTGAAGGATAAGGGTTTTGTATCATTGTTATGATTCGATTTATGGGTTAAGGATCACTACAACTTAATCTATAATTTATTTTTTCTACTCTCTATCTTTGACTCTTTCCTCCAATGATTCATTATTGCCACCTAATCCCTAATGTCTATTTCTCTTTTACCATTTATAATAAGCCACACTCTTTTCTATATTTTACAACTTCATTTTGATTCCCTAATGATGGATGTTGTTCTCACTTGAAACATCAGGATTTCTAAACTTCAACACAATTATACTCTAGAAATATTGACACAATGATTAACCACTGTGAAAACCTCCATGCTTAGAACCTAGATTTATTCTCCCAACATGCCAAACTACAAGTTCTCGAAGTGGAATTGATCTTTTGATCATGCCATTTGGTGAATGCCACAGCATTAAGAGTAATAATATTCTGGGAGTCCCTAAGGGCTCATACTATAAGGATATGTCAATTCAACCTCATGTTACATGTAGTTCACAACCTTGTGGCAACATCCATTTCTAGATAGAAAAATCTAACTTCATGTAATGAAAATTAAAATAAGAGTTTGTGGTATGAGCATCCTCATAGACGTATAATAGCTCATTCATGAGAATATTGCATGGATTCAACTTGAATCCCTAAATACATAACTCTGTGACTAAAATGTTGTCTAGGTGGTATTCACCCTTGGCATACTTTCTCACGATCTTGTATATGATCAGTTGACATGCAAATTAGACAAATAATTGTTTATCTAATTCATGATTACATCCTCACAGACATATAATAGCTCATTCACAAGAATCTTGCATGGATTCAGCTCGACTCCCTGAATACATAACTCCGTGACTAAAATGTTGTCTAGGTTGTATTTACCCTTGGAATTCTTTCTCATGATCTTGTATATGATCAGTTGACATGCAAATTAGAGAAATCATTGTTTATCTAATTGATGATTACCCCATGACCACTTCAACATATCCCATACCATTGATATAAAACTACACTCTCCTTTGGGCTATCCAATTTTCTAGTACCCTGAAACTTAACTAAAATGTCCTCACCCTCCATAGACAAGCTAGTTAAAGCATGTATGTCTTGTAAGGGATATTCTTTATACAACTAGAGATAATTCCCATGCACTTGACTAATAAGAAACTTGGTGCACTTTTCCACTTCCCTAGGACTTCCAAATATGGAGAGATCTAGCAGACTGGTTAGAGAAGAGAGAAAAAACCTAGATCCTATAGGTTGTCTGCAAACATTTTCCCACGCAAGAGCTCCAAATAAACCCACTTCAATGAATCTTCAAACCTACACACAAGAGAGACATAAACCCTTCTCAAATCCTTTATGACAACATGAAATCATAAATCAAACCTCAAATCAATTATAACATTGATCCATCCTAGTTAACTCATCAAGAAAGATAAATCTTTTAAACCAACGAGAATCAACCATGAGAAAGATTGACCATCATACGGGGGGGGGGGAATAATAGATCTTTATTAGTTGATGGAATAACGATAAGAATATTTATACTTGTTCTCATTGTTGGCACCTCTAGAACCACTGTCTGAGTCCCTCTGCACCCAAGCCACTAATGCCTTCACTCCACCAAATTCTTCAAAGTCCTTCTTGGGCCAATCATGGAAGTCACTCCAATGAATGGACCTCACTCAAGAAAGATGACAAGTTTTCTTAGAAACATGGGTTTCTGAGGGGGATGGTTATAAAATCCCAAGGATATATGATTAAAATATTTCAGCATAACCCTATGATAGATGTTTGATGCCCACATCTCTTCCATATATGTCTCATTTATACTTTTTTGACATGTTTGAGATAGTTGGGGAGATGGTTTTGAGTAGTTACACCCAAAAACTACTTTTCCAACCATCCAAATTTGTTATTTTCAATATATATATATATTTTTAAAATATTTTTTGGGTATTTTTTAGGGCACATGATCCTTGTAGGAAGGAAAGGAGCATGTACACACATCTTACATGAAGTAAGGGTGTGTGTGCCCTCAAAACCATCATTTCAAAGTGGAAATTGAGTTGGAATGTCCTAAGGTAGAATCAATACTTATAAATGGCCCCAACACCTGATTGAATGATTAAACAATGATAAGGGACTCTTCAAATGACATTAGGGACATATGGAGCCCAATTAGGGACAATTTGATGTTGTTTGGAGGGATCTAATGCCATGAAGGTCACCCAGATGCTGTTAGGGTCATTAGGGTGTTGTTAGTGTCACTGAAGTGCCAATTTGTGCTATAACATATCCCCCCTAATTTGTTAGGATAGAAGGGTATCTAATGGCTGAAATACATTATAATGCTTAGAGAAATATGTCAAGTGGTATTAGGTGTAAGTTGTCAGACATTGGCCTGAAAGGTACCTACAACACATACCAAAGTATCAAATCAAAAATCTTCTTCGAGGATGGCATACCCATGCTCAAGTGGAAATAAGCATGGCCACAAAATCAAGTGCACTACTGGTCCATGTAACATATAAAATGTTGAATCATGGCCACTAAAAGCTAAACAGTGGACCCATGTTTAAGATAGATCATATCCACGAGCAAATACAAAGTGGATCTATGTCTCAATAAACATTAGGAGAACAACTAGAATTGAGGTAAGAAAGACTTGGTTCTCCATGAAGTATCAATGTCATAAATGTAGGAATATGCAAGGATCTGGCAGCTGTAGCAACTCACAATCAAACTCACAAATATGTTGTAAAGAAGAAGAGAAGGAGACACTCAATGATCACTCATAAACACAGTAGAATAGAACAATATCTCAGTATTATACAATGAATAATAATGTAAGTGAATGAGTACAATAGAACAATAAGGTGCATAATATAGGATTCGAATAGGCCAAGTAGGGCATTCAAATTCCTAACTCAGAGTGTGGCTTGGATGATAGTGGAGTCATCATCCAGTCAATGTATCAGTCATCAATGGTAACAGTCAGTCAACTGAGTCTAACTGAGTGATGTAGGCACTAACCGAATGAAGGAGGCTCAGTGGAGGGTGCATGAGGAGTCTAACTGAGTGGGGTAGGTACTAATTGAATGAAGGAGGCTCAATGGAGGGCGCATGAGGAGCTAACTGGAGTCAGAATGGGAAGACTAGTCTCACTGTAGGTCCATCGGAGTGAAACAATTAGTGGGGGAGTCAATCTAGCCTTAAATCAAGGAAGGACTGAGTGATAACTAACTGGTTGTGGTAGGTGAGAAAGGTGCACTTGTCATGGATAAGGGTGCTTTTGGTAGGTGGGAGGCCCCCTGGGGGCTGTAGACAAGCTGTGGAGAGCTAGAACCAAGCTTTAGGAGCTGGGAGGTCCACCATGATGATGACTGGATGCATGCAGAATGCATGCATGCATGCAAAACTGAAAAATGATGGGGAGAATATTCCAACACCCCCCGCAAGCTATACTATGAGAAATAACTAAAGAGTAGGGCCCCACTAACTAAGACCAAAGGTAGATAGGGCCCTGGTTACTGAGACCAAAGGTCACCCCGTACAATCAATCTAAAATAAACTAAGTGAGGAAAGAGGGAAAACCCAGTGGGAAGAAAGCCCTCCCTCAAAATAGAATGAAGGTGCTAAAGTAGAATATCATGACTTACCACTGAAGGAGGCAAGTGTCCTCCTTTCTCAAAGAGGAATCTATACATCTGAAATGGATCAGGAATTTCACAAGGATGAATCCTTACATGTGAAAATTCTGGTCTGACAGATCGAGAAGCAGTGGTTTCCCATTGAAGGAGAGGATCAGTAAAGAAGGAAGAGTGAAACCTCCCATGCTGAGACTCTGATCTGGCTGATCTGAAAGTAGTGAATGCTTGCTGAAGAAGAGTAGGCAAAATAGGTGAGACATCTTTAGGTTCTTGTGGATATGGATCTCCCATTCACTCATCTCCTTCATTAGTTGCTAGACCTTCAGGTTCTTGTGGATTTGGATCTAGCATTCCCTTATCTCTGTCTGCAATATCATGTGAAGATGTATCATCACATCCAATCCCTGAATCTGAAATCTCAAGTGGAGGAGCAAATAAAATTGGCTCATCCTCACATGTAAACTCTGAATCTGACATCTCATGAGGAGAAGTAAGTAAAACTGTCTCATCTTCATCATCACTCGAAGGAGGAAGATATCCAAAAACATTAATTCCATGAAGCTTTTCCAAAACATGTATGAGGTCTTCATCAAGATCAGATGAGTAATGGAGGTCCATAGGAGATGGACCAATAGGTGCTGGATCTTCAGGTTCTTGTGGATTTGGATCCATCATTCGCATGCCACGAGTAGAAGAGTGAAGGGCAGACTCCTTTGACAGAGGTAAGAAGTGTGAAAACTCATAGATTTTTGTCTTTTGATTTGCAACTCCTTTTGCAATGACTTCCCCTGAAATCATGTGTTGTACTTCGACCTCACGTGGAGTAAAGATCACTCCTTTGGGCTCTCCAGTATGAGTCAGTTGAAATACTGAAAGAACATTTGCTGCAAGAGAAGGAACATAGAGCACATCAGAAAAGTGACCATGATCAACATCAATTCTTCCTATCCCCTGAGATGTGACAACTGAATTATTGCCCAAACTAATGGAATGACCAGTAGAGCTTTTGAGACTAGAGAAGATATCTTTTGAGCAAGCCATATGGCAGGATGCTTCTGAATCTATGACGAGAAAAGAACCAGTTGATGTAACTATTGTGAGAGCATGACAACTTTCTTTGCCTTTGGATCTAGAAGAATCAGTATCAGGATCCTTCTTCCTTGCACATGCTGGTACAGGAAGGTTGTTTTCTTCAAGTAATTTAGCCATCAAATCAATGGCCTTTCGCATGCAAGCACTCTTAGGATGAGGCCCTCTATGACAGTATGTGCACTCTGCCTTTCCCTTTTGAGAATGTTTGTCCTTCTTAGAGTACGAAGCTCTAGATGAATGGTGTGTAGGCCTCGTATCACCAGGAATCTCTAGCTTTCCTATATCATTCGCTCTCTCTACAACTGTAAGGGATGAATACAATTTGGGTATGATCATTCCCATTGAAATCAACTTCTCTTCCTCTTGGGTGAGAGATTGTGTGAAATCATCAAATGAGGGAAACTTCCATCTTGGAATGGAAAACCTAGTTGACTGGAAAGTAGAGACAAAAACTGAGAAATTTGCCCCCAACTTTGAGAGAATGGCAAGTATAAGCTGCTTATCTTCCTTCACTATATCATATCTTTTCAACTGTGATATCAAGCTTTTGAACTTGGTGAGAAAGGCATTGATAGAATCGAAGCTGCTAGGACTCAGACATATGAGCTCATTCTCCAATTTGTGTGCTACCATATCATCCTTTGACCCAAAGAGAGATTTGAGCTTGTCCCACACCTCTTTCGAAGATGTAAGATCGATGACATGAAAGTGTAGTTCATCAAAAATTGAGAGAAGGAGGAGACCAATTGCTTCATCAAGCCGATCCAAGTACTTGGACTTTTCCACTACACTGGTTGGTTCTACCATCGTTCCGTTGAGTATTCTGGAGAAGCTCTTGGATATCATGAAGAGATCCATCTTGGATTTCCCCTCAACATAGTTGGAAGATGTAAGCTTTAGATCCATCTGAACAGATAAAGTCGAATAGTTGAAGAAGATTCTGAATAGGTGAATAAACCTGCAAAACAATAAAAGATGTGCTGATGGAGAATGCTACACTTCGATTGAACACTACCTTAAGGACACTTGGCACATGGACTAAGTCCTTCACACCTAGCTAGACCTCACTGGATTTCTCCAATGAAATCAATTAATAGCACTAGGATTTGCTGTGGAAACTCAGAGGCTTTTGGTGCACAAGTGAAAGATAGCTGCTCAAAGAAATGCTGCAACTGCTGCAATTCGAATAGCTGCTTCCTGCTCTGATACCATGTAGGAATATGCAAGGATCTAACAGCTGTAGCAACTCACAATCAAACTCACAAATATGTTTCAAAGAAGAAGAGAAGGAGACACTCAATGATCACTCATAAACACAGTAGAATAGAACAATATCTCAGTATTATACAATGAATAAGAATGTAAGTGAATGAGTACAATAGAACAATAAGGTGCATAATATAGGATTCGAATAGGCCAAGTAGGGCATTCAAATTCCTAACTCAGAGTGTGGCTTGGATGATAGTGGAGTCATCATCTAGTCAATGTATCAGTCATCAATGGTAACAGTCAGTCAACTGAGTCTAACTGAGTGATGTAGGCACTAACTGAAGGAAGGAGGCTCAGTGGAGGGCGCATGAGGAGTCTAACTGAGTGAGGTAGGTACTAACTAAATGAAGGAGGCTTAGTGGAGGGTGCATGAGGATCTAACTGGAGTCAGAATGGGCAGACTAGTCTCACTGGAGGTCCATCGAAGTGAAACAGTCAGTGGGGAAGTCAATCTAGCCTTAAATCAAGGAAGAACTGAGTGATAACCGACTGGTAGGTGAGAAAGGTGCCTAATTGGCTGTGGTAGGTGAGAAAGGCGCACTTGTCATGGATAAGGGTGCTTTTGGTAGGTGGGAGGCCCCCTGGGGGCTGTAGACAGGATTTGGAGAGCTAGAACCAAGCTCTAGGAGCTGGGAGGTCCACCATGATGATGACTGGATGCATGCAAAACTGAAAAATGATGGGGAGAATATTCCAACAATAAAGTGTGTGGTACAATATTGAGAAACTCATGCAACATCATAAAAGTGGTAATGCTACCGTAACCCAAGGTCTTCAATCTAAACCGTCATTGTGTATGTATCCTTATCATGAGAACATATGATCCAAATTCAAACATGGGGAATACTATTTGATTACTAGTTATGGATGTATATCGCTAACAAACACGAGACAACCCACCGATGATGATAATGGGCATCAAGTTACTTGGTACATCCTAGCAAGTGTGAAATAAAGGTGTTGGCATCTAACACTTATAGAATCTATCAATCATGGGACATTGTTCCTACTGTCTATAGCCAGGGAACCTACCATTGATGACTGCAAGCCCTAAGGTACTTAAAGGGTCTTTGAATCCCTATCCCAGAGAAAAAAGAGTTGACGTCAATGGGAAGAGATTCATTGGGAGGAAGGAATTAAGACGTCCTCCATCAACCAACATAAGTAAAGTAGATAAATTGATTTCTTTTCGAAGGTCTTGGACAAAATTTTTGCACAAACACCACTAAGGATGTCTCTTGCATGCACCATATGAGAATAGAGCATGAAAAATACCCTTTGAGCAACAACTAATAATGTAAGCTATTAAAAAAGGCAAATAATTCCACCAATGATGAAAATGGAATCCAAGGTATGACACCAATCCGACCAAAATGTGAATAGAGGTCTTATCGTCGAACATATGGGAAACCGCTCAGTCAACAACTAATGATGGGATGTCATCTGTTGAGTGCAATATAACCTACCAATGATGAAGTAGGACCATGGTGCCAAAGAATCTCAGTCGATATCTTCGAGCAATATGTCATAGTCGATGATAAATGACCCACCAATAAGAAGTCATTAGGGATCTTCTACACTAGCATGAGTCCAACGATGGTTATGATAATGAAACCGAGAACAAATCGATAATAGGGAAGACCGACATGAATAGTTAGGGACTGAAGAATGGCTGACACAATATAAAGACAACCCTTGAACAATAGCAAGACAAAATGGTGACCCGAGAAACAATTGATGCAATGGAAGGGAACAATGATATAAATTTGAAAAGAAGGAAGCATTAAGAGATTCTCCATAGTGATTGGAAGAGTAACCAACTGGAGGAGTGAAAAATCATAGATCATGGTTCGAATTTATAAGGAAATACAAGTGCTTTTTTCAAGGACTACACAACTAACTTATTGCCATAATAATAATGGAGATCAAACATGTCCCCCCTCTCCATTTTTTAAAAATATGTGATTTTTTTTCTCTTTCTCATATTAATAAAGCATGAAATGAATAGAAAATGACATAATACAATAGAATAAACAAGTGTCTCAAGGCATGCAACTATGTTCCAAGTGCATGGAATAGACCTATGCAAAACAAAATGCAAAAGAGGTTTTAGACAAGAGGTGGACACTCATCAACATGTTTCTTCCAAGGATATAGTCCAAAATGCAAATGAAATGGATGCAAATGATGAGAAACATAATGAATGCAATGGCAGTATGAAACCGAGCAAAGCATTAAGCATAAGTGTGAAAATAGTCGTGGGAAAAGGCAAATGCATAATGAACAAAAATGGGAGCCTTATAGGGAATGACTATAAATAAAAGAGAAAGAGAGGCATGAGGCTTCTTCTCAAAGTTGTGGTAAAACTAAAAAGGCTTCCAAGCCTATGAGAAAAACTTGACATGGGCACCAAAATGGAAAGAGGGTGTTGACTACAGTGTCCCATGTTAGGTAGGCTCTTTTGTCAGACTAGTGAAAAATGCAGATAGAGAAGGTTGGCAGACCAATATCCAATAGGTTTGACCCTATAGAAAATTTGGGTGGAAAAAGGTTCAAATGCATCATAATAGAGGGAATACCTAAACCTATATGCAATTATTCAAATTTACCCATCCAAATCGAACAACATGTAAAGCATGATCCCTAAGCAACTAGGAATCCAACTTAAATTCGTGTATCCAAGAAACAACAAAACCATGATCATATCTAAAAAATATAAAAAGAATTATCTGATACGAGTTACTTTGATAGGGTTATTTTCAATTCAATGTATTCAACAATATTTGTTACTAAGGAAGAGTCTACTAGTGAAGACTCAAGAATTCCAAGGCTTGGGGACCTACAATCAATAGGATCAAACTCATGGGGAAGGTTAAATATTAAAGCAATAATAGAGTCTACAGGAGCATATCCATCATTACGGGAGCCTAAGAATCTTCTAAAAGAACCAGATTCGTCAGGAACACCAACTTGTAGCTCAATGGAAGAGTCCAAAGACTAAAAAATGCCATTATTTGAGGATCCACAAGTAGTGAGATTAGACTCAAAAGGAAAATCAGGGCTGGATTTGATTGCAACTGGGTCCAATCCAAGGAGATGATATTTGGAAAGGACAAACATATCTGAAGGAATGTTAGAAGTGATCATAGCCTCTAGGATGAATTCATCTAAGGGAAGGATGTCATCCTAGAGAGAACATATGTCGAAACATTCACTTGTACCAATAGGGGGTATATCACACTCCAATTCCCCCATTGGATAAATCATATGGTCAATTGCCATAATCAAGTCCCAAGAAGGTGAGCATGAATGCAGAGGAATCTTCTTAGTATAAATTGGGCACATGGGATATGAGGACACATAATTCACCTGTGGCGAGGCAGTGTCTACCAAAACACTAGAAAAATATCAAAGGGGATACTTGGTCTAAATTCGGGTAAAGAGGAGGATCAATAATTGCAAGTTGATCAATAGTGACAATGATTTCATTTTGAGAGAAATACATCACATGAAATAGCGTAGACACCACAACATTCATAACATATACATAATCATTCCCAAGGAGCATATTGAAGTCCAATAATCCCTCCATAATAATAAAATAGATTAAGATCAATCTTTCCACCTAATGTAATAGGAAATTCAGGAAGTAACCCCAAGGGTTCACTAGGTCTTCTATCAAAATCCTTTGATTAATTGGAAGCTAACATAAGGGTTGGAGAACCCAATCCTTTCCAATCATATCTAGATAAAATATTAACATGGGCTCCTTCATCTACAATACATCGAAAAATTGCCTAATGTTTAACTTGAATCCTTATTTAGAAGGGTGTAGAACAAGGAAGATAAGGCCCAAATATACTATTCCAATCAAAGAACGAAATCCTAGAGGTTGGTTGGGGCTCATTCTAAGTGAACTGAGTGCCCCCTTGACTAGAAGGTTATGAACTAGCAGTAAATAAGACTTGAGTGGTAGTCATGTCACTCTCTGAAAGAAGAGTAGGATCGGGTGAAGATTTCATCAGTTCAACCACTTCAATATTGTCAATATCCAAGGGAAGAGTGGATCGATCGAAGATTACATTGATTCGACCAATTCAATATTGGAACTCTCCAAAGGAAGAGTTAGATAGATAAAAAAATTGCATCGACTCGACCGATTTATCAACCAAATGTTGAATGGGATGCTAGGAAACCATAGGTTTCTCAGGAGAAAAGATCCTTGAGACAAGGACCACACTCTTTGTACCTCTGGAATAGAAGGGAATAGGTGAGTAAGGTGATCTCCCTTGCATTGGGTGGTTGTTTGCCCTTATCATGACTTGCAATGGTTTGTTACTTGTCTCCAGTATGAGTTGCAGTGACTAATGACTTGTCTCCAGTATGACTCGCGCGACTGGTGACTTGTCTCCAATATGAATTGTAGTGACTAGTGACTTGTCTCCAATATGACTTGCAATCACTAGTGACTTGCACCCTTGGCTTCACATCTTCTTCTTCTTGTTCCTCTTTCTATTCCTTTTATAATTTTGGTTAGTAGGAGATAGACTTTCACATATGAGGTAGACAAAAGAGGATATTATGTCACTATTGAAGAATATAAAGGGTTTTGATGACCTTGACATATAATTCCTACTTGAGAAGTGCCATGAGCATTCAAGGCATTCAGAGTGGAAAGAAACCAAACTAGTAGCCCCATGGTGAATCCAAGAAGATTCAAGGTAGTAGCCCCATGGTGAATCCAAGAAGATTCAAGGTGGCCATTAGGGGAGCACCAACATTTTTCCAATGAAAGGAAAAACAAAAGGATCCCCTTGCATAAGGGTCCCTTCGTTGGTCTCCTCATGAAATTTAGCCATATCCTCCTATTCTAAATAAAATATCTAAGGCCTTCTAAGGGGTTTAAAAATTACAATCAACACACCCTATAAAAGACTCTATAAGATATGACCAAGCAAACCCACTATCCCAAAAATCAAACCAAGGTGGTTCATCCTTAAGTTCAATTAGTGAATAGACAAACAAGATCCTTTTGAAGGTCATCCTAGGATTATTAGGGCCCAATTCCAACTAGTGAAGACGTGAGAGACAATTACGGTAACCCTCACGCAACAATCACCCAAGGTGAAAGTACCCTTGTCAAGATGGGTATCGTCAAAGGGGGATGCGACATATGTTATGTGTTTGTCTTAGTTACCGCAAGCACTTCCCACTTACAATCACATGTTTGAAACCTAGGAAAGGAAACTATGCTCACCTCTTTTCAATTGACAGTTGGGAAAAACATTCATGGGTCAGGTGTTTTCAAATGGGCAGGGAACATATGACTAAATCCAATACCCAAAATTCCAGGTAAAGGTGGTGTCACCCCAAGGACTGTCAAATTCACCAAAATTCCCCTAACTTGCATAACCCAACAAGAAAGCAACGAGGGGATAATCTCAATCGCTTACTTAGTTTGGCGTTGTGGTTGATGTGTGTGTGAGGGGTGCTTTCCCAAAAAGTGTCTCCTTCTACTAATGATTTTTTTGGTTTTCTATTAATAAAAACAAGTATAATTCCTCTTACTTAGATTACTTCTCAAATATTTTTATCTTTTGATTAGGGAAATGTGAAATAAGAGAATGTTCACAAGATGCTAAAGTTTAAGGACATTAAGAACATTTAATGAACAATCATTGTTTTCATTCTTCATTGAAATTATATCCAATGCAACTTTTAATGAACTACACACACAACTACAATATGAAATCAAATAAAATTTTCACTTTTTATTTTAGAAACTATCAAATCATTCTTAAAATCACTCGCAAAAAGAGAATGCAAATCCTCAAACTATCAATGAAAAATGCAATCAAACAGGCAAAAAAGTACTAAACAAGTAAGGTTTTTCTTCTTTTTCACCTAATGGAAATAGACAAATTCTTATTAAAACATTCCAAATAGTCAAAAAACCCTTAAATAATACCTTACAACCCTCTAAATGGCCTCCCAGACCCCAAACAATAACACAAAGAAAAAACTACCAAAATAGGGGAAAACCCCCATTTTACAAGGTACACGCACTTGTCAACAAGCCAGGGTGTGTGCATGTGTCATACCCGATAGCGTCCATCTCCCTTTAGAGACCATGGGGTTCTTCTTAAATAACCAACTTTGGCATACTAGACTACTTTGATACCAATCTGTGGCATACCCGATAGCCTCCATCCCTCTTTAGAGACTATGGGTTACTTCTTAGCTAACCAAATTTGGCGTACAAGACTGCTCCGATACCAATCTGTCACACACCTAACCACTCTCTACTAACTAGCGAGGTGACGGGGTGCTCTTAGCCTAGCTTATACCATCTAATTCAAGCTTTTGATACAAAACTTAGAATAAAATACCATATGCTTACGATATTGAACATTTTATAGTGGAAATGACACATGCATAACATACATATAAAACTATATATAATCCACACAAGGTATGCAATTCAATCATCCATTAAAAAAGAAAACCATGCTCATATTAATATGCACAACATTCATTCAATTAAGTAAAAATAAGAAAATATATCTGTAGTATTCAATATAGATATAATAACTTATCTTCACAATTATCCTCCAAACCACATGTGGTTGAAGGATGTTCCACTCAGCCTTAGGCTCTTTGTCAAGCCTTATATATATTTGATAGAGGCCACCCATGAGCTAGGGATATCATTCCATGAGGGGTAAACTTAAATTTTTCTCTTTTCAACTAAGGAACATTCAAGCCAGAGCACTACCTCACCTAAGGGAACCTATGCTCTACCCAAGTGGTGCAAAAAAAACCCTCCATATTTGACCCCAACCTTTCACTCATTTTCCATCATCCTGCACAACATCAACAATGGTATCCCCTTCTCTTCTTTATAGTCCCTCATGCTATCCCAATCCCACTATGATGCCCCAACATAGGATGGTCAAGAAGTCTCCATGAAAAGGATCCACGTATGTCACACTGTAGGTTATGTTTACTAGCTTCTAGGCACCAAACCTAAGCACTAGTTTATCAACGTAACTAGGTTGTCATTTATCATGGCAGAATAAGGTGAGATGCACAATGGCTTTAGGATTAACCAGAGAAAGTTTGACCCCTCAATCAGTCCTCCCACCTAAGAGTGACCATGCTACCATGATAGTGAATCTTTGAATGATACCAAGTGATCCCATAGAATCCTCCATATGATCAAATGCCTAAATTCCATAATGATTGAATGATATCCATCCTCTTCCATACAACTAAATTCCCAAAATATATATGCTTTACATGATCTTGACAAGTGACACTTAATGAAAGTCCACTTAAAATCCCTCCTTAAACCTAATTAGGCTAGGGCTTAAGCAAAGGGTGTAAAAGATAATAACCAATGCTTATGATAACTAGGTGACTAGGGTATTTCATGAGACCTCCTCTTGTGGAATCATGACCCCCCATTCTCATTTCATCCTTGCTTCCCCTAGCAATTGCTAGGGTATTTTTATATTATTACCGTCAAAGTGCATATTTACAATATCCTTGGTCATCCAAAACATTACATCAGGATTCTAGCCTTATCATCATATATAAATTACATCTTTAAATTCTAGGGTCAAAACAGGGTGTTAGATTCCCATTCCCCTTTATTTATGCACCATCTGCAGTGGATATCAACACTCTATACAATATTTACATCAAAAATTCTCAAACAATTGTGGGTATGCCTCTCGCATAGTATCCTCCACCCTCTACATTGCATCCTTAGGGTTGCATTGTGTCCATTGGACCCTTACCATCCTTATCTCCCTGTTCCTGAGCAATGTAGTCTTCTGATAGAGGATGCACACTGACTATACTAGAACATCTTCTTCTGGTTCTACCTGAATCACATACCAATCAATGATGTGGTTAGGATTAGCTACATACTTTTTCAATAAGTACAAATGAAAAACATTATGGCCATGGATGCAAGTAGACAATGCAACTGTATATGCAATTGGTCCTATACTAGCCAATATCCCTAATGGCCCACATAATTTAGGTGCTATCTCAGGATAGATTATGAGCTTCAATAAGCTCTTCTTAGGCTTGAATTTTATATAAACATGATTCCCCACTTGGAATTCTCTTTATATCCTACCCTTATCTACATAACTTTTCTTCCTGTCCTATGTTGCGTTCATATTTTGCCCAATTTTTATCATTTGCTCTTCCATTTCCTTAAGGTAGTTATTGTGCAACTACTACTATGTTTACTGGAATATCCCAATTTACTGGATTATTACACATCATTGCATACATAACTTCAAATGGACTCATCTTCAAGGAAGCATGATATCCATTATTGTAGGCAAAATTCACCAAATGTAGATAACTTTACCACTTAGATGGTTGGTCCACCATTTACATATTCAACATATATATAATGATTGGATTTACCTTCTCAGTCCTCCCATTAGTCTAGGGGTGATATGCTATACTTAAATTTAGGTTTGTACCAAAACCTTAGAACAAACCTTTCCAAAGTTTGAGGTAAACTTTGGGTCTTTGTTTGACACAATTACCTTAGGTATCCCATCTAACTTGGCAATGTACTTCATATAAATTTATGCTATATTATCATCCTTATGAGTTGACTTAACATGAATAAAATGAGTTTACTTTGTCAACTTGTCCACCACTACCATGATGGAATCGTGCCACCTTGATCTCCTGGGAAACTTGTGATGAAATATATCATGCCACCACATCCCATTTCCATAATGGAATTGGCAGTGGATGTAGCAATCTTGTTGGATGTCGATTCCTAGCCTTTACCCTTTGACATTCAATACATCTTGCTATATAATAAAAAACATCCCTTTTCATTCCTGTCCAGAAGTATCAACTTCTTACTATTGCATTCGTCTACTCTTATCTATGATGTCGTGCATAAAGAAATTTGTGCATCTCATCCATTATCAACTTCCTTAATCTAACATAATTAGGAACATATATTCTGTTTTTATATAGAAGAAGTCCATCTTCCAATGTGTACCCTTCATACCTCTAGAGTATATGTTTTGTTGCAAACCATCCTTTACCTGATGGTAATGCTCATCTGAAACAACAACCTCAAGAATTTTGACCCTTAAATCAGATTTTCTCATGCTAATATTTGTAGCATGCATGGCATTTATCCTCCTGCTAAGTGCATCAACAACCTTATTTTCTTTCCCCTTAACATGTTTGATTTCAAAATCAAACTCATAGAGAAATTCCAACCATCTGGACTACCTTGCATTCAAGGTTTGTTTCTCAAACAAATATTTCATTCCACTATGATATGTCCTCAATTCAAATTTTATGACCATGAGATATTTTCTCCACCTCTTCAAGTCATGCATTATAGCAACCAACCATAAACCATGTGTGACCTAATTTTTTTCATGTTGCTTTATCTTTGTGTACTTAGAGTAGATTACATGCCCATTTTGCATGAGCAATCCATCAATTCCTTCCCTACAACCATTAGTGCAAACCACAAATTCCTCATTCATATCTGCAATCTTGAGAATTGGTGCAATTGTGAGCAACTTATTCAATTGTTGAAAACTTTCTTCACATTGTGGCATCCAACTAATCTTGACCCCTTTCTTTTGCTAAGAGGTAATTGGATGTGCCACTTCTAAAACGCTTCCAATAAACCTTCTATACTATCTAGATAGCCCCATGAATGATCTTACCTCGAATAGATTCTTGGGTGTATGCCAACCCAGGATGTCTTCAATCTTTTTAGGATCCATTGGTATCTTTTCTTCAGATATAATGTGACCCAAATAATGGATCCGCTTTTGATAGAATAAACACTTACTCAAATTTTCATAAAGCTAATGTTCCCTTAGCTCTTGTAGTACTAATCTCAAATGCTCTTCATGTTTATCCTCTATCTTCAAATATATGATAATGACACATAGGAATATAATGATAAAATTATCCAAGTATTGCTTGAATACTCCATCCATCAAATGCATGAAGGTAGCTGGTACATTTGTCAACACAAATGGCACCACTACAAATTCATAGTGACCATCCCTAGTCCTAAAATATCTCATACTTATATCTTCATCTTTTATTCTTACTTGATGATATCAAGATCTCAAATTTATCTTTCATAAAATATTTTCCTTTCTTAGTTGATCAAATAGGTCATCAATTCTTGGCAAAGGATATTTATTCTTCACTTTAACCTAATTCAACTGCCTAATTCAATACATAACCTCATAGTTCCATCTTTCTTCTTTATGAACAATACCGGTGCTCCCCTAGGAGACACATGTGTACATATCAACCCTTTCTTCAACAAATCCTCAATATGCATCTACAATTCCTTTAATTTAAGTATACTCGTCTTGTGTGGAGCCTTCGCAACTAGGGTAGATCCAAGCATTAGATCAATGGAGAAGTCAATAAATCTTTTTGGTGGAAAACCTGGTATTTCACCAAACACATCTTCAAACTCCTACAATACATGAAAATATTTGATACTTGGTCCTTTACCCTTGTTGGGCTCTTCCACATAAGCTGCAAACAATTGGTACCCTTTCCTAAATCACCTTTTCAGTTGGATAGCTGAAATTTCTCTTAAAGAGATAGGCATAGGGATGCTTTTCTTTAGTATGACATTCATATGTGCATAAGTCTCCAACCCCTTCATACTTACTAGAATACCTCTAACCAACTCATTAATTTTCCTCCTCAATCTAGTGGATAACTAAACCATCCAAGACTTATCATGCTTTCTTTCCTTTAATTGAAACCTCTCAATTAAACTAGGAACAATGTAACTATGGCTTTCTCCATAATCAATGAGAATAACAATAGGTTGATTGGCAATTTTACATTCAACCTTAATAATGTTGGACTGGTAATTTGCTTGCTTGTTGTCCAAAGTTGCATAAATTATGTGAATGTTCCTGGCTACATTCTCCACTGTGTCAACTTCCTAAATATTGTGTATTGTCCTCCTTCCATCTCTCCTTTGAGGACAATCTTTGTACAAATGATTACTTTTCACAACCTTAACACTTTATATGCTACCCTATCTATTTCCCCTAAAATTATACTCTCTCAGGCTCTTGTTAAATAGGAGTACCTTTTCTTATGAGAGCTTACTTGATTCCTGAATAATAAACGTTTAAATCCCTTCTTCCTCTGATCTTTCTTTTCTCTCTTCTTCTCCATCCAGGACTTTTGATAATTGGATTTTCCTTTGTCCCTGCCATACATTTTCTTAGGTTTCCTCATTGACTCCTCAAGAGTCTTAAGATCCTCGATTTGAAGTATGTTCTTGTAAAAGGAAGGGAACTCACTTAGGAAAATTTGTATCTTCACCTTCTCATAATTGAGAAATACAACATATCTCAACAAATCTAGAAACTTCCTTTCATACTCCTCCATGCTCATATTTCCAAGCTTGATTTCAAATAACTCCTCCATCTTCTTTTCATGATAATGTTCTAACCAGTACTTCTATTGAAATTACTGAAATTACATAAGAAGCCACATAGGGTGCCAGATCATCAAGGACCTAACCTTTTCTAGGTCAACTTTGACCAAATGCAACTTTTCCGCACAAATGGTAGGGATTAAATCTCATTATTTCCCTCCTTGAATCTCCACCATGCACAACATCTACCGTATCCAAAGGTTAATTAGTGGTCCTTCCTTAGGAATGGTGTGGATTCATCCTTGCATCTTCCAGAGTGAGATCTCATCCATTTGCATAAGACTAACCACTTGGTGGTTATTAAGGGAGGGTCCCTCATGAATGGTGTGGATCAATTGAGTATCTTTCCAAATTGAATCCTAGGCATTTGCACATGTATCCTTACTCGAATGGTAAAATGGTGGGTCACCCCATGAATGGTGTATGCTTTTCCATGCAAATTCCAACTTTTAATCTTGGCCATTCACGATATTCACACCTAATTGAGTGCTATAGAAATGAGACTCCCCATGAATGGTTAATCTGAGCCATTTGTGAACTTATTTCCGATAAGCTTGGCACAGGTGGTCCCCCTCCCGTGAATGGTTAGGATCAAATCTTAGCAATCTATTCGATCATTCTTAGCCATTCACACAAGGTACGAACTCCATTTCCAAACACTCATGTGAGGGATATGAATATTCCCTTTAGAATGTTCTTGGCCGCCATTTTGATAGAATATTCACCTGGACACCTTCTACCACTGCCACTTGTACCAAACCATCCACCTAGATCTCTTTCCATGTAGACATGGACATGTTGGCTCTAGACACCAATCCTTGGGCTCCATGTGTAAACTAATATAGGCTATCATCCTACCTGGAATTGTTTCCAGGTCACTATACCGTTATACCATTAGTGGTTTTTCGATCAACAAAAGTGGTTTTCCAACAACGCACGTCACCTTAAATGGTTTTCTGACCACCTGTAAATGGGTTTTCAATGAGCAAAAAATAATTTTCTAGTCACTCGTAAGTGCTATTCAAATGCCTTTCCCGCCATGGTGTCCATTTTTTCAAGTACTATAAATGGTTTCTAATGCCATATTTTCTCCTTCACACATGCCATCACACGTGTGGACCATACCCCCATGAATGGTCTATATCTATCTTCCTATGGACCTAGATCGAATCTCAATTGTTCAACATCTCACCTTTGGGAAACCTCTGATCACTTTACCTTCCCACAAATAATCCATATCATGCGATGATACACGCGCGATTGAATCCTCGTCAGTCATGGAAGGTCCCCGAAATAAGTCTTATGCACCTTTCTTTCCAAAGAATAGTGTTGATTATACCTATCAGACTTGCTCAATGAATCTGAGTCATTTGTTATAGGTGCCCTAGATTTACACCTCATGCACCTCATGTACCTCTCGGTTAAACCTTGCTCTTCTCCCTTTGCTCAAATGGTATAGATTTTCCCTTGAAACTTGCTCAGGATAATATTGGCCATTTGTCGTAGACCTAATCTACTAGTGTCCACTTGGATCCACCTAAAATCCATCTAGACCCTTAGAGAATGCCACTTGTGCACCATGAGCCTTGCTGGCATTGCAAAATGTGCACTTTGTCTAATGTGGCTAGCCCACATCACATCTCGTCTATGTGGCACCTCAACATCACATATCTTGTCCACGTGGAACCTCCACAATGCTTCTTGTCTAAGTGGCACTACCACATCACCTTAACCATGTTTCATAGTGGGGTGTACCACCCAAAATTTCAATGTTTTCAATATATTGAGGGTTCCAACATGTGTTTTTTTTCTTCTGGTTATACAATTGGCACTTTTCACTTGATGAGTTCCTACTGGTGTTTAACTCTTAGTGCCCCTCATGTCCAACTTTGACTTCCATCCACTATCGATGACATTCCATCACTCTAGGTTCCCATCAAATGATATAACACCCATTTCTACTCAAATTCCATAGTGGATCCCAAAGATGGCACCTCCAAGGCTCCCACTTGTGGCACCAACACTTAGAGACAATTGTCTCATTGTCCAACCAGAGGCTTGAATTGATCCACTTTAGGGTTCAATGGCTTTCCCCACATTCATTCTCTACCGCATTTCTTCAAATGGTCCATGTGCAACCTATGTATAAATAATTCTTTGGCCCATTGCAGTCCCAATGTTACAACCATGATCTCTGTGGAAAAATACTTCGCCCATTGCAGTCTTAGTGTTGCAACCATGGGCCCTTCACAACAATAATATGCCCATTGCAGTCCCATTGTTGCAACCATGGGCCCTTCACAACAATACTCTGCCCATTGCAGTCCCATAGTTACAATACTCAGCCAATACTCAACCCATTGTAGTCCCACTTCTGTAACCATGGATCTATGCAACAATACTCGGCCCATTACAGTCCCAGTGTTCCAACTCTGGCTCTGGCACCAATATGTGGCATACCTGGTAACCTCCATCCCGCATTAGAGACCATGAGTGAAATACCCCTATTTTGACCCTTAGGGTTTATTGGCTTCAATGTAAATATTGTATAAATGCAATGGGTGTTTTCCCTAGTGTGGAGCTCAAGGCTAAGCCCCCACTAGTGGATGCTTAGGTTTATTTGCATATGCAAGTATTTGAAATTTTGATTATCCATGTGCTATTAAGCCATGAGGATTTGTAAATGATGTAAATATTTAATATTGCAATAAAATACCAAGAAAACTGGCTAAGGAGGAAACCAACGAGAAGGGGCCATGTGTACCCACTAGGGAGATGTGAGGGGGTTGTGGGATTGGAACCCATGTTGCCACATGTTAATTTGTGAACCCATTTGACTCCCATGCTGACATTTAATTCTGTTGTAAGAGGGTGGTTGAGAAAACCAGCCCATGAAGTCGATTGAGTATGGAGCATCCCTTTGAATCCGTATGGCAGGGTATGGCTCTGTTTTACTTGTCCCTTACTCTACACTTGGGAATTCGCTCACCCTAATACCTAACCCCATTGTCAACCAATGATCTCAGTCATCACACATTGCAGAACTCAGCCATGAAGGAGAAGAGAGAAAAATCACGATTCTGTGTAAGCGCGAATTTACAGATCCGAATGCACTTAGAAAACCCTGCGTAGGAAGCAAAACAATGGGGTTATCCTTGGATCAGACCCTAAGATGAATTACAGAGTGTGAGAAGCTTAGTGAAGTCGTGAGAACACTCAGATCTATTGTAGAAGACTGAGTTGCAGGGCAGAGCTTAGGCCGCAAACCTAAGAAGAGACCAACTTGAATAATAGAGAAGAAGGTTAAACATAGGGTTGGATCTGCTTGATAAACCCAGTGAAGGCTTAAAGTCTCATGAAAACAACAGTTTGGACCTTTCTATGCCCACCCTGAAGAGCACTGGAGGGAAGGGGCCTTGAGGGATTGTGCAATAGAGAAAAGGGCCTTCCTTGTGTTGGGTGAGGTAGGTAACGTGGGTGCCATGTTTGCTGAGTAATCTGAGATTCCTGTAGCTCTGTGGTTGAGCTCACTGGCTTAGCATCATCCTCCCTGTTCCCTTGTATGCTTGATAAACCCAACTGTAGGTTGGCTTAGCATTGGGATTAACCTTGACTGTGAGAGAGCCTATTTAACCCTCTTTAGTGGATACACAACCCAGCTCGGGGGTGGTCTCTCAGCTGAAAGAGTATAGAATGGAAAGAGACCTAACGTTGGGTGGAACGTTGCTCTCACTTAGCCAGTTACTTGGACAACTACAGTTCAAAGATAAGTGCTTTGTGGTGTTAAATGATGATATTTCATATGTTATATTATGCCCGTTATGTTCAAGTTATTGATTGAATAATTACATGAAACTGATCAATAGGGAGCTATATATAAGCCTGAGTATGAGGCTGAGTTCATGTTTGAATGCTTCATCATTTGCATGAGTGTAATGTATTGCTAACCTTGCACGTTATAGATGCATTGAATAGCTTTGGTTTCATAGTATGTGTTTAGTTGTGCATTTCATTCACCTTTAAGAGGGATTGCTTGGACTCACCTGGAATTGGGGAAAGAAGTGGATAGCCCCTATGGTGTTTTAGGACTCCTATGTGGGTCAGGTGAAAGGGAAAGTCATATCAGAATGCATGCAGAGTTCCTTGCTGAAGCGTAAAGGCACATAAATTAGGTTATATACAATGTTTCAGTTGGAAATATGACAATTTTAGAGCCCTCAGATGTGGTGGGGAATCACACTAGTGGGTAGATATCTCCAAGAGCTTTCCAACGGTACCAGCCTTGTCCAATTTTGCCTAAGGATGAAGGAGATATCACCCTCCTAAGTTTGCAGGTGTAGGGGGTATGTGGTCCCGACCTTCTGCATCCGCATTGCGGATTGCAGAGTTCGGAGACCGACCGTCGGAGTTGCGTGGTTGGAATTACGATTTTCCGCATCCACAAAGCGGATTGTGAGTTGCGGAAGTCGGAAGGGTGGATCCCATGGGATCGGCGCATTGGAATTCCGACTTTCCACATCCGCAAGGTGGATTGTGGATTAAGGGAATCAGAAGGTAATTTCCATGGGGATTGGCGCATTGGAAATCCTACTTTTTGCATCCACAAGGAAGATTATGAATTGCAGAATTCGGAAGGTGGTTTTTCCCCAGGATACGAAATAAGGATTCCGATTTCTGACATCCGCAACGCAGGTTACAGATTGCGGAATTGCGGAGGAGGAAATTTTCTGGGTGATTTGAATCCGATTTCCGACTTATGCATTGCGGATTGTGGAAGTCGAGAACGCGATTCGTCGGAGAGGCGGATTTGGAAATCTGAATTTCGAATCCCGACTGCAGATTGTGGATTGCGGATACATGGCCATTGTGGCTGCCTGCAATATTGGAAGGAAGTGTTGAAAAAAAAATGTATCAGTGGGTCTCCCATTGCCTTTGAATGGCACTAGGGAGACCGAGGACATGACAAAGTGGTATCATAGCTCAAGTTGCAGCACTGGGGCTGCTTGGGCTGATGTACGAATGAGTTGCAGAAGGAATGGCGCCAAGGGCGTAGTTTTAACAAAACATTATTGTTGTTGTTTTCCAATGATTGATTTTCCAGATTTATATGGATGTTTTAGGTTTCTATACATGCTTTTGATGTCTAATAAATACCTTTGTGATGCACAACGATTGCAGCAATGGTAGTTTAATCGTACAGCAGGGCAGCGTACAGATAAGGTGATAAAATGGTAACCATTAACGATGATCGAGATCCATTTGAGCAGGGGGACGATGTGCCGGGAGAAAATGTGCAAGAATCGCACACTGAAACCGAATCTAATGGGAAGAAGGGAGCAAGTAATGCCCCCGAACTTGGTTGAGACCATGGTGAGCTTCAACGAGAGATTAATGAAAGCGCAGGAGGAGCAACACCAACTCAATGTCGCCATCCTGCAGAGCCTCACATATATGCATCAAAGGATAAATCATGGGTCTAACCCAAGCAACGAAGGCCGTGAAGAAATAAATGTAGGTAGCCACTCTAGAGGCCGCTCTAAGAAAAATACTCCAAGCCCTAGAAGGAGTTCTGTGAGAAAAAAGCACAGAACACCCTCTCCAAGATCTCTTTCCAGCAGGTCATGTGACTCCAGGGATTCTCAAAGAATTCCAAGACACACTTCCAGTAGGTTTGAAGGAAGAAAGAGGTTCAAAGGGATGCCATAGGGAGAATTTAGGAAGGCAAGGCCTCCCACTTTTGATGGAGAAAGCAAAACATGTCAAGAGGCAGAGGCATGGCTTCTTGAAATGAAGAAGTATTTTAGAATGCATGATTATTCAGAAAATGAAAGGGCTAGAGTTTCCATTTATAATCTAAGTGGCAGAGCTTCAATTTGGTGGGAGCACCTCATGCAAGTGAAGAAGGTCAGTGAAAGAAGAATCAACTGGAAGCGGTTTAAAAGGTACTTCAAGGAGAAATACCTATCAACTAGGTATTATGATAACAAGAGAAAAGAGTTCAATGAACTCAGATTGGGGAAGAATTCCATGGATGAGAATGTCCACAAGTTTTTGGAGTTATTGAGGTATTTAGATTACATCGAGGATGAAAGAGTAAAGATCCAATGTTTCTTCGGTAGTCTACCCCAAAATTTCAGATACATGATTGATTTTGTCAATCCACCAATTTTGCATGAAGCCATTAGGATGGAAATGCATTGCTATGAGCATAGTAAAGGTAAAATAGAGGTTCAACCAGCATGGAAAGGAAATCCCAGAGGGAGGTTTGAACCAAGGAAAAATGGATTCAAACCACCATTTAGAAATCAGCCCAAAAATTTTCCATAGGTCCAGCAAGCACAAAGAGGATTCAAGCCAGCAATAGCAGCAAAAAAGGCACCAAAAGGACCACTTCAATGCTGGGTATGTGGAGGAAACCATGTGCTTAGAGAATGTCCACATCGAAGGGAGAATCCAAAAATCTTGCACAACATAGAAGGAGCGAATACAGTGGAAGACATGGCAAGGGAAGCACCTGGGATTTATGTAGCATTGGATGATCATCAAGCAGACCATCAGTCAACAGTGGTGGAAGTTGAAGGTAAGATTGCTAAGCAATCTATTTCTGTTTTGATTAATCCAGAATCTAGTCATAGTTATGTGTCTCCTAAGGTGGTTGAAGGTTGTTCTCTTAGTAAACTAAAGCATAGTAATTCTTGGCTAGTTCAATTAGCCACATGGACCAAGATAAAGGTGAGTGAAGTAGTAATGGAGTACCCCATGGAATTGAATGGACTCCTCACACATGTAAATTTAAATGTCCTACCATTAGGATCTTATGATGTCCTAATTGGTATGGACTGGTTGGAAAGACATAGATCCAAGATAGATTGTTATGAGAAAGTGATTGAATGCATTGATGAAGAAGGAAGGACAGGGTTGGTAAGAGGAATTCCCAAGAAAGTTTCAGTTAGGAAGATTTAAGCCCTATAGTTGAGAAAGTTCTGTAAGAAATGTTGCCAATGATATGCAGTGCATATATCAGATTCATCAGAGGATACGGCACCAAGGATAGAAGAAAATTTTAGTTGTTGCAATAATTTCAAGATGTGTTTCCAAATGAAGTGGTAGGGATGCCACCCAAAAGGGATATTGATTTTTCCATCAATCTTGTTCCAGGGGCAGAACCAATTTCCAAATCTCCTTATAGAATGAGCACACCAGAATTGGTAGAGTTGAAGATGCAGCTGCGAGAATTAATGGACAAGGAATATATCAGACCGAGTGTATCACCTTGGGGAGCACCTGTGTTATTTTTCAAGAATAAGATGGGACATTGAGGCTATGTATTGATTACATGCAGCTCAATAAAGTGACAATTAAGAACAAATACCCATTGCCAAGAATTGATGACTTCTTTGATTAAATGAAGGAAGCTAGCGTGTTTTCAAAGATTGATTTGAGGTCTGGGTACCATCAAGTGAGGATAAAGGAAGAAGACATTTACAATACAACTTTTAGAACAAGATATGGCCATTATGAATTCACAGTGGTCCCATTTGGTCTTACCAATGCACCTGCTACATTCATGTGTCTCATGAATAGTGTCTTCAACAAGTATTTGGATAAGTTTGTGATTGTGTTCTTGGATGACGTTCTTGTTTACTCAAAGAATGAAGAAGAGCATAATGAACATCTAAGAATGGTGTTGCAAGTCCTTAGAGAACACCAACTGTATGCAAAGTTGAGCAACTGTGATTTCTATCAGCAAAAGGTACAATATTTGGGTCATGTCCTCTCAAAAGAAGGAATTGCAATGTATCCAGAAAATATTGAAGCCATAATGGATTGTCCTACTCAAAGGAATGTTGCAGATGTTAGATCTTTTATAGGTCTTGCAGGCTATTACAAAAGGTTCATTGAAGGGTTCTCCAAAATAGCTCATCCAACTACATCATCGCTGTTGACACCCAAAAAGTGCTCACTAGCTCATTTCCCTATTCATATAACCCATTTGTCCACTTTTCCACCATTTGAGCCTCTAAAACCAACAAAAGGTCACCAAAAGACCCTAGTACACCCCTTTTTCCCACTCAAAAAGATTATTTTTCCTAAAAAAGCATAAAAAACCCTCAAAAAGGGTCCAAATTCCCAAAAATATTAAAAAGGGAATAAAAATATTAATTTTATTCAAAAAAAAAGAAAAAGGAGGGAAAAGTACCTAAACCATGTTGGTCAATACCATTTGGTTTCCACAAAACCACAAATGGTATTCCCCACCACCAAAACCTATAAAAAGGTGGTAGGGGCTCCTCATTTCACATCCATCCATTATCTCATCCTCATGCTGCCGAAATCTCCCTTGAGCATTTTAACCATTGTAAGCAACCTTGGAGAAGGAGACCTCTTGGAGCTTGGAGCCACTCATCTTGGGAGTTGCTCTACATCAACCTTCACCATTGGAGGTAATACTATTGCAAGCATTAGCTTGCCCCATTTTCAAATACAAATTTATTCTTTCATATTTTCTTGTTCTTGTTTTTAAAATATTTCCATTATCTGCTTACATTCTTGCATAGATCCATGATTAGTTTTGTTTAGATTAGTTTCTTGTTTAATTCTATTGAAACTGTTGCTACTAGTTAGCAGGTGCCCATAGCACTAAGCCTGGTTGCAAAACCGGGCCAACAGTTTTTGGCGACTCCGCTGGCTTTGAACAATAGATCTCAAGTTTTTGCTTTCAATCTTAGTTTTTTATTAGTTTTTAGCCTTTATATCCATAGATCTGCCATCCTAGACAACAGATCTATTGCTGCTCTAGGTTTTGGCCCCATCTATTGCCATTAACAGCCCGGAATTCTCAATTTTCGGGTTCATTTTTCAGTTTCCGTGCACAGCTTTCGCCTCGCGGTTTTTAGCCTGACAGTCGCGCGGTCCATCGCGGCTTTTGGGATTTTTTCCGCGTGGTTCTCGTGGCTTCGCAACCTGTTTGCGCGCTGCACATCGCGGCTTCGCGGTCTTTTGCCGCGCTGCACATCGCGACTGTGCGGTCATTTTCCGCGCGGTTCCCCGCGGCTTCGCGGCCTATTTGCGCGCTGCACATCGCGGCTTCGCGGCCTATTTGCGTGCTGCACATCGCGGCTTCGCAGACATTTTCCGTGCTGCACATCGCGACAGTGCGCCGAAATCCCGCGCGGTCCATCGCGACTGTGCGACAGAAACCCGCGCGGTCCATCGCGGCTTTTCTGTCAAAACCCGCGCTGCTAATTTTTTCATTCGGCCATTCCGATTTAAAAAATTATTTTTTACTGTATTTTCTGCCCACATAGCACATTTTTACAGTATTAAATTCTGCATATTTTACAGCCATCAAAATATTTTACTATTTAGAATGCACATGTGAAAGAAGTCTTTTTAAAAAATTTCATCAATTGAAAGAAGGATCTATTTTTGCATTTTATCTAGATTTAAAATTTTTTGCTGTTTGCTTCTTTAAATATTCTGCCCATAGCAATTATTGAAGACGAAATCCATTTATTTCGAAAAGAAGTTATATTATTTGCTTTCCTGTTTGAGAGATCTTTTATTTTTCGAATAGTCCTTGAAAAACATTTAATTTCAATTTACTGAAAAAAGTCATAAATATTTGCTTTTTTATTTTCAAAAGATCCTTTGTTTTTTGAAAATTTTCTGTAAAGCATTTACTTCTTTCAAGTTCAGTTTACAATACCACGCGTGCACCCACTCAAACACTTAATTGAACTAAGCCTTAAAACGTACCCTAATTTCAACACACTTTTAACCCCACTTGGGGAACACTAAAAGAACTTTGTAGCTAGGTAGTATTGAGGGGATAGGTGTTCCAATAACACCCCTCAGTTATTACATCTGAGACATAGAAGTTGTCCATTTAGGGAGCTAAAATCTCTTAGTATTTATTGGCGCGGTCACAACCGGTTTGTGGGAAGGCCTCTCCCCTAGGAGGGTTGAAGTCGCGAGGATGGTTCCGGAAGCCTGAGTGGAATACCGAAATCCATTCAGTAACCGAAGGGCTACCATTCACAGTTCTCGAGATATCCCTATGTTGGGATATTGCGATCAAGGACCAAACGGCAGATTTACCTTTTCTCAACGCGTCATGAACGGAGTATCCTAGTAGCCATTCTTTAGGATTGATTACCCGGTGTCCCTCCCGGTAGGGGGATATCTAGCCGTTGTCTCAACACTCATATTGTCTGACTTGGATTTCATCACCTTGCAGAGAATATCGTTTGTTGATTCACAATACTTTTAGTTAGGTGTTTGCATGATTCAACCCACCTTTGGTCTAGTTACACCTATTTTTTCTAGAAGCTGTTTGCATGTTGGTACTCTAACCATTTGTTGCATCCCTCCACTTATTGTAGCACAGCTGCTAGGATAAGTGACTTTTTTGAGGTTGATTTTTTGACCTGAGAGCCTTCATTTTCACTCCCCTTCTTGCACCCTTGGTTGCATTAGGGTTTTGAGTTTTTTATACATTACCATTTTACACATACAGATTTTTTACACTAAAACTTATTTCTCACCATTGAGAACTTTAGACGCTCTTGTCGTCTTCAGGGCGAACTCCCAGAGTTCAGTCTACTTGGCTCGCCAAATCACCGACGACAAGCATTATCCCTTGACTCGACACATCGTCAGTCAATCAGACAGTCATCCGATTCTGACACGCCTCACTTCACATTTGATTTAGAGGTAGAATCCAAAAACCCCACAGAGTTATTCCCAACCACCATTATGGCTGGAACACCATTTGACCCACTATTTACCAGCACCATAGGTGAGACATCCACAGACCCTTCTGCTGCGGTGCCATCCATGGCAACAACCAACCCCCTGGGTATGCCCAATATGGGAAACTCTCCACATTTAGGAATGCCCAACACAGGGCCAACTCCTGTTATAGGAATTCCCAACATAGGGACACCACCTGTTATGGGTATGCCCAACATAGGGGTCACACCTCCTCTGGTTTCCACAAACCCTATCCCAGGAATCCCTACTACTATTCCTAACCCAAGTGTAACCCATGTTGCACTGGGAGGCGCTGGCCCATACCAGACCACACCTATTGGAGGGCACATACCCTCCATACCTAGCATACCTTTAGGTGCTATTGGACCCCTACATCATACCACAATGACTAGGCATGTCCCAGTCCCAGTCACTACATCTGCTAGCTTACCATACATGGCGAGTCTGAACCTACCAGACTTAGCCAGACTCACCAATGATCCTATCAGACACGATCCCGCGTGGCCTCAAATGCCCACCAAACTCCCCTCTGACATCCCTAAGTTTGAGGGTAAGGCAGGAGAGGACCCCCAGAACCATATCATGTCCTTCCATTTATGGTGTTCCTCCAACTCCATAGTGGACGACTCTGTCCGCCTCCGGCTTTTACAGCGCACCTTCACTGGCTCTGCAGCTAAGTGGTATATCGAGCAGCCCCATGGGACGCACGCCACCTTTACCTCCCTAGCCTCGACCTTCCTGCAGTTTTTCCAGTTACCTGTCCACTATGATACAGTAGTCGAGATCCTACTGTCGTGCAGATAGAATACGGCCACCCACATCACTAACCACATTCATGAGTGGCGTCGACGCCGAAGCCTCTGCAAAATCAAGTTAGACGACCGTATCTTCTTAGATTGGTTTCTAAAATCCCTCCTCCCTCTCATTGCGAAGGATGTGGCATCCGAAAGACCCCAGTCTGAAGAAGAGGCCATCCTCAAATCCCAACAGTTTGATCTCATTTACGCCCAGTCGGGTTATCTATACACAATCATACCGGACGCCCCACGATGCAACTCTTCCCGTAGTGACGCGCCGGGGGCATCTCATGCCGCCGATGGCATTATTGGCCAAATCACACCACAAGCTAAACCTTTCAGCATGGTGAGCACCATGCCTGCCCCAGACCTCTCTAGGGCTACATCCAGTTCCGGAGTGACAACTTCTTATGCTCCAACAAACCAGACACATCACATTCATGGACCCTCTTGTCCACAACATTGCTATGGGCAAGCGCCATCAGCATATGTACCTCCTACGTACTATAACCAACTTGCTACACAGAACCCCATATAGTTCTCGCCACAATCGATGCAGTACCCACAGCAAGCTGCACCAGCTAACTCAACACATCCAATAGCTCAGGGGTACCAACAACCCCAACAAGCAACTGGACCACCGCCAGCTCCACCTGCATATTACCCACCGCAACCTGCTCCCGCACCAGCGGCTCCCCAAAATCCCCCCAATGCTCAAGGTCATGTGTACGCACAACAAAATCAACCCCAATACCAAAATAATCAACGCAACCAGGGTGGACAACCAAACCGTGGAAGAGGACGTAACCGCGGCAACAACCAACACAATAACCAAGGTCCACAACCTCCCCATCCTCCGCAAAATAATAACGTGGCGCCTGCTCATTAGAATCCTGATCGGCCACCTAAGTAAGCCAAAAATACTAATTTACGAACAAACCATCCTTGTTCTATTTGCGGGGTCTATGGCCACTATACCCACGCTTTCCCACATCTGGAGCGAGCTCGGCAACTATGGACAGATGACGCCCATCGTCAAGGGCAGGCGGCTCCTCAGCCGCCACCCAACCCTCCACCACCACAACCTCAACCTTTGGTGCTACAAAACCCTTTTCCGACACAAGGAGTGGTGAACACTCAGCCGTTAGCTCCCCCACAGGGCAACGTGCCACCACAAAAAATCACTTACGCCGCTCCTGATCAACCAATATTTGATTCAGGCACTCACCACTTATTGATGATGTCCACTGTCGATGTCAACATCCAGACCCGTCGGAACCAGTATGGCCCTACCTCCAAAGCCCCCCCCGCCGATAAGGATACTAACGCTCATCCCACTGATCAGACGTTACGTATACCACCACTTCCACTCGATGGCGCCTCTAGAGCACCTCGCTTCCCACTTCGCCGTATCAACAACAACCCCAATGCACGGGCTGCGTCAAATTACAACATCGTCGATGATTTAGCTCAATCTCCCGCAGCCATGTCTGCGTTAGAAGTCTTGAAAAACTGTCCTACGCAACGCAAGACTTTAGTTTCCTCCATTGGGGCGATTGACCCAAATGATTTGAAATTGATGACCTTTGATTTGGACCAGTCCGAACCACGTCTGCCTTCCACCATAGCAGTCCAAGTTTCTGTTTCCATTCGGAATCTTTTCATCCATCGATGTATCATCGATGGGGGTGCTTCTACGTGCGTCATGTCCACATTCATTTGGCAGAAGTTGGGATCACCTACTCTCCAACAATCCACCACTGCATTGCGGGCCTACGACGGCCGGTCAGCTCAACCCCAAGGTCTACTACCCAATGTCCCCATCCAGTTAGGTGGTAAAACTGTGCTCATCGATATAGAGGTCATTAATGCCCAACTCGATTATAACCTCTTACTCGGCCGCAGCTACATGTACGCCATGAAAACGGTTGCCTCATCCGTTTTTCGTACCATGATGTTCCCCCACGAGGGACGCGTGGTCAAAATCGACCAACTCACCTACTATGATCCCAATGCCCCTGCAGCACCCGAAAATGTTCTCCCCATGGTTGAACAACCCGCTTCTAGTGTAACCACCTCCTTTGTTTCTTCTGTGGGACCCAGACTTTACTCAGATACACCAATGACCTCTACATTCCAGGCCATTCCACCACCATCACCGGAGACCCACGTCGCAAACCTCTGTACTCTGTCATAGAATACACAAACACCCGGTAATCAACCACCCTTGTTCCCTAAACCACCATTGGTACCTAGTCACATTGGCGTTACACCTCACACAATCCCCTTCCTATTCCCTCCCTCAGGCGTAGTAAGTTCCTCGGTTATGGCTACCCTCAGTCTCCCCGGTCTAACCTTGGGATTACCTGTGTGGTACATTCCCCCTCTCGTTCCCCCGCCGACACCAAATGTCATCCTCCAACCGGTACAACCTATTGTTACCACTACTCAACCTCCTCCTGGTGTCACAATCCCTTCGTCGTCAACGAAACCTCCTCCTGGTCTCAATATCCCTTCGTCGTCAACGAATCCTCCTCCTCTTGTCAAGCCCACTAGGGGCAGAGGTCCACAACCATACACTGCTATACCACCTCCTAAGGCAGTTAAACGCCCACCCATATTTCGAGCTCCTCCTAAATGCTCGTTGTGCGATGAGATAGGCCATCCCACTCATCAATGCCCACAGTTACTGGCACTCCAGGAACATATGAATATGTTGGACGATGACACCAGCATCCCAGTAGTTAGACTAGAGCCACCTCCTCAGCCTCGCGACAGATCACTGCGCACCAACCATCCTTGTGCCATATGCAGTGTTTACGGCCACTACTCTCACCATTGTCCTGATCTCCCAGACTATAGAGCATCATTGTACGAGTTAAACAACGTTGATTTGGAGATATCTCCTCCCCTCATCGAGGAGATCTACCCCTCGCCATCATCCTCGTCGGAAGAAGTCAATACAATCTATATGATTTCAACAACTTTCAAACCAGAACCCCTTGATTTATGGTCTGACTACTTCAATACTGATGAGCAAATTTTGGAGACACTCACTACACCCGACTACCCTTGGGATGATATGCATCATCGCTCGTATTTCCTCCCGGAAACATCTACATCCACCACATCCAACCAGCTATCGGTCGAATCGAAATATTTCATACCCACTAAAGTCGATTGGTTAAAAGACCCCATCCCAGCATCGGATGCCTTTGAACAAGGGAACATGTCCAACATTTCCCCCATTATACAAATCGATATTTCCACAACACCAGGGAAACCTGAGCTCATCTCGCTGGGCGCATCTTGCACTCAAGCAGAAACTCAGGCGTATAAAAAGCTTTTTCAAGAATTCTGGGATGTTTTCGCCTGGTCCTATACCGAAATGCCTGGTCTTGACCCCGCCATTATAGAGCACCACATTGATACATGGCCTGAGGTACCCCCTGTTCGTCAGAAACAGTGACACATTCATCCTTCCAAACTCCCCGCTGTTAAAGCTGAGGTCGAGAAACTTCGCAAAGCAGGATTCATTTATCCTATTCCGTACACCACATGGGTGTCGAACCCTGTTCCTGTCAACAAAAAGCAGGGCACCCTTAGAGTATGCACTAACTTCCATGATTTAAACCGCGCTTGTCCCAAAGACAATTTCCCCATGCCATTCATTGACCAACTCATTGATGAGTGTGCAGGCCATGAAGTCCTATCTTTCATGGACGGGTTTTCCGGATACAACCAGATTCACATCCATAAGGAGGATCAGTACAAGACTGCCTTCACCACCCCATGGGGCACCTTTGCCTATCGCGTCATGCCATTCGGACTTAAAAATGCTGGTGCCACTTTCCAGCGAGCCATGACCTATTGCTTTCACGACTTGGTCCATATCTTGCGAGTCTATCTTGATGACCTCACAGCTCGTTCCCGAAAATGATCAGACCACATTAACGACCTCCGGCAAGTTTTCCTGCGTTGTTGCAAATAGAAAATCCGCTTGAACCCACACAAGTGTGTGTTTTGCGTTCCGGCAGGCCGGTTGTTGGGTTTCATTGTTTCCCAAGACGGAATTATTGTAGATCCCCTGAAAGTCAAAGCCATCTTAGAACTTCCTCCTCCTCGCACGCTTCGGCAGCTCCAGAGTCTACAAGGGTGGTCCAATTTCCTTAGGCGTTTCGTTCCTGATTACGCCACCAAAGTCCACAGATTCTTACGCTTACTTCGTACCCACATACCCTTTGTTTGGGATGAGCAAGCATACACGGCATTCGAAGCCCTCAAGAAAGCTCTCACACAAGCCCCCTTGATATCCCTACCAGATTTCTCTCAAGACTTCACCCTTTATGTCTCGGCATCTGAATATGCTGTGTCCGGAGTTTTGGTCCAAGAAGATGCCTCTCGCCAAGAGCATGTAATTTATTACATCAGCCAGACCTTGTCTGGCCCACCCCTATGTTACCCATACGAGGAAAGATTAGCCCTAGCTGTAGTCTTTTCCATACAAAAATTGCGACACTACATTCTACTCAGTCATACCACAGTTGTGGTCGACTCCAACCATATGGTCTATCTCTTAACCCGGCGGCTCCTACAAGGTCATGTTGCTAAATGGGTCATTATCCTCCAGGAATATGACCTTACTTTCAGAACTCCTAAAAGCACCAAAGCCCTCGCGCTTGCTCACCTCATCACCGACCTCCCATCCTCTTCGTCATCACCCGCTATCCAAACGGATCTGATTGACGAACAAATCTTCATCATTTCGTCTGACGACCCATGGTACGGAGACATTTTGATTTACCTCCGCACGCAAAAATTTCGACCACACATCGATCGTGACGGACGTCGTCGGATACGACACCATGCCCCCCGATACCTCTTGATAGGGGATGTACTTTATCGACGCGGTGTTGATACCATCCTACGCCGATGCCTATCCCATAGTGAGGCAGAACAAGTCCTCAATGATTGTTATAGCGGTGCTTGCGGAGGCCATTTCTTCGGCATGGTAACCGCCCAGAAGATCATTCGGGTAGGTTACTTTTGGCCATCATTGTTTACTGATTGCATCACCGCAGTCAAGCATTGCCAGAACTGCCAACTCTTTGCCCCCAAAGCAAGAACCCCCCCCCGCCCCCCTTCATCCAGTCATCATCGTTGGACCATTCTGCAAATGGGCCATCAACTTCCTCGACTGCAACCCCATGTCAGCTGGCGGTCACAAACACATTGTTGTGACCGTAGATTATTTCACCAAGTGGGCAGAAGCCATGCCGACTTACAATTGCAAGGCCGACACTACAGCACGGTTTTTCTTCAACCATGTCATCACTCGTTTCGGAGTGCCAAAGCAACTAGTCTCTGACCACGGCTCTCACTTCGAAGATGCCGTCTGGAAAGAATTATCAACCATGTTGAAATTTGAACACCATTTTTCTTCTTCCTACTATCCCCAAGGAAACGGCCAAGTCGAAGCGATCAATAAGATTTTGAAGACCATCCTCCAACGTACTGTAGACAAATACAAATCCAATTGGCACCACATGCTTTTCCCGGCACTATGGGCCTACCGAACGTCAACCAAAACCGCCACCGGTTTTACCCCTTTCCATTTAGTTCACGGTGTTGAATCCGTCCTCCCTATCGAGTGCCAGATCCCAGCATTACATATCGCCGTTGAACTCCTACCGGACACTTCCCCGATAGAACAGCCTTTACTACTCCTAGAGTAGGCCGACGAATATTGGCGCACAGCTATTCAAAACATGGAAGCAGCCAAACAACGATCAAAACTAAGTTACGACAAACACGTCCACCCTAGAACCTTTTCTGAGGGAGACCTTGTCCTCGCTTACGATCAAGCCCACGACAAAACCAAAAGGGAAAGTTTGTATCTATGTGGCAAGGCCCCTACATCGTACACACCTGCCTCGGGCAGGGGGCATACATTCTGACCGATTCAGAAGGCAATCCCCTACGCAACCCACGCAACGGGTTGTACCTTAAACGATTCTACCCATAGAAAATCTGATGGACACCACCGTCCATTCTAGTATAGGCTTACTTTCTTTTTTAACAAAAAATTCAAAAAACCTAAATATTTGTTTTTCTCTGCATGACCACAGATGGATCCTCTTCCACTCTGCTATGTCGGTTTCGCTGATGGTGCAAGCCGTTGGTATCCCAATCTCGCCTCCGCAGCTTGGGTAATATACTCCCCTTCACATGAGTTAATTCACATTGACGGAGTATGTTTAGGTACCGCCACCAATAACCAAGCTGAATACGATGCCGTGACCGGTCTCCTGGCCGCAGCTCTCCAAATGAGCATCCGTCACCTCAACGTTTTCTTGGACTCACAGCTCCTGGTTTCCCAGCTCAACAATGATTACCAGGTACGCGATCCCTGTCTTTTCAGAAAATTCCTACGCACTAAACAAATGGTTAGACAGTTTGAATCCATTTCGTTCACACATGTCCCAAGACACCTCAATAATGTAGCAGACCATATGGCCAACAATGTCCTCGACTGGCACACCAATCACATCATGTCATAACCAAAATGTGCATCCACGTGCATAACATGTGCCTCCATGGGCATATCCATAAACAAAATGCATCCACGTGCATAACATGTGCCTCCACGGGCATATACAAATAACAAAATAATGCATCCACGTGCGTAACATGTGCCTCCACGGGCATATACTAAAAACCAAATGTGCATCCACGTGCATACCATGAGCCTCCACAAGCATACAGAAAATCAAACATGCCTCCATGGGCGTACGAAAAAACAACAAGTGCATCCACGTGCATACACGACTATATACCAACATCATATATATACACAAATATATATAAACCATAATAGTCAACATGTCATAAGTGCCCTCAACACCTGATATACAAAAAATACATCAGTCGTACAAAAATGCTTCCCCATATGCTCATCAGCATTTGGGGGCAGATACAATATCATCTACTCATCAGGATCCCTAGGCTCCTCCGGCTCCTCCTCTGCTGGCCCCGCCGGGTCATGGCGAGCTCGAACTCTACGCTCTGCTGGCCCCGCTGGATCGTCCCGTAGATGAATCCTCCTCTTAGCCGGCCCTGCCGGATCATCACAAACACCACCCCTGTGCTCCGCCACAAACACTGCTGTCCTCAATAAGAGCGACCGCCACTCAGGCGGCGCACCGAAGCAACCCTCCAAAATATCCCGATCCAGGTCTCTCCAACCTTCCTCGGGGAGTCCAGCTAGGATCCTGTCGAAGGTCTGTCTGACGCCCTCTATGTCATCGTCTCGAGGGCCAACTCCTCGCCCACGTGCCGCAAATCCTCTACCGCGTGGAGGTGGTACCGCTGCAGGTGGATGAGCCACCACCATCGCCCGCCCATGAAAAGCCACGTAATCGGCCGGTGGTACAGGCCCAACATCTGCACAATGCGAGTAAGCCATCATATACATATCTAACTATAATCATAGACAGATAAATCAAACAACACATGATATAGTATAAATCAAAAAACACAAAACATACCGTCTAAACTCCAGGCCTGTCCTGGGGCACGAGGCATCTCTGGGTCGCCTCGATAGTCCATGCCGGCATAGGGGTAGTCCTCAATCACTAGGGGCATCTACTCCCACTGCTCATAAAAATCCTCCGTAAAGAAACCACGGACACCATCGCCGCCACGAGGCATCATCTGCCCCCACCGCATCATGCGAGGCTCACTCACCAGACCAGCACGAATGGGTACCCGTGGCCGTAAGGTCGGCACCCGCTCAAAGATAAAACAACATAGAAAAGAGGCATAACAAAACTCACCTCCCTCTCGACTGGCCTTGTCCAGATCTCTCCGAACACCAGCCAGAAACATCTGCCCCCAGGCGTAATAAGTCCCCCGAAGAACAGAGTCCACCAACATCGTTTGTCCCCCAGACAAGCGATGTGGCGCAGCAGCACCCAATATCCGCAGAACACATGCCCCAATGGCTCGCATATCCCACTCACGTAGGGATCGCAGACTAATAGAGTTGTTCTGCAAAACGACATCATCAACACAGAAGGTCTGTAATAAATCCTCCATATCTACACCTGGCGGGATCCTTGGCAGCAGATCTCCCACCTCCCCTAACCGGGGCAACCCAATCAGAAAATAAACATTCGTGAGGGTGATCTCTAATCTCTCACCCCCAATAATAAATGCTCCCTCCGCCGGCACCCACCAACTCACTAGCTTGTTCAGGAGCCGTCTCACTGAACGAATAGGGGGGATCTGAGCGAACTTCAAAAGTCTGCTCATCGCCAGAGTCTACCGCACCCCCGGATCAGTCTGAATCCGCAGCATCAGATCATCATCGATCTCCCGCTCTCGCCATGAGGCCAATGGTCTCCTCAACATCCTGCCAGAAAACAGAAGAAATTTTTTAGCCCCAGCACCAAATTTAAAAAAAAAAAATCCCATCGTGCCTTTTCCACCGAAAGCCGCGATGAACATCGCGGCCTTTCCATTAAAAGCCGCACTGATCATCGCGGCCTCCAATCAAGAACCCGCGATGAACATCGCGGATTCTTGCCAGACAGTCGCGATGAACATCGCGACTGTCTCCCATGAACCCGTGATGAGCATCGCGGGTTCCAACCTCACAGTCGCAATGAACATCACGACTGTCAACCTAAAACCCGCGTGGTTCGTCGCGGGAAAAGACCCAAACCCGCGATATTCCACGTTGGAGGGTCAACATGAAATTTCGCGGCCTTCGAGGGCCCGCCGCCAAACAAAAAAGACATAATTGAAAAGGCTAAGGCAAATAGAGTTACCTGAAGCTCGCAGAATCGAAAACCAACGGTGAAATCTCCCGGAAATCAAGAAATAGCTCTGACTGCTCTGCCAAACTCACACGTAACAATGACACGTCATTTGGGCCCCACGCCCTATTTATAGAAATCCCACCAATTTTCAAACAACCATTGCGGTATCATACGAAGTCCATTTTTCAAACCGTTGGTACCTTTGGAATCAGCACAGCGAGAACTTCATACAGGTTCCTTCCTTTTCCCGTTTTCACGAGGTCTATTTTTTGACCATTTTTTGGCCTCCCTCGTCGCCTCGGTTTGCATGCCACATTGGCCGTTCTCCATTTTGGACATGTCATATATCACCGGATTCAGTTTTTCGCGCTTGTGATGATGCTTGAGATCATTTCTCGCTGTCATGTCCCGATTTTCAGGGCATTTTTTCATACCCCCTCGTGGCCTCGATTTGCGTGCCACATTGACCGTCGTCCGTTTTCGACGTGTCTTATATCGCCGGATTCAGTTTTCCGCGCTTGTGATGATGCTTAAGATCATTTCTCGCTCTCACCTTTATATTTTTTGGGCATTTTTCCCATGCCCCCCTCGTGGCCTCGGTTTGCGTGCCACATCGACCGTCGTCCGTTTTCGACGTGTCTTATATCGCCGGATTCAGTTTTCCGTGCTTGTGATGATGCTTGAGATCATTTCTCGTTCTCACCTTTATATTTTTTGGGCATTTTTTCCATGCCCCCTCGTGGCCTAGGTTTGCGTGCCACATCGACCGTTCTCCGTTTTCAACGTGTCTTATATCGTCGGATTCAGTTTTTCGCGCTTGTGATGATGCTTGAGATCATTTCTCGCTCTCACCTCTAGATTTTTTGGGCATTTTTTCCATGCCCTCTCATTGCCTCGATTTACGCGCCACATTGGTCGTAGCCTCCTTGCGACAATCTGTCTATCACCAGATCCAGTTTTCCGCACTGATGATGATGATTGAGACCTTTTCTCGCTCTCATCAACCCCTCTTTGTTCGGTATAATTTTATCCCTTTTTCGGGCTGAGCAACCCCTTTTACGAAAAAGGCACTTAGGGAGTTTCTGTTAAGCTCTTTTCTGACTCCTAAAACAATGAAAAGATTGCCGAGCAACCTTGCTTCCTTTCATGCTCGTTAAACGTATCTGAAAGGGCGTCTACCTGGTATAAGTTTACCCCTTTTCCGGACCTTGTAGACTAATTACGAAAAAGGAATACTCTAGTCACATCGGCTAGAAGAGTTCTCCATTTGCATCATTTTATGTTTTTTCGGGCCTTGGGGACTAAAGTACGAAAAAGAACACCAATAGAGTCCACTTACCGCTTTCAGACTCTCTAAACATGAAATCAACCATGAGCACGAGCCGTCCTGGGCTCACAAAATCCACAGGAACGTACCATTTCAGAGCACACTTTTATCCCTTCTTGGATCTCATTAAAACTACGAAGAAGGAATCAATGGTGCCTCTTGGCGCCACAACAGATCACATCTACTCATATGGCAGTTTCCCCATTTTGGTCACCTTTGTTCAGAGTATTCTACAGTATGTCACCTTGATAATCCCTCGACAGCACCTATCAGCTCGTCCTCCCCACCAGAGCCAATATATACCATTCAGTCCCTAGAAGTCATGATCCCCACACCTGCAAGTCAATTCCCTACGCTGCCAGGTCAACCATTTCATCATACTCTGAACAAAGGAAGTTTGAATCTACCCACTTTATGACCCAGTTATTTCCCATCCCCACAAGTATGCCAGTCCTACCATCAGTACTACAACACTTCAGTTCTACACCTCGTGCTCCTATCAAGGAAACATCATTGCCTTGTTAGTTGCTGGTCTCCCTCTGTCGACAACAACCACATTTATTCCAGAGAATAGACCTAGAGGTCCCTGTGTCTTGTACTTATCACCATTCATGATGAGTGCCTACGAATCATTTCGAGAAGACTCCTCAGTGCTTCTCTAAATGGTTGTTTCTCACATGCTCGACTCCAACACCTTGATTGCATCGTTGAGACTCACACAGGGCATTAATCCTTTCAAGTTTTTCGTTGAAGACCCCGGATACCTCCTGACTCTTCCACATTTGAGGGTCTACCTATGGAAACAACCAGCTACATTTTTTCTATAGATATCCGAGTTGCACACGGTGATATCAGTATATCAGTTCTTCCGCTCAGACATGGTCAGCCCAGCAGTGCATCCCAGATTTGTGTCCCCTCTGGACCCTTATGATGTCACAGTGGTTCTCTATGTGTCTTACAGGTCCCCCTTTTTGTTCGGGCCTTACAGTTATTTTTTACGGATACGAGCATGGGAATGCCCGCCTCGTCCATATATTGAGTTTCTTCCTCATCCTTTATGTGAGGCCATGTATCTTTCAGGTCCCCATATTTTGACCCTATTGTTATTATTGTTCTATATCCTGATACGAGCATGGGAATGCCCGCCTCGTCCATTATCAGAGATTATACCTCATTCATATTGAGGCCATGTAACATTTTTTGTTTTTGCAGCTTCCAAGGGCCGTGGCTCCAATATCCAACCGGTCTCTTCTCTTCCCTCAACCCCAGAAAAAGACAAAAAGAACTATGATGTCTATCGGCCATACGATGAGCTCCTGCCCTCACACATCAGGGGGCAATCTATTGACACCCAAAAAGTGCTCACTAGCTCATTTCCCTATTCATATAACCCATTTGTCCACTTTTCCACCATCTGAGCCTCTGAAACCAACAAAAGGTCACCAAAAGACCCTAGTACACCCCTTTTTCCCACTCAAAAAGATTATTTTTCCTAAAAAAGCATAAAAACCCCTCAAAAAGGGTCCAAATTCCCAAAAATATTAAAAAGGGAATAAAAATATTAATTTTATTCAAAAAAAGGAAAAAGGAGGGAAAAGTACCTAAACCATGTTGGTCAATACCATTTGGTTTCCACAAAACCACAAATGGTATTCCCCACCACCAAAACCTATAAAAAGGTGGTAGGGGCTCCTCATTTCACATCCATCCATTATCTCATCCTCATGCTGCCGAAATCTCCCTTAAGCATTTTAGCCATTGTAAGCAACCTTGGAGAAGGAGACCTCTTGGAGCTTGGAGCCACTCATCTTGGGAGTTGCTCTACATCAACCTTCACCATTGGAGGTAATACTATTGCAAGCATTAGCTTGCCCCATTTTCAAATACAAATTTATTCTTTCATATTTTCTTGTTCTTGTTTTTAAAATATTTCCATTATCTGCTTACATTCTTGCATAGATCCATGATTAGTTTTGTTTAGATTAGTTTCTTGTTTAATTCTATTGAAACTGTTGCTACTAGTTAGCAGGTGCCCATAGCACTAAGCCTGGTTGCAAAACCGGGCCAACAATTGCAAAGAAAAAATATCAAGTTTGTATGGTTTGAAAAATGTGAGAAGAGCTTTCAACAACTTAAGAAATTGCTTACCAGTGCTCATGTTTTGACGATTGCAGATCCAAAGAAATATTTTGTAGTGTGCACATATGCTTGCATTGAAGGACTCAGTGGAGTGCTCATGCAAGAAGGATTTGTAATTTGGTATGAGTCAAGGAAGTTAAAAGAGCATGAAAAGAACTATGCCACACATGATTTAGAGCTGGCAGCCATAGTTAATGCTCTCAAGAGATGGAGACATTATCTCTTGGGAAGAAGATTTGAGCTCAGGACAGACCACATGAGCTTGAAATATTTGTTTGACCAACCAAATCTGAATGCTAGGAAAACTAGATGGATGTAGTTTCTTTCTGAATTTGATTTTGAGATTAGGCATGTTAAAGGTAAGGAGAATAAAGTTGTAGATGCTCTTAGCAGAAAATTTCATGTTGCAACAGTGAGTATGTGTAAATCATATTTGAAGGAAAGAATTCTAGAAGCTCAAATCAGTGATGAAGCTTACCTTCAAGTCAAAGAAAAATTGTAGCAAGGAAATGTGGATGAAAGTATGTAGGATATCAGCTTGGTGAAGATGATGTTCTCATTTATCAGGATACCAGACTGTACATTCCAAATTGTGCAGATTTGAAGAGGCTAGTGATGGATGAGATACATCAAATGCCATATTCTAGACATCCAGGATATCATAAGACTATAACAACAACAAGAAATCAATACTTTTGGCATGGGATGAAGACATAGCAGAGTACATTGCTAGGTGTCAAAAGTGCCAGCAAGTCAAGGAAGAACATCAACATCCAGCAGGATTGTTGCAACCATTTCCCATTCCAGAATGGAAGTGGGAAGTGATTTCTATGGATTTTATAACATGGCTGCCAATGATAGTGAGGAAGCATGATTCAATCATGGTAGTGGTGTACAAGATATCAAAGATAGCTCAATTCATTCCAATCAAGTCCACTCATAAGACCATTGACATAGCAAATATTTTCATAGAAATCACTTGAAGATATTCACTATATTCATGAAGGAGATATTTAGATTGCATGGATTTCCCAAAGCAATAATTTCAGATCGTGATACAAAGTTCACATCCAATTTTTGGAAAAGGATTATTCTAGGAATTAGGGACTCAGCTGAAGTTTAGTACAACATATCATCCTCAAACAAATGGTCAGATTGAGAGAGTGAATCATATTCTTGAAGACATGCTGAGGATGTATGTGATGGATAAGCCATCCAAGTGGGAAGACTACCTACACTTGGTAGAATTTGCATACAATAATGGACATCAAGTATCATTGAGGATGAGTCCTTTCGAGGTATTGTATGGCAAAGGATGCAGAACTCCAGTGAATTGGGACAACCCAGTGAACAGGGTAGTGCTTGGACTAGAGATGATCAGAGAGATGGAGCAATAGATTGTTAAGATCATGCATAATTTGAAGGCAACACATGACAGTCAAAAGAGTTATGCAGATTTGAAAAGAGTGCATAAGGAATTTTAGATTGGGGATCATGTTTACTTAAGAGTGAAACCAAGGAAAAGTCCCATGAAGTTGGGGAGTTGTGCCAAGTTGGCACCAAGATATAGTGGGCCATTTGAAGTCCTTGATAGGATACGACCAGTTGCATATAGGATTGAATTGCTTGCTAACATGAGAGCTCATAATGTTTTCCATGTCTCTTTGCTTAAGAAATATGTACATGATCCTAATCACATAATTGATTGGAATGTGATACAGGTGGAACTAGAGGGAGAGTTCCAAGTGGAGCCTATGCGCATCCTTGACAAGAAGTTCACTTTGCTCTGGAACAAAGCCATCAGACAGGTGAAGGTGAAATGGAAGCACCTTAGTCCCGAAGAGGCCACATGGGAGTTGGGGGATGCCATGAGAGAGGCATTCCCATTTTTGTTCAATTTTGAGAACACCACGGACGGTGTTGTTCTAAGGGAGAGGGAGTTGTAATACCCCTATTTTGACCCTTAGGGATTATTGGCTTCAATGTAAATATTGCATAAATGCAATGGGTGTTTGACCTAGTGTGGAGCTCAAGGCCAAGGCCCCACTAGTGGATGCTTAGGTTTATTTGCATAGGCAAGTATTTGACATTTTGATTATCCATGTGCTATTAAGCCATGAGGATTTGTAAATGATGTAAATATTTAATATTGCAATAAAATACCAAAAAAACTGGCTAAGAAGGAAACCAATGAGAAGGGGCCATGTGTATCCACTAGGGAGAGGTGAGGGGGTTGTGGGATTGGAACCCATGCCGCCACATGTCAATTTGTGAACCCATTTGACTCCCATGCTAACATTTAATTCTGCTGTAAGAGGGTGGTTGAGAAAACCAGTCCATGAAGTCGATTGAGTATGGAGATTCCGTGCAAATCTATATGGCATGGTATGGCTCTGTTTTACTTGTCCCTTAAGCCACTCTACACTTGGGAATTCGCTCACCCTAATACCTAATCCCATTTTTGACCAACGATCTCAGTCATCACGCATTGTAGAACCCAACCATGAAGGAGAAGTGAGAAAAATCACGATTATGTGTAAGCGTGAATTTACAAAGCTGAATGCACTTAGAAAACCCTGCGTAGGAGGAAAAATGATGGGGTTATCCTTGCATCAGACCCTGAGATGAATTACAGAGTGTGAGATGCTTAGTGAAGCCGTGCGAACACTCACATCTGTTGCAGAAGACCGAGTTGTAGGGAAAATCTTAGGCCGCAACCCTGAGAAGAGCCCAACTTGAATAATAGAGAAGAAGGTTACACATAGGGTTGGATCTGCTTGATAAACCTAGTGAGGGTTGAAAGTCTCATGAAAACAACAGTTTGGACCTTTCTATGCCCACCTTGAAGAGCACTGGAGGGAATAGGCCTTGAGGGACTGTGCATCAGATAAAAGGGCCTTCCTTGTGTTGGGTGAGGTAGGTAATGTGGGTGCCATGTTTGCTGAGAAATTTGATATTCCTGTAGCTCTGTGGTTGAGCTCACTAGCTTAGCATCATCCTCCTCATTCCCTTGTATGCTTGATAAACCCAACTGTAGGTTGGATTAGCATTGGGATGAACCTTGACTGTGAGAGAGCTTGTTTATCCCTCCTTAGTGGATACACATCCCATCTCGGGGGTGGTCTCTTAGCTGAAAGAGTATAGGGTGGACAAAGACCTAAGGTTGGGTGGAACGTTGCTCTCACTTAGCCAGTTACTTGGACAACTAAAATTCAAATATAAGTGCTTTTGTGGTGTTAAATGATGATATTTCAATGTTATATTATGCTTGTTATGTTCAGGTTATTGATTGAATAATTACATGAAATTGATCAATAGGGAGCTATTTATAAGACTGAGTATGAGGTTGAGTTCATGTTTGAATGCTTCATCATTTGCATGAGTGTAATGTATTGCTAACCTTGCAGGTTATAGATGCATTGAATAGCTTTGGTTTCAAAGTATGTGTTTAGTTATGCATTGCATTCACCTTTAAGAGGGATTTCTTGGCCTCACCTGGACTTGGGGAAAGTAGTGGATAGCCCCTATGGTGTTTTAGGACCCCTTTGTGGGTCAGGTGAAAGGGAAAGTCATATCAGAATGTAGGAAAAGTTCCTTGTTGAAGGGTAAAGGCACATAGAGGAGGTTATGGACAATGTTTTAGTTGGAAATATGACAAGTTTAGAGCCCTCAGATGTGGTGGGGAATCAAACCAATGGGTAGAGATATCCAAGATATTTCCAACGGTACCGACCTTGTCCAATTTGGCCTAAGGATGAAGGAGATATCACCCTCAAAATTTTGTAGGTGCCTGGGGTATGTGGTCCCGACCTTCTGCATTCGCAATGCGGATTGCAAAGGTCGGGGAGCGACCGTCGGATTTGTGTGGTTGGAATTCCACTTTTCCGCATCCGCAAAGTGGGTTGCGGGTTGCGGAAGGGCGGATCCCATGGGATCGACGCGTTGGAATCCCGACTTTCCGCATCCGCAAGGCGGATTGCGGATTGCAGGAATCAGAAGGTGGTTTCCATGGGGATTGGTGCGTTGTAATTCCTACTTTCTACATCTACAAGGCAGATTGCAAATTGCAGAAGTCGGAAGGTGGTTTTTCCCCGGGATACGAAATAAGGTTTCCGATTTCCGACATCCGCAACGCGGGTTGCGGATTGTGGAATTACGAAGGAGGAAATTTTTCGGGATGACGATTTGACTCTGACTTCCAACTTCCAACTTCCGCATTGCAGATTACAGAAGTCAGGAGCGCAATTTCGTCAGAGAGGCGGATTTTGCAATCCGAATTTTGAATCCCGACTGCGGATTGCAGGAAGGAGATTGTGGATTGTGGATCCATGGCCATTGCGACTGCATGCAAAATTGGAAGGAATTGTTGAAAAAAATGTATCAGTGGGTCTCCCATCGCCTATGAAGGGCACCGAGGCGACCGGGAACGTGACAACGAGGTACTTCTTAAATAACCAACTTTGGCGTACCATACAACTTTGATACCAATTTGTGGCATACCCTATATCCTCCACTCCCCTTTAGAGACCATGGGGTACTTCTTAACTAACCAACTTTGGCATACGATACTGCTCTAATACCAATATGTCACACAACCGACCACCATCTGCTAACCAGTGAGGTGATGGGGTTCTCTTAACTTGGCCTATAGCATTGAATTCAAGTTTTTGATACCAAAATTAGAATAACATACCATATACCTACGAAATTGAACATTTTACAACAAAAAAAACCCATGCATAGCATACATATAAAGCCATATAATCCATACTAAGTATATAATGCAATCATGCCATTAAAAAATAAAACTATGCTTAAATTAATATGCACAACAATTCATTCAATTAAGTAAAAACAGTATAATATATCCATAGCATTCAAAACAAATATAAGAACTTATCTTTGTAATTATCCTCCAAACCAACTTTGGGTGAAGGATGTTCCACCCAACTTTAGGCTCTATGTCAATCCTTGTATATCTTTTACAGAGGCCACCCCCAAGCTAAGGGGGTGAAATTCACCTCTTTTCTTTTCAACTCAACCACACTCAACCCATAGAAATACCTCACTCTAGGGAACCTATCCTCTACTCAAGTGGTGCATAAAACCCCTCCACTGTTGACCTCGACCTTTCACTCATTCCCCATTATCCTACACAATGTCATGGATGGTATCCCCCTCTCTACTTTGCAGTCCCTTAGGCTATTCCCATCCCCTTCTGACTCTCCAGCATAGTCCGAATAGGAAGTCTTCGTGAGAAGGATTCAGGGACGTCACACTATAGGCCAGGTTTCCAAGCTTCTAGGCACCAAATCCAAGCACTAGCTTAATAGGGTGGAATCGAGTGAGATACATAATGGCTTTAGGATTAACCAAACATAGGCTAATACCTCAATCAATTCCCCCACCTAAGAGTAATCATGCTACCATCTCACAAAATCCTTGAATGATATCAAGTCATCCCACAAAATCCTTTGGATGATCAAATGCACAAATTCCATAATGATCGAATGATATCCATCCTTTCCCATATAACTAAAATCCCACAATATATATGCTTTACATAATTTTGACAAGTGGGACTTAATGAAAGTCCACTTAAATTCCTCTCGTAAACCCAATTAGGCTAGGGCTTAAGCAAAGGGTTCAAAACATAATAACCAATACTTAAGATACCTAGGTGACTAGGGTATTTCCGTAGACCTCCCTTTCATTCCCCCCTCTCATGGTATCATAGCTCCCCATTCTCATTTTTTCTTTCCATCTCCTAACAATATTATTATCAGGATATTTTTATATTATTATCATCAAAGTGGATAATTACAATATCCTTAGTCATTCAGATCATTACATCAAGATTCTAGCCTCATCATCATGTATAAATTATATCTTTACATTCTAGGGTCAAAATAGGGTGTTATAGTGCACACGATCTTGTCAAGAGGGAAAAGTGCATGTACACGCTTATGTTCCTCCTAGATAGAGCGTATACTTGCCGTAGGTTGCTAAAAGGTCCAAAACACTCAAAAAACTTGCAATTTTCAGCTTCAATTAGGGAAAAGGATATTATAAAGGAAAGAGGGTTCCAAAATTCTAAACTAAATCTACAATACTATTCCTACAAAGGCCCTAAGAAGAAGAATTCAAGGAATTCTTCCCTAGTGGAGTCACTAATTTTGTTTTGGGGAAAATTCCCTTAATAGCTAGGGATGACTATCACATAGTAAGGGAGGAATAACTACTCCGATTCCCCTAGGATTACTGATCCAAAATCATGTCACCAACCAAAGAAACAAGAAGGGAATGCAATAAATAAAGATAAAAAAGAGAAATAATTTGGATCCTATATGTTGTTCTGAAGCCTTTTCCCATGCAAGGGATCCAAAGCAATCTACTTTGGTGAATCTCCAAACTTGCATACAAGAGAGACAAAAATCGTTCTCAAATTCTTTATGGAAACATGAAATGATAAATCAAATCACAAATCAATAATAAATTTGATCCATATTAGTTAAATCAATATGAAAGCTAAACGTTTTAAACCAACAAGAATCAACCATGAGAAAGATTGTAAATCAGAAAGAGGGGGGAGATAATAGATCTCTATCAATTGATGGAATAACAAGTAGATTTGTACCTAATCTCGTTTTCAGTACCTTATAAACCACCATCCAAGTCCCTCTACACCTGATCAACTAATGCCTTCGGTCCTCCAACTTCTTCAAACTCCTTCTTGTTGTTGTAAATGTAACTTCGAAAGATATTCATTTGTATTTTATTATTATATTATTATTGTACTTTTATTGTACCTCTGGCGGAGATGTTTTTCCTTCGTTCGGGGATGCCATTATTATGTTTGGTCATGCAATATTATTGAGGTAAAACCTCCATTGTAAGTCAGGGCATTAGATCCCCAAAGGTCAAATGTAAATTGTATTATTGAGTCACCCTAGGACAGGTTGTCCCAGTCAGGTAAATGAGGTCGCCCCCATTAGGAAAAAGGTCACCCACAAATAAATTATAAATAGAGAGCCTTGTTCTCTCATTTGGACACACCACTCACTCAAGAAAGTTCTCATAAGGAGAGAGAGAGAAGACAAGCTTGCTGGAGGAGAAAGAGAGAGAGAGCTGCAAAAGACATCTTATATTTTGGGTTTTCCATTTTGCTTGATATTGTACTAGTGACGAATCTATCTTTGAGGAAGTTGCAGGGTTTTCTCCTTTATGGTTTCCCCGAGGAAAATTCTTATGTCTTTTGTGTTTTGTTGTGCTTGTCTATCTTTCAGTAGAAATATCTAACTAACTTGAATTAAAGTGCAAACTCTAACATGGTTTCAGAGCTAACCTGAAAAGAAGGCATTGTGCAGCAGCAGGAAACTAAGGATTCCTAGTTCAAGGTCATCTCTGCACAGATCATCAAAAAAAGAGGGCTAGGCTAAGTCGCCCTAGGAGGGTGCATCTTTTGGAGGAAGCATAATTCAAGTTGAAGATTTTTCATTTTTGACCCAGTCACTTGTGTTGGGAGAAACTAGGGCTTCCTGTTCCGGGCACTTTCCTCCACAGATCAGATTGAAAAGGAGGTCAATTCAAATCGCCCTAGGAGGGTGCATCTTCCTGTGAAAGCATAATTCAAAACCGAGAATTTTCATTTTTGGCCCCATCACTAATGCCGGGGGGGAAACTAGGGCATCAGTTATTTTGCAATTATGTCCACAGATTTGGGAAACGAAGTACATTTATCAACTCTCCTTGAGGAGGCACATCGTTCTATCCTAACAGAAGTTCAAAATTCCATGTTTGGAAAATTAGGGTTTCTCTAACAAACCCTAGGTCAGCCAGCTCCAAAACTAGGTTGGGGATCTCAAATTGGTAAGATCTAAATCTTTGCTATTTCCATTTGAGGTTCTCATTTCAAAATGAAAAATCACACCAATATTCAGGATAAGATTGAAGGAGATGGAAACTTCCGAGCATGGAAGTATAAAATCTCTCTTGTCCTAGAAGAAAATGATTTGGACAAGTATGCCAATGAGGAGGTTCAAGAACCAGAGGGAGACGAGGCAAAGGCAATCCACAAGAAGAACTTGGTCAATTCCAAGAGGATCATTGCAGACTCCATCAAATATCACCTCATCCCTCATGTATCATCCCTGAAGACTCCCAAGGAGATGTTTGATGCCTTAACAAATATATTTGAAGGGAAGAACATCAATAAGAAGATGACACTAAGGATCCAGCTCAAGAATGTGAAGATCCAACACTTAGAGACCATGCAATCATAATTCAAAAGGGTCTCTCAAATCGAGGAGCAACTTGAAGCGACTTAAGACAAAGTAGAATAAGGAGAGATTGTTATGACCACCTTGAATGGTCTCCCAAGATCATGGGACTCATTCATTCAAGGAATATGTGCTAGGAAGAAGCTGATCACCTTCAACAGACTATGGGAAGAATGCACCCAAGAAGAAGCTCGACTAGTATCAAGAGAAGAGGAGATGGGAGATGATGATGACCAAGCCCTAACTGCTCATACTAAGAAGAATCATAAAAAGAGGGAGGACCATCATCACAAACGATACAGAAGGCCCAATAGGAATCATGGACCTAGAAGGGATCTCTCTAGTATCAGATGTTTCACATGTGATAAGAAGGGACATTACTCAAGAAATTGTCCCAAAAACCAAGGATCCTCCAGCAAAATCAACAAGAAGAGGCATCATGCTCACATCGCAGAAGATGATGAACCCTCAATCAAAAGAACAAAAGAAGATTCTTCAAGTGATGAAGAATATGTATTGTAGTAAATGAAGGTAACCAGTTACAAGGGTTCATTCAATAGGTTCAACCTAATAAGGTGAAGCTAGATATGACTTTCAGTATTACATGAAAGGAGTAGGATAAGCTCCTACAAAGTTGGAATCCATAAAACAAATAAAGATAAATGCTCTATGAAGAACCTCTCATCCATCTTAGCATTGGTTAAAATGTAGAAGAAGGGACACACCGAGTCTACTCCAGTACAAAGATCAAGTGATCTACGATGTAGAATACTTTCTCAACATTTCCGATTATAAGCATGAAATGCACAGGTCCTCAAAATCATACGATGAAGTAGAACACACCGTTAGAGACTCTAGTAGTTCCTACAAGGAAGCAAAGATCAAGAGGGAAACCACCCAACAACCAAACAAAGATAAGTATTTGAATTGTCATTTCCTGTATACTTAAATATTGTTCATTTGTTTACATATTTATGTTTCTAGATTATGTATGTTAGAACAATGAACATAATACTACTAATGTGCATGTGATGGGTAAGTGGCCTATGGTATTGTACAACATTCCATTTATACATATCTAGAATGAAACCTCTTTGCTGACATATTGGGAGTAGTGCACGCTCTTAATAATGTTCTGGTAGAGATGGAAGGCACCTAGAAAGTTACTGTATGAATACGGGATATGTATGAATGTTGTGTTGAAACCTTGGCTAAGATAGTTTCATAACTGTGTGACCTATGTCTTTATGCATAAGAATTTGTTCTGAAAACTATGAAATGTTTCTAATCATGCAACTAGATTTGACTTGTAGGAAAGATCGAAATCAACAGAGACGTAACTTTTGATGAAGACTCAGGCTACAACAAATCAAGAAAATAACCTATTGAAGAAATTGAAGAACCTGAAGTTCCGAGAGTCAGAGACACAATGATGAAAGAAGCAATTGAAGAGGATCATGAAGACCACTACATGGAAGAACCCTAAGAACATGTAGATCCACCTCGTGAGAATAAATCCCACAAGATAATACCAATATGGGCACGTGAAGCAATCCAAGATGCAGAGAAGTATGGCGCTCCAGATGGGATGCATAGAGAAATCATGAGACCAAGACCATACTCCAGCTATGTGGCCCTACTATGTGACATCATTGATAAATAAACTTCCAACTACGAAGAAGCAGCAGAGAAGAAGGATTGGAAGGATACCATGATCGAGGAATACCAGTCAATTATGAATAATGATGTTTGGGAGATAGTTCCAAGACCAGTAGGAAAGTCTGTTGTGACTTCGAAGTGGATCTACAAGATCAAGCATAGTGTAGATGGCATCATTGAAAAATGCAAGGCAAGATTTGTGGCACGTGGATTCTCCCAGAAAGAAGGCATCGACTACAAGGAGACATTTGCACCTGTAGCAAGATACACTTCCATCAGATCTATACTTGAATTGGCTGCAGTAATGAAATGGAAGGTACACCAGATGGATGTCAAGACAACATTATTGAATGGTGTAGTTGAAGAGGAAGTGTACGTGGAGCAACCACTGGGATTCGAGAAAAATGACAGACAAACTCATGTGTGTAAGTTGAAGAAATCCTTGTACGGATTGAAGCAGGAACCCAGGACATGGTACAACATGATGTGAATATTTCTGATGAGCTTAGGCTTTACCAAGAGTAAAGCAGATTCCAACCTTTACTTCAAGGTTGATGGCGGAAGAATAGTAATACTACTGCTATATGTAGATGACATGTTTGTGACAAGTGAGGATAAGCTCATTGAATATACAAAGAGAAGGCTTGCCGCATAATTTGAGATGAAGGACCTGGGAATGATGCACTACTTCTTAGGCATGTAGGTGTTGCAGAGTGTAGAAGGGATTTTCCTTGGTCAAGGAAAGTACGCAGTGAAGATTTTGAAGAGGTTCAGAATGATGGACTGCAAGGAAATGGCCACACCAATGGAATCTAACTCGAAGCTACTGTGTGATGCTTCTTCAGAGACAGTTGATGCCACGATGTACCGGTAGATGATTGGTTCGTTGATGTACCTAACGAACACAAGACTAGAAATATGTTTTGCTGTGAACACCCTGAGTCAGTTCTTGATGGATCCGAGACATGTTCACCTGACGACTGCAAAAAATATATTGAGGTACCTGAAGGGTACAGTCATGTACGGGCTCAAGTATGAGATGAATTAGAGATTAAACTGCATGGTTATGTTGATTAAGATTGGGAAGGCAGTGCCACAGACAGGAATAGTACTTCGGGATGTTGCTTCAGTTTGGGATCTGGTATGATCTCCTAGTTTAGCAGGAAGCAGTCATGTGTGGCACTGAGTACAACCGAAGCAGAGTATGTTGCAGCTTGTTCAGCTAGTTGTGAGGCAATATGGCTTCAGAAGTTGCTGTTAGATTTGTTTGATCTCAAGCTTGAGGTGACTTGTATCTTCTATGACAACTAGAGTTGCATGAAGTTGTCTGAGAACACGGTGTTCCATGACAAGTCGAAGCATATTGAGATCAAGTACTACTATATCTGGGATATGGTACAGAGAGGAGCAGTGAAGCTCTAGTATGTGGCGACAAACGAGCAAATAGCCGATGTGTTGACCAAGCCATTAGCGAGAGTGAAGTTCGAGTACTTCAGAGAGAATCTTGGTGTTATCCATATTGATGTTCCTCGAGAGAGCAAGTGATGAGACTGGAAGATGCAGGTGCACTAGGGCTGGTTCTTGCATGGTGGAAGACGTAGGTGGTCCTTGGGACGTAATGCACTTGGGGTGCTCCTGGGCTGTATCCACATGTTGGAGACGCTGAGAGATCCACTGGTCACAAAGACACATGGGGTGCGCCTAGGATGGTTCTCGCATGGTGGAAGACAAAGGTGGTCCTTGGGACATAATGCACCTGGGGTGCTACTGGGCTGTATCCACATGCTATAGACTTGGGTTGACTGTGAGAGACATAATGCACCTAGGATGTACCCACTGGGTGGGAGACACAGGTGGTCTATTGGACATGAGATGTGTACCTAGGATGCTCTCCATGTGTGATGATGAGATGATCTGGATACGATGAGATGATAGTAGGAGACGCAGGTGATTGTTGTGGCAATGTAATGTGTTGTCTTGGGTTGTACCTACTTGATGGCTTGCTCGTGGAGACGATGAAGACCTAAATGAGAGCTGTGCCTACATCCAACATGAAAAAGGGTTGGATCTGTAGAAATTCTCATGACAGATATATTCGAGAGATGTCACTAGTCAATGATCAACGAGATGAGGATTACTGCAGCAACAATGATGATGATCCAATGTTGATGATGATGTTCCAACATTGAAGATGATCCAGCGATGATGACGTTGTCTATAATTTGTGTCTAGAGTGATGATGACCGTGGTGAGAGAATACCTTCCTAGTTAAGAGGGAGTGTTGTTGTAAATGTGACTTCAGAAGATATTCATTATGAGGATGATGAAATAGTCCCTCTTGGACATTACTTCTACAGCAAGGATAATAAGGTAGTGGTAAAAAGGGGTAAGAAGAGAAGCCTTGATCAGGATGGCTTAGAAGTGTATGTTCCTAACCAGATAGTCTGGGCTCAACAAGCCAATAACCCTCAGACAGGGGCAATTGAGACAACTACAGCCTTAGGAGCATTTGTAGGAGCAAACCTTGATTCAATACAGGTTCTCAATAGAGAAATTGATCAAAAGAGGGAAGAAGTCGAGAAGCTTCAGGAAGAATTAACAAAGACTAAGGAGGAACATCAAACCTATGTTGATGATCTTAAGAGGATATGGGAGAACAGGGTAGAGGATGAGGAGCGCAAGAGCCAATCACTGCAAGTTGAACTTCGAAGGTTACAAGCTGAGAATTCTGCCAATGTTCAGAAAATTGCTTTACTGCAAAAGCACTGTGAGGATGCAACTGCAAGTGCAGCCTCCTCTACTTAATTTAAGATGACATCTCAGGAATTCAAAGACTTGGCTTCTCAATTCAATAAAGAGTATCACGAATACCTAGAAAAGATCTTTAGTGCATTGGATGAAATTAGAGAAACTCATATCACTTTTGGCAAGATGCTTAGTGCCCTTGAAAAACAGGAAGATAAAAGGATGGAGGCTTCCAAGGCATATGATAACATTGTTGAATGGCAGAAGTACATCACAGACATTCCAGCAGGCTTTCCCATGCTTAGTAGTTTTCAATTTAAGAAGATCAGAGGTGCATTGAATACATGGTTGGAACTGAATGAATCAGTTGAAGATATTCTTAAAAAGGCCCAAGCCATCTGTAGCAGGAGATGGTATGTAGCAGATAATGTTATGTTGGCTCTCAAGTTGCCTGCCGTGGAGCTCATTGAAGATGCCTGTCCACCTAAATTGAAGATTGAGGAAGTTGAGCGTAAGTGTGATGAAGTTCAGTAGCAAATTCAGCTTCTGGAAGAAGTCAAAGTTGATGATGTGGAGCAGTTGATTAGGAAGCCGGTTTCCCTGGAATGTAAGATCCAAGTCTTTATCCGCATATGGCATAAGTTGGCAAAGAATGAGATGGAGACGTTCGAATGCAATGCCCAGTTGGGACTCGAGTCAGCAAATTATCCTATGATAGATGAGCTGTTAGAGATTTTGGGGAAAATGGCAAGATGTCCTAGGACATTAGATTATCTTTGATTTTGTAATCCCTATTTTTTGTGGATCTCCATTTTTGTACCCTGTTGTATTTCTTATTTAAGGAGGGATGCCTCTTTGGTAAAGGGGTTGATAATTTTGGGATTGGGAATCAGCAGGAGAGGATTGGAGATACTTTGTCTCAGCATAGCTTTGTATTTTTGCAAGACTCCTATTAATACAGTAAAGTGACCTTCATATCATCTCTTGTGTATTGTTCAAGTTTCTTTGACAGTTCTGATTTCTTGCCTTGATTTATCATCTACAGAGTGTGATCTTTTGTTGGATATAATTACATATGCAGATCTGTGATATTGATTTCTCATTATGACTGATCTATGTATGAAAATGTTTTATTGAATTTTTGTCAATTAAATATTTTCTTTATCTATTTCTGCAAATGATTCACATTTAATCTAATCAATGTTAATTTTTCAATTAACACAGTGATTACAGATTGGTCTTGAACAGGCTTAATTACTTGAATTGTTCTCTTTAATTTTCATTAATTGATTATGATTTAAGTAAACAAGTAAATGCATCTTTTACATTTCTGTTGAAGTTGGCAAACATGCTTGCTCCTCTCACATCAAGATCGATCTGCACAACAACAAGCTTCCCTTTAGAATAGGTCTAACTTAGATTAGGTTCTTTTCTTAAATAGGTTAAGTTAGAACAAACTTAGTTTTAAGTTTCTGTTTTCCGTATTGAATCTTTGATCTATTGATCAAACCCATCTACTCATAGAGTGCCAGCGGAGGCAGAATATCTGTGGGAGAATTCCACACCAAATAGGATGGGGATAGAACTTCCCTTGCGTAGGTTATTTCAAAGCCTTTCAATCTGGGTTTTCACCCTCTGTTGGGAGCCTTGCACCCATTCCAGCACCTTGCAATCACCCTGCACAACCGAGGCCTCAACAAGGCTATGGTATGAGCATCCTCATAGGACTATAATATCTTTTTGGTGGGAAACTTGCACGAATTCAACTTGTCTCCTTGAATAAAAGAATCCACGACTAAAATGGTGTCCAAGTTGTATTCACCCTTGGCATACTTCATCATGATATTGTGTTTGATCAGGTGACATGCAAATAATACCTACTCATTGTTTATCTAATTGATGATTACCCTGTGACCACTTCAACCCATCCCATACCATTAATATAAACTAGGCACTTCTTTGGGTTGTCCAATTTCCTAACACCTTGAAACTCAATGGAAATGTCCTCACCCTCCACAAACAAGCTATTTAAAGCACATATTTCTTGAATGTGTATGGGATATTCTCTATACAACTAGAGATAATTCCCATGCACTCGACTAATAATAAACTTCGTGCACTTTGTCACTTTCCTAGCATTTCCAAATGTGGGGAGAGCTAGTAGATTGGTGAGAGGAATGATTTAAAGGGTCAAATCTAGAATTCCAAACCATAGGAACTTCACCGGATTTGAGTGGAATATGGTCCATGTAGACTAATGGCTTCATGTTAGGGAATAGGTTCCCATCCATAAAGTCATTGTCCACAAGTCTGGTATGTTCCACCTTCCCATACAAATATCCCACAAACTCCACTCTAGGGTCATAAACCCTTGGTGGAATGGATTCCCTAGGCCTCGCGGTAACTACTTTAGAACATGATACTTTTATGATAGATGGAAACGTGTTTTGGTACATGAATATAGGGGGAGGTCAAACATGAGGGATGATCTGATCACTATGAGAAAAACTGAGAATTTCTCTAGACTCCATTGTGAACTATAGTTGTGCAAATGAGAAACTAAATAATGGATCGATTGAAAGTTGGAATAATTAAAGACTTTTACTACATCTATGACTGGTATTGGTGACAAGATTCATCCAAGTGTGCGAAGGATCGACCTTCATATTTTTCATAACTCTTGCCACCTAATTCATTAAACTTGTATTGGTGACAAGATTCATCCAAGTGTGCGAAGGATCGACCTTCATATTTTTCATAACTCTTGCCACCTAATTCATTAAACTTGATGTCAACAACTAATTGGAACTATCTAAGCAATCCATATGATTTCCAACTGACCCTTTACCCTTACCCAATGAATCTTCTAGCTTAACACAAAACACATTGAGCATTCCATGATTGACAAAATTATAAAAATCCAACTAGAAGACCATACTAACACTTTTCTAGGAACCCTAGAGGTTTTGCCACTAATATGATTGTATTGACACTTTGATTTCAACTAATGTCCAACATTTAACATGACTTGACTCTAAAAACTCTTCCCTGACTATAAAGGGTTGATGAATACTACATTGATAATTGATTGAACCAACGTGCTTGGGTTCCCTAACCAGAGGGTATTACTAAAGATGGAAATATAAACAGACAGACCAAATTGATAGACTAACTAACACCTTACACAACTGACTTAAACAATTTCGTGAAACAAGGAAAAACCAAATTTGTCCTACTATATGTAAATCCATATGATGGGAGATGGACAAAAAAAATTTACGAAGAAAAAATATAGGGATTTAGGTGAGTGCCATTCACCCATCTAGTTTTAGGAACAAGATTTACATTTTTACAGATTTATTGCTTCTTAGCATGCATTTGTCTTCTTTATAACTATAGTTTTATTTTTTGCATGTAGTTGTGTTTATTTATAGTTGTAGTTTAGTTATATCAAATTCCAAACAACAGTCTGTATTTACATTTTAAGCATAAACCTATAACATTAACTACATGCTAAACTAAATAACTAATCTAAGGTCAATCCTAAACTAATTCACTCACAATCTAAGGAGACCTAGTATCCAAAAGGCAGAAAGACTCTGCTAGCTCAACTAACTAATCTATCTAATCTCATAGTTAGCAAGTGTATGGATTAAAACATAACTTGGGTTCTAATCCTAGTCCACTTGAGATCCCTACAAGGGTGTTTTGCATGTTGTTGTGGGATTGCAAATTTCAATGTCAATAGTAGGGTTTTGAATTTTATAAAATAGGTTAAGCATTTTTTAGATCTGGAGCATTTATATATTTAGTCAAGTTTTTGTTTATGGAGGTTTATTATATTTTGGGGCATTTGCAAAGGGATGAGGAGTAATTTTGGATTTGTTGGTAGAGAGTGAGAAGTTGGTGCTAGATTCGTTAGGGATCAAATATGCCTTCATATGTTGACTTGGATAGATACATAAAGGAAATGTTGGAATGCAAGTATTTTTTTGAGGCTGAGGTAAGGATTTTGTGTGATCATGGTAGGGAAATTCTGGTGGAGGAATGACATGTGCAATGTGTGAAATGTTTGGTCACATCGCGTGGAGGCATTCATGAGCAATTCCATGGTTTGTTGGTTCCATATTGGTGGCAAGGATATTGACACTAATTATTTATTCATGTGTGACTATGTAGATGAAAATAAAAATACTTTGGGAACATGAATCATGGGTATGGTCATTTTTCTTTCGAAATTTCATTTCAATTTGTATGTGAGACTCATCCTTACGTCTTTCTATTTTTGATATTTGAAACCTCAACATTGCAAGTCCCTTTCTAGTTGTGAGATCTAAATACCTTATCTCACCTTTCAAGTATTCTTAAGTCCATGGGGAATATGAAGCTCCTCGAAAAGATTGCCATATTTTATGCACTACTAAATTTTTTTCTAGATGAATTTGTAATATGATCTCCTTGAAATGCTTAGAGTTAAGAGACTGATTAAGAATGATTTGTGACTGTGTGATTTTCCCATATCGAAATGTTTGCCTAATTCTTTTGGGTTGTTAAATAAGTTGAAAGAATTGCACCTATTGAAATAAGGGATAAAATACTTACACAAGAGCTTATGAAGTTGAATAATCTGGAAATTTTAATACTAGAATAATTCCCATTGCTGGAATTTCCATTTAGAAAGGTTCAAAGAGAAAGGGAGAGACTACTATTATTGAATAAACCATAGCTTTGCTATCCTTTTTTTTTTTTTAATTTGTTAATATTTGGTTTTTAATAATTTGTTTATATTATAATTATTCTATAATATTTTTAATCTTTTAAAATTTATTAATTTTAACTATATAAATTGATTTATTAGATTATTTGATTTTATTATATAATTTTTATTTCTTTCCCTCAATTTAGTTGTGTTAAATCACGTAAAATGTATTTTTTTCTTTGTAAATTTGCAACCCGCTTCCGCTCATTTCATTACGGAAGTCTGTTGTTGTTGCTGTATTGGGATTGTGATCTGAGCTGTTTCTTTTTTTTTTGTAATTTTTTTTCTTTGGCGTAATTGAAATCTACAGGATTTAATTTCTTATTCTTTCTCCTAGCAACCGTAATAGCCTACTTTTTATGGCTTGTATTGCATCTTTATTAGTGTTTTATTGTTGCTCAATCCCCCCTAGAGTTTGCAGTTTCTGATAAAATCTTTTATGAGTGCAATTATAACATTGTTTGATTCCAACTTTTGGTTGAAAAGTCGCGGGTTCTTTTCTCTTAAGAGTGTTTCATTTCTCAACAAACTCCTCCATTTGACGTCATTGTTCTCAGTTTGTAATGGACCAATATTTTTCACGGTCATTCGATACCGCCCTTTTAAGCATTATTTCATTTAACCCCAAAGGTAGCGGGTTTTGATTTATATATTGTTGTTGTTTTTGTATTGCGACACGTCGCAGGTTCGATTCCCAAACACAAACCCTGCCCGCATTCTAAGTTCTAGATTAAATGATACCGATCGCTATGTGGTTTGGCTTACCATGGTTTTCCATTTAGACAGGCAACTTTTAGCCATGACTTGGAAGTCTTACCTAAATCTTATTAGACAATATTTTTATCAAAAGGGATCCTGAAATTCCAAAAGTTGTCCATGGAAATAAGCCATGGGATTAAACATGTAAGGGAAGAACATATTTTGCCTCGTTTCAATCTTGTAAACTGTGAAAGCCCCTTTGAAAGTCACAGTTTCCATTCCCTTCATGTTAAAATTTGGTTTATCATTGCTCTCAATTTGATGCTAGAACACATTCTTGCTATCGCCTTTATATTTGATCTAAACCATGGAGAGAGCCTTTTGTTTCTTTCAAACATAATTATCGTTGTTTTTGTTCTCGGATTATAAGCTAATCTGATTTGGCATGATTTATTCTTAATTAAACTCGTTCGAAGACCTTTTATTCCCACACTTTTGGTATCTTATTTTTTCTCGTCTTGGCACTATTTAAGGGTACTTATGGGTGAGCATTCAAACACCTATCCAGTTGTGTATAATTTCTTTGTTGCATGGACGACATCGTGAGAGTTTGGTGGTCAGTCTCCACTAGTTACATTGCATACCATCCCATTCTACTATAGGAATCATCTCTCCCTCATCTCTCCCTCTGCCTTCTCATATATATATTGTTCTGGGTTGAATCGTGTTTTGTGCACTCATTTGGTTTCTGCCATTGCTACAATTATTTATGCTTTTTGGTTCCATCTTTTTGCTAGGGATATGCTGCAACACAACTTTCTCTTGTTCCATTAATATGTTTATGTTGACAAGTGTAAAGGTCAAATATGATTTTGGATAACATTAACTAGTTTTAATTATTTATGAAAAGAACACTTACAAAATAACAAAACTTTAAGATTAATTATTTATGAAAAGAACATTTACAAACTAACAAAACTTAAAGATTATTTATATAGATATATATTTTGAATGGACAAACTATCACATCAAATTCGTAAGGCTAATGAAATAAAATTAAAGGAGGATAAAAATTGTAAAAACTATTCTCGAATGTGGGTGGTAGATATGAGATTGATGGGCGCCTGGCTGGTCGGATGGGATACGTGGTCATGGATCAAACAAGCAGGTAAGGTGCGAAGGATGCACATTAAAGGCGGGGGATATGTGATAGTAAATGGAGTTAATAAGGAAGTAAGGAGGGTAACTAGAGTGATCATCTAATTGTACGAGCGCAAGGGAAATCATGGTAGAAGCTCGTGGGGAATGAAGGAAAAGTGAGCTGAAGTAGTAACGATGGGTACAAAGACTAGATGACCTTTGTGGGGATCCTCTAGCGTACTTATGGAAATTTATGGATACTTTGTTTATTTAAGGCATGCAAAGTAGCCAGAGGGTGAGAGTGCATGGTTGTTAGTGCTGGTGGTCTGTGAGGAGAAACTAGAAATTGGGGGAGAGGTGAACTTGGAAATTGCAGGTGGTCTATAGCGTGGAATCATGGAAACTCAGGGTTGGGATATTGGGTGTGAAGCCAAAGGAAAAGAGGACATTGCTTCCCCCCACATTAATCAGGAACAATGGACGACAATGCAAGCAGCCTTGTTCTTCAAGTGGTCAGTCCCTGAGGAGATTCAATGGAAAATGGAGGATGTGGAGAAGGGATTGTGGGGGGAATTGGAAGATGAAAAACCAGTGGAGTAGTTAGAGGCCCTGGTGGAGTGGATACAAGATATAGGAACAACCTGTGCCCGTATGGCATTGTACAAGTGGTCGGTACCCACCTTTTGGGTAGTGAAAATTCTGCTTGCTCAGGTTTGGATGGAAAGAGGAGAGAAGAATCAAGGGGATGAGGTACCGGTCCAGCTCTAGAAAGAGCACCATGTGGATTCAAAGTTAATGCATAAGAAAATTAACGCTATTGCAAGGAAGGTGGGTCTTTGCTTCATGGTCAAGCTGTCTATTGGTGGGAGTACTTCGGGGGCCCATGTGCAGCATGGCTCTAACAACCCTTCAAAGGAGAACCGGGTTCCTTAGTCTGTATGGTGGTGTTACAGTTTTGTCCATGTTTATACTGGTTTTGATATGGTTGTATGTTAATGCTGGTTGTTCGATAGGAGAAAATTTTTTCATAGACCATGTTTATGTTGATAATTCCCCTATTTTCCCTTGTGGAGAGGATAGTTTTGGTCAATAAATGATCGTAGATAGTTTGACTCACACTGCAAACATATAGATAGATATGTTATAACTTGACCCTCGTGATATATATTTCAATTTTTAGTTAATATAAAATTTACTTACTTAAAATAAAAACTATTGTAAAAAGTCTAGTCATGTGTTGTCATGTTCAATGTCATCATCTCATCCTTGAAATGTTTCAAACATTTATTTGCTATTGGTAGGTAAACATGTTTTTACGTGCTTTTCTAATAATAATAGGAAATTGGGAAATGTTACCACATATATCTACAATTATCAAAGTATATATTAAATGTCTTTGACATAGTCTTCATCCTCCATTTTATGTTTTTCTTATTCCTCGGATGGGTTATTGTTTACATAAAAGCCCTTGGAAGATAGAATGAAATGCTTCTATTCTTTTTTAGGGAGATTGCATCTATTTCACATATTGATGCCCAAGTGCCAATTTTATAAACTTGTTAATTTCTATACTATATTCTCATTGCCCAAGTGCCAATTTTAGAAACTTATCCTACCATTGTTAAAATTAAAATGAATTTTCACTATTGAACCTTTGGAATTTTACTATTAAAATAACCAATGAGAATTTCAAGGAAAATACAACATGATTGCACTTTGTTTCATACGACTTTTCACTGCTTTTTTTTTCAGATGAAAAAAGTTATAACTTGGTATTTTCAGAAGAAAATCAAAGTTACATAAGTTTTTTGAGCCACAACTCTTAAAAAATCCATTAACCTATAACTAACAGCAAGAGCAAAATATTCCAAGTGCAGAAATCTAGATGGGCTGATGACAACAGTTCCAAAAACATATTACACCAACAAAACATAGTATGCATTTAGCCTAGAAAACAAGTCTGATACCATGATCCACCAATGAGAATTCCAATGAGAGTGCCAAAAAGAACGTTCCATACATGGTTGCACTTCATTTCATACGGAAGAAAACAAAGAAATCTCTGCTATAAGTTTGTTTAACAAAAGTACTAGTACATACAGTATAGGGTTAAATTTAATATGATTTATCATTATTTGTGCATAGGAACAATATTAGACATCATGAGTGTGGCCTGAGAAACACGAATTTGATAGAAGTGGATTGGATCAATGAATGACAATAAATGTGGACATAACACAACCCGCGCCATGATAAATTGAGATTTCATTCTTGTAATAATAGCGCAATAAATACTTTTTGGTTCACAACTACACTTCTTTGTAAATTAAAAGTTCTTCTCAATCAATGTCATCCTTGTAAAATTCTTTAGTTTTTCCAAAATACCTGGATAGGTTTGCTTACTTTCTCCAATACTATATATATAATACACATGTCTTTGCGTTATTTATTTATTTAGCTAAGATATAGAATCATTTCATTGCTTGGTTAAAAGATTACATACATCAATAGTCATAACCAGCAAAAAACACGAATATTATCCCTCCCAAGCAGAAAACAGGCCATAGAACTGTTCCAAAGCCATTAAAGACTGACCCAAATGTATTTTCCCCTAAGGGTAGGCATGTGAAAAAACCATGTAGCATAGTATTTGATGAGGAACCTAAACAAAACAGTTATATAGAAGCAATCGATGCAACATAATTGCTCCAGATAACACTGTCTAACTAAAAAACATGATAAACGAAAAGAGGAGGACACATTAATATGGGATGTCATCAAAACCACCAGAATGAATAATAGTCAGGGAGTCGAGCCAATGACCAGAGTGAGGACATGAGCCCGTATCAATGCCCAAGCTAGGAACAATTAGCTTCATGGCCCTATCCATGTCTTTTATTTTTTCTATCAGAAAATCCAATTGGGTTTGCATTGGATCTTCTTGAAGAAAGATCTCATTATAAGTTTCAGCAAGATTTCATTATAAGTTTCTCCTCTTTCAATAAGCGTCTTACCTATCAGGTACTTATGGGTTCATAACTCTTCCACAGTACATTGAAAAAGATAGGTTCGAGCTATAGAATTGCCGAGGTCTTCAATCCAACTGTTAAATTCCAAATGAATTTCTTCTTTAGATACAAACTACCTCTTGGACCTTGCTTCTTCCTCGACCTCATTGATGGTTGACCACACGTTCTCAACAATCTTGTTTATGTAAGCATGCACCATGTACATAGCTCTTCTCATGTAAGAGGTGACCAAGGCTAGGGCTTTGGAAGTCCTTGTAACATCCCGAAAATTCACAAAAATTTAAAAATTTTCAACATAGCATTAAATACTGTACTTTGATATGCGGAATTATATTAAATGCTTCTATGTCGACATGCTGAAATAAATGTTAGTAACGATCATAAATATATTGTTTTGCGACATGATATGAGATGAAATTAAATCTACATTAAGATGCTAGTGATTGTTTTCTTGTCTCAGCTGTACTTTTTAAATTACTTAAGTCAATTCTTAAACAATTATTAATGTTTATAAGTGCCAACTATTGTTCTTCTTTTGATGATGAAGGGGTCCTATGGGTACCCCAAGGCTTACTTAGCATTCATGCTAAAGCATTTGAACCTTCCTTTTCGCAGATTTGCAGGTAAGAGTGATACATCAGTTCAAATAGTACAAGTAATTTCAAGAAGACTTAAATGCACTCTCAGTTAGCCGTCAAAGTTTTTGTGATAAATCTAAATACTCCATGGAGAGAGCTATTAATGGTTTGAGCTTCAGTTTTACTTCTGTAAGTGTTATTTAAAAACTATGATTGAAATCACACAAGTTGCAATTACCGTTAGCTACTCTAGACTCTTAATGAATCGCCATAAAGGAAGAGGTTTATTAAAAAAGTTCTTCAATTATATCCTAAGATAAATGGCTTAATACTTATCATACTAATATCTTCGTTTATTTCCTATTGTATAAATTTATAAAGTGACTTGTCTAAAGTTCATGGTTGTAAACTATACCACTCATGCTTTTCCTTGTTTTAACACTTATATGATAGACTAGAATATTGTAGCAATGGTTTAATATAACCATGACAATACTTGTATTGTTAAATATGTGCGTTTGTGAAAACATTAACTATATGCAAAAATCATTCTTTTCCTATAGTATGCGAACTATATGCATTTATCATATATGAGGCTATATGAACTATGAACATCATATGATAACTTTAAATCCTAAGTTCGATGCATTGCTAATACAAACCCAAGGAAGTGTAACTATAGGCTTATGTTATATTTTGATGCAGCAAAACCTATGTGTCAAAATCGTGGTGGGACAAGGTATTAATGGTCGTAGTGATTAACCACTGGCAAGCATTCGTTACTGGTCTTAACATTAAATTCTCCTATCCACTACCTTAGTGGAAATACCGGTGGCTACTACGTGGTGCATGTCACGTGAAGGTAATCGTAAGGACCATACCAAGGTTGTCGAGCTGGGCAATGTGTAACTCGTAAGTCTATCGAGCTGGACTCCGTGGTGGATGTGTTAATTAATGTGATCATAAATATGGTGGTTGTTCGTAATACGATGTGTTTCAAAGGTAAGATCTCCACCGTTGATCTTGTAATACCCTCGGGTTTTGGACTAAACCCTAGTCTCTCCACTATGTCTCGACGAGGTGGTTTTCTTGGCATTCATTTGAAGTTTAGAAGTGGCTTGGTGGAGAGGCCGAAAAGCCTATGAGGTTATAGGATTAGTTGCAGGAAAGGAGACTCTCCTCTGAAATTTGAACCCGTAACCTGTTGCTCCAAATCTCCATCATTGCTCTCAGAGCCGAACCACTCTATTGTTGTTTGCTGGTACAGTGTTCGTTCCTGGTTCTCATCGGTCGTGAGGGGGTTTTGATTTTGGCTCACTGCCTACGTTCAAAGGGTAAGTCATTGCTTCATCCTCAGAATCCATGAGGTTAATTATTGTTTGTAGTTTGTATGCAATTGCTTTCCAACCTTCTAATCTTCGTTTTAACCAGACTGTTTTTATGTGACAGGTGATCAATGTCTTCGGATTTCTTTGCTTGCAGCTGCAGTGGAACAAACACTCAGAAATCAGTAAGCCTCGGAAGTTTCTTGTAGGTGACTTTGTTGGTTCTTTGTCTAGCTTAGCCGAGACTTCCATCAAGTGGGTTGGATATCCATTTTGTGTAGACGTTGTAGGGTTTGGTAGCCAAATGTAAAGAGAACAATGGTTCTTGGTCTAAGTTTTCCCTACTGCACTACTCTTGTAATTGGGATACCATACAATGTTGCCTATGGGGTTCAACTCCCAGCATTTCTAATGAAATAAACGATGTGAACTGCTTCCAGGACTTGTTTTTCGTTTAAGATTTGGGGTTACGAACCCTAACAACTCGTAATACTATTAATGTTGATTTTTTTGAAATGATTCCCCGTTTTGTACTAGAATTCACAAATTATTGTCAAAATTTGTTGTCTTTGTTCTATCTATTCGATCGTCTGTGTTTTTAAAAGAGGATTGTTTATAAAAGGGCTAGGCCCAAGACTGAAATGAAAGTTTATATGCATTTGAAAGGCCATTATTTGTTTTAATTCTGGTTTAAAGTTTTGATAGAACAAAAAAGGGTATCGGTCATTTGACCAGTTCTTTAAACCCTACTAACACTGAGTATTAAGACTTTCTGAAAGATACAATTGTATGGAACTGTTTCGATTTCGTCGAGTTCAGTCATGTATAAATTGTTACGTTTAAAAATTAAGGTTTAAATGTTTGGAACTAGGTTTTCGAAACAAAAGGATAGAAGTCCGAAAGGGCCGAGTTCTCGAAAATGAAGTCTAAGGTTGGTGCAATGTTTAACCTAAACGTATGTTATTTTGTAGTTTTGGAACAATGGTCCGAGAATAGATTCTGTATAAACATAAAAGAGATATTATTTCTATAGTCTAAACAAATGAATGAAACGATTCAGAAGTCGATAGTAATGAACAATAGTTCTATTATGTTGATGATGGAAACAGTGCTTCACCGCTCTGTAATATTTATTATGTTTTTATGTTACAGTTATTTAAATTTCATAAATATTGCCGAAAGATTACTGTGCAGTTCAGTTACTAGATAATAATAATAGGATTGAAAAGAAAATGATAAGGGTATGGAAATAAAATAGGCATAGTACAGAATGAATAAAATTGTTGTTTAAGATATTTGAAAGTATATAAAACTAGTAAAAGACTATAAATATTATCTATCGAATACAAGGATTTAGGACCCTGGAACAGTTAAATCCTTAGATTTATTTTGTTACTGCAAAAGTAAGGATAAGGAATGTTTTGAAAATGAAAGTTGTTAAGTTTTTCTGAGTCTAGACATAAGATAATTTAAATTTGCAGAACCTGCCAGATAAGAGAAACCTCCAGAAAAATATAACAGTATTATTCTACTCAATCAATTCATATCATTTATCTATTTTAAATCTCCTTCCTTGTACTAGAGTACGGTACAGAAAATAGTACGTGGAAAAATACAATGAAGGCAATTATTCAATCATTTCACATTCTCATTCAGTCGTCTATAGATTCAAAATCAGAAAAAACAAACTTTTACTTCTACATCATCAATCTTTAACTAATGAATGTTAACCCAACATTTGTAGAAATAAATTATAGCAGTTCCAAAAATGAAATAACAAGTTGAACCTGTAACTGTAGATAGGGGGGACAAACACCCAAGGAGGCCTATTCCTCCCAACCTTCTCCAGAAGAAGCAGCCAATCTACTTGCCTACTTTGGACCCCCAATCCTGTTTACTGAACCACCAGGTAGAAGAACTCTGTGTAGAAGTAAGGCACTCAATTTGTATAACCAGCAATCAATAGAGACTTGCCAAAAACCTCAATCTCTGCACTCAGTAGTAAACAAGGAAGACTTACACCATGATAAAAAACATAGACTTCCCCTCATCGAATCTCTTCTGTGCATACAGCAGAACCACAAGGTAAGTTTCCTCATCGGGAAAAGTGATGAACCTCACTCCAAAATTCGATGGCTCTTAAAAAGATTGCCTAGGTCTTTAGTGGTCAGTTTTCAATAAATGAGACTCAAGCTCCAGTCCCATCTTTCAGGGCACAATGACCACAATTCATGGGAGTTGTCCCATACCAATAGCTAGTTACTTGCCTCATGATATTGCCACTTGTTCATTACCTTCTAACCTAGATTCCATTCCACCTAGTGGGTCAATAAACACTCTTTTAACAGTTCTCATTGGGTTAGTGTCTCCTATTTTATTTATTTAAATAATAATATTGTGCAATTACAGTCATCCTTGGACACTTGTCCAAATATAAAACTTTACAATAAAAGTTAAGATAATGTCTTCTTCAAACATAAAATGTTTACAGTAAAGGGGTATGTTACAGTCCCCCCTTTATTTACCTTGTTGCATCAAGCCATAAGAAACACTGCACCAGGGTCGGCTTTGGCTCTCTGCGTTGAGTGGATGATCACAACCCTTTCTCTCTAGACAGTAACAATGTTGTGTGTCTAAATGTTGCAGATACAAAATGGTAGGTCTCTCTTATGTCAGCTTCCATACTTGTCCTAAGTTCCATAATAGCCCATTACAATCATTATCATGGAAAGAGTTGTTGAGATGATGGGGTCTAGTACTATTGTAAAGGAACGCTACCACTCCATATGAGGAATTAACCTTTCAGAACAACGATCCACCTGAAGCAATAAATTGATGTAGGTGAGTTGTAGGTATCCCACCTTAGCATTGGTGTGGGAGATCAAGCGTGGTACAAGAGCCATATGTTCCTTCCATGGAGGAGGTGAAATCATGTGGAATTGTGGGAAACCTTGTGTCACATGCGGTTGTAAGATCATCGCAGGGAGGGGCTTAGGTTGGCACCCTATGTGGGGTTTGCATATCTTCAATTTCCAAAAGCTAACATTTCTCTCAAAGAGAGGAAGGGGTCACAACTTCCAACGTAGAACCAATCATTGGAGTGTGGGGCTTTGCACGATCCCACATTGGCTAAGCAGTAAACCACCATGTTGGTGGTTCTTCAGACATGCTGAGGTATGAGAGTATCAAATTGAGCAATCAGGGGTGAATCTATTTGAGCATGGCTTCAAGGTGCCATTTTGATGAAAATTTGGACAACTTCGTACCACACTGGATATTTTTAACTAGGTGTAATATGATTTTGGAATATCCTTCTAGGCTTAGAGTAGTCCAACCTTTCTCATAAGCAATCAACAATCCTCTGATATTTGCTTGGGTTTCAATTGCATTTTTCGAGTTGATTCCAATGTATTAGACGTAGGTCCAAAAAATGTTTCTCGGACTATTCCTAAAGATGCCACCCACTCTTGCTTCCCCAACATTTCCTTTGGATGGGCCATCAAAATCGAGTTTAACAAAGGGCGTTGTTGGTGGAGACCAGTGAGTGGGACTGATTAGAGTAGGATTTGATCTTGGGGCCTGGGAATTATTCACCCAAAACTTGATATTCCAAGATTGAAGAATGGGACGTTTCTGATCAGAGCAATTCAAGTCCAAGTTTCTTATTGAGTTGTTTCTTGAATAGAATTGGTGATTGTGAGCCAGAGGGATTCAAGTGGCATCGACTTATCTTTGAATATTTGATGGTTGTTCTTTCTAGACAGTTCAGAGAAGGAATCTGGGGAAGAGCTACCTGAATTTGTTGAGGAGAGAATCCTTGAAAGGGATAGGGTACCGTAGTTCTAGATTTTGATAAATAGAGTCTCAGCAACGGTCTGATTGTCTGAATATTTTGGATCCCTTATCCCATAAAGAAATAGCTAGAGGGAATTTGTTTAGAAGTGTGAAATTCTATGTCACAATAGATCTAAGACCTAAGTATACCTCATAGAGAAAGAATGATCATAAAAGTTGAATAAGAGTGAAAACTGTAGTAAAAAAGAGCAGAGAAATAAATATGCAGCAAAACTCAGATCGGAGCATAATAATTGCACATGATCCAATAATCAATATAATCAACAATGATGTTACAATGGGGAGAATTCGAATCACATAGGAGAATTTGAACCTCAATTGGTCTAGCATAGTATATTATCACCACTAGAGTGCTCCGGAAGACTCAAACGTAACTAAACTGAACCTAAACTCAGCTAACTGAAGTCACAATCAGTTAACTGACTAAGGAGGGTGCAATAGTGAGTTTGTCATGCATGTAAATAAAAAATGGGCACATGAGGCCATGATCAGTGGCATCGGGAGCTCTAACCCCCCACAAGAGTCAGCTAACTTAGGTGGACTGCACTGGAACACTCAGTTGGTTCCTATAAAATAGGGAACTGATTGAAGTGATCCTAAAATGATGCATGTTGTTACAACAAAATCTCGTCATCATGAGTTATGTTTCCTTTATATGCCTCGATTCCTAAAGTAATTGGGTTAAAACATCAAAAGGGAAGTTGTTGTTCATCCATTTAACATTATGTTGTCACTCCGACACACATTGATCTATGGAAAGGTGCGTTAGACTCAAGGTGACGCGCTCTACACCTTAGCAGAGTGCATCAATGGCGCATGATTCCCTTGCACAAGGTGTGTCGACCTCCCATTGGCGTGAGTTGCTCTTTTGCAAGGTGGGTCGTTGTTGTTTAAAAATGATAAAGGGAAGCTTCGAGCGACTTCTCGAAGCTTGGGTGGTGTGGAGACTTATCCCTGCATATCTGGGAAGGTGGCAGTTGACCCCCTTACCTAGTGGGATGATCCCTTAAGACTCTCCCCTAAATCCTCAACCTCTCTTATCCCTTTATCCCTATATATGTGAACCCCCTCTCCATTGTTAGGGGGGAAGGATAGAGTACCTATATGCTGGTGGAATTTCTCTAGGTGATCCTCTTCATCCATTAGGAGGCTAAGCATTTGATATTGGAGGCTAGGATTGTTGGAAGGAGGTTATGACGTCAAAGCATCGGTCGTAAGATCTCTCATTGTATTTCTTATTATTACATATAATGCAAATTCTTTCCATAAACTTGTTGTGTTGATAATGTTTAGGATTAACTTCTTTGATTGTTGATATAGATCAATTCACATTCATGTGCTTTCATTAATTGTTTGTTTCCACATGTATTGTCCGGTTTTGCAGCTAAAGATCTGAAGATCAAGACTTGGATCAGTGAGGAGAAAGGAACTGCACCCGTAAGGTAAGCCATCTCTTTCACCTATCTTGCATTTCAATTAATCTAGGAAAGGCATTTGTATTATGTATTGTTTTTGTTCTAGATCTAAACCATTCAGACTAGGGAGATCCATTTGAGTCCGCTCTTACAGATTGTCCGTAAACAAAATTGGAGACCATACTGGGGAGAGTAGTCCATGATTTTGATTTCATTGCATTTTGGTTTCTTTGATTTCTAGGCCAAATTAGCCTCTAGCCTCTAAGTTGCCTCGTCTTCTTGGATCTGACCATTAGGGAGTCTCTAGGCCATCTAGACTCTGTTTGGTATCTTTATTGAGCCTTCTATCTTTTTAATCTTTGAGAGTTTTTATTTTTGTTGTTTGGATCCCGCCCGACGCACCTGGGCAGTTCACAGCCTACGTCACTATAATTTTGATGCGTTTAGCCTTTTAGCAACCTGCGTCGCTGACGATGTTTGTCAGCTTGCATCCTGCATCGCTGATGTGGTTTCTCAGTGAACAGAGTGCGTCATTGGGACTCCCGACGCTCTGGTGCACCTTTTTAGGTCGTGTCGCCCTTCATTATTTGGTACACGGTACAAAAACTCCCAAAGTTGATTTTTGGCTTGGTTTTTTGAGTTTTCTGTGCTACCTTTCATTTCCACAAGAACTCCTAGGCACATCATACTTCATCCTTGGCTTATTATCTGAAGTTTAAGTACTGATTAGAGTCCTAGATAGTTAAGCGGGTGTTCCACTCGTAGTGGGAAATTTCAATCCCCCATGAGCACACTCAGTATTGGGACTCCTTATCAAGCCATCTGATCTGTTCAATATGACTTCTAAGCCCTCCAATATTTGATGGTTGTGATTTTGCTCAATTTTGTGTGTTTTTATGTGTTTTTGAGATTTGGGTGATTGCATTTTTTTCAAGAATTTCCAATTAATCAAAGTTTGCAGTAGCATGCATCCACTGATTTTCTGAATACAGTTTTAAAAGTGGTATAATTCTCAATATCTATGGGGTATATTAACTAGAAAATCAAAGTCATTATCTTCATTTCAAACTTCATTTCTTGGAATTGTTGTACAGAATTTTTATGCTTTGGAATGAGTGTTTAAAAAATATTTGAAAAGTTTAAAAAATTGTTATTCGCTTGCATTTTCTTGGTCTTGAAAAGTCATTGATCATTTCCATGAAAATTCTAAACATATCTTAACTTTCTCAAAGCATTTCAAAGATAGTGAAAATTCTTGCATTTTTTTATTTTCTTCCCACTTTTTTATTTCTATTTCGGAATTAGGAGTTATTGCATTCAAAAAATGGAAATTCATCTTTTAATTTTTCGTAGATTCGCTTAAATTGAAAATATAAAAAGAAAAAACATTTGGATTTGGTGTGTTATATTCATTTTTGTTGGATTATCAAAAAGAGTGCTTTTGAGTCTTTTTGGTTGATTTTGAAAGTATAGAGGTACTTGTTCATTTCATTATCGCAAACAAGAAATATTTCTCCTTACTGTAGCTAGTTTTCATTGAAGAGTAAAAGAAAAGACTTGCATTTTCATGTAGTTTATATTTGCATCTTTTTAAATTCCAAGTCTACACCTCATGCATCCACTTAACCGTCAAGATAAAATTTAACGGTAGCTTTGGTTAAAATTGTATAGAAACTTGTGTGTTAAGTTAGAGACATGTTCCGACGTCTTTAAGCGTGGCAGCTGTCATTATTTGCTTGCATTGCATCCCAAGGGCTTGTAGTTCTTCCACGTACCAATCGGTATATCGAACTACCTTTCACGTACCTTCGGGTATATAGAAAGGTACTTCACGTACTCGATAGTATATCGGAAGGCTCATGTCGTGCGGTTGTACATTAGACAACACTACTACGGATTTGAGCTCCCACGTACCTTGTGTATATCGAGAGACCCCATTAGGATTCCTGAAACCTTCTGAGTTAAATTTTGGCCCTCTTGGCATGGAAATACACCGATAACAGCACTCGGGGAGCTACTACGCAGTACTTCCAGGTATTTGGGTTATATAGTCAGGGGTACAGTCCTAATCCTCCCTGGTTAGTGCTCTAAAAATTGGTCTTATTATAATTGTTGGACCATGTAGTATATTGAGATTTGCGATGCCTTGATAATCCCATGAGGTTCCAGACCATTGAATCCCACCTACCACATTAGTTTGCTTGCATCTTTAGCTTGAGTAGATCTTGGAGTGTATTTTTTCTTTTTGTATAAAACTCTTAGGAGAAATTTTGTTTCACCCATTCTGGTTGCTCAACCTTGAAGAAGATCCTGCAAGATTTTAAACTTGCCACCTGAATATCCCCTTACTCAGGAGGATAAATCGGGAGCAATTATGGATCAACCTATAGCATCAGTGTCCCATGAAGAAGACACTAACTTAGAACCGGGAAACTATTCACCTCCCACAAACCCACCTATCAATGATCCTATGGGACCTTTGATTGTGGAACAACCTACTTCATATGCCATAACTTTTCATCATTCGATGGAAGGAAATTCCAGGGCTACGGACTGGATTTTCAGTCGGCCCCAGGAAGACCCAATATCAACAGCTTTTGGTCCAATTGCATCGTTTTTCAGACACTTCTTTAGGTCAATATGTTTCCTATTTTGGTTCACTTCCGATGGTGGAAACTCCACCTCGTCGATTCCCTCCATGGGTTCCCGAAGACGTCTTTCTCACACCAATTTACGATACTATGGAACGTTTACGAACGTTCGGTAATCAACTTAGACATCAGAGTTTCCCCCCTAGGTCTAATCCGGAAGTATCGATTTTTTAACAACATTCACCTATACATTCTTTTTCCTTTTCTTCGCCACGAATATCAACGCCAACCATGTCCACTTATGATCCAGGTCAACCGTCTTTCCCATTTAGTACTCCTCAAGACTATTTGACTGGATCTACACCTTATTCAACCCCAACCGCTAGAGGGAAACCTTCAGCTACTATTAACTACGTCACTGGAACACTACCTCCACCACCCCCACCTCAAAATTCGAGGGGAGGATATCATCTACATGTTAGTCAACAGTTGAGTGGGGGTCATCCCTTAGTTAGTAGTCAACCAATTGGTTTAGGTCAACCTACTATTAGTGGAAAACACACCCATGCAGGCCATATTCCAACAAGTGGTTATTTTTCAACTGTGGGTCAACCCCCAGTTAGTGGAAAAAACCTAACTGGAGGACATCATCCAGTTAGGGGACACGACATGAGCGGAGGAAATTCTTCACATATGAACTATAGTATGGTCAGAAATTATCTCCCAACCACGAGACAACCTACGTGGACACATCAAATGGGGGGTCCATCCAATTGGACCCAACCCCCATGGGGCCATACATATCCAGGAAATATTTTTGTTGGATTACCATATCCCGGAAACATGAACACCTCATGGGGGCATCATAATGTTCCACCAACTAGAGCTCCAGGTGGAGGACCACCCCCACCATCTGTCCCACCTCCTTGCCCACCACCTATCCCATCTCCACCACCTCCACCTAGAGGAACCCCATACGACGGTGGTGGACTCCCTCACTCTGGAGGAGGACCTCCTTCTATTCCACCTCCTAATCCAGGAGGCCCACCTCCATATGGCCAACCCTTTACGAGAGTATCTTATAATCAGTCGATTCACGGTCCTACTAGTACTCAAATGCCTTATCAATACTACTAGTATCTGTAGCCAAACCAAAAATTACCATTTCTGGCTACACTTGATCTGCTAGATTTTTCTCGTTTGACTAACGATCCCATTCAACATGGCATAAATTGGCCAATGATTCCTGTGAAGTTACCATCAGATATTCCGAAGTTTGATGGCAAGCCTCGTGAGGACCCTAAGAACCACATTATGATATATCATTTGTGGTGTTCTTCCAATTCCTTAATGGATGATTCCATCTGTCTGAGGTTATTTCAACGAACCCTTACTGGTACTACCACAAAGTGGTACATTGAGTTGCCACCACATTCCTTTGCTGATTTTCGATCTTTAGCTATGTCATTTTTTACCCACTTTCAGCTATCGATCAGCTACGAAACTGACACGTATCTTTTGACTTCACTCCATCAAACTACATCCACTCACATTTTTTATCATATTCATGAGTGGAGGAGGAGAAGATGTCTCATTAAATCTCCCATTCCGGATCAACTTCTTGCAGATTGGTTCACAAATCCACAACTACCCATCATAGATAAAGACATGGCTATGGGTGGGGCCGTTACAGAAGAACAAGCCATATCTTGTGCTCAATATTTAGACCTTTTATATGCCCAATCTGGCACCTCATATGAAATGATTCCTAATTCCCCCCACCCTACACATGATCCAACCAAACCACCTACAGGATCTCATCCCGACGACATTATTGGTTCCGTTCATACCCAGCTTGCTACACAATCCGGTGGATCACAGAACCATCATAGCTCGATTCCACCCTCGCACAGGATGGAAACAACACCAAACGATCACCCAGCCCTGCTTCCACTGAGGAAGTGAATTCAGTTCAATTTGCTTCACCTCAAAAATCTAGTGGAAAAAAGAACAGCAAAGGTAAATCTAAAAAGCCTTCTAACCAGCAGGAGCCAAATAATAATCCCGAAGACACCAAACAAAAGTGGAAGGTTAAATATCCTTGTTTACTGTCTGGTGATGATCACTTCACCAAATAATGCCCACATCGGGAGGAAGTGAAAAATTTTCTTAAGGGAAACCCCACACCCACATTTTTAACCGATCCCTTCCCCACACAACAGTAACAAATGGTTGCACAACAACCTTCTCAAGGAGAAGTGTCCACACCCGCTCATGTTATCATGATGCAGAGCGAAACAGTCAACTTGTCCACTAGGTAGTGAACATATGGATCTACTTGTGACAAGAAATCTAACGGAGGTAATACTGAAAAATACTCCCCATATACATCTAGAATTCCTTCACCTCAAGGTTCGCTCATCATCGAGAAACCTTTACCGGATTCAATATTGCATCCACCCAAGAGCATGATTAGAAAATCAATTTTCAATCCAAACGCTCGAGCTACTAAAAAATACAATATTGTAGAGGACCTAGCACAAGCTCCTTGTGCTATGTCGATGCTAGAAGTCTTACAAAACTGTCCCAATCAGCGTAAGACCCTATTATCCGCAATAGGAGCTTTAGATCATGATTCCTCCAACACCATCATGTTCAAGCTAGAGTATTTCAAGCCGAGGCTTTCCCACCAATTCGCATTTCAAATTGTTTCTAACGTTTCTGGGAAAAGCATCCATTGTACTGTCTTAGACGAGGGAGCATCTACCTCGATTATGTCGCTATCGTTCTGGCGAGCCATTGGCTCTCCCGAGTTGAACCATTCCCCCACCACATTGAAAGCATTTGATGGACGTGGATTTCAACCTCATGGGCTATTACAATATTTGGCCATCGATTTGGGAGGTAATATCGTTCTCATCAACGTGGAAGTCGTCGATGCCCTGTTGGATTATAACTTATTACTTGGTCGAAACTAGTTTTATGCCATGACTGCAGTTTCGTCATATGTCTTCTGCATCGTGCAATTTCCCCACCAAGGGAGAATTGCCACTATCGACAAATTAGATTTCTGTACACTTGAGACCACTAGTTATCCTGCATATAATGTCCCTCTTTTAGGCCACTCTACGCAGATATATGAGAGTGTGGGGGTAGGAGTCCATAAAGATTCATCCCTCATGGGATTCTTTCCAACACTAGATCCCCCTGCCCATGTTGCCATGGTGAACAGGATTTTGTCTACAATCCCATCGTCTTCCAACTCGACTGACCAATGGGTTGTGCTCGACCTTGATCATTTGGATCTAATTGGAGACGTGATGCCTCTCATCCCTGCGGAAGCTATTTATGAGGTCATCCAATCAACACCGGATCTACCAGATGTCCACTCTTTAGTGGCATCTACCTCAGGTTCTCTGCCATTACAGCGGACCTCATCCCTACCTGATCCTCTACTCCAGAATTTTCATTTCGACGAGTCAATCATGGAGATTATGAGTGTAGATGAACCCCCATGGGAAGAACTTCACCATCGATCGTCCTTCCTTCTGCCGTTAGATTTGGTAGAGAACGCTATTGAAACAATTGTTTCACCAGATGTCTTTCCTTACCCTCAATCCCCTATTCTTACATATGATACGGTAACCGAGGGAAATCTAGAAAACATCACGCCTACCTTTCCGATAGACATCTCGGTAAAACCTGGAGTCATGGAACACATTCGCATAGAACAAACTTGTTCTCCGGAAGAAGTCACCATTTTGACGACCTTGTTTAAACAATTCCGCGACATCTTTGCATGGAGCTACGAGGAAATGCCCAGGATTGATCCTACTATTTTCATGCATGAGATTCAAACATATCCTGACGCAAAATCTATCTGGCAAAAAATCTGTCATGTGCACCCTAGGAAAACTACGCCCATTAAAGCAGCGATAGAAAAGTTGTTGAAGGTTGGGTTCATTTATCTTGTTCCCTTAACAGATTAGGTCTCTAATGTCGTCTCAGTTACGAAAAAACAAGGAACCATCAAAGTTTGTGTTCATTACAGGGATCTTAATAAGGCTCGTCCCAAGGACAATTACCCTACCCGGTTTATCGACCAAATCATCGACAACTGTGCCGGGAGTTTCATCTTCTCATTTATGGATGGCTTTTCTAGCTATAATCAGATTGAGATCCATATTCCCGACCAACATAAGACTGCTTCCATCTTCCCATGGGGTACGTTTGCATACCGCAAACTCCCCTTTGGTATTAAAAGTGTTGGTGCTACATTCCAGCGGGCTATGTCGTATGCTTTCCACGATGTGAAGGATTTTGTGGAACCTTAGCTAGACGATCTTCCTGCTCATTCGAATCGTCGTGACTTCTACATCGATCATACGACGACTGTATTCCTTAGGTGTCGGCTGTTTAATATCCGTTTAAATCCTCATAAGTGCATTTTTTGTGTCGAGTCTCAATGCCTCTTAGGCTTCATCATTTCCAAAGATGGGATTCGCATCGATCCCCTCAAGGTGGAGGCCATTGTTTCCCTACCACCACCTACAGATATTACAAAACTTCAAAGTTTGCAGGGGAAGGAAAACTACCTGCGGCGTTTTGTGTGCAATTTCACAGAGAAAACATAGGGATATATGCAGTTGTTGAAGAAGGACATCCCATTCATTTGGGATGATTACGCTAAAAAATCCTTTGAAAATATTAAACATGCCATCACTCATGTACCCGTGTTACAACCGTCGGATTACATCCTTTATCTTGCTGCTTCTGCTTCCACTATTGCTATGGTTTTAGTACAGGAATATAGCGACACCCAAGAGCATGTGATATATTACCTTAGTAAGGGTCTCATTGAATCTAAAATGCAGTATTCACATGTAGAGAAGCTAGCTCTCACGGCAGTCATTTCCATTCAGAAGTTCCGCCACTACATCCTCCTCCGCACTACCACTATTATCGCCGACTCTAACCCCATCTACCACATTCTCACGTGCCAGGTACTAGGGGGGAAATACTCGCGTTGGATTGTGATTCTACAAGAATTTGATCTCCATTTTGAGAAGGCTAAATCAAATAAATCTTTGGTTTTCGTGGAAATTATTTGCGATCTTCCTCGTACTGATCAGGAAGCTGATACCATGGAATATCTCCCCGATGAGCCCTTGTTTCTCATTAGTACTTCTGACTTGTGGTATGGAGACATCACATTGTATTCTCAAACCCAACGATTCGATCCTCAATTATCTCGTGATGAACGTCGTCGTGTTCATCACCACGAAAAATATTACCTCATCATTGGTGATACATTATATCGTCGTGGTATCGATTCCATTCTCCGACGCTACTTAACTCATGAGGAAGCCGAGCATGTTTTGAATGATTTCCACTCGGGGGCATGTGGCGGTCATCTTATTGGGATGGCTACAATCCAGAAAATTTTACGCGCTAGATACTATTGGCCTTCCATCTTCAAATATTGTATCGAAGCAGTCAAGAAGTGTCCTCCTTGCCAACTTTTTCATTATAAAAAGTGCTCACACCTGACCCCGTTACATCCAGTTATTGTCATCGGCCCCTTTTCCAAATGGGGCATAGACTTTATGCATTGTAAGCCTACCTCGTCCGGGGGGCATGGTTATGCCATCGTCGTCGTTGACTACTTTACCAAGTGGGCCAAGGCCATGCCTACATACAAAGAAGACGAAGAAACTGTCGCACTCTTTATGTTCAAACATATCATTGTGAGATTCGGAATTCCTCAAGCCATCGTCACTGATCATGGATCACGTTTCAAAACAAGATGGTGGATGAACTAAGTGCCAGATTGGGTTTTCAGAATGAAAACTCAACTCCCTACTACCCTCAATCAAATGGACAAGTAGAGGCCATTAACAAGCTCTTAAAAACCATGATTCAACGTATGGTAGGAACACACAAGTCCAACTGGCATGTTATGATTTTTTCATCCCTATGGGCGTATAGGACTTCTGTTAAGACTGCCACTGGTTTCACACCTTTCCAGTTGGTCTATGGAATAGAGACAGTACTACCTATCGAGTGCGAGATTCCATCACTAAAACTTGTTGTCTAAATTTTACCGAACACCACTGCTAAGGAAGAACGATTTCTATACTTGGCAAAACTCAACGAAACCCGTCATGATGCAACTCTGTCTAATGAAGCACATAAGAAACGCATCAAGGCCTAGTACAATAAATCAATGAAACCTCGTATCTTTAATGAGGGTGATTTGGTCCTTACTTATGACCAAAAACAATATAAGCTCGGGGCAGGAAAATTTGAGTCCATGTGGCATGGTCCATATGTGATAAAACGTGTTTTGGAAAAGGGAGCCTATGAACTAGAAGATTATGACGGGATATATTTGGGGGAGCCTCGCAATGGGCTCCACATAAAGCGGTACTATGCAGAAATATTTATGCATTATTAGTTTGTATATATTGTACATGATGTGTGTTGTTGTTTGGTGTGACACTTTTATTTAGTGTGTTAGGATCTCATCATTGCGCTTATACCATGTTCGGTCTGGATGTGCAGATGGAAACTTGCTTTGGATTCGCAGACAGTGCTAGCCGGCACACCCGCAACCTCGCTTCGGCGGCATGGGTACTCTATTACCCCGTCGATGAGCTTATTAGTTCAGGAGGAACTTGCCTAGGTTTTTCAACCAACAATGCCGCCAAGTATCATGCAGTGATTAGATTATTGACCAACGCTTTTTACTTGGGTGTGGACCACCTTGTTATCTATCTCGATTCACAATTAGTGGTCTCTCATTTGAATCGTGTCTATGCTCTCTGCGACCCCACATTACTCTGTCTATTCTGAAGAGTACGCTTCTTGGAAAGGTCCTTTGAATCCATTCAATACCTACATATTCCGAGAAACATGAACGCAGTAATTGATTCCCTAGCTAATTTCATTTTAGATTGGTACATTGCACATTCATAAACATTTTTATTAAAAAGATGCATAAAATGACATAACATGTAATCTAACCATAATGTATAAGCCAACAGCCATGAAAATCTCAAAATCATAATATGAAACACAGTGTATAAAACTGCTAGATAGTGTTTTTGTATATTTATCATCATGTCCGGTAAAATACAAAAAATGGTATTGATACAGAAACCTGAAGCTCATAAGGTTTCAATGGAGTCTATCTACAAAATCTGAAGCCTATGGACTTCAATACATACATCATACATAATAGCTATCCCTGTGGATTCTCATGATAACATATAATAGCCCGAGTTACTCGATGGAGCAGCCATCCAAAGCGCCCTAAAACCCCAATTGTATGACACTGGTAATGCCGAGGTAAGTCATCAATGGATATGTCCGGAATATCCAACATTAATCTCTAGAGGTTCTCCTCCAGCTCGCCTAACTCCTCTGATGCATCCTGCTGAGCAGTTTCCATCTCTCGTACCACCCCTTTCCTCTCGATAAGAGAGGAACCTACTGGTCGAGCTGGGCCAACATTTGCATGAAACATGTGTGAACTATTAGTACTACCCCAAAAAATTAAAAAACCATGAAATACATAAAAACAACAAGAGTTTCGTTCTTACCAAGATCTCCCCACTGATCCCCCTCTGGAAGAGCTAGGTCCGGGTATCCCCTAAAATCAGTACCTACATACGCATAATCCTCAATCATGAGGATTTTCCTGCAGAACCACCTGAAGAAGGTGGTCCCATAACTGATAATAGGTCCTCCACCTCCGTGGCGGGCCATGACCTCCAACCATCGAACCATATGAAGATTTTGCGAATCGATATCAACCAACTCTACCTGTGGTCTCAACAGTGGAACTCACTCTAGGAAGAATGAGACCATAATGATTCCATATCAGAACTGCTTCATCTCACCCCTATGGCACTTGGTGAGTTGATCCTTTAGTTTTGTGAGGAATCCCTCACACCAATTGAAACCCGTCAGTTCCATACACTCGATGGCATATCACATGTGGGCCTTGGTGGCCTGATGAGAAGCCCAGTTGCCCAGCACTCGATATATGGTAAAGAGCACAGTCCTCAGGGGTCGATCTCTTATGTTCTTGATGGGAATTTTCCCAGCAAGCATCTGTGTCCTTGGTGTACAAAACTATTCCACCAATCTCTCTATTGACTGATCACTACCATGTGGCCCAGATAGTGAAACTGGGGATCCCCGCCTGGATAACCCCGTCAGGAAATAAATATCTTCCACATCCAAGGTGAGGATGTGGGAACCTACTCGCAAATGTTGCTGATCTGGATCCCATAGCCTGATCAGGTAATCTAGTAATTGTACTTAGGCCCTCATGCCTTGTACATGGAATAATTTCAAGAGTCCACATCCTTGCAAAGCATTCATTGAATGTGGATCATTTTCCTCTTGGGAATATTCGATTTCGTGCTCTCTTTCTTTCCACTAGACCATGGTATTGGTTGAAACTTGCATAAACATCAATTAAACAAATATTAGAATCCTTTCATGGATTTGGTTTGGATTATTTTGGCCCCAATTATTAATTTTGATTATGGATCTGCACCGACGCACCCCGCTTTTGAGGATAGTGTGTCGAAGACGCACTTTCCCCATGGATAAAGCACGTAAGAACCCTCTCGACGCACTTCCTAAAGGGGAAAGTGCGTCGCCCAGGGCATGCGCAATCCCCTTCTTTTTTAGTCCAAAAAACCCCAAAAATGATAATTAAATAAAAAAATAATCCATTGAAAAGGTAAAGAGCAGGGTTAAGGCCTAGCTGTGACTAACGAGGCATGAAATAGCTGACCGTAGCGTCTGCAATCAACATTGGAAAAATGAAATCCAAAGAGGTGTTTTCACTATTCCAACTTGGTAAAAAACAACTGGTAAATATTTCTTTACTATTTGACTTTTTATATAAAAGAAATGGAATATTCATTTTTAAAAATTTATTTTATAGGTTTTTTACTATAGTGGGTGACCTTTTTGCATTTTAACACCTTATTATGAATTCTAACTTAGTTTTTGGAGTTCGCAGATGAAGTAAAGTGGTGTGACTTTATTGGAAACTATCGTAGACGTTTCATACTCTTTATCAAGTGTGAACGAGTCTTCGAGTGTTTTTTATGCTATCATGACCCTCGTTAAAATCAAGTATTAATGGCATCAAGCTCACTTTTTGTTCTTTCTCGTGCTCGTAAAACTATGAGAATAAGTTACCGAGTTACATTTTATCACTTTTCGGGCTCGTAAAACTCCCACGAAAAAGGAACCCCTTGGAGTTTCTCTTTAATCTCTTTTCAAACTCCCTAAATAGGAAAATATTGACAAGCGAACTTGATTCTTTCACGCTTGTAAAAGTATTTGAAAGGTCGTCTTTCTAGTGATAGTTTACCCCTTTTTCGGACCAGGAGGACTATTTACGAAAAAGGAGCACTCCAGTTAATCATGACTAGAAGATTTCTCTCTCATGTTGTGTTATCCTTTTTTGGATGAGGAGACTAACATTTACGAAAAAGAACCATTTGGAGTCTTCTTTAGTTCTTTTCAGACTCTCTACATATGAAATGGCCTTGATTTTTCCTTCTCTGGACTCGTTAAAATCTGACATTGAAGGGCCCTTATTTGGACGAACCCCTCCTATTTCATGTTTGTAAAACATATGAGATCGGACTCATCCGGAGGATGAGCTATACCAAGCATCTGTTACCCTCCTCAAGCTCGTTAAAAGACAAAAGAGGTACTCATCAATCATGATGGGGATAAGGAAAGAGTTTATGTTTCATTGTAATTATGGCAGTACTTAGTCACTCTTGAACATGGCACTTGTTTGCATATGCATTCAAACACTTGGATAATATGCTTGTCTTCGAGTCCCACCAATTCCGTGAGTCGCTCCACTCCTTTGAGTCATCCAAAGAATGCTTCCACCATCATTTGTATTAGGGGTCAGTGTTATTCTCATCGTTTCAATGCCGCCAAGTCATGCCATTCCCATGTTCAAGAGAGGTCTATTCATTTAGTCAATCTCTGCAGTCATTGTACCTTCTTTCATGTCGGTCACTCTTGAGTCAATCGCAAGTGTCACTCTAGAGTCTAATCCACTGCAAAACATATTTGATTGTGTTTTGTGTCGATGATGGGGGAAACATCATGGCCCTCTTTCAATGGATTTATCCTTTTCGACTTCAACACATCATCCAAGGATTAAATCTAGATACCAATCGAGTACCTTGGGCTTGCATGCCTTAATGGAAAGTTACCTCGCTTTCAACAATAAGTTCACAACATTGACTTCTGATTGGAATATTCCACTGAGTGTTCAACCTTAACTCATTGATTCACATTCAGTGGTATGCACTATGATACCTTGGGGATCATTGAAATCAATGTTGATTTCCCTCGTGCTTGTTAATGATATACATCAATAACCGGTAATCAAGTGGTTTCTACCATGTTCAACTTCAGAACATTGTAATCACATGGTTAGATTCGTATCATTGCGGGTTCGACTTGAAGACCTTGGTTAAGTCATGTATCTCACCCAGGTTGCATTGGATATTTTTTGAGTTATATTACACGGATCCACTTTGTATTGGTCGTGGTTGTGTTATCATCTCATCATGGATCTACGATTGTGTCTAGTATCCATGATTGTGTTCAGTCAGTATTTACTATTATGGATCTACAATGTATTGGTCATAAGCCATATTATGAGTCAGTTTGAGACATGTATCTCAGAGTCAGTTGTACTGCAGGAGGTATTTGTTTGTCATTCCAACCAACAACCCTTACCTCGATTTTTTCCCTATTGCAAACCATTTCACCTACCTTATTTTTCCATCTTCATGCTTTGGGGGGGATTCTGTTACACCAAAATCTCGTCATCATGAGTTGTGTGTCCTTTATATGCCTTGATTCCTAAAGTACTTGGGTTAAAACATCAAAATGGAATTTGTTCATCCCTTTATCCTTATATTGACACCCCAATGTGCCCTGATCTCTGGCAAGGTGCATCAGACTCAAGGTGACGCACTCTACACCTTAGCGAAGTGTGTCGGTGGCGGATGATTCCCTTGGACAAGGTGCATCGACCTCCCATTGGCGTGAGTTTCTCTTTTGCAAGGTGCGTCATTGTTGGTTAAAAATGATAAAGGGAAGGTTCAATCGACTTATCTAAGTTTGGGTGGCATGGAGACTTATCCCTACATATCTGGGAAGGTGGCAGTTGAACCCCTTACCTAGTGGGATGATCCCTTAAGCCTCTCCCCTACATCCTCAATCTCTCTTATCCTTTTATCCCTATATATATGAACCCCCTCTCCATTCTTAGGGGGGAATGATAAAGTACCTATATGCCGATGGAATTTCTCTAGGTGATACTCTTCATCCATTAGGAGGCTAAACATTTGATCTTGGAGGCCAGGATTGTTGGAAGGAGGTTATGACGTCAAAGCATCGGTCGTAACATATCTCTCATTGTACTTCTTATTATTACATCTAATGCAAATTCTTTCCATAAACTTGTTGTGTTGATAATGTTTAGGATTAACTTATTTGATTGTTGATCTAGATCAATTCACATTCATGTGCTTTCATTACTTGTTTGTTTCCACATGTATTGTCTGGTTTTGCACCTAAAGATATGAAGATCAGGACTTGGATCAATGAGGAGAAAGGAACCACACCCGTAAGGTAAGCCATCTATTTCACTTTATCTTGCATTTCAATTGATCTAGGAAAGGCATTTGTATTATGTATTTTTTTTGTTTTATATTTGAACCATTCAGACTAGGGAGATCCGTTTGAGTCCTCCCTTACAAATTGTCCGTAAACACAAGCAGAGCTTAGAAGGTGGTAGATGGATCCTGGATGACATCTGCACACCACTAGGGGGGAAATGACATCATCAACAACTAGGAAAAATAAATAATGCTAGGTAGGACAAGGATGGAGTATTAAAATATCCTAACACCCCCCCTTAATCCATACTTTTGCATCCTGGGACCTGGTTATTAATACCAAAGGTCACCCATGTAATCAAATAAATGATAAAAATAAAGAACTGTCCATGAACCAAGGAAATGGGGAAAAAACTCATGGGAAAAATTCCCCCCCCCTAAAAATAACAACAGTAGGGAACTCAAATAACCTGCATACTAAGAAGAGAAGGAAAAAACTTTCCTCAGTGAAAGCCTTTGCAAAAATATTGGCAAGATGCTCCTATGTAGGATAGCAATGCAGGTGCTAGATCTGGATCTGCTCCTCTGATGAACCCTTATTGCTACTGGAGCGAATGGCTCATTGTGGTCCAAATCATGAACCTTTGAGTGCCTCTTGGAAGACAACCAAGATTTTTGCTTGGTTGTAGATCCCCCATGGAAAGTCTCTCCAAGAGATTGTGGATCAAACCCCACCGTCATGTAGCACCTCCCCGAGAGAAGTGGATCTGCATGACATAGTGCAATTTTTACTTAATACTGATCTCTTGTGGTTCTATGGTTAGATGGATCCCCAACTGTGTTCCCAGTAGAATTCATATTCCTTAGAGGCATGGTTTGCAAACCCTTTCACTATAATATTTCCAGTATAGATCTCTGCAATCTCAACTGTTTCAGGACCAAATACCACTTTCTTTGGTGAACCTATGTGAGTCATCTGATATACAGACAACAAATTTGATGACAAAGAAGGCACAAATATAACATTTTTGAACTTACCGTGCTCCATATGGATTGTGCCCTTCCCTTCAGTAGAGATCTGAGAGTTGTCTCCCATGTAAATAATCGGAACATCTTTGAGATCTAGAGAAGAAAATGATTCTTTGGAGGCAACCATGTGGTTGGAGGCTCTTGAATCTATGAGGAGGGCTTGTGATTTTGAAAATACAGCCTTTAGTGCATGGAATCTCTCATGACCATCAGACTCACTTCCAGAATCAGTCTCTCTTGCACCTTTTGGGAGGGCAACGTTGTGTTATTCAAGAAGCTTGGTCATCTGATCTATCTTCTTCTGCATGAAAGATCTCTCTGGGTGGTTTCCTTTCTTGCAATAGGAACACTTGGATTTCTCAAATTCTTTTTGTTTGTCCTTCTTGGAGATGGAGGATCCTTCCGATGGACTTGAATTGGCATTCTGCTTGGGTTCAGATGGTCTCTTATCCTTTCCTTTATGCTTCCCTTCCCCATTCGCCCTTTTTGCTTCTCCAACCAAAAGAGATTGATTTCTGGAGGCCATCAAGGCGCCCATATGGATCAACTTATCTTGTTCTTGGATGAGAGATTTGGTGAAAATATCAAAGGAGGGCATCTTCCAACTAGGGATTGACATTCGCCCATAATGGAAGGTAGAGACAAAGATGGAGAAATTAGGACCTAGATTGCTCAGAATGGATAGCACCAACTGTTCATCCTTCTTCTCAATGCCACACTAATTGCATTGCATAACCAGATATTTGAATTTTGAAAAGAATTGTTGGATGGTCTCGAAAATGTTGGGTTGAAGATAAATCAACTCATTTTCCAAAATATGGCCTCTTAGCTAATCTTGTTTTCCGAAGAGGGTCTCTAAATTCAACCATAACTCTCTTGGAGTCTTCAATCCTTCAATGTGGAAGAGTAGATCTCTGGGAATATGAATACACATGAAATCAAAAGCTTCATCCAATCTATTCAGATACTTGGTTTTCTCCACAGCTGATTGTGGTTCGGGATCCTTCCCCATTGTCACCTTGTACAGTGATTTGTTGCACAATACCATCTGCATATCATCCCTCCAATCAAGGTAATTGAAGGGTGTCAGGATCCTGGGAGAGAGAGGAGAGTTCGAATTGTCCATTACAACTGCTGGAGTGAATACAAGGTGAAACTATTGCTACTGCAACAAACTGCTGCAACTACTGCAACTGGTGCTGCACTAAAAAAAATTGAATAACCTGCAAAAAACTCTCAATAATGGAGGTAGACTACTAGTGAGCACTACTTTAGGATAGTAGGAACCAGGATTTGCTGTGGAAATCTAGAGGCTTTTGGTGCACTGCCAGAAGTAGTTTCTCAACCTATTCGCTCAATGGCTCTGATACCATGTGAAATTCTATTTCACAACATATCTAAGACCTGAATATACCTCACAGAGAAAGAATGAGCATAAAAGTTGAATAAGAGTGAAAAATGCAGTAAAAAAGAGCAGAGAAATAATTATGCAGCAGAACTCATATAGGAGCAAAATAATTGCACATGATCCAATAATCAATATAATCAACAATGATGTTGCAATGGAGAGAATTCGGATCAGACAGGAGAATTCGAACCTCAGTTGGTATCGCATAGGGATTATCAACACTGGAGTGCTCTAGAAGACTCAAACTCAACTGAACTGAACCTAAACTCAGCTAACTGAAGTCACAATAAGTTAACTGACTAAGGAGGGAGCAATAGTGAGTTTGTCATGCATGTCAATCATAAATGGGCGCATGAGGCCACAATCAGTGGCATCCGGAGCTCTAACCCCCCACAAGAGTCAGCTAACTCAGGTGGACTACACTGGAACATTTAGTTGGTTCCTATAAAATAGGGGACTGACTGAAGTGATCCTAAAATGATACATGAAGGGATTTGAAGGTGGTAGATGGATCCTGGATGACATCTGCACACCACTAAGGGGGAAATGACATCATCAACAACTACAAAAAATAAATAATGCTAGGTAGGACAAGGATAGAGTATTAAAATATCCTAACAAGAAGATGGTTTGAGGTCTCCTGATTAGCTTGGCACATCACATAGATTGATGGGCCTGGGAATCCCCTCTTTAGAAGATAGTCCCAAGTTAGAAGACGACCTTCCGCAATTAGCCAAAGACAAGTTGATATTTTAGGCCATAGGCTTGAGGTCCAAATTTTGGTCCATATGACGTCATGTTGTAGGTAATTATGACCTGCAAGAAGGGAGTAAGCATCCTTAATAGTTAAACCACCCTTCGATTGATATCCCCGTCTGAGCTTGTCTTATTGTTCAAATATTTTAATGTCACTGGTTTGCATATTAGAGAATAAGTCATTCCATTCTTCCATATTGGAAGCTCTTAGCCAATGGTTTATCAATTTCCATTGTAACAAATCGAAATTTGGAATATTGGGACCTTAGTATCGTTTGAATGTAGTGATTTTTTTATTGATTAACATCTTGCATTTGTTGAACATCCTAAGAAGAGAGGATTGGAAGGAGTTGTTTCAAGCTATCTTCCCAAAAGACAGTTGACCTTCCATCCATTATCTCCCAAAAGTTGTGAGTTTTGATCAGGTCCTGTTAGCATTAGGAAAATTTTGAGGTAAAAAATGGGCCTCAAAACAAAAAATGTACTATCAAAATCAACTTTAAAATAACCAATCACATTTTAGAGGATGACATCATCTATACTAGTTGAGGTGGCATTGTTTGAGTTAAAGGTGTTTATTTGTCAAATTCTAAATAGGGAATAAAAACCCATAGATAACCATATCAATGTTGTAAGTAAAGTACTCATAATGAAAATAGTACTTATAAATTACTTTTGAATATAATATAAATGTACTAAAATACTCTTAAAGTACTTAAAAAGAAAGATGCTCTCTATATTTCAATATAAAATGAATTACAAATACCAAAATCATAAATACTTTATTCAAAATCAAATCTGTAATTACTTTTCAATGTACATGATATATACTTTTAAATAATAAATTATAAATATAAAAAACATTGAAATCTCTTCAAAATCAAAATCATCTAAATATTTTTCAATATAAAATATATAATTTATACTTTATAATATATATATTAAATATTATAATACGTATATTTATATATTTAATGTTTTTTATAATATATAATTTATACTTTTAAATAATAAATTAAAAATATTAAAAAAAAAACATTGAAACATGTGTAAATACTTTTCAATATAGAATATATTATTTTAAATATTTACTCCTTATTTAATGAATACATAACATTTAATTTAAAAATCCATAATTGTTATGTTAAATGAGAAGTAAATCCATTAAATTAATATTTAAAACAACTACATATTATATTAATTTATTAAATTTTTAAATTATATTTAATTAATAATACATAGGTATATATGCAATGGAATACTTGTTATGGGATTATTGATTCCTATTAAATACTTGTACTTGTTATGGGATCATTGATTCCTATTAAATCCTTTATGTTATTGAATTAAATAAAATAAATGAAATTTATTGATTGTTAAATGAATATTTTAAAAATACTTAATTTTATTAACTATATTTAAATAATGCAGATATTTATATAAATAGATGTTTAATATATTTAAAAATATTAATAATAATATAAATAAATAATTAAGTTAGATTTATAAAAAAATATAAATATGATTTATATGAATATATGATTGAGTTTTATTTTTAATGAGCAAGTTAGATTTATATAATAAATATATACTCTTAAAAAATGATAATTTATTCATATAAATTTACTTTATGTTTAAAATTCAAAATTATAAATATATAGTTTTATAAATATATTTTGAATATTGAATAAATTATATTTCAAAATTCAGACTTATAAGTACATTACTTTATAAGTACATTCATCATATTATATTTAAAAGCAATTCATGTATTTAAAAGTACTTTTACTTTTAGTCACATCAAATAAGTTTTTTTAATTGTTTTTATTTTAGACATATTTTCAATCTAATTTAACCATAGTTACATTGGTTGTAGTGTAAAAGTTGAGTTGTAAATATACCTCCCCACAAAATCCCCAACTCATAATATTTTATTATATCTCTCAGGAGGCCCATTTTAGACCTCAAAATTCCCCTAATGACCCACGCCGCATTGTAGATGAGGGAGTCGCTCATATCCTCATCTAGATGAATGAGATTTTGATGAGGGATGTTTGGAGTGTACTCCTGCTTCCATAATCTGGTCCACTAGTTGTTGCTATCAGTAAGGTTGTGCCACCAAATTTTTGCCGCAAAAGCTTGATTGAGTGTCTCCAGGTCTCGAAGGCCTAGTCCCTTGGTTAATTTTGGGGTGCAAAGAAAAGATCATCCCACCAGAGGCCACTTTCTTTTCCCGATAGCCGCTCCCCAAAGGAAGGAGTATTTTAGGTTTTGAATGGATTTAAGAATGTATTTAGGGGATGGCGTGACAAAAAAGTGTATAAATGCATTGCTTGCAAGGCTAATTTGAGAAGGACAAGGTGGCTTGCTAAATTTAGAGCTCGGAAGGTCGAGTTGGATATTTTTTTCTCTAGTTTATCCAAGAGGTCCTTCCATGTTGCATTCTTGATCAATGTGTCTACTAAGGGGGCTCCTAAATATTTGGATGGGGGATCCCTATCGAAATCCCAAGGCTTGAGTAATGCTCCTTTGCACAATCAAATTTGTGTTAAAGAAAAAAAAATGAAGATTTGGATAAGTTAATGATAGTACCTGAAGGCTCACCAAAGAGATTTAAAATTTGAAGGAACTCCCTAGCTTCCCGAATGGGAGGTTTTACCATCATCATGGTTTCATCCAAAAAATGGAGATGAGAGAGCGGGGCCAAATCATCATGGAGCTTAAGACCTTTGAGGTCTCCGGAAGTAGTTACATCTTTGATAGAGCGACCAAGGCCTTCTGCCATAATGACAAAGAGAAAGGGAGAAGGGGGTCTCTCTGTTAGATGCCTCTGGAAGGAGAAAAGGAAGTGGAAGGAGAGCCATTAACCAATATAGAGAAGAAGTCGGAAGAGGTTAAGGGCATAATACAATTAGTCTAAGTTTCAGAAAAAAACATATTCTAGGAAGACTTGCTCGATGAACTGCTAGCTAATTTTGTCAAAGGATTTAGACATGTAAATTTTAATAAGCATACCAGGATATTTGATAGATTTCATAGAATGAATGGCTTCATGGGCCGTGATGATTCCATCAAGCATTTTTCGACCTTCAACATCCCCTAATTTATCTTGAGAGATAAGGGAGGGTAAGAGAGGTTTGAGGTGATTCATAATGAATTTGGTAATGATTTTATAGATAAAATTATAGAGGGAAATGGGTCTGAAATTAGAGAGGTCCACAGTCTGATCAGTTTTGGGAATTAAGTTAAAGAAAGTGGCATTGAGGGCAAGAAGGATAGAACCAACAACATGGGAGGCCTCAACGACTTTTAATACATGAGTTTTAACCATGTTCCAACAAGCACGAAAAAGGTCAATTGTGAATCCATCGGGTCCTAGGGACTTGCCTGAAGGCATTTCAAAGAAGGCTTGCACAACCTGTTCCATTGTAATTTCTATGAGAAGGAGAATATTTTGATTATGGGTGACCAAGGAGGGAATGTTTTGAGTTATTTGACAGGTAGCCAGAAGTCTATTCAAAGAAGGTTCAACAAGGAGGTTTTTGTAGAAGTTAAGTAATTCATGTTTTGTATCTTCATGCTTCTCAAGATGAAATCCCTGTGCATTTTTAAGATAGACAATATGATTGCGTTGTCACCTATGAACCATTGAATTATGAAAGAATTTTGTTCTTTTCCCCATCCTTGATCCAGTTGGCTTGATATTTTTGCTTCCAAAGAGTCTCCTCCTGTTGGTCACGAGTTTGGAGTTGACTATTGATGTTCTCCTCTAGCCTCTTGTACTTATCTATGTAACCTTCCTGAATGATTTTGCTTTGGAGGTTCATCATTTCTTCCTCCAAAACTTGTTTATTCTTCAAAATATTTTCCACCACTTTTTTGTTCCATGTTTTGAGTTTGAATTTCAGGTTTTTGAGCCGCTGTTGGAATCTGTACATGATGGTTCCCTTAGTTGTGTTCGCCTCTTGCCACTATCGATCAATATTTTCTTTAAAATCATGGTGATTGAGCCATAATTTCTCAAATACAAATGGACAGAAGGAGGGGGGCCTCAAGTGTCTATGAGCATGCATATGGGCCAGTGATTCTATCCCGTTGCAAGAAGGATTATGGTTGCAAAATTGAAGTTGTCACTAATTAGGGGCGAGTGACATGGAATCTATCAAGTCTGGAGACAATTTGATGTTTCCCTACATGTCTATTGTTCCAAGTGTGAATTCCATTAACTGTAATTATTTCATTTAGTTTAGAATCCTGTATAATGGCTTGGAAGGCTAAACCATCTCGATCCATGCATTGTATGCCTCCCTTTTTTTCCTAAATATTAGTTATCATATTGAATTCTCCGCCTAGAATCCAATTTTGATGGGTGAGAATTCAATCGAGGCTTGCTAGGTATTGAAAAAGGGCAATTTTTTTTATATAGGGGTTGGAGTCCATAGGCATTGGTAATGACCCTTGAATGATCAGTGCCTAGGAGATGATAGTGACCTATTAAGGTGTTGCAATTAGAGAAGTTGTCTTCAAACTTGAGGGTGTTGGGATTCCAAATTAGAGACATGCCTCCTCCATTTCCTTGAGCATCCACCGCTATTACTTCAGCATATTTCCAATACCTAGTGAGAATCTGCTGAAGGGTTTCCCCAATGCATTTCATTTCTTGAAGCATCAGTAGATCTGGATGGTTCTGCTTGATTAGTTTTCGGAGGATTATGTGTATGGAGGTACTATTAATTTCGTTGATGTTGTATGATATAACCTTCATAATTAAATTTATAGATAGGAGTGTAGATCATCGTAATCATATTAGTTTGCCCAGAGTTAATTAGAAGATCCCCTACTTCCTTGATTAACAGTCTTGTGGTTTTGCATCCCCTTATTTTATCTTCCTACTGAATTTTTTGGGCTTCTTTTCTTTTAAGAATATGGACTCCCAAACGGTTGTTGTTGGGTTGTTTAACTATTTAGTAGGAAACATTGAGGAGGGAAAGTTGCTCGACTGGTAAAGATTGAAATTACTTGTGAGAGCATGATGTCGTTACTGCTTCCAAGTTGAGTTCATCGATTTCCATGTATTCCCCTTCCTCCAAGACTTCCTACTCCATGAGATCAAGAATAATTTCCTCATTTTGAGACGGCAAAGGGGGATCATTAGAAGAGGAGAGATCTATCACAAGGATTAGGACATGAATGCCACTGTAGTAAAAGGGGGGAGCTGGTTCTCAATGGTCGGGCTACTGGGATCAGGGTGGGGTTGGTCTTCTAGTTGATCTTGTTGAGAAAGAAGCTCTAAACTGTTCTTGGTTAAAGGGGTTGAAGGGTTTGGAGGTGGGGGATTGCAGCAACCTAAGCGACGCATCCATCCTACTTTATCAAAGCCTTCTTCATCAATTTTCCTTGATTCAGATGGTGCTTCGAGCTAGGATTTGAGGGGGCATTCATGAAATAAGTGCCCATATTCATGTCACTTACGATAGTGAAAAGGTATGTGCTCATAGTCTATGGTTTGCATCCATTCATTGTCTCTATGAGACAAGCATATTGCCTCTACGAGAGGTTTTGAAACATCTAGATATATAGAGAGACGTGTATAGGTTGTATAATGCCCTATCTGGGTTCTATCAAATAACTGCACAAATTTTGCATGTGAGTTTCCTATGCCCTCAAGGTTTCCCAAGTCATAAATTTCCTGTGGTAGAGAGAATAACCGAATCCAGAATGGGGTAGTCTATAAATCCTCTTTTTCGGGGTAGAATATTTCTTTCCAGTCTCGCACAAATAATCCTGCAGCATTGAAGAAGTATGGGCCTCCTTGTAAAAATTTGACTCATGTTCTCCAGATTGTGGAAAATTGATCCGGATCTTAGGGGCTGAGACCCGGAAGGCTTGAATGCCGAGAGAGGAGGAGAAGAGATAGCTTCAAAACTGAAGCGAACAATGAACCACCTGTAAGAAAGACAAAGTAGTGAGATCTGAGCTATAAATAACATAGATGGACAAACATAGAATAAATATGCCACATGGAGGGGTGAGGCTCAAAGAGGGTTCTTTGAGCCTCACCTCTAAAACCATACTAAGAAAGACACTCAGAACCAATACCCCAATAATAACTCAATAAAATAAGAGAAATGTAGGATAGAAACCAAATGAGTAACTTGTTATTATGAGAAGGCTTGCTAGGCCTTTATATAGCATTATTACAATGTGTCTTGAGAGCATACCATGGGCCAAAACCATGTGCTACCAAACACCATGGATATGAGAGGGTGGCCTCTCCATTTAATGCTTTTATGGTAAATGGGAGAGGGTGGCCTCTCCATTTAATGCTTTTATAGCTTATACATCCGAATTTAGACCATGTGCCCCTTGAAATTCGGATCATTCCTCCCCCCTTAGAAAATGATGGTCCCCATCATTTCATGCTAAAAAGAGACCCATGATTACAATGTGCTAGTTACCAATGAAGAGAAATGTAGGATAGAAACCAAATGAGTAACTTGTTATTATGAGAAGGCTTGCTAGGCCTTTATATAGCATTATTACAATGTGTCTTGAGAGCATACCATGGGCCAAAACCATGTGCTACCAAACACCATGGATATGAGAGGGTGGCCTCTCCATTTAATGCTTTTATGGTAAATGGGAGAGGGTGGCCTCTCCATTTAATGCTTTTATAGCTTATACATCCGAATTTAGACCATGTGCCCCTTGAAATTCGGATCAAAAATCACTGTGAAGAACCCTTTGCAGCCCAATATTAGGTCACATTGGCCTTTAAGTTTCCATCTATTCTTTATCCAACTAACCAACACTTATTTTGTATTCCAAAGTCCCATGAATTTACAAATTAAAGCATGATCCTATTGAATCTTTTGGCTAACAAGAGAGGATTCAACTTTGTACCTGGGGATATGGTTAGATTTTCGTTGCTAGCTTGTTGATTTGCATCGATCCCAGAAAAGCCCAATTGTGGCATGTTTGAGGTGGTGGATGCCTTTCCTACATTTCGCATTCCTGGAGTGGGGGGAGGGTTTCTTTGTGTTTGTGGTAGAGCTTTAGGACCCAGAGGCAGGGCTAGATTGGACAGGATTTGATGGCATGGTTATGTGACTATAGGATGGAGCAATGCCCCCTCCCCCTGGAGTATCCATGGGGGAGGGCGGTGTTCATGGAGGAGCTTCAGATTCAGTGGCGAAAATACCCTAGCATCGATCCAGTCGTAATGAATAGTGACCCTTACAATGTCTTTGTGTCATGTATTAAAACAAATGGAAAATAACATTTAAAGGGTTTGAATAAGTCATATATATTAAATGAATTGTTTTCTTCTAATATAATTCAATTTTTTATAGTAAATATTCTTAATGGGATCAATAGAAGGGAATATTCTCAGCAAAATCTGCATTTTTTTATCAATCAGTCATATATCAAATTAGGTAATCTAGTATTTGTATGTTAATATGATTATAAGGTTGTCGTCACTTATGTTAAATGTATAGCATCACGATTCATTCTCCAACCCAATCTTGTGCAGCCAGGATTGGGCCTCATGTGTTGAGGTAGGGAGCCTAAGTTGGACTCATGAACTTGGAGTAGATTCTTGAGTTGGACTCAAGAATGACTTAGCCTTCAATTGTAAAAGGTTATTCCTCATTTGTTGAGGTGAATGCTTTGATGTATCAAAGTGATGATGTTGTAAAGGCTTGTTGGACAAGGCTCACGACTTGTGTGTCAAATCAGGTTCTCATGTGGACCTCCAGTTATAGTAGGTACCCATGGGGTGGACCTCTAGTTATAGAGGTAGATGCTTTGCATGTTGAAGCATTAATGTTGTGTGATGTATTACTAACCATGGTCATTGATTGCTATTAAGTCTCCTTTAGAGACTGGCCACTCTAGAGTGAATTACTTTAGCATATGATCATTTGGTCCGAGAGTAATATAATATGATCACAGCATCTAAAAAATATTCTTAGTATAATATGATATGATAGATAATTAAAGTTAACACATATTGACCATGCAGATAAGACAAGAGATAAATATTAGATGTGATAAGATATGAGAGAATTCAAATTGCACATCAAAGAATTAATTAAGAGAGAATTCGAATTGTTAAACTTCAATGAAGACTTCAGTAAATCAAAGGAGAACCCGAATTGATCAATACAATGATGTTAACAAGAAAGAATCGGTTAGAGAGAGTTAACTAAGTGATAACAAAGAAGATCTAGTTAATTAAGTGTTATTGCATGATGACACTTATGTTAATTAACTAAAAGACGACACTTGAGTTGAAACACTTGCATGATGACACTTAAGTTAACTACCTAACTAAGTGGGCAAGCTTTTAGTTTAGGGGCGAGTTCACCCTAAGAGTCAGTTCAGTGAATTAGTGCACTGCATGAGAAGTAGGGTGCTCTTCTTCATGCAAGATTGATTCATCCAGATGGAGGGCGAGTTCATCATGAAGTAAGAAGATAAAAATTGAAGCTAATGCATGTGAAGAATGTATAAATATGTTATACATGATTGATGAATTCAATGTGAAGGGAATTCTCTTCTCCCTTGAAGGAAAGGCGCTTCTCTTTGTGCAGGATATTATTTTGAGTCTCTCTTCTTTATTTTTTTCTTGCTCTATGATTGCACCAGGGGTGCTTGATGTAAAAGACATTCTCTGCTATATATCAATATACTTTGAAGATTTGCTAGGGTTTCTCATTCTCATTTTTTTAAGGGTTTTCCCCAAGGTAAATCTTGTGTTATGGTTGAATGGTTCATTGATTCAAGTATTTAGTATTTCCGTACTTAAAGTTTTAAAGTTCAAATCTCATCATATTTTCTCAAAACTTAACATGGTATCAAAGCTCAGGGCATGAAGGAGCTAAGATTTTTCAAGAAAACTTGAGCCTACGTGGATCTCGAGGATTTGAGCACAATTATTGAGAGACATGGCATCGATCTCTGTTTGACCGAAATATCATCTTGAGGGAATTTCTAATTTTAACACTTGGAAGGCGAGGGTGTTGAACATCTTGGAGGAACATGATTTGGATGGATACGTATCCACTATGGTGGAGGAGCCTACATCTAATGCGGGGTGCATCAAATTCAAGAAGAACCAAGCTAAATCCAAACAAATCATCTATGATTTGGTAAAGGAAAATTTTATGGCTGTGATCACTCTGTTAAAGACCGCGAAGGAGTGTTTTGATACATTGAAAAACCTATATGAGAAGAAGGCCCCACCTCAAAAGAGGGAATTGAAGAATAATATTCAAAACCTAAATATGGAGAAGGATGAGACAGCGGCCTCCTTCTTCACCAAGATATCTCAGGTAAGTGATCAGCTTGCTAGTATTGCAGTAGTGGTGGATGAAGATGATCTTCTCCAAAATGCTATTGATGGTCTCCCATCCTTGTGGGAGACATTATTGGTTGTGTTAAATGGCTGTGAGGTACAACCTAAATTCGAAAGGTTGTGACATTACTGCCTTCAAGAGGAGGGGTGAATCCAGAGCAAGTCAGTGTGCATCAAAGAAGAAAACCTTGCCCTCACAACAAGGATGAAGAAAAGCAAGAAGAACTTCTCTCAAAATAAGTTTTCCCATTCGAAGAAGAAGGCATACAACAAGGACTTTAACAAGTTGAAGGTTAGATTTTATAACTATGACAAGAAGGGACTTTATGAAAATGAGTGCAATGCAAAGAAAAACGGAAAATGAAGGTTTCATGCTTCTACCGCTATAGAAGATTAAACTACTCAGAATAATGCACCCGAAGAAAAGGAGACAAGGAGGGAGTATTACCTAGTCTCAGTACTTTTTGAATCTGTCATCACAAGTGAGGACACATGGTTGGTTGACAGTGGTGCATCCAAACATATGACTAGTTATAAGAGCACCATCACCAATCTCAAGGAGATTTTTTTGCATGCAAGGTAGAGTTTAGAGACAACACAACCTATTCGATCCAAAGAGTTGGATCCACCTCCTTCCAGCTGAGTTCAGGAGATATTTTACATGTGGAGGACATTCTTTATGTTCCATGCTTGAATAAGAACCTCCTATCCTGTAATGCCCCATTTTGACATTACTAACTGAACTGCTATTATATGTTGTATTTGTTTGATTGTGAGATTTCGTCAGTTTGACGACACTGTGGACATTTGGTTCTATTATTTTGCTGATATATATATGTGTGTGGGTGTGTGTGTGATGTTAGTATTATGATCTGTAGTCATGTTTAGATATGTATCATGTGTTAAATATGTCTCATATATGCAAATTACTGAATGATGGGTACGTGGATACCAGTACAGTTATATGTTGAATAAATGAATTTTATGCCAGGTGCATGGCGAATAAATGAATTTATTGTTGTTATGTTATGATGAAATGTATGTGTACATGTTGAGGATTTATGCACGATATTCTAGACTGTATGTCAGAGACTAACTTACAGGTCAAAAGTCTAAGTAATAGCTGGATCCTACGAGGTGGGAGAGCCTCGGGGACATGGACTCCGAAAGATAAATGTTATGCAAGTGATGCATTAATTACTTTCGCATGATTATTATGTTGTTTCTTATGATGTATGGGTGAGGTAGGGTTTCAGGAAACTCAACTGCCCAGATTGGTTATACGATGACAAACTGAGTACAAGTGCAATGCAGTTATTATGTCGGGTAGACATAGTCCCTTGTTCCATTAGGGGGGTGGAGGCTTTACCCACCGTTTATCCCCGAAACCCAGAGTCATGGGAGGGTTGTGCTACGGCACGCAGCCCAAGGTGTGTGAAGATGACTGGTGGTTTCCTGCTGGGGAAGCTTGGTCGATGTAGTCGACACTTCCGCTTACGGGTTATAACTGGAGCTGGTCATGGCTTGACACTTCAGGGTAGTCCAAGAGAGGAAAGGATAGGATGTGGAAGTTAGTTGTGATTAGGTAGATGATGTAGTTAGATAGGTGTAGCTTGAAGTCGAGAAGAAAACGTGATCTAACTGTGTATGTTGAAGACCTTTGATTGATTAAGTGTCGTAACTCAGTAATGTATGAATTGTCATAACTTAATAAGATGCAGTTATGTAAAAGATTGTACCTTGCGAACTATGTTTAAACCTGTGTCAGTAAACAATAAATTTCGTGATTATGATTTATGTGTGTGATCTAGTACTGTTAGTGTACTTATGCAAGGTATGTAAGCAGTAGCTACGCTTACATAACTCACCTACATATTTATAAATTGCGTGAAATAAAACTGAACTTTAATGTTTAGGCATTAATTACATTATTACTACTTATCTAACTAGGAGATTAAATTAATACATCAAGTTAGTAAATTTTGGTTTAATAACTGAATAGGATAATAGAGTGAACTAGGTGGTAATGAAAGACGATTAAGTAATAATGTTAATTAATGTCGATTAATGTTAATAATGTTAATTTATGTTAATTATTATAGATTAATGTTGATAATGTTGATTAATGTTAATCATTGTTGATTAATGTTGATAATGTTGATTAATGTTAATTATTGTTGATTAATGTTAATTACTGTCGATTAATGTTAATAATGTGGATTAATGTTAATTATTGTCGCTAATGTTAATAATATTGATTAATGTTAATTATTGTTGATTAATGTTAGTAATGTTAATTAATAAACGAACTATGGTTAACCTAAGTAGTAACTAATGTAATTGATTAGTAATGCTTGATTGATTGTTAATAAATTTAAATAGTCAAGGGTAAGGGTTAAAATGTTAAATGATTATTGTAATGTTAATTTAAGTAGTATTAATTTGATAAGTTAATATTAATTACAAGGTTAGTTAATTAATTAAAATTTATGGATAAGAATTAATTTATAAACCATTAGCTTTATTATGATCATGCTTAAGTTAATTAGAACATAAGGTAATTTATAAATAGATATACTATGAAATTGATGAGCAAGTGTCGGGTATACATTTTGGAATTTGATCATAAAAAAAATGATAAATTAATTATGAATTAATTATAAAACAATTAAGAAACATTTAATTATGAGGTCACCGAGGTTGGCTAATAATTAATAAGGCGGAATGTGTAAGTGTAAAACACTTACGGTTAGTGAGAAAACCGACCCAAAACTTAAACTAGTATAAATAACTTTTATTATTGATTAAATAAGTATTATATTTTGAAATAAGGAAATAATATTAAAATAATGGAATTTAATGTTTGAGTCAAGGGTTAAGGGCTCGAGAACTGACTTGGGCGCTAAAACATTTATGATGAGGATACGGGTAGTAATGGAGAGGGCAGATTCGACAATGGAAGGAGGAATAAGGTCGAGAAGAGAGGGGAATATTTGGAGCAGAGATAGAAGGAAAATTACAGAGCAGAGAAGAAGGGGGTTCTTGTTGGAGAATTTATAGTGGGATTGAACTGATTGGCTTGTACTCAGTTTGGGCTTGGGGGTCCAAAGGGGTACCTTTGGAGCTGGGTGGTCGGCGAGACCTCTCCGGTTGGCAGGGTGGCAGCTCAGTTTGGGCTGGTTGAGTTTCAGGATTTTGGGAAGATTTTGGTTGCAGGGCTACTGCAGAACATACAGCAAGCAGGGAAACAAAAGGGAGCAGCAACAAAAGGGGGAACCTACTAGTTATTTACAGGTACTTATCCTACAGGTATAATGATCATTCCTACTTCTATCAACTTATTATTTTAAGTTATGAAAATAAAACTATTGTGAAATTGTACATGTAGTTATATGTTGTTACACCTGCACATACGTAGTAAATGTTAGAAATAGATCAACAATAAATATGTTTATAGCAACCAGTAAATGTAAATTTGATATATTTTACAGGCATAGAAATGGAAATAAAACATAAGTTAGAAAATCAAAACCGAGACTTGAAACAAATGAGAAAACGGAAGGAAACATGGACTTATTATTAAACTTAGTAAATTTAGGACTTGGGCTTTACACATGGTATCAGAGCCATGGTTCCAAATATGGAACCAGAGGGCTCATTACAGTGAAAAGAACGAGGGAAAAGAAAAGGGATTTACCCTGCCGTAAGCTAATTCCTATTTAGCACAAAAATTTCCAAATAATAACCAAGAACTTATATTGTGTACAAACATAAAACAAATTGCCGAATAACTTCTCACTAGAAGCCTTGGACCAATTTACACCTGCAAAAGACAAGACAAAACAAAAATTATTAGTATATTTAATTCGAAATTTATGCTCTCGACGGGCTGGAAAAGAGCGAGGGTAAAATGTTTAATATATAAATATAACAAATTTTGCTTACTACAAAAAAAAATTGATTATACATATAAACAATTTTTTTTATATGTACATACAAACAAGGAAATTTTACACATGGAAATTATTATACGCATAAACAAAAATTTATATATAAACCGAAAATTTTTTTACATAGGTGTGAAAAATAAAGAGAGATTTTCATTTAAATTTTATTATAAATTTAAATTTATTTATTAAAAAAAAACAAAAGGGAATTTGTTTTTATTATGTTATTATGTGAACAAAGTTTTTTTTTTTTTAAATTATATATAGGTATGAACATATATAGATAAAATGTAATTTTTTTTAAAAACAAAGGGAAATTATTATATTTTAAAATTTATAAACAAGCAAATGTATATATGGAAGTTATATAAAAAAAATAAATGAATAAAAAAAAGGGGTTTACATTGGTGCCGGCCAGCAGCCCACGGGGCTTGTGGCCAGGGCAAGGTCGGCCAGCAGCTGTGTTATGGCCATGGCAGCCCGGCCAGCAACCCACGGGGCTTGTGGCTAGGGCGAAGCCGGCCAGCAGCCCACGGGGCTTGCAGCCTGGGAAAGGCCGGCCAGCAGCATTGGTTGCGGCTATGGGAAGCGCGGCCTAAGCACGACCCTAGGCCGGCATCTCAGCCAACGCGGCATGGGCGCAGCCTAACCAAGCAGCATAGGCAGCAGCCGTGGGCATGCAGCCCGGCCAAGCAGAACAGGATGCAGCCGTGGGCATGCATACCAGCCAACCACGGGGATGTCGGTGTGTGCAAAGAAGGAGAGGAGGGGGCGCCCAGCTGGGCAGCCGCCGTTCCAGTCCCTATGTAAAAAAAAAACAAAAAAATAATAATAATAATAACTATTAACAAAAAAAACAAAGCAACAATGAAATTGAGAGATAAGAGATCCAGCCATACTTTCCAGCCAAGCTTGCAGCGATGGAGCGAAGCTCTCGCTAGCTATGGCGGCCTGGAGGGGCTTCTCCTTTCCGAGGGGTGCGGAGCAGAGCTCCTCGCCGGTGCAGAGCATATCGCTCAGCAAAAATTGGAGGGTAAAATGAGATGCACTGGGGGCTCGACCCTTATAAATAGAATGTTTTTTTTAATATATTATTAAGGAGTAAACGCATGTCAGTCGCGTGGCCTTCATGCTGGAACTCGGTTAGGTAATTATTTTATTTCTTTTTATATATATAAACAAGAGCCACGTGGCGGCAATGTCCCCGACATTGCCATTTGTTGTTGCTTGATGGAAAATGTGTAGGAGTCTGAATATCTTGTCATGTTCCATTGTTGACAGGATAATGGCATGGCCTAATTTTACTATTGTGTAGTATCATTGTTATTGTTGAAATTCAAAATATGAATTATAGTCATTAACTGATTTATATGAAAGAAAATTTTGAATAAAACTAATAATTAATTACAATTTATTGCTTTGTTGAAAATGAAAAATGAATCTACAACTTTTATATAATTTTCTGATGTGAAAGGGAAGCTCTTTTACCTATAAATATAAAAATGAGATTATTTGTTCCCTTTATCTAGGAAATTTAACACATGTGACATAAAATAAAATTGATTTAAATCAATCTTAAAAAAATATTTTATTAGCTTTAATATTAAACTCATATTTTCAAAGAAGAAAGTTAAAAAAATCACCTAGGGCTCTTAGCTCTTACTAGAAATATCGGAATCTGACTCAGCTTTTGTTTAACAAGTTCATCTTAACATTTCAAGCCATAGAGTTCTCAGCTCACAAGGAGTTCGTCTTAACATTTAAAGCCATAGAGTTCTTAGCTCATATGGTTAAATGACTAAAATGCTATCTTTATATTATCGAAATATTATTTACAATAAAACTTTAGAAAAGACCGTATTGAAACCTTTGCTTCACAAAAAGAGATTAAGAGGTCATGTTTAAGGCATACGATGTAGTATGTAGGGATTTGCTATCTAGTCTTTATCCACTTGAGTTAATACAGAAAAATCTCTTTGAAAAGTTAAAGAGAACGATTAATTTTGCATAGGAATACTTCGGTGGTTGGCGGAGGAATTCTTCTCAAACAACTCAATTAAAAGGTATTGTTGTTTGGAGTGTTAAACTAAAAAAACACAAATGTCATTTCCAAACAATATGAGATATTGTAACCCTGTGGATGATTGGTCCTCTACTGGAAAGGTGGCTTCCTCTCTCGTGACTCATAGTGATGACAAAAGGATCACAAGATAGCACAGAGGTAAAACAAAGAATAACAAAAAATGGGTTTTGCCAGGGAGATTGCTTTCTTGTAGATTTTTTTCAACGCATGAACAAGAACCTAGAGGAAAACTAGAGTCTATCTTCCTCCAAGAAAGGTCACCACCTTACAAACTGTATTTCACTCAATCAAATGTTCAAACTGGAGTTTCTCCTCCAAGAGAGAAGCTATGTCTCTCTTTTTAATCGCTAAGGTATTATTTTATATATATATAATAGTAGATTTGGAATAAACAAGAATGGGATCGGCAGATTTCCTTATCTCATTCATGATAAACAAAGCATCCATAAATATCAAAATAAAGTAGAATTATTTTAAACCTCAAGCGTATCAACATGTAGATTGACATACGGTATACTAGAGTTCGTACGCTCCTCCAATCTGTGACAGCATTTCTTACCAGCAAAAGCTCCCCTGTCGAACTTGACTGCTCTGTAACGGTGAGGATTTTGGTCATCAATTAGCTCTTCGAGAGCACGAATTTCAGCTTCGTCGGAAAACGACCAAAAGAAGGCCATGGACAGCCTTTTTTATTCTCCTCTGTGCACCATGCGGTGTTCTGCACTGCGGTAGCTGCCATTACTCCACATCTGTTACCATTGATACTATCTTCAGAGCATCACATTGGTACATAATTTTTAAGATAGAGATGAGAGGAAAACCATACCAAAGTTCTTTATTTCCTTGTTGGGGCCATAGCATGGTCAGATGGGAAAGACATGACCTCAGGCATTGGATATTTTCCCTCGGGACCAGTTCCAGGCCAATGATAAACAGGATTCAAATTAATTAGGCCCTTTCGTTGATCTGGAGAAGCAATGCAAACATATCCCGAGAGATGGAATCCATTGTTTGAATGAGAGTTGGGTCGATTCCATGGTTGATGAATTTCAATATGAATTTCAAACTGCAGCAAAACAAATCCCATTCCAGGAATTCTTATACAGATTGGGGGTTACTAAGAGTTTACAGTTTACCCATTCCAATGTGAAAAACCTGTCGTCTGCGTCCACTATATTCCTGTTGAGAACATAGTATGAGATAACAAGAATAAAAGCGTAATAAACTAGCAGAGTACCCTCATCACTGTCTAAGCACAAAATTTGACTCTCGACCTTCAAATCTAGCCTGCAAAAAGGACAATACTTCATATAATTATTCATCTTGATCCGTATTTATTTATCATATTTACCTCAACTCATGTGAATAACCCTTGCTGCTCTGGAGACAATAATTATCCCCAAAAAGCCTATATGTATGCACGATAGACTAGTTACCTGTAGTTTGTTTCCGATGTGGATGATAATCCTGTTGGGAACAGACTTGGAAGTCACCCCCTTGTTGTTCTTAAATATTTGAAATCCTGGCACGGCGTCGGGCTTCGGGACGATTAAAATAGACATGTCTATATGAGGTAGCACTCTTAGTGCAATCTCCGGTTGAGACTGCATTCAGAGGGACCTCGTGATCTTTGAATACTTGAACCTGCGACCACTTGCGCTCCCATTAGCCCTCTCTCCAGATGATTATGCGTCAGTCACATAAGTAGGAAGTGAGCATGGATCCCCATTTTGGGTGAGCGCTAGAAACCTTCCAGACAGGGCCTTCGTGACCAGTAAGCGACGCCAGAAGGATTAGGGTATCGGAGGATTTTAGTAAAAAAAAAAAAATTTGAGGCTGCAAGCCATGGCTATACAGGCCGCAGCTCCCTACAACTACGCTAGTGCCCATACGAAGCCTAAATTTAACCGAACTCAGATGAATTGAACTCAATATCAAGCTTACACATAAGTAATCAGGTGTCTCCATATTACCAATGTTCCCATACTTGGCATACCTTCTGTGCTAACCATTTTGCGAGCATCGAATGAGCCTATCTGCTACAGACTGGCGGACAGCGAGGGGAGGTGATGGAGGCTCGTTGATGCCCCACATGGGATGCATGCATACACTAAGCCTGTGGTTAACATGCATAGTGGAATCGTAGGGGAGGCTAAGAGGATGATAGTGTCTAGCAATGAGCTCCTTACCCCAGCTCGATAGGGCACGCAGCCTTCATGCCAGTGGCCACTGCCTTAAAATTTGGAGCCTGTCCACTGTGCAGGTTTTGCATCTTACATCATCCCGCTGCCCCCTCTTGGGAACCAAAAAATGAGGATTACATCATCTTGCTGCACCAATAAGATTTGCAACAAATCATTTTTAATAAATTGATTCAATATAATAAATATTTAAACTATAGCAAAACTATAGTCACAACAAAAAATTATAGAGTGTAGGCCTAAATTAATAGGAACTGAGCGATCCATAGATGATCCCCTTCGGGGACATAATAAGGTATGTTGTATAAATTGATGAACATATAATGTATGATGTATTATAATCTAATGAATTAGAATATATTATAATATGTATTATTGTGTAATGTATTTATACATGATATAAATTGTATGATAATATGTATATTATATGAATTGTTTAAATGTATAATGTACTATTACAATGTATCAATGTATAAAGTATTATGTATAAGGTAAATTGGTAAATGTATAATGTATTATACATTGTTAATGTAAATTGTTTAATTATTAATTAATAATTAATATTAATTATTAATCAATGTTAGTTAATGATTAAAACCTTAATCCAAAGATTAATTATTAAGGTTATGATAATTAAATAAAATATTAGTGTAATGATTAATAATTAACTTTATGAATTATTAAGGTAATTAGTATAATGTAGGTTAATTATATTGATGAACATTGAATTAAAGGGTTTAGATAATTATCATAATGCTAAAATAAAAGTTAGTAATTTGGGATAACGAAATGTAAATTATTATTTAATGTAGTTTAATTATCAAATATTGAGTAACGAAATTAATTGAACTACATCTAGGGTTGAGTTTGCGACTCTATAGAGATTGCGTGGAATCCAATACCAGAACTTACGTAGAACTATTATAGTAGATTTAGTACTGGGTGGCCTCAAGATGGCCTGATCAAAACGCCCAGAACTATAGCCCTTTATGTGAAAACGTTCGTAAAAAAAAAATCGTCCGACGCACCTTTTTGATCTAACAGTTGAGTTTAATAGTAAATTAGTCATGATGTCGTCATATGCTAATTATCCTATTATAACATGTTACAGGGATAAACATGGTAAGAATGCGAGCAGGTCGGGGGTGAGGTCAGGCGATGGCATTACCTGAGCCGAATGTGCCAGCACCATCGCCAAAGACCATCCTTATATTGCGCTCGTTGGAGGTAATAAATGAAACACTCCGAGGACTACAAGGAGGAAGTGTTACCCTAGAAGTAGAGGTGGAGGCCCCTCCACTAAGAGAAGAAATTCCTGAAGCATAAGTGAATACGGTACCGAGACCTCCGCATCAAGATATCACAAGGGAGCTTCAGAAGATAAGGCTTTCAGAAATTTCAGGGGATCAAGTAGGGATACTGGCTGAATCTTGGTTGGAAGAGATACCAGGTGATTAACCTTACAGGAGTACACTTCCACATCCAAGTCTAAGAAGCAATATTTCAGCTTAAGGGAGTTGCTTTGAACTTGTGGGGGAACCAAGAAAGGCAGCTACACCTTACACCAGACACGGTCCCATGGGAACTATTTGTGGAAAAGTTCAAAGGGAAGTACTTACCCGCATCCTACCAGGAAGAACAAGCAGGGGCTCTTCATGCCTTAGTACAAAGGCATATATCCGTGTAGGATTATGAAGAAAGGTTCATGGAATTAGTCAAGTACGTCCCTTACTTGGACAACGACGAACGCCAGGTTGAGCGCTTCGTGTATGGGATCAATACCAAGATCAGGGCCCAAGTACGGATGTGGAAACCGACTTCGATTTCCGAAGCAGTAGATTGTGCTCGTTGTACAGAGGAGATGCTGGGTGAAAATCTCATCAAGTCATTCAACTCTCAGCAGTCAGGTTTTGTAGGGAAGGCTCCCCGAAGCTACGCTCGAGGAGGGTATGCGAGGCCACCTCCCTATGGAAACAGGTACACACCAAGGGTTGCAGCGGTAGACAGGTCAGTGACAACTAGGGCAGTGCCCCAATCAGCCACAGGAACTCACCAGGGTGTGAGGAATTTTAGAGGATCAGTTGGCAGGGGAAGGGGTCCCAGGGGGAGGAACCCCTCTCAGAGGTCTGAACAGGTTATCCCACCCACTCCATTATAGGTTGCTTGTTGGGGATGTGGAGGTCCACATTACCATCATGACTGTCTCGAATTACGATCGAGAAGGAAAGGCTCTAATGGGGAGTGGGGGTAGTAGGCATCAGATCTCGGCAGCAGTAAACAACCATCAAGAAGAGCACCAATCCACTGTGATGGAATCATCAGGTATGGTCAATAATGTTAAGCTAAGAATATCGTTTGATCCTGGCGCTACAAATAGTTTTATTTCTCCACATGCGTTAGACAAATGTGGGTTGGCAGCCTACAAGCATGACGATTTCAACTTAGTCGAAATGGCTTCAAGGGTAAAGAAAGCGGTAGGACCTACTGTCGACAAGTGCATAGTGGATCTCGGGATGTGTGTTAAACAAGTCAAGGTGTATGTCACCACCCTCGGAACTTATGATCTCATCATACGTATGAACTGGCTAGAGGAACATCGATCTTTCTTGGACTATTATGGGAAGAAATTTCTTTTCTTTGATGACAAAGGAGAGGCCATCGAGATCCAGGGTGTCAAATGGAAGGTGTCCCGACATTTCATATCCACGATGAACATAAAGCGATGTATACGACAAGGATGTTACTTGTACATTGTTGAAGCGATAAACCATGAGAAGGGACCCTCCTTTGATGAGTACCCAGTGTTATCCGAATTCAGTGACGTCTTTCCAAAGGAATTACCTGGGTTACCTCCTAAGAGGGAACTTGATTTTACCATTGAGGTAAAACCCGGTTCGGATCCAACATCAAAGACACCATACAAGATGACGGCCCCATAAATTTGTGAGTTGCAAATGCAGTTGAAGGCACTTCTAGAACTAGGTTTCATCAGACCAAGCATTTCACCATGGGGTGCACCAGTGATTTTTGTGAAGAAGAAGGATGGTTCCTTGTGTCTTTGCATCGATTACCGAGATTTGAACAGTGCCACAGGGAAGAATAGGTACCCTATAACTCGAATTGATGACCTCTTTGACCAAATGAAAGGGGTGTCAGTCTTCTCAAATATCGACTTACAATCAAGTTACCACCAACTACGAATTATGGACGATGACATACCTAAGATTGCTTTTCGAACAAGGTTCGGGCACTATGAGTTTGTAGTGGTACCCTTTGGTTTGACCGATGCCCCAGCTGTATTCATGAGCCTCATGAATAGCGTTTTCAAAAATACTTAGATCGGTTTGTGCAAGTCTTCTTGGATGACATCCTTATCTACTCCAAGAATGAAAGGGATCACGAGGAACACTTGCGAATAGTGTTGTCATGCTTAAGAGAGCACAAGTTGTACGATAAGTTGTCCAAGTGCTCGTTCTATCATAAGGAGAACCATTATCTAGGGCATATAATTTTCGGTGACAAAATTTCAGTGGACCCTGAGAAGGTGAAGGCCATAATGGATTGGCTCGTGCCAAGGAATGCGCATGAAGTGAGAAGCTTCATGGGGTTTGTCGGGTATTATAGAAGGTTTTTCGAGGGTTTCTCAAAAATCGCAAAACCCATAACTACCCTACAGCGTAAAGGCATTAGGTATGAATGGACGGATGAATGCGATGTCGCATTTGCCAAGCTAAAAAGACTATTGACGAGTGCACCGATTCTACGAGTGCCAGATATGGAGAAGGAATTCACAGTTTGCACAGATGCCTCAAGGCAAGGGTTGGGTGCAGTGTTGATGCAGGAAGGTGGGTTAATAGCTTATGCGTCGAGAAAGTTAAAAACACATGAAGAGAATTACCCTAACCATGACCTAGAATTGGCTGCAGTGATGTTAGCTTTAAAGCTTTGGAGACATTACCTTGTTGGACGAAGCTTTGAGCTCAAGTCTGATCACCAAAGCTTGAGGTATATCTTCACTCAGAGAGACCTGAATGCTAGGAAAAGGCGATGGAGTGAATTCATGAGTGAGTATGATTTGATGATTTCATACATCAAGGGGAAGGAGAATGTGGTAGCCGGTGCCTTAAGCAGAAAACCAAGACTTTTCTCTCTTATACTTTTGAAGGTTGATTTTAGGGAAAGAGTATTAGGACAACTAATTGGGGATGGTTGTTACTTAAAGGTCACGTCAGTACTTCAGAGTGGGAAATTGGTGGGACCTAAGTTTGAAGGCTATGAGTTGGAAGCCGATGGTTTGTTACGGCATCAAGGGAGGATGTATATTCCTGAGGAAGGAGATATTAGAGACTGTCCTTAAGGAATCCCACAGAGCAGTGTATTGTGCACACTCGTGTTTAAAGAAGATGTATGCAAACATGAAGCAACTCTTCTTTTGGGCAGGAATGAAAAGAGACATGGTCAAATTTGTCGCTAGGTTCCTTGAGTGTCAGTAGGTAAAAGCTTATCATCACCACCCGACAGGACTATTACAGCCACACGACATTCCTATGTCAAAGTGGGAGGTTATCTTCATGGACTTCATGGTGGGATTGCCTCTTACCTCTCATAGGAATGACGCCATTATGGTCATCATTGAAAAACTGACCAAAACTGCTCACTTCATTCCAGCTAAGGAGACCTATGATGTCACGGATGTCACTCGTGTGTTCATAAATGAAGTAGTTCATCTCCATGGGTTTCCCAAGAAGATAATCTCAAACATGGATTCCAGGTTTACGTCTAGGTTTTGGACAAGTTTGCAGTCAGAGTTGGGTACTCAGTTGAACCTAAGCACCGCATACCATCCAGAGATAGATGGGAAAACAAAAAGAGTGAATCAGGTGATGGAGGACATGCTTAGGATGTACGTCATGGATCAGCAGACTCATTGGGAAAAGCACTTACCTTTGGTAGAGTTTGCTTACAACAACAATTACCATATCTCAATTGGGATGCCTCCATATGAAGCATTATATGGGAGGCCATGCAGAACACCATTGAGTTGGGAAAGGTTAGAGGATTGAGTAATTATAGGACCTGAGTTGATTCAGGAGATGAAAGAACAGGTAATTCAGATTAGACAGCGATTAAAGTAAGCTCAGGATAGACAGAAGAGCTATGTCGATGCGCATAGGGTTGACCGAAGCTATAAGGTTGGGGATGTAGTGTTCGTCCGCATCAGACCTAGCAAAAGTACCATCCATTTTGGGAAAGGAACAAAGTTGTTTCCACGATTCATAGGACCCTTTGAAATTTTAGAGAAGGTAGGACCCGTCGCGTATCGTCTTGCGCTGCCACCCCCATTTGCACAAAACTCATAATGTTTTCCATGTATCTGTTTTGCGACATTATGTAGCTAATGAGTCTCATAAAATAAATTGGAAGGAACTGCAGGTTTCAAATGAGGGGACCATTAGGGTCGAACCATTACATATATTGGACCGTAGAGTTAGACAGCTTAGGCACAGTTTGGTGGAACAAGTTAAGGTCCAGTGGGACCGGTATAGCCCAGGTTCTGCTACCTGGGAGGACGTAGAGACCATGCGTCCTGATAATCCCACACTATTTTGACCATAACTTCGAGACGAAGTTTCCTAAAGGGTGGGTGTATGTAACGCCCCATTTTGACATTACTACCTGAACTACTATTATATGTTGTAGTTGTTTGATTGTGAGACTTCGTCGGTTTGACGACACTGTGGACATTTGGTTCTATTATTTTGTTGATATATATATGTGTGTGTGTGATGTTAGTATTATGATCTGTAGTCATGTTTAGATATGTATCATGTGTTAAATATGTCTCATATATGCAAATTACTGAATGATGGGTACGTGGATACCGTTACAGTTATATGTTGAATAAATGAATTGTATGCCAGGTGCATGGCGAATAAATGAATTTATTGTTGTTATGTTATGATGAAATGTATGTGTACATGTTGAGGATTTATGCATGATATTCTAGACTGTATGTCAGAGACTAACTTACAGGTTAAAAGGCTAAGTAATAGCTGGATCCTACGAGGTGGGAGAGCCTCGGGGACATGGACTCTGAAAGATATGGTATGCAAGTGATGCATTAATTACTTTCACATGATTATTATGTTGTTTATTATGATGAATGGGTGGGGTGGGGTTTCAGGAAACTCAACTGCCCAGATTGGTTATACGATGACAAACTGAGTACAAGTGCAACACAGTTATTATGTCGAGTAGACATAGCCCCTTGTTCCATTAGGGGGGTGGAGGCTTTACCCACCGTTTATCCCCGAAACCCAGAGTCATGGGATGGTTGTGCTACGGCATGCAGCCCAAGGTGTGTGAAGATGAATGGTGGTTTCCTACTGGGGAAGCTTGGTCGATGTAGTCGACACTTCCGCTTACGGGTTATAACTGAAGCCGGTCATGGCTTGACACTTCAGGGTAGTCCAGCAGGGGAAAGGATAGGATGTGGAAGTTAGTTGTGATTAGGTAGATGATGTAGGTAGATAGGTGTAGCTTGAAGTCGAGAAGAAAACGTGATCTAACTGTGTATGTTGAATACCTTTGATTGATTATGTGTTGTAACTCAGTAATGTATGAATTTCATTGGTGCTTTCACGGGTGGACATATTTACAACCAAAGGAAAACCCGTGTGAAAATTGCAGAACTCGACGTTTCGAGCTGGATAGTTCAGCCCATCTTCAGGAGATACATTATAGTTTCTCAACCTAATCTTTCATTTTGGTTTTCCCATCTCCTGAAGATGGGCTGAACTATCCAACCCGAAACGTCGAGTTCTGCAATTTTCACATGGGTTTTCCTTTGGTTGTAAATGTATGAATTGTCATAACTTAATAAGATGCAGTTAGGTAAAAGATTGTACCTTACGAACTATGTTTAAACCTGTGTCAGTAAACAATAAATTTCGTGAATATGATTTATGTGTATGATCTAGTATTGTTAGTGTGCTTACGCAAGGTATGTAAGCAGTAGCTACACTTACATAACTCGCCTACATATTTATAAATTGCGTGAAATAAACTGAACTATAATGTTTATGCATTAATTACATTATTACTACTTATCTAACTAGGAGATTAAATTAATACGTCGAGTTAGTAAATTTTGGTTTAATAACTGAATAGGATAATAGAGTGAACTAGGTGGTAATGAAAGACGATTAAGTAATAATGTTAATTATTGTCGATTAATGTTAATAATGTTGATTAATGTTAATTATTGTAGATTAATGTTGATAATGTTGATAATGTTGACTAATGTTAATTATTGTTGATTAATGTTAATAATGTGGATTAATGTTAATTATCGTTTTTAATGTTAATAATATTGATTAATGTTAATTATTGTTGATTAATGTTAGTAATGTTGATTAATAAACGAACTATGGTTAACCTAAGTAGTAACTAATGTAATTGATTAATAATGCTTGATTGATTGTTAATAAATTTAAATAGTCAAGACTAAGGGTTAAAATGTTAAATGATTATTGTAATGTTAGTTTAAGTAGTATTAATTTGATAAGTTAATATTAATTACAAGGTTAGTTAATTAATTAAAATGTATGGATAAGAATTAATTTATAAACCATTAGTTTTATTATGATCATGCTTAAGTTAATTAGAACATAAGGTAATTTATAAATAGATATATTATGAAATTGGTGAACAAGTGTCGGGTATACATTTTGGAATTTGTTCATAAAAAAAAGGATAAATTAATTATGAATTAATTATAAAACAATTAAGAAACATTTAATTATGAGGTCACCGAGGTTGGCTAATAATTAATAAGGTGAAATGTGTAAGTGTAAAAAACTTACGGTTAGTGAGAAAACCGACCCAAAACTTAAACTATTATAAATAACTTTTATTATTGATTAAATAAATATTATATTTTGAAATAAGGAAATAATATTAAAATAATGGAATTTAATGTTTGAGTCAAGGGTTAAGGGCTCGAGAACTGACTTGGGGGCTAAAACATTTATGATGAGGATAGGGGTAGTAATGGAGAGGGCAGAGTCGGAAATGGAAAGAGGAATAAGGTCGAGAAGAGAGGGGAATTTGGGGCATCTTCACCTTAGGTTATTTTGGAAATTCAGAGCAGAGATAAAAGGAAAATTACACAACATAGAAGAAGGGGGTTCTTGTTGGAGAATTTACAGTGGGATTAAACAAGTTGGATTGTACTCGGTTTGGGATCGGGGGTCCAAAGGGGTACCTTTGGAGCTGGGTGGTCGACAAGACCTCTCCAGTTGGCAGGGTGGTAGCTCAGTTTGGGCTGGTTGAGTTTCAGAGTTTTGGGAAGATTTTGGTTGCAGGGCTACTGCATGACATACAGCAAGCAGGGAAACAAAAGGGAGCAGCTACAAAAGGGGGAACCTACTAGCTATTTACAGGTACTTATCCTACAGGTATAATGATCATTACTACTTCTATCAAATTATTATTTCAATTTATGAAAATAAAACTATTGTGAAATTGTACATGTAGTTATATGTTGTTACACATGCACATATGTAGTAAATGTTAGAAATAGATAAATAGTAAATATGTTTATAGCAACTAGTAAATGTAAATTTGATATATTTTACAGGCATAGAAATGGAAATAAAACATAAGTTAGAAAATCAAAACCGAGACTTGAAAAAATGAGAAAATGGAAGGAAACATGGATTTATTATTAAACTTAGTAAATTTAGGACTTGGGTTTTACATATCCATTTTGTTTCTAAAAGATAAGGGCTTTCGAGTTATTTGCATGGATAATCAAGCACTATTATGGTCAAAGAACAAATACTTGAAATATGCAATAGTGATTGGAGTTAGAGAGGGAGGTCTCTACAAGATACCCGAGAAGTACATTCAAGCTATGGTTCACAACACTATCAGTCCATGAGAGCTATAGCATAGGAGGATTGGTCACATCCACTACAAAGAGCTACTAGGATTACAACAAATGGTGAAAGGTATCCCCGTATTTGATTTTGAGCATGGTAGTGTATGTAGGGGTTGTGCACTTGGGAAGAATGTTAAAAAGAGTTTCTCTAGCATTACTACTACATCTAAAGGGACTTTAGATTTAATACATTCTGATGTATGTGGTCCCATGTCATCCCCTTCCTAGAGTGGGTATTTATATTATGTATTGTTTATAGATGATGACTTCTCTGGAAAGTCATGGATTTATTTCCCAAAGGCTAAGATAGAAACCTGTAGCAAGTTTCAGGAATTCAAAGCCCTAGTTGAGAATCAAACAGGAAATCACGTCCATGCTTTGAGATCTGACAATGGAGGTGAATTTTATTCACATACATTTAATGAGTTCTGTAGTGATGCATGAATTTGTAGATAGTTAACTGCACCCTACAACCATTAGCAAAATGGGGTTGCCGAAAGGAAGAATAGAACCATATGTGAGGTTGCAAAAGCCATGATGCATGATCAAGACCTGTCTACGTCATTATGGGAAGAGGCCACCAGTACAACAATATATATCCAAAATAGAAGTCCTCATTCCATTCTAGTTGAGAAGACACCTGAAGAAGTGTTCATTGGTGAAAAACTAGGTATTTCACACCCGATGATCTTTGGGAGGCTTGTATACATTCATGTGCCGAAAGAAAATAGGACAAAGATGGAGCCATTAGGAAATAAGGGAACCTTTGTTGGTTATAGCGAATCAACCAAATCCTACAGAATATATGTTCTAGGTGAAAGACACATTGAGGTCAGCCGAGATGTGAACTTCCATGAAGAGGCAACATTCAAGCAATCGAAAGAGCTTCAGTATGATACAGACACAAAGAAGCATGAGACTCTTATGATGGAGGAAAATATACTGATTCTCCCCATTCAAATGTTTAGAGGGAGAATCCAGTAGAGTTCTCAGATTCACTATGTCCTGATGAACTAGTAGAACTTGTTGATGAACCTCTTGCCAAGAGGAGGTCTACATGGTGCCAATATATACTATAAGATGCACAGAGGCATGGAGCACCATTAGGCTCTTCGAGAGAGAAAAATCAACCTGACATATATTCAGGGTATGTTGCATAGATGAGTCACATAAGTGATTCAGAGCCTTCCACCTATGAAGAAGCTATAAAGCAGCAAGTATGGAAAGATGCAATGGTAGAGGAATACAAGTCCATTATGAAGAATGATGTTTGGGAAGGGGTTCCTAAAGCCGAAGGGAAGTCCATAGTTACTTCAAGATTGATTTACAATATCAAGCATGCTACTGATGGAAGTATTGGAAAGTATAAAGCTAGATTTGTTTCCGGAGGTTTCTCTCAGAAAGAAGGCATAAACTATGAGCATAAATTAGCTCTTGTGGATAGGTACACCCTTATTTGAGTTGTGATCTCACTTGCATCTGTTCTAGGATGGAAGCTTCACCAGATGGATGTGAATATAGCCTTTCTCAATGGTGAGGTTGAGGAAGAGGTTTATATTCAGAAACCTGAGGGGTTTTTGGTTCATGGGAAGGAGTCCCATGTGTGCAAATTGAAGAAAACCTTCTATGGGATAAGCAAGCTCCCAGATCTTGGTATTTGAGAATTAACAACTATCTTCAGAGACTGGGATTCTCTAAGAACGAATTTGATCCAAATTTGTTCTTCAAAGTATTGAAGAACCAACCGTTGATATTGGTTCTATATGTTGATGATTTGTTCCTTACTGGAGAGGAACAAATAATTGCTTGGTGCAAGGGGGAGATCACTTATAAAATTGAGATGAAAGACTTAGGTCTTATGCACTACTTTCTTGGCCTTGAGATTTGGCAAAGAAAATATGATATTTCTTTCTCAAGGGAAGTACACTATTGATATATTGTGCAGGTTTTGCATGATGGATTTCAAATCCATGAGTACTCTGATGTTTTCCACTTTGAGGAAAATACATGAGTCAGATTCTGGATTAGATCCAGTGGAACCCACTTTGTATAGACAAATTATTGGTTCATTGATGTACTTGATACACTTGAGACCATATATATATGTTATGCTGTGGTGTAAAATCATGAATCCAGGTGTTTATTTGGCGAAAAAAATTCTAATAAAAATATGTGATGCAACTCCAAACATCTATGAAAATATTACATTTAGGAAAAATAAGAGATGCACTAGTACAATCTATGTACTTTTTCATTGTAAAAAAAATATGTCAAAATTGAATAGTTAACAATGAAAAAAAGAAAACACTATTTTCTCAAAAAACAACAAAAATAGACACCCAGATTCAGATTTTTACCCTGTGAGTATTATGAGTAAGTTTATGTCTGATCCGAGACACAGACATTGGTTTGTTGGTAATCATGTGCTTAGGTACCTTTGAGGTACGATTGCTTATGGAATCAGGTATGCCTATAGTGGGGGTGTTGTTACTTGGTTATACTGACTCTGGTTGGGGTGGTAGCATTGTGGACCAAAAGAGTACATCTGACTATTGTTTTAGCTTGGGTTCTGCTATGATCTCTTGGTCCAGCAGGAAGTAGGGCTCTGTAGCCCAAAGTACTACAGAAGCAAAGTATATTGCTGCTAGTTCTTCCCGCCAAGAAGAAGTGTGGGTTAGGAATCTACTAGTTGGGTTGTTTGGTGAGAAGCTTGAGTCTACAATCATTCGGTGCGACAATCAAAGCTGCATCAAGCTTTCCGAAAATATTGTGTTTCATGATAAGTTGAAGCATATTGAAATGAAGTATCACTTCATCAGACACATGGTCCAGAAAGGTATAGTGAAACTTTAGTACATTGATACCGATGAGTAGATTGCAGATGTGTTAACAAAGCATGTTTTAGCAACGAAGTTCAGGTACTTCCGAGACAAGATTGGTATGGCAGAGAATGCCTCTTTCGTTGAGAGGGAGTGTTAGATGTACATCATCACGAGTCATTCTCCAAGCCAATCTTGTGCAGCAAGGATTGGGACTCATGTGTTGAGGTAGGGATCCTGAGTTGGACCCAGGAACTTGGAGTAGATTCTTGAGTTGGACTCAAGAATGGCCAAGCCTTCAGTTGTAAAATGTTATTTCTCATGTGTTGAGGTGAATGCTTTGATGTATACTAAGTGATGATTTTGTAAAGTCTTATTGGACAAGGCTTAGGACTTGTGTGTCAAGTTGATTCTCATGTGGACCTCCAATTATAGTAGGTACCCATGGGGTGGACCTCCAGTTATAGAGGTAGATGCTTTGCATGTTGAAGCATTAATGATTTGTGATGTATTACTAACCATGGTCACCGATTGCTATTAGGTTTCCTTTAGAGACTGACCACCTCTAGAGTGAATTACTTTAGCATATGATCATTTGGTCCGAGAGTAATATAATATGATCACATCATCTGACAAATATTCTGAGTATAATATTATATGATAGATAATAAAAGTTAACACATATTGACCATGCAGATAAGACAAGAGATAAAGATCAGATGTGATAAGATATGAGAGAATTCGAATTGCACATAAAATAATTAATTAAGAGAGAATTCGAATCGTTAAACTTCAGTGAATAATTGACTAAATCAAAGGAGAACTCGAATTGATCAATACAATGATGTTAACAAGAAATCAGTTAAAGAGAGTTAGCTAAGTGATAACAAAGAAGATCTAGTTAACTAAGTGTTATTGCATGATGACACTTATGTTAAACTAAAAGATGGAACTTATGTTAAACTAAAAGATGGAACTTATGTTAAACTAAAAGACGACACTTGAGTTGCGAAACTTGCATGACGACACTTAAGTTATCCACTTAACTAAGTGGGAAAACTTTTAGTTAAGGGGTGAGTTCACCCTAAGATTTAGTTCAGTGAGTTAATGCACTGCATAAGAAGTGGGGCACTCTTCTTCATGCAAGATTGATTCATCCAGATGGAGGGCGTGTTCATCATGAAGTAAGAATATAAAAATAGAATTCGATGCATGTGAAGAATGTATAAATATGTTATAAAGGATTGATGAATTCAATGTGAAGCGAATTATCTTTTCCCTTGAAGGCAAGGCGCTTCTCTTTGTGCAAGATATTATTATGAGTCTCTCTTCTTTATCTTTCTCTTGCTCTATGATTGCAGCGGGGGTGCTTGATGTAAAAGACATTCTCTGTTATCTATCTATATACTCTAAATATTTGCTGGGGTTTTTCATCCTCGTTGTTTTGAGGGTTCTCCCCAAGGTACATCTTGTGTTATGGTTGAATGTTTCATGTGATTGAATGGTTCATTGATTCAAGTATTCAGTATTTCCGCACTTAAAGTTTTAAAGTTCAAATCTCATCATATTTGCTCTAAACTTAACAACTTATGTCTATGCATTTGTTTTTTGTGGTGGGACATGATAAAATATAACTAGTTAATTAGATCATTAGATCATTACTAGTGACAACTATCATGTTAACAAACTATATCATCTAGAAGTGTAATTTGACATTATTTAAGCATCAATGTAAAATAATTGGATTCATTTGATTGTTTGGGAACTCCACAAATAATACTGAAGTGTTTGAATAGGAGATCAAAGCATTGCAAAAGGCAAGTTATGATAGGTTGAACATGTGAGTAAGAGGTACCCTATTGATCACATGTCATAATCATTGATGATATTAGTTAAGATCATTTCCATCACATAATCCCTTTGATACAACAACATGCAACAACATGGTGGCTCTTGTATATTTATGTATAATGCTACTTACATATGGTTTTAGAGATCAAGTATCTACAATTGCACCTACTATTATCAAACTTGTCCAAGTTAAATTGACTCAGTTGAGGCAAAATGATTTTTGGAAGAAAATGATGAAACTTATTGTGAATTGGGCAAGTTAGCATGAAACTCTTGACTCAAAAATTGAACTTGCATAGGCTTACTGGTAGATCCAAGGATTGGAAAATAAACAACAGAAAAATAAACCCATAACCATTAGAGCATAATAACCCTCTCCTTAGCTTCATTCTCCTACCTAGTGACTTAGACTATGTTTTCATGATTCTAGTGGGCCAAATCTCATTCAATTTGACCACTCGAGTCACCTTAGAGCTTACTTCTAAACTCTAAGGGTCCTAACCTACCTTATATGCATTTTTTTAACTCTTGAAGTCTATTTCAGCATATGAGGGCGAATTTCTTCAATTAGGGCTTATTTTCCTTGATTTTAGGGTCCCACATTGTAAGTTTGAGTTATGGAGTGAATCTGGGGAATTTACTCCACTGTTCAGGGACTCCATGCACCTCCTTTTATCTATTATAAGATAGTAGGGCCCTTTGTGAGTGTTTTTGGGATGTGTACCTCATGCATGTGCCTTCAATCAGTTGCATGTGCCTTTTGTCGGTTGCATGTGCCTTATGTCAATTGCAGTCAGTTGTTCCTAGCATGTAGGGAGCTAAGTTCACTTAGGGAAGTCATGAGTCAATTAAACTAATCTTGGAGAGTGTGCATGGATAACTAAGGGTCTATGGCTCTAGTTAAGCCTAACTATCATCTCACGCATTGCATGATAAATTCAAATTGCATTTATGACCTATTCGAACTGCCTTGCCTATTTATACTTTCTATTAATTCATTGAATATTAATATAATACAACATTCTATCTTGTTATTGACTTCTCTCTTTTGTGTAATGATTGACGTTTAGAACATTTATTGCAATTGTTGATCTCTTTCACAGTATTGCTATGTTGCTTAGTATCTAGATATACATGCTCAAATTCTACATATTATCTAATTTGACCAAGTTAAATTGACTCAATTGAGACAATAATTTTGGAAGAAAATGATCAAACTCAATGTGAACTGGCCAAGTTAGCATGAAACTATTGACTCAACAATCGAACTTGCATAAGCGTACTGGTAGAGTCAATCCAACAGGAAAATAAACCCATAACCCAACTATAAAATGGGGTCTTATTAAAGGCCATGATCATCCCTCATTCCTCATTTTACTTTTCATTTTGATTGTTTGAAACTAAATAATAGCTTTCCTAGCAACCATGCTATGTGGAGATTTTACATCCTTGGTATGTGGAACATGAATATATGATACTCCTAGACATAAATAGTTGAGCAAATGAAGACTACAATTTTTTATCTGGATTTTGCATGTTTGTGGACACTTGACCACGCTTTATCCTATGGAGTAATGTAAGCATCATTTTTTCTCTAAAGGATAATCGCGGTTGGTAGCAGTTTCTCTATTTAAGAAGCGAAACCACATCTCAAAATCCATAAATTAGGAAAGAAAGCTCAAAAATTAGAAAACCCCTGAGTGTAGATCATGCATGGAAGGCACTTATGAGACATGCATGCACTCTTCACTTTGACCTTATCACCTTCCTGGATTATATATGGAAGATCCATGGCTAAGAGAAATAAACAATGAAAGTGAAATCAAGCATCAAAGCTCTAGATGAATTCAAATTGAGAAAGCTAAAGCAGTCCTAGGTTCATATTTTCATGTTGAGGGGAAGCTATAGTTTCTACAGCTACACAGGGATCTTGAGCGGGGATCAAAGAATTATTGTTTCGTTACTCCATGATATAGAGATATGGGATCACCATCAACAAGGAATTAATGTGTGTGGATAATGACAAGATAATATGAGCTTTGATGAAGGATACACCGTAATTAGAAATCGGGTATTCATACTACTATATTGTTTCCTTTACAAATTTTTTAGATTGATCTTATCCCCACCCCACCCCCCAAATAGTTGTTACTGATGTATTCATGTGATTACATTAATTCATATGTGGTTTTCTTTACCTATAAGTATCTTAGATTTCATATATATGTTTGTTAATGTGATGCAAAAGTATTTGAGAAAGGTGTTAGTTTGATTTGTGTGTAGGCACAAGAACATTGTCATAGTGATAAACGAAAATGACGAGCACGCTAAGGAGTATCAAACAACTAGAGGAAACAAGTTTCCATCTCCTTTTTCTTTTCCCTTTTGTTATTTGACTTGCATGTAGGTATTAGGAAAGAACTATTAGAATCTGCGACTCTTGGAGAGGTTGACCCACTCTCCAAGAGGATCAACTTAAGGACTTAGGGAGATCCCTAGATCATAGAAATAATGGACATATTAGGAATGGTTTATCAATAATCATCCCTACGTATTAAGTTTGTTTTCACTTTTTTGGGGTATAATTTAGGAAGCTATAATACCCCTTGCATGCTAAACAAACTCACATAAAATAATCCTGAATCATTTTTTTTAAGAATATGAGTTGTTTAAATAACCTCATTTCTTACACCTGTTATAACCAACCATCATGGTCTCTCATGGTTCTTTTACTGAACAAATGTGAGTGCATGGGGTTCTTTATTAGAACCTTTGTGAGTGCCCTGTAAAAATTGAAAATAAAAAACATTTTTAGATCTAAAAATTGATTGCATGTGGTGCATGGATGCTTAAAAATTCCATTTGCATAATCCTAAGTTTAAAAATGTCTATTTGCATTCAATTATTGCATGAATTAAGAGGGAATTTTTTTTCTAAAATGCTTTCATGGTCTTTTTCAATTTTTGTTATTAGTTCAAAATTTTAAGTTGAGAAAGAATTTGAAAACATTTGCATGTGCACTCTGATTTGTTATCTTTTTGATCATTTAAAAAAAAGTCTTCGGAATTTGTGAACATTGTTGTTGTATTGCATTTCAAGAAAAAAACATGAGGTATTTTTCTCTTTTCCTAGGTTTGGAAAATTTTGCCCCACTTCATTGAAAGAAAAGTAAAATGCATTTTCCTTTTTCATTTTGATCATCGTTATTATTATAGCAAAATTTTCAGTCATCTCAACGCCATGTATGAAGCACTTCATACCTTTAGTAATAATAGATATTAAAAGAAATGACTTTATTAAAAGAAACCCATTTTTTTTTATAGCAAACACACATAACATGGGTTGTAGAGCATTGGTGTAGGGTGGGGAGTGATTTCTCCAAGGCTATTTAAACTTAACTAGCTCACACTAAAATGATTTAAAATACATTAGCAGAAAATAACATTTTTCAAGAAAGCACACCTAACATGCATGTCAAGCACTAGGTCGATCTAGGCAAGTGTAGAGATTATCCTCTCTTACTTGTCTAGTGGGATATGCATGTACAGGAACTTTAACAGAATTGGCAAGTCCATGGTGTGACACACATTATCTTAGATTTTTAGGTATAAGAGTCATGTCCTACATTCCCAACCCATAAATAGACACTTGAACCACTTGAACCATGATTGTCCCCTCTAACTATTGGTTTTCAAAGTGGTAACCTTAGTGGCTTTTCCTAGGTTTCACACAATTGACTATAGGAAAAAAGTGCTTATGGTGCTTGAGATATAGCACTTGTTTTAGCTCTCTTGGAAGGTACTCATCTTCACGGGAGTACTTGTACCTTGGGATATTGTTGCGCAAGCGTTACCATAAATGTCTCATTATTAGCTTCACTTGTTTGTCCTATGCCTTGATACTCTTGTTCCAATCATTAGAAGGTTCCCTGCATTGTTTGCTTGTTGTTGCTTGTAGATTTATTACATAGGTGATTTCTTCTTGGTGATGTGTGGTTGGAGTGGCATTATGTTTGTTTGTTCTTATTAAAAGGTAAATTTGGTTGAAATTAAAATGAGTAAAAGTGGCTAGCCATCCGACCTACTAGTCTCAATGGAAGAAAGGTCTCCTGCCAAAAGTGTTGAAACACCATTAAATCACATGTGTTTAAATAGCCATAACACAAACCAAATCAAGACAAAATCAAACACATATTAGGAGAGCACTGAAAGGGATATATCCATACATTTAGAAACTAAACAACATATGTCGAGAGATTTAGGCCCTCTTAAAATTGAGACAATTGACAATCAAATACTGGACCACTATAATTCTCCCTCAACGGAAATTGATAGTCATGTCTTGACATAGTTGGGTATACCTTTTCTTGCATATCCATTCAAATTTATTCACAATGTACAACACAATATGCCTAGAACTAGTGGGTCATCACATCAAGGGGGGCCTAACCTCGCTACACCTACTGTATCTAAAGGAGGATTTAATGCCCCCTTCATCCCACAAGTTAGTGGAACGAGTCCTTCCACCAATATGCCACATGTTTTTAGTGTCTCTTTATTTCATATTCCATCTGTGAGCACACACATTCCATCCTTTGGTCATCCTGGTGTTGAATTTCCCACCATAGGCACTCGGGTACCCATTTCAGAGGAGGCAATACTTGGTTATTATGTCAAAACTTGGTTTCCACCCACATCTAGTATATCAATAGGTGGATCCGCATTTATAAAATTATATCTCCCTTAATATTGGAGTATTCCTCCTAACACTACCCATCCACTCAATATTGGCAATGTCACATGAGGTAGTAATATACTTTGTGGCACCAATATTTACAGGGGAACTAATATCCTAGGTAACCAACAGGTTCTCGAGGGTAGTGAATTCCAAGGGGGTGGCATGGTCCCAGGGGTAGTTATGTCCAAGGTAGTGTTGAACCGTGGGTTGGTAAGGAGTTTCCTTTAACAACCCCAATATGTGTACTCATTTTCCATCACCATTTTTGGTGACTTTGAACCTACCAAACCTATCATAGCTAAAAAATGACCCCATATTCCATCACCCAACATGGCCATCATCCCAACTAAGTCACCATATGATATTTCTGAGTTTGATGGTCTATTTGGAGAAGATCCATCAACACATGTCATGACTTTTCATATTTGTTTATCATCCAACTCATTAGTTGAAAATGTTGGAATATTCTAACCATATCATCTTGGTTTTGTATGCTTTTCATGCATTTTGCATGCATGCATTCCATGTAGCACTCCATGCATCCATGCATTGGTAGTTGAGTCTCCTAGCACCTAGTCCTTAATTTATCCCCCTAGAGCTTAAATTTGGTCATCATTATCCCTCTTATCCACTCAAAGAGCCTTGGTTACATCACTGAAGTCTAAAGGTGACCTCATGCATTATTTTAGGAGTTAGCACAATCAATTCCATGATTTAGGGCGCCTTGTCCCCTTGATTACTCAGTTAACTGGCCATTACGCCTAGTTTCACTGCTACTGAGTGTAGGAGATCATATTTTTACCACTACAAGTCAGTATTGCGCCTCCTTGGAGTCTCGTCCCCTAATATATAGCCCCAATGACTCAGTTATGTGCCAGTCCACCCCAATTGACTAGTCATTCATCATCAGTGGCTACTAGACCTTATCGGGAGATGGTTTCAATGCAAACTAAGCCTGACACATGTGTGGATTCCAATTGCGTCTTTAGGCTCACGAATTTCTCCTTTAGAGATGTATTATTTATGTATACATTATACTGAATAATAATGTAATGGAAGTTTTCCCAATTGTTCTTCATTCTCTTGTGTTGTAACACAGTTCTTCTTCTCTATTTTTCCTACTCAATTATTTTGATCTCTGTTAGACTTAGTGTGAATTTTATCTTTGTCTCTAGATATCTATAATAATTTCACAAAATCTCACATGGTATCAAAGCTTTGTTGAGCAAAGTAATCTTTCGGGAGAGTTTTTCATATATTTTTTGTGTAGGTATTCTACAACAACTTCCATGAATTTGAAAGCAGTACCTCTTCTCTCTCCATTCAACTATGATGAGTGGAAACCAAATATGATAGCATATCTGAAGAGATAAGGTCTTTTTGATATGTGTATTGGTGTTATGAGAGATTTTGCTTCCTATGAAGAGGAGAATGATTGGCTAAATGATTGTGACAGAGCCTTTGGAGAAATGTGTCTTGCTCTGTCTCCTAGTATGCACTACCTCATTGATACTGCATAATACCCAAGTGATCTCTGGACCAATTTGGACAAAGCATTTGTCAAGCAGAAAGAAGAGGATCATGCTAGCCATTTGGAGAACAAGACCAGTGATACCTCCTCAAGTGTTCTCTCTGATTATGTCTCGGCCTCAAGCATCTCTCATGATGAATTTATTCAAAATGAAGAAGAAGCTGCATATTCAACACATAAAGTTCCTGTTGAAGGAATTCCTTCCTCTGTTTCTCTATAAGTTGAAGACAGTCTTGAATTGTCCCCTTCCATGTAGTTGATGCAGATGAAAGTGATACAACTAATGAAGATGATCCTTTTTTATAGATTATCCATTCCTCACTCATGTTCTCAATGTCTTCTATTTTGAATCTTGAGCAAGATATGTCAGTTACTACTCTAGAGGTTGAAGAGAGTTTCGAATTCTCTGCTTCTCATGAGCTTACTGATGTGCAAGATTGTGATATACTGGATTTTTTGGAGACTAGATCAATATTTGGAGCTGTTGCATATGCTCTCCTTGGTACCATACCTCCTTCCTATTCCATAATGATCAAATGCACACTTCCTCAAGATGCAAATGAAGTTGGAGACATTCTGCATTTTCTTGGACACTTGCTCCTCTCACTTGAAGCTAATTTGAAGTCCAAACCACCACCATCATGTCATGGTTTATTGGGTTCTGATATCACCTACATTGGTTCAAAGGAGATATCAAGGAACCATCTACACATTCTTGGATTTGATCATACCTCAGCTGATTCGAAGTTCAATTTCCAGAATGGTCTACGTATTCATGGATTTGTTCTGATCAATTTTGGTTCAAAGAGCAAGTTCAGAGAGCCTCTAGATTCGCTTGCATCCACTGAAGGAGAATACAAGCACATGTTTTTGGAGCATGATCCAATTCTTCCCAAGAAGAAGATACCTCCATACATATGATCAAGCATCACACCTACTTGAGTTTGGGGCTGGAAATTTTTTGGTGTGTTTCATGTCCATCTTGAGGGGGGGTTTTGTTCCCACAGGGTTTTCCCTCTTTCTTCACTTAAATGGACTAATAAATTTGTAAAGGGTGACCTTTGGTATCAGTTACCAGGGCCCTATTTATGATATTTCCTCACATAGTCAGGATTAAGGGGGGGTGTTTGAATACTCTAACCATCTCATTTTTTTTTGCATGCTTTTCATGCATGCATGCATTCCATGCAGCCACCACCTAAATTAGCCCTTACCATTAGGAGGATTATCGCTGACCAAAAACCAACATTTACTCATTGAAATGCGAGGAGGCTTTAACTTCACATTTCTTTTTTCCACACCCAGTATATATTATCAGGATCTACACGACGACCTGACGAAGCTGGCCTAATACTGGTTCATTCGAAATAAAAAACTGGTCATATGGCTCTGGAATATTGCCCTCTTATCCACTCAGAGTGCCTTGGTTACATCACTGAAGTCCAAAGGTTCCCTCATGCATGATTTTAGGAGTTAGCCCAGTCAGTTCCATGATTTAGGGTGCCTTGTCCCCTTGATTACTCAGTTAACTGACTGTTACACCTATTTTCACTGCTACTAAGTGTAGGAGTGCCTATTTTGACCACTACAAGTCAGTACTGCACCTCCTTGGAGTCTCATCCCCTAATCTCTAGCCGCAATGACTCAATTATGTTCCAGTCCACCCCAGTTGACTAGTCATTCATCATCGGTGGCCACTAGACCTTATCGGGAGATGGTTTCAATGCAAACTAATCCTGCCACATGTGTGGATTCCAACTGCCTCTTTAGTCTCACGAATTTCTCCTTTAGAGATGTATTATTTATGTACACATTGTACTGAATAATAATTTAATGGAAGTTTTTCCAATTGTTCTTCATTCTCTTGAGTTTTAACACAATTCTTCTTCTTTATTTTTCCTGCTCAATTCTTTTGATCTCTGTTAGACTTAGTGTGAATTTTATCTTTGTCTGTAGATTTCTGTGAGAATTTCACAAAATATCACAGAAAATAGAATTTGGTTGTGTCTTTCTCAGTTTACCTTGATCAACAATGTTGCTAAGTGTTATATTGAATTACCTTGCACTTATTTTGTCATTTTTTTGTCCTTAGCATTGTCATGCCTAACATAGTTTCTGTTACCCATTCATTATGAAATGGGCATGAAATTTTTAACTTCACTTTGACAATCCATCGATGTTCATATATCTAATCATATATATATATAAGGAGTGCATCGATGCTCCTATTAGATTGCACCGATACATTTTTGTAATTTTAAAAATGAAAACCAATATTGCATAGCAAAATATCTAAATCTCATGCCCCATCGTTGCCACCCTCCTTTAAGCCGCGAGCAGGGGATAACCCCCCTCCCTTTCAAGACCACTCATTTAAGCATTGGGTGGGGGAAACCATCCTCCTACCCCTCCATTTTTTCCATTTTTTAAACTTTGTTTTAACTTTGTTTTTTTTTCAATTTCTTATAAAAATTTGTTATTGATAGTATTATTAGTTTTTAATTTGTTTCAAATGTGTTTTTTTGTCAAGTTTTTAAAACTTAATTATTTTTTAAAACATGTTTTTCCCCTATATTTCCTTTTCTTTTTCTTGAATTTCCTCTATTTTAAGCTTTAAAAAAATGAGTGCTACTATTAGCACCTCTTTTCAATTCAATGGTTGATTTTTGGATTTTGGTTAGAATTATATCGGTTATCAAGGCCATGGTTTCAAAATAGTTGCAATTTAAGCCCTATAAAAAAGAGGGGGTGCTATTGGTAACACCACTTTTTTTATATTGGGATTGATTTCATGATTTTACGTTGTAGTAATACCAATTGTTAAGGACATAGTTTCAAACAAGTTGTAACTTTAACCCTAAAGAGATGGAGCTATTAGTAGAACCACTTTTCAATTCATAGGTTGATTTTAAGGTTTTGGTTAGTGACATTATGAAGTTGTTAAGGCCATGGTTTCAAAAGGTTGTAATTTTAACCCCCCCCCCCCCACCACCTCCAAAAAAAGAATAAAAAAAATATTGTTACTAGTGGCATTACTATTTTAAATGGGGGGTTGAATTTAAGGTTTTTGTTAGCAACATTATGAGTTTTTAAATCCACAATTACAAAAGGTTGTAATTTAACCCCCAAAATATTAAAAAAATGGTGTTACCAATAGCACCACTTTTCACTGTGAGGGTTGATTTTGGTGTTTTTAACCCAAACAATTATTTTTTAGGGCTAGATTTATCATCTTCAGGTGCCAGATCTCATCTAGTTAGTAACTACGATTATTATTGTTACCTAAAATCCCTATAATTTTGGTCCAAAGCAATGAAAAAATACCACATTGACACTCTCAAGTTAATAGAACCTACAATTCCCCATGTTTTCTTTGTTTGCCTCTATGGTCAACAAAACAAGAATATCATATCCACATGCAGTTGTGGAAATTAGAAATGGAATTATCAACCTCAATCACATGTACACCAATTTCTTGATAATAAGTTTGATGTTAAACATACAATTTAGAGAACTGACACCTATAGTTTTAGCATTACAAAGAGAATGACACTTCCACATATGTACAATGGCTATTTTATGATATCAAAGCATTCCCAATTCTATTTATGCTACATCCCTACATTTTGTTTATAGTAACTCTTTTGCATACTAAAACATTGCTAGATTGAAATATTACTTGTGATTTTACAATCTTCTACCATATAACATGCTCTCCATCTTGGTCAAATATTCCATCTCCATCAATCCTTCACCTATTGAAGCCCTCTACAATCAGTGCATCCTCCTTGTTGGTTTAGATCTATTTTTGTTGTATTGGTTGGTTCTATCTTGTCATGTCTTGAATCCATCCCTTCGCACTTTGGCCAACCTTCATCCCCAACTTCAAGAAAGACTTAGCACATATATGTGAGAGAGGAGGTAACCTTCTCTATTGAGGGAACATGGATTCATATACATCTTGCATTTATTTATCAATATTGTGTGTGTGTGTGCTTTTCTTGTTGCTCTTATTTCTCTGCAGTGGGGTTAAATTGTCCTTGCTTGTTTTCAGGAGAAAAGATCAATATCCTGTAGTATGTTATGTAGTTCTAACCTTGTTGATTTGCATGTTGTTTATCTCTTATCTAAGCTTGAGTAGATCCCGTGATATTAGTTTAAAGTATGCTAGATTTGATCACACCTAGGGAACAAAATAAATAACATGCAATATTGTAGAGAGAACACAAATACAATATTCAAAATAAAGTGTTATAGTGAAGCCAAAATTTATTAATGAATCAAACTGCAAAAGCCTCGAAAAATGTGTTGAAAAAAATGAATAAAAAACTACCAATGTCATAATCATTTTTTATATGGCCCTAGGTGGAAACATGGATATTTCCTTCCCCTTGAGTACTAAAGGTCCCCGTTGCATCAATTTTTTCTACCAAATGGAAGAAATTCTACTAGATTTAATTCCTAGTAAAGCACGTGCCCCAATGAAGAAATTGTTATGGTTTGACAATCAGATAAAGTTATATGTCTTGTTGATGAGTGCTCTTCATCTTGGTATCCATGATATGGTCTAATGTAGCTTGTTAAATGTAGTCAATATTGAGCTCTATATATAGTGTCCAAGTGTCCTCCCACCTTTTAGGTATTCAACATGGGTGGATAGTATCGAAAAAGAAGTTCTAGACTATATCTAGGGTGTAATCCAAGGAAGGGTGGAATATACAATCCAAAACCATTCTCACCCACAACCTTGGTGATGGTGTAAGGTCAATATCGTAGTGGTATGAATTGGCCTATGAATTACTCTTTGTGCAAGTGCAACCATATCATGTCACCAACCTAAAAATCATGTGGCACCTTATGTTGATCGTGTCGATGCTTGTCCTTGGAATTTGATCTCTGTGGAATGTCATGAAATTTTAGTTGGATGTGATGGATCCTTTAAAAATTGTTGTTGATTTATCTACCTCATTTTGAACACTGTAAAACTATTCATCTTATGATGCCATGGGTAGAGCAACATTGATTGGGGTTGATAGTTGGAACCTTAGGTATGCATGAAAAGGGTTGTGGCCAATAGAACTATAAATATTTATATTCTAGTTATATTGAACATAACTAAGAATTTTATCCCATGTACATGGATGCCTGGATTTGTACATTTTGGGTATATGTATAAGAATCCTATTGATAGCCTTTGTCTATCTATTAGTGTGGGGAAGGAATGTGGTGCAGTTGTCTAGTTTTGTGTCCCTGATGGACCAAACGATACTTAGGAACATGTTGTCCCTAACAAAAACAATGGTCTTTGAAAACAAAAAATTAACCCCAACATGTTTAAGAAAGAGGTTAGTAATGGCTTATGTTATGATAGTATTCTTGTAGGATGAAAAAAAGTACATATAAGAGAATTTATTAACAACTACACAAATATAATTAACATGCTTGGTGGAGGGATGACCAAGCATAAAATCCATGGAGAAAGACTAACAAATCTTATATGGAGTGGGTAGAGGAGTGTACAACCCTTGTTTTTTTATTGTGGGTTTATAAGAGCATATCCACTATAATATGTGTGTGTGTGTGTGTGCGCGCGCGCGCGTGTGCGCGCGTGCACGTGCGTGTACGCGCGTGAGTGCATGAGTGCATGCGTGAGTGCGTGCGTGCGTGCGTGTGTGTGTCTGTGTGTGTGTCTGTGTGTGTGTTAATATCATGTTAGAGATTTGGCTAGTAAAAGTACTTATGCATCATTACCATTATCTTCTTAACATCAAAGTACCCTAGCACTCAACTATAGTATACCTACCAAATCATTTTCTCACGTTCATTTGAATGAACATAGAGATGGCCTGGATGGCACAAAATTCCACCATCATCATAAACTTATGATACTTGTTTACCTATGAACACTGTATGTTATGTAGCAATGAAGTCAAGTCCTAGATCACCATGATACAATTGGAGCCACTCTAACATCTTGAGTTTATAAGAATTGGAATTATGGTCAAGGCCACATATAGAGGTTGACTAAGATAGTATATAACTCAACTAGTTCTTCCCTTATTGTGCCAGATGTTTAGGTGGATTTATTGAAGGTACATGGACCACTTTGTATGGAAATCATTCTACAACTTACCCTATGCATGTATAAATTGCAAAGACATGTAGTCAATCTAAACAAATGTTTCTTTTCACAAAATATAGTTCTTCCACTACTTATAGGCCTAAACAATGGAGTAAATAATTGTGTCAAAGGTGGGGTATTAATTGTGAACCATGTGAAAGAGTGTCTCACTATGATAGGGCATTGAATTCCCATGTTATTTGAGGAATACTTAAACCATAATCTGAGGCGTCTATATCAATTTAAAATGGTTGTTACAAAATTAGCAAAAGCATGACCGACATATTGCAAAGGTGATACTTCAAATCTTCAAATGATTTATGTTGTTCCTTGGCCCGAAAAAATTTGGTCTCATCTCGACACTTAGTCACATGGATCAATGACCAAGTGATATGAGTGAACCCCAACATGAACATATGATTCAATTAGTGAGGCCCAAGAAACTGCAGAGATTCAATAATATCTTTAGGGCCAACAAAATCCGTTGATGACTTGGTTTTTAGTTAGATCCACACACTACAAGGAAAACACCACCTAGTGGAGGTTTTTATGGAACAACCCTAAAATAATTATCCCTTCTTTGTTTATAACATAGGTTGCTAACAATTTCCCATGGGGCTTAGAATAGTTGGTGAATGGGTGTTATGTAAAGGCACTCCTTGCGCAAGGTCACTGATTCGAATACCCATCTTACCCGTGCGTTATGGATCAGGCGTCTGTGGATGCACCTAGGGGTATAGTGGCAGCGAGATTGGATCCCTGGACCCCGTGTAACGCGAGTACTAGCCCAACCTCCAGTTGCCGATTCCCCTAGTTTAAAAAAAAAAAAAAAAAAAGTTGCTAGCAAAGGCAGGTGGCTAAGCCTTTAGTCAAGTTTTTTTTGTTGGTGCACTTAAATCATATTAGGAAAACTAGTGCCCTCACATATTTGGTGCACTTGTGCATTCCATATCTATATGCACCAAACATCGTTATTACTATCATGTAATAGAATATCAACTTAAATCATATTTATTAATACTCTAATCGGTGTATCTTGCGGTATTAATTGCACCAGTGCATCACTATATCAAATGCACCAACTAAGGTTTAAACATTTTGTTATATGATATCATTTTTATTTATTTATTTTTTATTCAAAAAAATTACTAATGTGTTCCCATAGAAGGAGCACTAATGCATTCCCCTTATAGGAACATTGAAGATCGTTCTATTGTTCGTGATAAAAATCTTGTCGATGTTTCTTTAATCCATAAGCTCATCGGTGTGTAAGTATATACAACAAACTAAATAATGTTTATCCATTTTGCAATATAATATTGATGTATTTAAAACTTTAAAAAACTAATTAGTGTAGTTACATCCTAAGTGCACCAATGCATTTCCATTATCGTGTTTAGCACTTAATAATTTCAACACATGATGGTGTGTACCAACAAATGGTGCACTGATTTATATATTTTTGCAAACTTAGTAGTGCTCCCTGAGCATAATATTACATCGGTGCATCTTACTATCAAGTGCATCGAGGTGGAGTAATTTTTTTTTTAATATCAAAATGTAATTTCATTTTTACATTCCTTCAATGCTTTGAATGATACAAGCATCGATGATCACCATCTAAGTATAATTACTTAGTTGTTCATGCCACCATGTCATAAGATTTCTTGATTGCTTTTCTTTTCCAGTGGATTTGATTAATTTGTAAACTTTGCAAAATGATACCATATTTTCATTTGTTGCCCATCAAACATGCCTCCTTGGTAGAGAAGATACCATGTAATTTGTATGTTATCTCCTCATTTTTTATCATTTTGAAATTCAAATTTCACTTTAATTTGGCTTTTTTCATTTTTTTAAATAATTATGTGTGATGTATTCAAGCCATTTGGCTCACACTAAACAATGCAATTCTTCGTTTTTATTTATAGGATGCACCATTGATGGTGTACTAAGTGAATTGGAGCACACCAATAAAACCTAAAAATAAATAAAAATAAAAACCCGAGTCTCTTTTTTGGTGCTCTCTATAATATTAGGAGGCATCATAGTGATGTACCTATTATTATAAGCACAACATTGAGAGAAATTTTAATTTTAAAATTTTCCTCAACTTGTTGGTGCTCTAGAAAATGTATAAAAGCATTGTTTTTGGTGCCTCCATACACACCAAGCACAATGTAAAGTCAATTTTAAACTACCTATTTTCTTGTGCTTAGAAATGTACGCTAACACGGTAATCAATGCTCTTGTACATTACTAGCACATTGATCAATCCAAAGAATAAATATTATTCTCGTGCTTTGTCGTTGCACTATTAAAACTAGGAGGCACTACTTGTGACGATCCAATGTATTATAAGCACACTATTGAGGGTGTTTTTAAATTTATAATTTTTGCACATTTATAAATGCATTAGTCAATGTAAGAGACATTGTGATCAATACTCTTGTTCATGTGGGGGCAAATGTTTCCTAAGAAGGACCAACCATAGTGGTTGTGTAGGTTTATTAGTTTAGATGTATTATATTTGCTAGTTAGTAAGGATGATCACTTCCTTGATCTTATACAGTACCCATATCCAAATTTGGATTGGTGAGTATGTATGAACACCCTATTTTGTTAGGTCAAGCCACCATATGCAAGAGTTCATATTATCATTATATTTTGATTAATATGGTTGCATATTTTTTTAATTATTAAATGTACATGTAACTTATTATAAGAGTTTGTTTAAATTGTACAAATATTGTTGTCTAGTGTTTTGTATATGTTTGCACATATGTTGAGAGGGTGAGATGGTTGAGGTAGATGAGTCATCTCAAATGTAGAGACCCATCATTCCATGCAGGCCAAATCGTAGATTCCATCAATAATTGATGGATCAAATATGTGTATCGATGGCTCACCACGAAGTGGTCCCTACACAAACTTAGAATATCATGTAGGATCTTGAGATTACACCGATATGGACAATCCTTCCCCATAATATGACACTATTGATGTGTCATTTTGTTGGTTCCCTCGACATTCTTTAGACATTGAGCATATCTCATGCTTCTTCTACATATTCATCTTCAAGGACAATAATCCTCCACATCCACCATTTCCTACAACGAAAAAATTGTTAAAATTCAATATGCTAAGACAGAAAATAGCAGCATTACATTCCATTTCACAATAATAGCATATACAGGATCACTGAAGAAACAACAAGCACAGCATAAACACAAGAGACACAGATTTATCCTGGGAAACCCTCATGGGGTAGAAAACCCAGCAAAGCTTCCTCAATATAGATGACCAGCAATATACAAAGATGAAACCCTGAGACATGATCTCCTCCTCCACAATAGCAGACCTCTCCTCCACAAGTGCGCTATCCTCAAGTGTGTGAGTGTATCAAATGAGGAACACACCTCCTCTATTTATACACTACTCTGATATGTATTTTACACAAGTACATGTAGGCTCGTATTTAACCATTAGGTTAAATACCCCATTATAACTGACTGGGCCGACCCCCACATGGTGGGTCTAATAACCCTAGTTACCACACCCAACTCGGAGGAATAAACATCTCCGGATTTATAGTATAATCACATCGGAGGTATGGAACATCTCCGGAATAAATAATATACAAATATAATATTCTTTGAAGTTACAATATTTCAACACTCCCCCTTAACGAGAAGGATATTATAACAGTATCTGCACGAGCAAGGAGTCATCAACATCATACATGATACATCTATAAATCATTGGAAGCTTTCTCAACATCATCAGTAACTCAAGCAGTTACTGGAACATCTTCAGTACTGGAACATCAACATCTTCAGTACTGAGTCTTTATCTTCTGTAGCACTCGAACAACTACAACAACATCAACATCTGGATCCTCACGATCATCAGTATCGTCATCTCACGATCATTAGCATCGTCATCACACGATCATCAGCATCATCATCATATGATCATCAGCATCATCATCACACGATCATCAGCATCGTCATCTCACGATCATCAGCATCGTCATCACACGATCATCAGCATCGTCATCTCACGATCATCAGCATCGTCATCACACGATCATCAGCATCGTCATCACACGATCATCAGCATCGTCATCTCACGATCATCAGCATCGTCATCACACGATCATCAGCATCGTCATCACACGATCATCAGTATCGTCATCACACGATCGTCAGCATCGTCATCAACACAGGTATCCATAACAATACAAGTATCCACATCATTAGTACAAGTATTCATGCCAATACAAGTATACATATCATCAATACAAGTATCCATACTGATACAAGTAATCATGTCATCAATACATGTATCCTACCGATACAAGTAACCACATCATCAATACAAGTATCCTACTGATACAAGTAACCACATCATCAATACAAGTATCCTACCGATACAAGTAACCACATCATCAATACAAGTATCCTACCGATACAAGTAACCACATCATCAATACAAGTATCCTACCGATACAAGTAACCACATCATCAATACAAGTATCCTATCGATACAAGTAACCACATCAAAAATCACTTTCTCGGAGACCATACGTCTACGGATCAATTCAGGGACCGAAGTCCGGGGATGATACAATCCCCACTTCTCGGAGACCATACGTCTACGGATCAATTCAGGGACCGCAGTTCGGGGATGATACAATCCCCACTTCTCGGAGACCTCACGTCTACGGATCAATTCAGGGACCTAAGTCCGGGGATGATACAATCCCCACTTCTCGGAGACCTCACGTCTACGGATCAATTCAGGGACCTAAGTCCGGGGATGATACAATCCCCACTTCTCGGAGACCTCACGTCTACGGATCAATTCAGGGACCTAAGTCCGGGGATGATACAATCCCCACTTCTCGGAGACCTCACGTCTACGGATCAATTCAGGGACCTAAGTCCGGGGATGATACAATCCCCACTTCTCGGAGACCTCACGTCTACGGATCAATTCAGGGACCTAAGTCCGGGGATGATACAATCCCCACTTCTCGGAGACCTCACGTCTACGGATCAATTCAGGGACCTAAGTCCGGGGATGATACAATCCCCACTTCTCGGAGACCTCACGTCTACGGATCAATTCAGGGACCTAAGTCCGGGGATGATACAATCCCCTCAACTGTCCACTAAGGACTTCATTCTCGGAGACCTCACGTCTACGGCTCTCTTTAGGACTGAAAGTCCATGGATGATCCAATCCCCTCAACTGTCCACTAAGGACTTCATTCTCGGAGACCTCACGTCTACGGCTCTCTTTAGGACTGAAAGTCCAGGGATGATCCAATCCCCTCAACTGTCCACTAAGGACTTCATTCTCGGAGACCTCACGTCTACGACTCTCTTTAGGACTGAAAGTCCAGGGATGATCCAATCCCCTCAACTGTCCACTAAGGACTTCATTCTCGGAGACCTCACGTCTACGGCTCTCTTTAGGACTGAAAGTCCAGGGATGATCCAATCCCCTCAACTGTCCACTAAGGACTTCATTCTCGGAGACCTCACGTCTACGGCTCTCTTTAGGACTGAAAGTCCAGGGATGATCCAATCCCCTACCTGTCCACTAAGGACTTCATTTTCGGAGACCATATGTCTACGGATCTATTCAGGGACCGAAGTCCAGGGATGATACAATCCCTACCTGTCCACTAAGGACTTCATTTTCGGAGACCATACGTCTACGGATCTATTCAGGGACCGAAGTCCAGGGATGATACAATCCCTACCTGTCCACTAAGGACTTCATTTTCGGAGACCATACGTCTACGGCTCACTTTAGAACATGTGTTCAAGGATGATACAATCCCCACATGTATTCTCATCAATACATCTATCATCAAAAGCATGTATTCTTACTAATACATATAACATCAAAAGCATGTATAAGTAAAACTAAGTATTCTAAGTATACGAGTCCTAAATCTAAATATTTCTAAGTATCTAGGTGTAGAGAACAGGTTACCTCATCATCGACCTTGTTGTTCGATGAGACAATCTCATCATCAGTGACTATACTACTCCCCCTTTCGAGGAGGGTCCTTTCAAGCTTGTCTCGAAAGTATTCAAATTTCACTCGAAACAGAGGCTTGGTTAGTATGTTGGTAACTTCTTCACTTGAGGTAGAGGTTTGGTTAGTACATCGGTAACCTGTTACAAATTCAAACTTTATAGTTCCTTTCTGTGTCATATCTTGTTAGATCCCTATGTTCTTTGACTTATCATGGAACACTGGATTCTATGTCATCTTGATACAACTCTATTTGTCACATAGGATCACAGTTGGTTCTATCTCTAAGTCAAGCAATCCTGAAGCCAAACTTCTTCACAACTAGCAGAGCAAGCATCCATATATTCTGCTTGTGCTGAGAGCCACACTAGACTGCTTCCAGCTAAACCACGAGATCATGGCTAATCCCAGACAATAACATCCTCTCGATGTGTTCTTCCTGTCTGATACACTTCCTGCCCAATCAGAATCTAAATAACCATCTGAAGTCATGATCTTCAAGATAGCATAGATCAAATTCTATCGTGTCCTTTATGTGCCTCATCACATGCTTTGCAACTATCAGGTGAACACATCTAGTTTCCACTAGATACTGACTCAAGGTGTTCACAACAAAGCATATATCTAATCTAGTATATGTTAGATACATCAATGACCCAATAATTTGACTGTACAGAGTTATATCCACTAACTCTGATGAGTTATCCCCTAACAGCTTCAAGTTGGAATCCATAAGAGTGGCCATTCCAACACCTCAAGTCATATTTCTCATCATACTTTCCCTGGTTGAGAAATATTCCTTCTGAGCCTTGCCATACTTCCAGACCTAGGAAGTAAAGCATCAATTTGAGATCTTTCATTTTCATTTCTGCATTGAATGATCTTCTACATATCTATCTGTGCCATCTCTCGTTAGATGGGTCTACTAATATGAGCCTTAATATCATTCAAACTCTGTGGTGAGTTCCTTCTTGCACCCATGTCATTTGTGTATAGAAATCATATTCAACCTTGTAGCAAAGGTTGAGATCCACATCACCCATGGTGATCATTAAGCTTATCAATTTATTATCGATCCTAGGTACCTATACAGAACCTGATTCACACTTCTTCTTTAATTACACCATACTTGGAGCAAACATCTTGTCGTGATTCTCTTCCCCTTTCTAAGAGAATCTTCTAGCCATGAGCCTTCTATATTTTGTTTGATTTGTAAATCTTCTTGTTTGAACATCCACCACTTGTACGGTGTCCATCATTCTTCATGACCTTTCCTACAAATCAAAATTAAGTACATGATTAGTAATACTTCATAATCATCAAATGATATTGACATGAAAACCTATTATGCATACAGATATCATTTACATAGTGATGCAACTATTTTGACCAATACTTTGGCACAACACTTTCCCATATCCTGTATGCATACAGTGGCTATCTAGATGCCTTCCATCTCTACCAGAACATACTATCGAGAGTGTGCACAACTCTCAGCATGTCAGCAAAGAGGTTTCATTCTAGACAAGCAACAATGGAATGTTTGTCCAACTTACCAATCATATGCATATTAGTAGTATACTGTTCAATGTTCTATGAATATTTACACTCAGCATGATATATTATAGGAATACGAATATGCATACAACCTATTACAGGCAATATCATTACTATTTCAAATAACAACTCAAATACTTATCTTTTATGTTTGTGTGGCTGCCTTCCGCTTGATCTTCTGTGTGTCTTTTGAACTTCTATTCATTCTGTACCACTGTGCATGCTCAAGAGTCATCCTCATGATCTCATACACAAACATACACTCATTAGTATATTCTAAATGCTATCAAAACATTATAGTACTAAATAATCTTGAAAATGTATAGTCATGATTATAGTTAATAAACATTAGTATTCAAGATTTCAGGAAAGTCTTCTTTTACTCATGCATATCATCAATCAAGATATAATATGCATAATCCCTTGATTACTAACTTTATGAATAAGCATAACCAATCATTCCAAGTATACTTATATAAGGGATCCTAACACAAGGTAAGATTCATGGGAAACATACCTGGATTAGTATACCTACTTGGTTATGTACAACATACCTAAACAATCTCTTCAATGATTTAGAGATCCTGAGCTAGAACCTGCATGTCTCATAGGTTAAGCATAATATAACAAAGTCATACATACCTCGTAAGTAGAACAAAGATTATGGATGAGTCTTTGTCTTCATGTTTTCATGGTCATGGAGCCTGATTTGTCTTTTGTGATGTACATGTATCTTGTTAGTAGACAACATCAACCTCACACAACATCATAATGCATTAGTACAATCATAAGTGTCAACACCCTAACCAATGAATATCTTCTATCATGCATTCATAATTTTGTTAAGGTGATACAACAAATCTAAAATCAAGATTGTACTAACCGTAATAACATGAAGACAAACATACCATAAACTTAATCATGAACAAATCTCAAAACATACCTCGATGAGTCATACCTGTCGAGATCGCTTGTAATCTCCTTATGTAAAGCCTTAGCCTCATCTCCCTCTGAAACAGTAACTCCTTCACTTATGCAGGTGACCAATCCATCTTCTTCTAGGATTAACCCTATCCACTTGATTTGCAAGAACTGGACCTGGAGCTGGATATGGGTTTGTCAGAGAAACCCCAAAAATTCAAACTTTGAATTTCAAACTTCCGAAAGGATATAAATATGCGCCTTGATGAGCTGATCAAACTGATATATTCAGAATTTGAAAACTGCAAAGTTTCACTCCTCAATTTTGCCTTTGAAACTTCCGGATTCACTGGACGTGACCCTGAACTGGGGTTTGGTGAATCCCACTCTTCTGCCCAATCAAAATGTTTGATCCAAATCTCTAAGCTTCTATTTTTCTGAGGAGCTTCCAGCCATGGTCACAGATTTCAAAAATTCCCATTTTTACAGAAGCCCTAATTTTCCACTTTTCTGATCAAAGTCCCGAACTAGGGTTTGATCAAGCCCGGCCTTCTACCCAACCAAAAAATCTGATCTTGGTCTCTAAATTTCTATTTTGATGAGTAGCATTCAGCCGTGGTCTCCGTTTACAAAAATTCCAACTTTCTTCAAAGCCCTAAATTTCGGAAGCCATGAATGAAGGTACTCAAAAATAATTCTCTTTTGACAGAAATATGTACCTGATTGTTTCTGGTGTAACTCCAAACTTTTCAATCCACAGGGTCTGAAAAAGTTTTCTGAGATAGCCTGACCTGTTATCTTTCCATCCTGACAGGTCTGACCTCAATTGGATTCTCTGAGAGAGAGTTATGTCAAATGTCGCAACGTGACCTGTTTTGGGATAAAACAGAAGAGCGAACTTGTACGGCGTGCCACGTGTCACTATTTGAACTTCGGCCTCTGAAAAACTTTTCTGAGGTAGCTCGGCCTGTTATCTTTCCATCCTGATAGGTCTGACCTCAATTGGACTCTCCGAGAGAGATTTATGCCAAGTGTCGCAACATGACCTGTTTATGGGATAATACAGGAGGGCGAACTTGTACGGAGTGCCACGTGTCACTAGTTCAACTTCGGCCTCTGAAAAAGTTTTCTGAGATAGTACATACTGTGTACTACCTGTCAATTTTTACGAAATTTCATTTGGATCTTCCTAGCCCAAGATATGACCTTTTTCCCAAGGTCACTTGATTTTGACTCAGATCTGGAAGAGGCAGAAACCCTATATTGTACAGATCATAAATCACAAAGTACAATGAATTAGAGGTTGTCCTTTGGACACAAGGTACTTGGAGATTTAATCTTCGTCCTGTAACAATTTCAGATCCGAAAACTTCTCCAAAATGGATTTATAGCGAAAGTGCTACGATGACTGGTTTTTGCTATGTAAAACCCTAACCTTCAAATTGTCATAACTAAGCAAGTGTCTTTAGTGCCATACCTTGTCTTCCTTCAGGTTAGCTCTGATACCATGTTAAAATTCAATATGCTAAGACAGAAAATAGCAGCATTACATTCCATTTCACAATAATAGCATATACAGGATCACTGAAGAAACAACAAGCACAGCATAAACACAAGAGACACAGATTTATCCTGGGAAACCCTCATGGGGTAGAAAACCCAGCAAAGCTTCCTCAATATAGATGACCAGCAATATACAAAGATGAAACCCTGAGACATGATCTCCTCCTCCACAATAGCAGACCTCTCCTCCACAAGTGCGCTATCCTCAAGTGTGTGAGTGTATCAAATGAGGAACACACCTCCTCTATTTATACACTACTCTGATATGTATTTTACACAAGTACATGTAGGCTCGTATTTAACCATTAGGTTAAATACCCCATTATAACTAACTGGGCCGACCCCCACATGGTGGGTCTAATAACCCTAGTTACCACACCCAACTCGGAGGAATAAACATCTCCGGATTTATAGTATAATCACATCGGAGGTATGGAACATCTCCGGAATAAATAATATACAAATATAATATTCTTTGAAGTTACAATATTTCAACAAAAATAAACATCATATCCTCCACTATTTGAATGAACACCATATCCTTCTCTTTGAGTGGATCAACCATTATCTCCTCCTCCAACAACATATATTCCACCATCTCCTCCTGTAGAACCAGATTGACCACCATCTCCTCCTCTAGTAGACGAAGCACCACCTCCTCCTCAAACAAAAAACTAACCACCGTCTCCTTTAGTAGCACACTAACCACCATTTCCTCTAGTTGTTGAGTGACCACCATCTCCTTGTTAGATGATACATTCTATATTATTATCTAGTGGAGGCACTTATCCCTCTAGTTGTAGTGGTAGGCCTAGATTGTAGTAGTTCTTGACATGTATATGTTTGATTACTATGATGTATATTTTACATCTATATTTGACATTTATATTTGACTTGAGATGTATGTTTGACATATACACTTATTTTATATTATCATTCATATATTTTTTGCATTTTCATATCTTGTTGATATTCATGTTGTTTTATTTATAAAATGTATTGTGTTTATGTTAATCTTTTACATTATTAATAATTTCTCTATTTTTAAATTAAATTATAAATATATCACCCATTTAAAGTTGAGATATCGTATCTTGACATATTTGAGATGTATATCTGACATATTTATTGATTTTGATATTATTGTCCATATATATTATGTTGTTTCATATCATATTGATGTTGATGGTGTCTGATTTATAAAATGTATTACGTATGTTAAAGATTAACATCATTAATGATTTATATGTTTTTAAATTGAATTTGAGATGTATGACTCATTTAAAATTGAGATGCCATATAATGTTAAATCTAGTTATAATCATTTAATGTCATTATATAATATTTAGTCATTTTTCAAGGTGAATTCTTTGTTGTGAAAGAAGATACAATATGATGATTAAACTTGTTTACAAACTTGACTAAATGATTTAATCAATAATCACTTGATTTCACTAAATTCTTATATCATTTTTTCGAATAAATTATTTTTTAAATTTATTCTTTAATATTTTTACTAGTCATTTTGTTAATTTTGATCAAATTAAAATTATTATAATTAAATCTAACAAATATATATATATATATATATATATATATATATTTATTTTTTTTCCTAAGAAAAAAATCTTTTATTCATAGAGAATAACATAAACTGCCCATAAAGGGGGGGAGATGGAGATAGCTAGGGTTTTGTGGGTGAAGGCTGTGGTGCTTCTGCAGTTCTGGGATGGGATTGGTGCCCAAAGTGATGGATTTTGATTCTTCATCTCCTGGGAGTCTAGTTGGTGGATGGCTCCTTTGGGCCTTTGCTCTCGGTCTTTTTGGTGGTGGTCTACTTGTGGTTTTCGGGCTACCATGCATTTTATTGTGTTTTTCATTACTCCAACTAGGGTTATTAGCTAGGTTTGTGCTGCAGTGTTAGTGGATTCCAGGTGTCTACGGGGCCCGTCACGGACAGGGATAGGTGGATCACAATTCTAGGTTGAGAGGGACAGGTGTGGGTTTCACCCACTTAACCGGTCATGGGTCCTTATGGCCTCACCTCTTCACTTTCGAGGGACATTTTCTGTTCCTCCTTTGGAAAAACCTTGTTCTGCGCCGGCGTCGTCTGTGCTACTCCTGTTGGAGAATTGTAACCCTAATTTCTATGGACAAAGGCGAGTGTTCGTCACAGGTTGAAAGCTTACAAGGCCAAGTCTACTCTTTCCAGGTTTGTTATTGCTGAAGATGCCAATCTTGATAGGGTATCAATGCTTGCTGAACGTGCCTTAGTTGGGCACCTTGAATATACTTATGGTTCGAAGGACGAAATCCTGGAGTGGGTTAGGGTTAATTGGGTGCCGGTTTCTAGTATGGCTCCAAGGGTCAATTTATTGCTGAACCGTTGGATTCTCTTTGTCTTTCCGGACGCTGCCATGATGTCTAGAGTTTTGGAGGGCACCTGGCTTTTCAAAGAAGGCTCATTAATTCTGAAACATTGGCATATTGCCTTCGATCCTCTTACGGAGAAACAGAGAATTCGGCACCTTTGGATGATGGTTCCAGGATTGCCGATAGAACTTTGGACTAAGGAGATTATTGTCGGCTTGGCAAATTCAGTTGGGCATTTCATCCGTATTGATAGGAAATCCCTTTTTGGCATGGATAGAAGATACGCCAAGGTAATGGTGGAAATTGAAATGGATGCTGGTCTTCCGGCAGAAGTTGAGGTTGTTTGGGGACGTAGATGCTAGAAGCAAAGACTCGATTTTTTCAGAATTCCATTTCGTTGTTACGCTTGCAAGGAAATTGGACACATTCTTGCAAAATGCCCTAATGTATTGAAGTCAGGGTCGGCATTGGAAGGTACTCTGGACCTGTCTGCTCCCTTTGTTGAACCTGGTAAGTCTGTTCCTGTTCCTGATACTATTTATTTAGAAGTTTCAAAAGATGATATTGCTTTGTTGGAAGTCACGGAGAAGGATTTAGATGCTCGTATTGCTTCTGGGGATGTTATTTTAAGACATGGTCCTCATGTGCCTTCTGTCGGGAGTCCTCCTGTGTCTATGGATATGGTGAAATCATCTGTTGTTCGCAATATTTCATCTGATTTAGCCTCTGTTGGGGATAGGGTTGATGTTGGTGTGGATATTTTTGGGTGTCATATTTTAGGTGAAGAAGCTTAGGAATCTGTTATGCCTTTTCCCCCTTCTGCTAAGGTTTTGGGTTCTATGAGTCATAAGGCTAAGGAACCTAATCCATATGATCTTGAAGATTCTGGGATTGGGGAAAATTGTGAACTCAAAGTTGATGGGGTTTTAAAAACCCTCACCCCGGTTCCTTCTTATTCCAAATCTCCTCTAGCAGGTTCTGATGCTATTCCGCTTCATGCTGTTAAATTTCAAAATGTTACCATTCGAAGGGGTAAAAAGGAGATAGAGGGGAGTCGGGCTTCTGATTGTGTTGATACAAACCCTCCTCGGGGTTCTGGTCATTTGATGTCTGGGGTTTCTATTTCTTCGTCAGATGAAGGTCTTAGAGCAAAGATACCCTGCGCCTCTGGTTCTTAATGTCCATTTTATCATTGAATGTCTGGGGGTTGGGGAAGGTTGCTAGGGAAAAGGCCTTCTCCAAACTTTATGTAGCTATTTGTCCAGGTATAGTGTTACTTCAGGAAACTATGTGTTTAAGTTCTGTGGCGATCTCTAAGTTAGGTGACCTTCTTCCCAGTTGGGAAGTTGCGGCTTGTTGCTCCAATGGCCTTTCTGGGGGTTTGGCGGTGGCTTGGAACCCTACTCTATTTGCCTTCAATTTTTTTTTTACTCTGTGGGGTCTTCTGATGAAGGAAATTTTTTAGGTTTGAACATACAGTTTCACATCCTCAATTGTTATGCTCCTTATGATGGCCGAAGGGATTTCTGGGAAGCCTTAGCTGCGTCTGGGGTTCTTAATTTATCCCATTTGGTGATTGCTGGTGATTTGAATTTTACAAAATCTGCCTCTGAGATCTGGGGATCTGGGGCCAGAATGGATCCGTTGGCAAATTATTTTTTGGATTATCTATGTTGGTTTGATCTGATGGATATGGTTCCAGCTAAATTAATTCCAACCTGGACAAACGGTAGGCAGGGCGATGCAGGTGTTCATAAGAGATTAGATCGTTTTTTGGTAAAGTCTTCTTTTTTAAGTATCATTCAGAAGTTTCGAACATGGGTTCATGAGGTGAAATTCTCTGATCACTGGCCTATTGTTTTTCAATTTGAATATTATGGTCAAAAGGTTTGTTACCCGTTTAAGTTTAATAGTTCATGGCTTTTGGAGAATGATTTTTGTGAGATGGTGAAATATTTCTGGTTAAATTCTGATATTGAGAATTTAAATCCTGTTGATTATTTCTGCCATAAAATGATGAAGCTCAAAGAAGAGGTTATAGAATGGATTAAGGTTAGAAAGAAGACTGATGCTGCAGAACTGAAGAATTTGGAATACAGTATGCAAAATGCCTGTATGCGAAATTTTGATGGTTTGTTCTTTGAATCAGGGAGATTTTGAAGTTTTGAAGTTATTTGAGAAAAAAAAGGAGGAAATCCTCTTGATGGAAGAAAGGGAGTGGAGATTGAAAAGTCGAGCGATTTGGATCAGTCATGGGGATAGGAATGCAAAAAAATTTCATGCTTATGCATCTGCGAGGAGGAATTTGAAATTGATTTGGGATATCAATGATGAAGATGGGAACACTATAAAGGGTTTGGAATCTTTGAGCTCTGAAGCTGTGAGGTTTTTTGGAAATATTTACAAAGAAGAAGGTGGCTGTGATCTTTTGGACCAAATCAGATTGGCAAAACTCTATCCTAGATGTTTTGACGAAAGGGATGCTGAGGCGTTGGGAAAGGAGGTTTCTTTAGATGAAATTGAGCATACTTTAAGAAATTTTGCCAGGGAGAAAAGCCCTGGTCCTGATGGTTGGCCAATGGAATTTTATGAGCATTTCTTTGATATTATGGGGAAAGACATTCAACATCTTGTGGAATTTACTAGGGTTCATGGGTTCATTTATGGAGCTTTAAATTCAACATTCCTTACCTTAATTCCCAAAAGTAACAAACCAATATCATTTGGGGATTATCGTCCCATTGCTCTATGTAACCTCATCTATAAACTTGTTTCAAAAATTATTGCTCAGAGATTAAAGAATGTTCTATCTATTGTTATAACTCCTGAACAGTTTGGGTTCTTAAAGGATAGGCAAATTCATGATTCGATTGGTCTTACCCAAGAACTGCTTCACACTATCAAATCTAAGAAGTTAAAGGCTCTGATATTAAAGATGGATTTAGAGAAATCCTATGACTGTGTCAATTGGTCATTCCTCAGGTTGATACTGATACAAATTGGTACTCCTCCCCTTGTGTTAAATTGGATAATGGCCTGCGTTTCAACGCCTTGTATTGCTATTTTGGTAAATGGTAATCCCACCTCTTTTTTTCAGTGTTCTAGAGGGATCAGACAAGGTTGCCCTCTGTCACCCCTTCTATTTCTCTTGATCATTGATGGTCTCAGTAGGCTCGTTCAACAAGCCAAAGAGATGGGATTGATTAAAGGTATCAAGATGGGTGATGGATGCTTCCTGTCGCATCTCCTTTTTGTTGATGACGTTCTTCTTGCTGGCACTGACTCTATTACAGAATGGAAGGTTTTTTCGAATATCATCAAATTTTTGTGCAAGGTTTCTGGGATGAAGGTTAGCATTTCAAAGTCATGTTTTTATCAACATAATGTGGAAGTTGGGAGAAGATGCGAAATTGAATCCATCTTACCATATAAATGTCAAGATTTGGCCGATGGTTTGAAATATTTAGGTTTTATTTTAAAACCTAATTCTTATAAATTCAATGATTGGCGGTGGATTATTAGCAAGTTCGAATAGAAAATTGATCACTGGACTTTCCGTTTGCTCTCAGCTGGTGGCAGACTTGTTTTAGTTAAAGTAGTGCTTTCAAGTATTCCAGTTTTTTGGTTATCTCTTTTAGAGATTCCGGTCTACATTCTTAATAGGCTCAGGATGCTTATTTTCATATTTCTTTGGTCTAGTAATATTGATGGTACTAAACTGGTGATGGTTAAATGGGAGGTTCTTGCTCGGCCGGTGAAGTTTGGTGGATGGGGTATTAAAGATATCAATATTTTTAGCAAAGCTCTTAGATTGAAGAGCTTATGGCGAGGTTTATTCAGTAATTCTCTTTGGTCGAAGGTTCTCCATCTCAAATATATTAAAACAGATTTTATTAGCTGGTTGAGGAAACCCAAGAGGGTCTCAGGTTCGCTGTCTCCAGTTTGGAGAGGTTTTCTTAAAGTCTATGATTGGATTGCCAAAGATATTTGCTGGCAGGTAGGTAATGGTTGTAGTATTCTAATCGGTGTGGATCCTATTCTTGGTTTGGAGGAAAATTTTAGACTGTCAAATAATCTAATTTCTCTGTTGAATTTTATGGGGTATAAAACTTTAAATGATGTTCAAAATATCGATCAATTTCACCGATCAGGTAATGGTTGGTTAAGTGCTTTAGAGTTGGAGCTCCCGGATCACTCACAGGAATGGGATCGTTATATTATGGCTCTGAGATCGGCTGGTATTGTTCTTTTGGTGAATCCTGATAAATTATTATGGGCAGGTAATCCAAAAGAGGGTTCTGTTTCTGCGAAATCTGCTTATGATAGGATTATTCAAGAACGGTGTATTTATCCAAGACAGTGGTGGTATTCAAAAATCTGGAAATGATCTATCCCTCTGAAGGTGAAATGTTTCCTATGGCATGTTCTCAATGGAAGTCTTAAGACATGGGATAATCTCCTCAAACGTGGCTGGAATGGTCCCAGTCGGTGTTGTTTATGTAATTTAAGTACTGAATCTGCTGGTCATCTATTTATGAAGTGCTCTTTTATGCAAGAAATTTGGTCTCTGTGCTGTAAAGAACTCAACTTGGATATAGTTTGGGAAGATTTGGACTTTGGTACAGGTTTGCTCAATTGGGTTAGGGATTACAAAAAACCACTCTTCCTTCCTATTTTTATATCCTGGATTATCTAGTTTACAAGGAATGAAGCAATTTTTCAAAATAAGATGCCTGTTGCGGTGCAGTGTGTAAGGTCTGTTATTTATTTGTTACAGACTTACCCTGAGGAGGAACATGGTAAGAAATGTGTGAGTGAAAGTTCTTTCTCCTTTGTGGTAACTCAACCGATATTATTCTTTGATGGTGCTGCTCAAGACGGTATGTGTGCAACTAGTGGTGTCATCTATATCAATGAAGATCATTATGTTTCTCTTCGTCTTAATGGTGGCAGAGGTACCAATATGAAAGCGGAGTTATTGGCCCTTTGGGCTGTTCTTAAAGTGGCAAATACCTTTGGACTAGTTAATATCAAAGTCTTTGGGGACTCCCGAGTGACAATCAAATGGGCCTCAAATGAATACAATCTCAATGTTATTGATCTAAAAAATTGGTGTGTTCGAATTCGTCATGAGATTGCAAAGCAGGACCAGATTTCATTCAAGCATATTTTCAAGTCTCACAATTCCCATGCAGATCAACTTTCAAAAGATGCCTTTGCTAGACCTGAAGGAATATTATTCTGGGAAGAATGGATGGAAGCCTGTCTGATTAACAGGGGTAACTTATTTTTCTTTTAGGTTTTTCTCTACTTGGGTTGATGAACATCATTTTGTGAAATCTTTTTGATGGGCGATTTTAATTTTGTATAGCAGTTAAACTGATGCTCATTTTGAGAATAAGATCTTGTCTTAATATCTTGTATCTTTGATACTCAAACTATCTTTGTACTATTTGATTCAACGGAATAGCAATAGTACGATTTTTTTCAGATGAAAAAAAAAAAAAAACTGCCCATAAAGGACTTACATCAATGCTCCATAAGCTCACCCTTACTTCCTTCTAACAGAACTTACATCACAAAAATGACATAAACCTTTCATTACATCCTTCACTATTTTCTTCTTACAACACATAAAACTGTATACTGTTTTTAATGCTTCAAAATCTTGTATCCTACGTCACCAACCACGCTTGGTGCAAATTATTCTTTTGTTGTGTTAATTCCTCTCTGATTTTTAAGGTAGCCTCAGCATCGAGTAGAGGCTAGTACAACCCTCGACTGACATCAGCGACGGATTCCTCTACCTTCTTGTTAAGCAGGGCTGCCACGCCTTTGTTCTTCTTTGTCCATTAATCCAGGTTCCAACAATAATGCACCTTTGGAGAGCTGAACCGCTTCCAAATTTAATTCTCTCTAATGTATTTAATCTCCTGAGTTTATCACTTTACATATACTTTCTGAAAACCACTTTCCGCAAAAAATGTACTATCTAAGAAAAGCTAAAACTGAGTTTAGCTCTTCCTCCTTTCTTCCTCGACAATAGTTCCAGGTATCAAGAGTAACGCACTTTTAGAAAGTGCGTCTACCTCCTCATTTATCTCCCGGTATACATGGTTGAAAGAAATGGAGCCAAACATTTCAATTTGACTTTTGATAGCCTCCAGTAAATGTTGTAAATGAGGAGCTCGGATCTATATCTTGTTATTTGCCCAATCTATAACCATTTTTTAGTCCCCAAAGATTTGTAGATTGCTAATGTTCCGAGCTAAAGCTGAGTCGAGGACAAACCAGAGAGCTGATAATTCTGCCTTATTATTTGAGCAATGACCCGGACCATACTTAATTACAATCTGCACTTCTTATGAAAGATACAGAATTGCTCCAGAACCTCCCAATGGTGGATCTCCTTAGCTAGATCCATCGAAAAAATCCCATGGAGAGGATTTATCTATTATGGGAGCTTTTAACACTCTTTTCCTTTTCTTCTTTTCTATATTTTTATTCTCCCTAGTCCACTGCACAACCATGGCACTAGTTATATCTCTTGGAATTTTGCGATCTTGAAAAATGGTTGAATTTCATGCCCACCAAATACCATAAATAAACAGGGACGGGAAAGCATTAAAGCATCATACCAAAGGGTTCTTCCACCAGTTGCTACAACTTTTTTCAAGAGTATCTGCCATCAGTACTTTCGAACTGCTTAATTCTTTTGTGGTCGCGTTCCAAACATCCCCTGCATAGGGGCGGGAAGCAAATATGTGAGATGATGTTTCGCAACTCAATTGACATAGCACACACATACTTGGTCCTTCCCACCCCCGTTTCATTAGATTTTCCTAAGTTAACATTTTATTCTTTAATGCTAACCAGAGTGTTATCTTCACCTTCAGAGGGCTGGCATTTTTCCATATTGTATGCCACCACCAAACGTTTTCTCCTGAAAAGGAAGCATTTGCTTGAACCTCATAACCCAATTTAGCAAAATAGGCTCATGTAGAGCTATTCTTCATCCATACCAGCTTGTCTGGAATGTTGTCCTTCAGGGATATGAAATTTGACTTCAAATTGTGTATTAAACATGACCATTCTTCTGCAGCTTCGTTCTCAAGCCCAAGATACTGAGCGGTTTTCCACTTATCTCTGTCTATTCCAAAGAATGGCCTTATCTTTACATATGCTAATGTTTTTATATTCTATCTTCGTAGCTGAGAGACTGTATTTCAAGACAATGTGAAAGCACCCTCAGAACCGACCCAAGGGTCCTCCCCTAATCGAACACTCTTACAGTCTCCTAAGTTCCAAGCCGTCCAATTACCAATTAGAGGGAACGAGAGTACCAATGCTTTCCATCCGACATAACCTCCTTTATGACTCGTTTCCTCACATCTGTACCAATCTATAATAGAGGAATTTGGGCAATACTTTGAGGTCATTGATTTTCCCCATAACGAGTTGGTATTCTCCGTCAATCTCCAAAGGGATTTTGCTGCAAGATATTGACAGAATAAGTAGGGGTTTTTTATCCCCCAACCCCCCATATCCTTTGGGTTTGCCACTGTATTCCACTTCACCAAAGGAATACCTTCCTTATTTTTACTGGATGTCCATAGGAAGGAAAAGCACAACTTACGAATCTTCGTCAAAATTCCTTTCGGGATGTATGCAATAGAAGCCCAGTAAACAGGAATACTCTGAAGAACTAATTTTAAAAGAGTCGGGCGTCCTCCTCTAGAGAGGAATCTGTTGGCCCAGCATGAGATGCATGATTCCACCTTCTTAAATAACCAAGTCCAGACTTTGAAAGAATAAGCATTGGGCTTAAGGAAGAAGCCCAGATATTTGAAACCTTCACTTATAGAGCTAAGGGAAAAATCAACTTCAGTCCTGAACCTTTGTGTAGTCTCTTCAGGGACTTTGTTTAGAGCTAGACTTGATTTGTCCAAATTTATTTTCATTCATGTTGCCTTTCTATAAAGATTTAAGATCTGAGTTAAAGATTGCAAATTTTCCAAAGTTCCTTCTCCCAACAGAAGCACATCATCTACAAACAAGATATGCTTCAGTTCCACAGTCTCAAAGACAAAAATACCCTTTAGAAGTCCTTCTCTTTTAGCTTGATGAATCAATTTTCTTAAAGCTTCAGCTACTAGTAAAAATAAAAAAGGAGAGAGGGGACACCCCTGTTGCAATCCTCTTGAAGGCCTAAAAAAGGAGGAAGGATATCCATTGATTAAAACCGCAAAGGATGCAAAGGTTATACATCCCATTATCCAATTCACCAGATCTACTGCGAAACTCGTCTGTATAAGCAAAAGTCTTAAGAAGGTCCAATTGACTCTATCATAGTCTTTAGACAGATCTAGTTTGAGGGCAAAGGTGTTAATCTTCTTCTTGATTATCGAGTGAATTGCTTCTTAGGCCAAAGAGATTGCATCATGAATTTTTCTATTGTACAAAAACCCAAACTGTTCTTCCTCGATCATTTGGATAAGGATCGGCTTTAACATCTGAGCAATTATTTTGGCAATTATCTTATAGACTGTATTGCAACAAAAAATAGGCCTGAAATCTCCAAAGTCTGATGGTTTTTGAGTCTTTGGGATTAAGGCCAAAAAGGTGGAGTTCATAGAACCTAAAACCTTGCCTGACTGCTGAGAGTCTCTGACCACCTTCAACAGATATTCCTTTAGTAGTTCGTAGAATCTCAAGAATAAATCTATTGAAAAACCATCAGGACCAAGACTCTTTCCTTTTTGAAATGAATGTACAATTTTGCATAACTCTTCTTCCGAGACTTCATTACTTAAAGAAGCATTCATTTCCTTAGTTATTGTTTTTGGGAAAAGTCGTAATACCTGTAAAATTTCTTGAATCGGGCAGCCTTCTGGTTCACTGAAAATGGTTTTAAATAAAGAGACCCCAGAATCACACTTTTCTCTGAAGGAACTAATGTTGATACCTTGATCGTTCTGAATCTTCGTTATGGTATTTATACTTTTCCTATGAGAAGCAAATCTATAGAAGAACTTGGTATTGTTGTCTCCTTCGGCTATCCAGATTGCTCTGTTCTTAAGTCTCCAAATCTGTTCTTCTTTGTCTAGCAGAGTAGAACAACAAACTTCCAGATCTCTCAAAGCATTAAGCTCTGATTCAGAAAAAAAAACCTGCAACGTTCTCCCTATATAATTCCTTTAATTCTTCTTCCACCTTCTTTATCTCAAGCTTTTGATTCTCACAGAACTTTTTTCCCCACTCCTTCAAGACTTTGTTTGCCTTGGAAAGATTATCCATAAATTGTTGCATAAAAGTAGCTTCAGAGTTGTTTCTTAAAGAGGTCCATGTATCTTCTATCAAATTCTTAAAATCCTCTTCTTTCAACCAAACCGAATTGAACTTTAAGGGAGAAGGAGGTTTTTGTCTCGGAATGATGATTGACAACATCATTGGGCGGGGATCAGAAATTCCTCCATCCTCTATCCATGAAGATATTGTAAGTGAGCTTGAATAAAGGGTCTCTGAAATCGAAAAACGACCCAATCTCTTAGATATTGAATTATCCCCACTTCTCCTATTCCTCCAGGTTGGTTCCAGTTTTAATGGTTTAAAATCGACAAATCCTTTTGAATCGAAAAGGGAGATAAAGAAGTTTCTTAGGGAGTCTGAACGAGCAATTTTCCCCCATACTTCTCTCTCTGAAAATGTGAGGTTTAAATCTCCTCCTAATACCAAATTGTGTTCGTCCAAGAGTCTGCAAGAAGATCAATTTTCCCAGAATTCTCTTCGATTATGAAATGGACCATAAACATTCAAAATAGAAAAGGAAACGCATGTGTCACTATCCTCAAGAACTGTCTTCAAAACATTGTTGTGCTTACTTGAGGCTACCTTCTTCAAGGCTGGGCTCCAAGCCGTAACTAACTCACCTGAATACCCTTCCGCATTGATGTAATCAAAAGACCAACCTGTTAACAATGGTTCAAGAATTTTCTAGGTTTTTTCACCTTCCGACATTGTTTCTTGAAAGAGGATGAACGAAGGCTTCAGAATAAAAAACATCTTCTTGAGGGCATTTATTTTGGGGGTGCCCCCTAGCCCATTTACATTGTAGGAAAGACACAACATTATTTATCCCTGTGAAGGGTTGTCCCCACTCTAAAGGCCCTATTTATAGTTGTTTGTTTACCAGCTTTTATGTCTAACATAGCTTGATTCTTATCTTTTATTAATAGGGACTTTCTTCCCAAAAGGACTTTAGGCATGACGTCTTGTTTCAACCCTCCGAAAATCACTCCTTCCTTTTATGCCAAGGATGCCACCCTAGCCTTAGTGTTGTAGATTCTAGAGTGTACCAACGCTGTGTTTTTTTCATGTGCCCTTAGGGTAGAACAAAAACGTGAGGTTTCTAAAACTGACAAGGCCTCCATACTAGTGTTTTTGGGAGAGGGACTAATTCCCCCCAACGGAAAAATATCTACTACCGGTGGTACCGAAAAGGAAGTATTAATCGGAGGAAAATCACAGGAGGAATTACACTTACCGGGTAGATAAACCAATGTGCCTTCCATCCTCTTACATGGTTGTACGTTCTCCTCTGGTGCGTTCAGTCCGTCACCTTTTTCCTCAACCTCGTACAACTCCTTCTTCTGTGTCGTCCCTGACGTTTTTTTAACCCAATTTTTCCTATGAGTCTGGGTATTTTGAGCTGAGAAAGGGAAATCTCCAATAATATGGCCGACCTGTCTACAACCAAAGCATCTGAAAGGAATTTTCCAGTAATCCAGTCTTTGTATCCAAAAGCTGCTATTCATTTCTAGTTTGATTTGTTCGAATAATCCTTCACGGAGGTCAACTTCTATCATAATTTTTGCACACCTTCTATTGATCTTCATGTCCTAGTTTTCAACTTCTACTCTTCCAGATTTAAACATTATGTTATTGTTGACATAAACATGCATATTCTTCCATAAAATTCAATATCTGGAAACACTGTGTTCAAGGAGATTGACACTCTGATCATATTTTAAGTTAGGAATGCAATCATCGTACATAAAACTTTACTATGTGAAAGGAAGATATTTTGATGCTAATTGCAATAAATTAATAGTTATGCTTTTTGTTATAGATCAATGAGTGCAAGTGTAAGAAGCATAGTATTCATAATATTTATTTGACACGAATTCTAGACCTGATTCTAATTATGTTCCAGTAAGTGTTGAGCAGTAACTGATATCCTAATATGATATACAAATATTGAATACAAAAGCTTTGTGATATCCTATTAAGATTCAGATGTCCTAAATGGACAAGTGTAAATGCGTGATACCTACATATGGAGTGTAAAAACAATAGATCTATCTACAAACAATGTATCCAATATACTAGTTAAATTAAGCAGTGCCTCTTACCTATGAAAATCGCCAAAAGAGCCTAACAAGTCCTACGATGCAATAGATCACAACTCACATAGACACTCGTTAAGATTTACTCTATAGAATCGGTATTAATACCTCTAATGATTTAAACCAAGCAAATATAGAACTAATATGGAACAAGATCTAAAGACTGGACAAAATCAAAATACTCTTCCAAACTGCCAATCGCACTATGATAGGATTTCCTTTTCATATTTATTTGTAAATTGGAAATGAATATGAAATACTTGGAATACAGACAAGAACGAGTAATAGGGTAGAATCAGAACAATGATCTAAAGAAAGGAAAGAACTATAAGATGTTATTATGCAAACATGTATGGGTAATTACAAGCATGGACTAAAAGAAACGAGTAAACAATGCTTCAAACGCAGATCTACAATGCAAGTGTACAGTGTGAGGAATAAACATGCATAAAATTACATTCATACAATGAACAACATTAAAAACACCAATATGTAACAAACATATAACTAAGTACAATGCATAGAAGCAACTCCTTCCCCAGATTGATGGACCCTCCCACCTGGTGGTAGATTTGTTAGTAAACTATCTCACAGTGACTGAAAGAAAATACAATACTTCCAACACCAAGGTTGTGGGTGAGAATGGTTTTGGATTCGTAACACAAAACTTTGAAATTTGTGTATTGTATTGTAATGTCAATATCGTAGTGGTATGAATTGGCCTATGAATTACTCTTTTTTCAAGTGTAACCATATCATGTCACCAACCTGAAAATCATGTGGCACCTTATGTTGATTGTGTCGATGCTTGTCCTTGGAATTTGATCTCTACGAAATGTCATGAAATTTTAGTTGGATGTGATGGATCCTTTCAAAAAAATTGTTGTTGCTTTAACTACCTCATTTTGAACACTGTAAAACTCTTCATCTTATGATGCCATGGGTAGAGAAACATTGATTGGGGTCAATAGTTGGAACCTTAGGTATGCATGAAAAGGGTTGTGGCCAATAGAACTATAAATATTTATATTCTAGTTATATTGAACATAACTAATAATTTTATCCCATGTACATGGATGCTTGGATTTGTACATTATGGGTATATGTATAAGCATCCTATTGATAGCCTTTGTCTATCTATTAGTGTGGGGAAGGAATGTGGAGGAGTTGTCTAGTTTTGTGTCCATGATGGACCAAATGATAATTAGGAACATGTTGTCCCTAACAAAAAAAATGGTCTTTGACAACAAAAAATTAACCCCAACATGTTTAAGGAAGAGGTTAGTAATGGCTTATGGTATGATAGTATTCTTGTAGGATGAAAAAAAGTACATATAAGAGAATTGATTAACAACTACAAAAATATAATTAGCATGCGTGGTGGAGGGCTGACTAAGCATAAAATCCATGGAGAATGACTAACAAATCTTATATGGAATGGGTAGAGGAGTGTACAATCTTTGTTTTTTTATTGTGGGTTTAGCAGGAGCATATGCACTATAGTGTGTGTGTGTTAATATCATGTTAGAGATTTGGCTAGTAAAAGTACTTGTGCATCATTACCATTATCTTCTTAACATCAAAGTGACCTGGCACTCGACTATAGTATACCTACCAAATCATTTTATCACGTTCATTTGAAGGAACATAGAGATGGCCTGGATGGCACAAAAGTCCACCATCATCATAAACTTATGATACTATTTTACCTATGAACAATGTATGTTATGTAGCAATGAAGTCAAGTCCTAGATCACAATGATACAATTGGAGCCACTCTAACATCTTGAGTTTATAAGAATTGGGATTATGGTCAAGTCCACATATAGAGGTTGACTAAGATAGTATATAACTCAACTAGTTCTTCCCTTATTGTACCAGATGTTTAGGTGGATTTATTGAAGGTACATGGACCACTTTGTATGGAAATCATTCTACAACTTACCATATGCATGTATAAATTGAAAAGACATGTAGTCAATCTAAACAAATGTTTCTTTTCACAAAATATAGTTCTTCCACTACTTATAGGCCTAAACAATGGAGTAAATATTTGTGTTAAAGGTGGGGTATTAATTGTGAACCATGTGAAAGAGTGTCTCACTATGATAGGGCATTGAATGTCCATGTTGTTTGAGGAATACTTAAACCATAATCTGAGGCGTTTATATCAATTTAAAATGGTTGTTACAAAATTAGCAAAATCATTACCGACATATTGCAAAGGTGATACTTCAAATCTTTAAATGATTTATGTTGTTCCTTGGCCCAAACAAATTTGGTCTCATCTCGACACTTAGTCACATGGATCAATGACCAAGTGATATGAGTGAACCCCAACATAAACATATGATTCAATTAGTGAGGCCCAAGAAACTACAGAGATTCAATAATATTTTTAGGGCCAACCAAATCCGTCGATGACTTGGTTTTTAGTTAGATCCACACACTACAAGGAAAACACCACCTAGTGGAGGTTTTTATGGAACATCCCTAAAATAATTATCCCTTCTTTGTTTATAACATAGGTTGCTAGCAAAGGCAAGTGGCTAAGCCTTTAGTCGAGTTTTTTTGGTTGGTGCACTTAAATCATATTAGGCAAACTAGTGCCCTCACATATCTGGTGCACTTGTGCATTCCATATACATATGCACCAAAGGTCGTTATTACTATCATGTAATACAATATCAACTTAAATCAATTTTATTAATACTCTAATCGGTGTATCTTGCAGTATTAAGTGCACCAGTGCATCACTATATCAAATGCACCAACTAAGGTTTAAACATTTCATTATATAATATCATTTTTATTTATTTATTTTTAATTCCAAAAACGTACTAGTGTGTTCCCATAGAAGGAGCACTAATGCATTCCCCTTATAGGAACATTGAAGGTCATTCTATTATTCGTGATAAAATATTGTCGATGTTTCTTTAATCCATAAGCTCACCGGTGTGTAAGTATATACAACAAACTAAATAATGTTTATCCAATTTGTAATATAATATTGATGTATTTTTTTCAGCGAAAAAAATCTACTATTGATATTCAAAATGATTGAATCAAATAGTACAATATGGACCCAGATTCGTCAAATAGAATCGGTCATACCACATAGTTTGACTTATAGCATATACCAAAAACATGAGATGAGACTCATACCAACTATATCAACTAGAGTCGATTTATACAATTCTTAAACAAAATCAAAATATCACAGCCTTTCAAGTCTAGTTCAGAGACAGCAGACATCAGAAACTAATCAAAAAAGTAAATGGTGCCTTAATCCTGGAGGTTGTGCTCGACCCATTCCTCCCAAAGTAATTGTCCTTCATAACCTGATAATGCTTGTTTGGATAATTTATCAGCAAGAGTATTCTGCTCACGATAGATGTGCTCCAGTTGTACACCTTGTAGTTTAGCCAATTCAGATTGTGCCCGGAGTGCCCAGTGTCTTAAGTTAAGAACATTGAGCTGAAAGTCACCCACTGCCCATTTAATTGTGACTTTGGAATCCCCAAAAACCTTAATATTGACCAGACCGAAAATATTAGCCACTTTAAGCATACACCAAAGAGCAATCAGTTCTGCTTTCATATTTGTGCCGGTGCCACAATTTAGTTTAAAAGTAAAGTGATGTGCCTCATTCAAATATATTACTCCTCCAATAGCGCATAACCCTGATTGAGATGCACCATCAAAAAAGATAGTGGGCTGATCAACCTTGAAACTGAAAGTACTGATCCTGTCAGTCCTTAGTTTAGCATAATCATCTTTACAATTTGCAAACATATTTAGTGCAATCAAGCTACACTGTGTTGGATTGATATTGACATTTTGAAATAGCTCACTATTACGGGAGTACCATATGGCCCAGGAGATACAGATAGCAATGTAGAAGTAATGCTTGCAGTTCCTATACCAGTTAAGTAGGCACTGATTAAAGTCTCCAACATCCCACGTTTGATATATTGAAAAATGTGATATGATCACCTCCCAGGTCATCTTTGCAAATCTGCACTTAACAAATAAATGTTGCTTGTTTTCTTCATCATTCTTACAGAGTATACAGATTCCTGGACCATTCCAGCCACGATTACAAAGGTTATCCCATGTTTTAAGTTTGTTTTGCAATAACATCCAGCAGAAGCATTTGAGTTTGAGTGGAATAGACCAGTGCCAAAGGCGTTTGAACCACCAGTCTTGAGGATAAATGAACCTATCCTGAACAATCCTATAATATGCTGTGCGAGCCGTTACCATGCCATTTGTTGGGTTGCCTTTCCAAAGCAGCTTATCTGTTTCCTGTCTAATCCTGATGCCTGAAGCATTGAGTTTTGTTAGATAATCATCCCAGGTGCGGGCGAGATATCCAGTGAGACCAATGTTCCTAGCAGACACCCATAAATTGCTATCTGCAAAATCATGATGTTGAAGATGAATTTTATCCAGAGTATCCAATCCCAGAATCTGAAGGTATTGAATAATGGGCTGTGGCAGAGAATAATTGTCTTCCATACCTATGATAGGATCGATTCCTATACGAATCCTTTCTCCAGTCCCTACCTGCCATATAAGGTCGTCTTTGATCCAATGTATGATCTTCATGAATCCACGCCAGATTGGAGAAAAGTTCCAGCTAGCAGTTTTTGGATTCCTTATCCAGCTGAAAAAATCCTGTTTTATATACTTGCAGCCAATAAGGGTGGACCATAGGTTGTTTCCCATGAGGCAGCGCCAGAGACTTTTGAGTCTGAGCGCTATATTAAATGAACCCAACTCTAATATACCCCATCCACCAAATTTGATAGGTCTCGAAACAACATCTGCAGCGATCATTGGGGTCTTGTCACAATGAGCAGTCCCGAACCATAAATAATTGAAGAAAAGGCTTTTTATAAACCTGAGAATGGTGGCAGGTACTTCAAGTAGTGTAAACCAGTAAACCGGTATGCTGGAGAGCACCGATTTTAATAGAATGAGCTTCCCACCTATGGATAGAAGCCTGTAAGACCAGTGATTAATTCTATTTTCAATCTTTCTTAACAACCAATACCAGTCTTTACACAGATAATTGTTTGGCTTAAGGTAAAAACCCAGGTATTTAAGCCCAAGATCCAGATTATGACATTTAAATGGCATGAACAATAAAATGTCCTTTATATTTTCTGCATCTGGAGACATATGATAGAAATTGGATTTTCTTTGACTGATTTTCATTCCTGTAGCACCACAGAAAGTCTGAAAGATGCCATTTAAAGTGATCCATTCTTCAATAGAGTCTTCTCCTGCTACCATCACATCATCTGCAAATAAGATATGTGAAATCACAAAATCCTTTGCTATTTTAATGCCTTTTATCTGTCTTCTTGTAATAGCTTGTTTGATCAGTCTGCTGAACCCATCCATAACCAAGGCAAATAAGATAGGTGACAATGGACACCCTTGTCTAATACCCCTTGAACATCGAAAGAAAGTAGAAGGACTACCATTGACCAAAACTGATATACTCACAGTTGAGATACATGCCATGATCCATTTAATGATTGCTGGCGGCAGCCCAATTTTGATAAGAATCATTCTGAGAAAGGACCAACTAACCCTGTCATATGCTTTTTCTAAGTCCATTTTAAGTAGCAAAGCCTTTTTCTTATAGATCTTTATACTGTGAAGAAGTTCTTGTGAAATGCCTATGGCGTCATGTATTTGTCTTCCAGACAAAAAACCAAATTGCTCCTTGGATATGTGCTTGGAGAGAACATCTTTGAGTCTGTCTGCAATAATTTTAGAGATGAGTTTATACAGTAAATTGCACAGTGCAATCGGTCTGTACTCACTAAAAGAAATGGGTTTATCCTTTTTAGGAATGAGTGAAATGAAGGTGGAATTAAGACCTCCAGAGACAAACCCATTGAGTTTGGAGTAGTTCACCAGATCCTTAAGTTCATTACCCATTAAGTCAAAAAAATGCAAGTACAGCTCTACTGGCCACCCATCAGGTCCAGGGCTTTTGTCTTTTGCAAAATATTTCAGTGTTTGTTCAATTTCCTCCAAAGTCACAGCATCCATTAAACTGTTAGCTTCTTGATCTGAAAAGAAACGTGGATATAGTGTAGCAACTTTGATCTGCTCCTCTAAGTTACATTCACCTGAGTCAGCAAAATTTTGTCCAAAATATGCAGTGGCCACAGCTTTGATATTCTCGAGCCCTGAGCACATGTGTCCCCCGTCGTCCACAATATCCCATATTATCTTGGAATTCCTTCTTGCCGATGCATACGTATGGAAAAATTTAGTATTTTTATCACCTGATGTAATCCAAATGGCACGGCTTTTTAGCCTCCATTATTTCTCAGCTTGTGAAAGTATCTCCTCTTTTTTCTTTTCTATCAATTTCATCACCTCAAAATCCTCCCTCGAAAGCGAACCTCTGATGTTTGCAGAAATGGATTTCTGTAGTTTATTTTCAAGTTGCAATAACTCCTCTCTATCAGCTTCTTTTCTATCTTTGATCCATCTGGTGACCTCCTCTTTCAATTTTTTTAACTTAGAACAGAAAGTCTGAATGGGATTGCTTTCTGATACAGAGGCACTAATCCAGAAGTGCCTTACCATTTTGCAAAACTCTGCATCTTCAAGCCAAGATGAATTAAATTTAAAAGGGAGCCCTTGTTTAATTTTCAGATCATCAAGCTGTAGAATAACCGGCCAATGATCCGAAAATTTGTGTTCACATACCCACGATCTATACTTCTGAAAATTGCCCAGCAGAGTCGATTTAACCAGAAATCTGTCTAATCTTTTGTGTACACCTTCTGTGCCAAATCTCCCATTAGTCCAAGTGGGAGTCAGGATGTGTGGCTGAACATCAACCAGATCTGTGTCTACCATAAATTGTGTAAAGTAGCTTGCTAAATCATCAATTTTGGCGTTGGATCCCCATAGTTCCGAAACGTGACATGTAAAGTTCAGGTCACCTGCAATGATCAGGTCATTGCAGTTTAGAAGTCCAGATTCTTTTAGAGAGTTCCAGAAAGGCAATCTCAACTTGTATGGAGCGTAACAGTTCAGAATCGAGAGAGTCTGTTTGTTGCTACAAAAGGAACCTTTAAGTAGTATTCCCCAGGGAGTTGCAAAAGGTCTGAAAGAAAAGATATTAGGGTCCCAAGCCACCGCAAGACCCCCAGAAAGTCCACAAGAATTGACAGCTGTAGCTTCCCACAAAGGCAGGATTTTGCAGAGGTTTTGAATGGCAATCTCTGCATTACACATGGTCTCTTGAATTAAAATTAAGTTAGGGACAGTAGTCTTGAGAAGGTTGGTTAAAGCCTGCGCCCTGGACGCTTTAACCAATCCACGAACATTGATTGATAGACAAGACATTAAATACCAGAAGAGGAGGGGGTCTGTGCTCTAAGCCCCAAGGTTTCATTTGAATTAAGCCTACCAACCTCCTCTAATCTCTGAGAGATTGGGGTATAGGTATCCATAGGAAGCTGATCCACTTTGTTCCAGGTCTTTTTTTTCTTTCCTCTTCTAATAGTAACATTCTGGTATTTGAGAGATTGAACTGGCTGGGCCGAAGATTCATTCCCTGGATGTTTAGAGTAAGTGGTCAGAGGTGGAAATTCATCATCTTTTGAAGATAGGTAGTAACCACTTTCAATGAGAATGTCCCTATCGGTCCCAGATAAATCAACATCAGTACCATTGTTGTTCAAATGGTCACTCGGGGGTTGGCCAAAATTTCTGCAAATATCATGAGAAGACGAGGTAGGGTTATCCAATTCAGATCTCAACCCTAGCTCCAAGGAATCATGATGTTCAGGCACAGGGTCAACAGGACAAGGAATAATTGGCATTGCTGAGGTAGGGTTTGAGGACAAAGCCTCAGCTGGCACAGTGGGGGCATCCGAGGGTTCTGGGCTCAAATTATCAAAAAGCCTGCGACCAACATTATGCTGAGAAAAACTAGGTTTGTTATTACAAACAGGGAGCCCAGATACAAGATCGTGTCTCATTTGAATGTCACCAGTTGCAATACGATGGGATAATAATTTTTCCGAATTTTCTAAGAATTTTAAATCATCCGGAGTCAAGTCGGGGAATTTAATAGGAGTTTTGCAGAGAGGCTTACCCGAAAAATTTGTTGGAGTATGTGGCTCACCAGCAGCAGGGGAAATATTGAAATTCTGTGGACAAACAGCACGCACATGCCCAACCTCCTTGCAGAAGAAGCACCTGAAAGGGATTTTGTAATAATCAAGAACCTGCTTCCATATTCTCGTACCCCAGGCAATTTCTATTTCAGCTGGGAGTCCATTCCTCGTGTCTATTTCAACCATGATTTTTGCAAATCTCCGGTCCATCCCATGTAAGTTCTGTTTATCAACACGAACAAATTTACCAACCCTATTTGCAAGACCCCTGAAAATCTCCTCTGACCAGAGTTCGATGGGTATACCAGGTACCATCATCCATAAGTGACGAATCGGCTGAAATTCATGAAGGGGATTGAAATGAATGTGCCATCGTTTTAGATAAAGAGAACCTTGCTTGAATTCCCAGAACCGGGATAGGATCGACTCAAGGTGAGCCGCCTCAGCGAATGTGAATAATAACCAACGATTCATGAGCAGGTTAATTCTTGGAGCCATGCCGGTGAGTGGCACCCAGAATTTATTAACCCACTCCACCATCTCCTGCTTAGTGCCTTTGGCAAATTCCAACCTGCCCACCAATGCTCGTTCAGAGAAAACCCTAATTTTTTCCAGACTAATATCTTCATCAATATCAAACCTCTCAATTTCTGCCCTGGCCTTGAATGTCTTCAATAATCTTTTGTTTTTAGCCCTCTGTCCCCATAACTTCCGTCGTGGGGCAGCCAAACCCTCCGCAGGTCCACTCGAAACCCCCAAAATGGACTGGGAGGAAAGTGGTGTCAGGGTTTGTAAATGGCCCGACTTTTCCATAGTTAAAATGCACAATAGAATACCTCAACAGGTCGTCAGAGAAAGGACACCTGTCGGTAGGGACCCAAATAAAACCAAATCTTAAAGATCTTCGTCAAAAATGGAAAAAGTAATCGGTGCCAACTTCAGCTCAAAATAACCTTGTGTAGTAGTAACCAACAAAAATAGTGTAAACCCATCAACCAAGAACCACAACCGAGAGATGAAACGAAATTGGTTTGCAGAAATTTCGAGAGATCCGGTTAAAAGGTGAGGGTGTAGCCTACAACCATCGAGAAATTCCCACTTTTTTTTACCTTGGCTGGTACTAGGCCAAGACGGCTTGACTCCAAGTCATTATAGGCCACACCATTCACCCAATCAACCATCAAAATCGAAGATTTCTGTAAAAAAACCAGGAAACCCTAGGATTTTCGCCATTGCCTCCCCCCTCAAAAATAATATAATATTGATGTATTTAAAACTTAAATAAACTAATTAGTGTAGTTACATCCTAAGTGCACCAATGCATTTCCATTATCGTGTTTAGCCATTTTTATACAATATTGATTTTATTTTAAAAAATAACAAAAACTTATTAGTGCACTCACAGATATGGTGCGCCAGTGCATTTATGTTATTGGCACACTATAAAATGTAAATTAATTGGTGTCTATATATTAAAATCACCAAAGAGGGTTTAGAGTACATGTGTTAGAAAATATTGGCTTGTATTTAAATAGATTACAAGAACTAATTGGTGCACTTAATCATTTCAACACGTGATGGTGTGTACCAACAAATGGTGCACCAATTTATATATTTTTTCAAACTTAGTAGTGCTCCCTGAGCATAAGATCACATCGGTGTGTCTTACTATCAAGAGCATCGAGGTGGGGTAATTTTATTCTTAATATCAAAATATAATTTCATTTTCACATTCCTTGATAAAGCATCAATGCTCACCATCCAAGTATAATTACTTAGTTGTCCATGCCACCATGTCATAAGATTTCTTGATTGCTTTGCTTTGCCAATGGATTTGATTAATTTGTAAACTTTGCAAAATGATGCCATATTTTCATTTTTATATACCCATCAAACATGCCTCCTTGGTAGAGAAGATACCATGTAATTTGTATGTTATCTCCTCATTTTTTATCATTTTGAAATTCAAATTTCACTTTAATTTGGCTTTTTTTTTTTTAAATAATTATATGCGATGTGTTCAAGCCATTTGGCTCACACTAAACAATGCAATTCTTCATTTTTATTTATAGGATGCACCATTGATGGCGTGCTAAGTGAATTGGAGCACACCAGTAAAACCTAAAAAAAATAAAAATAAAAACCCGAGTCTCTTTTTTGGTGCTCTCTATAATATTAGGAGGCATCATAGTGATGTACCTACTATTATAAGCACAACATTGAGAGAAACTTAAAATTTAAAATTTTCCTCAACTTGTTGGTGCTCTAGAAAATGTATAAAATCATTGTTTTTGGTGCCTCCATACATACCAAACACACTGTAAAGTCAATTTAAACTACCTGTTTTCTTGTGCTTAGAAATGTACGATAACACAGTAATCAATGCTCTTGTACGTTACTAGCACATTGATCAATACAAAGAATAAATATTATTCTTGTGCTTTGTCATTGCACTATTAAAACTAGGAGGCACTACTTGTGACGATCCAATGTATTATAAGCACAATGTTGAGGGTGTTTTTAAATTTATAATTTTTGCACATTTATAAATGCATTAGTCAATGTAATGAGACATTGTGATCAATACTCTTGTTCATGTGGGGGCAAATGTTTCCCAAGAGGGACAACCATAGTGGTTGTGTAGGTTGATTAGTTTAGATGTATTATATTTGCTAGTTAGTGAGGATGATAACTTCCTCGATCTTATATAGGACCCATATCCAAATTTGGATTGGTGAGGATCATGTCTGAACACCCTATTTTGTTAGAATTCATATTATCATTATATTTTGATTAATATGGTTGCACATTTTTTAATTATTTAATGTACATGTAACTTATTATAAGATTTTGTTTAAAGTGTACAAATATTGTTGTCTAGTGTTTTGTATATGTTTGCACATATGTTGAAAGGGTGAGATGGTTGAGGTAGATGAGTCATCTCAGGTGTAGAGACCCATCATTCCATGCAGGCCAAATCGCAGATTCCATCAATAGTTGATGAATCAAATATGTGCATCGATGGCTCACCACGAAGTGGTCCCTACACAAACTTAGAATATCATGTAGGATCTTGAGATTACACCGATATGGGCAATCCTTCCTCATAATATGACACTATTGATGTGTCATTTTGTTGGTTCCCTCGACATTCTTTAGACATTGAGCATATCTCATGCTTCTTCTACATATTCATCTTCAAGGACAATACTCCTCCACCTCCTTCACGTCCACCATTTCCTACAACGAAAAAATAAACATCATATCGTCCACTATTTGAATGAACACCATATCCTTCTCTTTGAGTGGATCAACCACTATCTTCTCCTCCAACATCATATATGCCACCATCTCCTCCTGTAGCAACAGATTGACCACCATCTCCTCCTCTAGTAGACCAAGCACCATCTCCTCCTCAAACAACAAACTAACCACCGTCTACTTTAGTAGCACACTAACCACCATTTCCTCTAGTTGTTGAGTGACCACCATCTCCTTGTTAGATGCTATATTCTATATTATTATCTAGTGGAGGCACTTATCCCTCTAGTTCTAGTGGTGGGCCTAGATTGTAGTAGTTCTTGACATGTATATGTTTGATTACTATGATATATATTTTACATCTATATTTGACATTTATATTTGACTTGAGATGTATGTTTGACATATACACTTATTTTATATTATCATTCATATATTTTTTGCATTTTCATATCTTGTTGATATTCATGTTGTTTTATGTATAAAATGTATTGTGTTTATGGTAATCTTTTACATTATTAATAATTTCTCTATTTTTAAATTAAATTTGAAATGTATCACCCATTTAAAGTTGAGATATCGTATCTTGACATATTTGAGATGTATATCTGACATATATATTGATTTTGATATTATTGTTCATATATATTATGTCATTTCATATCATATTGATGTTGATGGTGTTTGATTTATAAAATGTATTGCGTATGTTAAAGATTAACATCATTAATGATTTATGTGTTTTTAAATTGAATTTGAGATGTATTACTCATTTAAAATTGAGATGCCATATAATGTTAAATCTAGTTATAATAATTTAATGTCATTATATAATATTTGAGATGTATATCTCACATATATATTGATTTTGATATTATTGTTCATATATATTATGTCATTTCATATCATATTGATGTTGATGGTATCTGATTTATAAAATGTATTGTGTATGTTAAAGATTAACATCATTAATGATTTATGTGTTTTTAAATTGAATTTGAGATGTATTACTCTAAAATTGAGATGCCATATAATGTTAAATCTAGTTATAATAATTTAATGTCATTATATAATATTTAGTCATTTTTCAAGGTGAATTCTTTGTTGTGAAAGAAGATACAATATGATGATTAAACTTGTTTACAAAATTGATTAAATGATTTAATCAATGATCACTTGATTTCACTAAATTCTTATATCATTTTTTTGAATAAATTATTTTTTAAATTTATTCTTTAATATTTTTACTAGATATTTTGTTAATTTTGATCAAATTAAAATTATTATAATTAAATCTAACAAATATATATATATATATATATATATATATATATATATATATATATTTTTTTTTATTTTATTTTTTTTTCGAGGAAAAAAACTTTTATTCATAGAGAATAACATAAACTGTCCATAAAGGATTTACATCAATGCTCCATAAGCTCACCCTTACTTCCTTCTAATATAACTTACATCACAAAAATGACATAAGCCTTTCATTACATCCTTCACTATTTTCTTCTTACAACACATAAAACTGTATATTGCTTTTAATGCTTAAAAAATCTTGTATCCTACGTCACCAACCACGCTTGGTGCAAATTATTCTTTTGTTGTGTTAATTCCTCTCTTCTTTTTAAGGTAGCCTCAGCATCTAGTAGAGGCTAGTACATCCCTCAACTAACATCAGCGACGGATTCCTCTACCTTCTTGTTAAGCAGGGCTGCCACGCCTTTGTTCTTCTATGTCCATTTGATGTAGGAGCATTGGCTCTCAAGACCAAGTTCGAAGTGTTTAGTCAAACCTAAAGGTCTTGACATTATCCCAAGGAGGGACCAGTTGTAAAGATATTGTAAAATTCATGTAAAAGGTTTATTTCTAGATAGCAAGCATAGGGGTAGAAGATGCTAAGTATGATAGGTGTCAATGAGTGTTGAGTCATGTAATAAATCCCTTGAGAAATGAGATGATTCAAGAGGCTTGTGAGTGAGTCATGAGTTAGCTTCTAAAAATAGAATTAGTTGCTTTAGTCTATAAAGTAATCACAAGTTTGTAGGAGTCAGTTACAAGAATCAGATAAGGGTTGTTTGGAAGAGGAATCAGTTGGTAACTCTAAAAGGAGAGACAGAGGAGGAGAGGGCCAAGCCATGAGAGATGAGGCCATAGAGGGAGAGTAGATCAGAGAGGGAAGTATTTACATTCTTCATTTTTAATGAAATGCAGATTCACCATTACATTGTGTATGCCTTTCTGTATTTCCGTGTGGTTTTTAAAATGCATTGAGCTAATGGATGAATAGTTATATCTGTGTGATTATATATTTTTGGATATGTGTGACTCTGACAGATGAAGTGTTTTGTGTGAAAGGGTAGAAGCTCTGTGTAAGTTTCCAGTTCGACATAGTGTTGGGTAGAACCTGTGTGATTCCAACGCTTACAGGAATACTAGAAGACTTTGAGGTATCCTATAAGGGTAATTGAATGGTGGGTGCCTGGAGGAAATGGTCGAGAGAATTGATGGAACTCTTTGAACAGCGAAGAGGTTGCAGGTATGTGAAATGCGCAGTGACCAGGTGAAGGTTGAGAATAGCAGTGTTCAACAGGGTCAATAGTGGTGAAGTCAAGTTGTAAGCATATTGAATCGGGGAATTGCACCCTTGAATATATGTGGGATGCGTATTACAACCTGTCGAAGAAGGACATGTCGAGCACAGTGATAAAATGGTGATGGTGTGTTTGTGAAGCAATCGTATAGTGAACAATAAGGGCGAATGGTAAGTGAATGATGTGCATTCGATGGAGATAAGGTCGAAGTGGGATTTAATGTCGTAGGGATTGAATGCATCGAAGGATTGAAGAGAGCATTGTGTAATTTGAAGGTGAACGTTTTATTTCAGATCACCCGAGTGCTATTTGGAATTAGAGTGCTATTTGGAATGGTGTATGGGGTTCTGGAATGAACTCAGTATATATGGAAGTCACCTATAGGAGCAAGAGCGAATTGATGGGTCAGATCTTGGTGCCATGAGTTGAAGGAATGAAAAGGAGCGCCAAGGTAAGAGGTCTCGGTCATAGGACTTGAGGTTTGGAATTTAGTTATTAAATGAATAAATATAATGAGAGCTTGTTAAGTTCAATGGAGGAATAGCGGAGTCATTGTATTTGGAAAAGAGTTATATGAGTTCCAGAAGCTTTTGGTGGAGTGACAAAGGTATGTTGAGCCTAGTAAAGGGTGTATAGCCTATGTTATAAATTCATGTTTTCTCTTGCAATTTGAAAATAAGACTAATGCTTGGAAAGAGTTGAAGGATCCTCGAGGGCAGGGTCAGGTTAGCCCCTGCATCATAATTGGTATTAGAGTGGGAAAAAGATAATTGCTTGGAGATTTTTGCAAATGATGATTGTAGGTGATTGATTATTGCTTGGTTCAGTTGCAGATTGCAATCAAGTAGTTTCAAATTGCAGATGGTGTGAAATTGCAGATTGAAAATTCATGTTACAGTTAGAAACAATTGTTTTCTTTTGGAGAGCACCAAAACATGAGTAAATGTTCAAAATTGAAGATATTAGAAGGCGCAAGGTATTAATACATTCCCAGATCTCTCAATGTTTTATTTAATTCAACCATCCAAGGCACAGATCCTGTATACATTAAGGCGTGACACACAAAGAAAATTGTTAAGTTGGATCATTGGTACAAGGTTAATCACTTTGAAAACAGAGCAGTAATAGAAACTTTGGCAGAATCAGGTTTGGTACAATTTGATAGGAGGAAGTTTCTATATGTTAATTATAGAAAGGGATTGAAGCTTGCAGTTTAACCTCTTGAAGTGTCAGAGGTGTTAAAAACTTTTAAAATTACAGAATTTGTAATGAAAAGATCAAGTTCAGTGGAGAACTGATATGTGAAAGAGGACTCAATTTTGCAAGAGCAGTGATGATTGAGAACAGTAGCAGAGCCTTCAAAGGATTGATTTTGGTAGGTTAAGCTCCGAAGACAAGGAAAGAACCCTGATGTTCTTTGAGAACACTGAGGAAGGAAATTTTCTACTTTGGGAGTAGAAACAGTTGAGGGACAGTGAAGACAGTGATTCTGCAACAAGGAATTGCAGACAGTCAGTGACCAGTTCCGGTAAGAGAAGTTGGAGAAATCTAAGAAGTGCAAATCAGAGTTAGTTTGATATTAGATTTTTGTGTTTAATTAACAATATCAATGTTAATTTACAGGTAACAGCGGTTCAAAACAGATTTGTGGCACGAGAACCTTATAGCAATAAGTTGTAACAATTCTAACTGAGGTTGGAAAAGAGAACAAAGGGGTTTCTCAGAGAGAAAGGTAGAAGCCTAATGAGCAGAGGAAGCTAATAGAGAAGGTTCTAGAAGAAGAGGACCTTATAGTTACCAAAAGTCCAGGTTCATAGAGGAGACTTGGTGAGGTACTATAGTTGGGTGAAACAAACTTGCTATTGCAGAGGCTTAGTAAACAAGGAAAAGTTCACCATAGAGAGGAAAGATGACTATTAAGAGTCATAGAACAGGTTCAGGAGGCAACCACAAAGTGAAGACAGAAGATGCTAAGGAAAATGGCATGAGGAGAAGAATGACAGATGAAGAGTACGAGAGGGAGAGGGTTGAGATAGAAGTCCATCTGCAAGTTATGATGGAGCTGTTACAGGAGAAGGGGGAAGACCAGAGGTGTGGTTTTCTTGTGAAAAGAAAGTTGAAGTGGCACAAGCTACAAAGGAAAAGAGAGCAACTAATAAATGCTCGGTGGAAGGAAGAGATACTCAAAGCAAGGGAGTGTCTGAGGGAATTCTTGAAGACTGAAGCTTCAAGTGAGACCAAGAGGTCTCAATGTTTTGAAACTGATATTTTGTGTGTGCTTGCAGGTACAAAGAATGAGGAGAGACAATTTGCTAATGTTGTCATAAAGGATGAAGGAAGAGGACAAAATTTGAATTCTGTTTAGGAAGAAAATGAGACAGTTGAGTCTCATGTACATGCACATGCACAGCTGAGTGAAAGCAATGGTTTCTAGCTTACTGTGAAAGCTGAAAACAAGGAGCACTTAGCTTATGATGATGGCCAAGAATAGAAAGAGGCAAAAGATGATATCAAGCATTCATATGTTATGCTTGAGAAGGCTAAAAAGAAGACCATTGAAGATTTTTTGAGTCTTATAGAAGACTTGGAACAGCCAGAGAAAGATTTGGTGATTGAGTCATCAAATAAGACTATTGGGTCTTATGAGTTTAATGCTAGCAATTTGAATGTGTTTGCAGGTTGTATAGAAGAAAATCCATCTCTTGGAGTTGTCTCAAGTAAAGCTGAAAGTTGTTTAGTAAGACATGAAGAAGATGATGTCAAGCATGAAGATACAGTGCTTGAACAAGTTGACAGGGAAATTTATTTACTGGAGAACCTGTTGGAGAAATCTGAGTCAAATTGGAAATTAGAACCTCGGGTAGACAAGTTATGTTTCAATAGTTTTGATGAAGAGATGAAGTACCTTGAGGAGTGCACAGGAAAAGATAAAGGTGTGAGGGACTCAGTCAGTCTAGATAGACAGATGGAATTGTTGTCAAGCAATGACAAAGGCAAAGATAAGTTATTGCAGTAGAAGGGATTTGTAAAATCCTTAACTAATGAAGGCAACAATCTTATTGGGGAAGAGACAATCATGTCTTATGAGAGGGAATTTGTTCTTGATGAGGACACGGAAGATTTGGTTTACTTAGAGGGCCAAAGTAAGAATGGTGGACAGACCTTTGGGACTGTCACAAGAACAGAGAATCGAAATTCTATTCTGACAGAGGGGGATGAAATAGTGTCACGGGGAACTTTGTTCAGTGACAAGGAGGAAGGAAATTATGAGGAAGAAAATGAGGCTGTTGTGTCTCAAATTGAAGATTAAACAGTCTTGGGACTGAAGATAATTGAATTTACAAATGGAGATAGTCAAAGAATTGAAGGGAAATTACTGAAGATTGTCAAGTCAGAGGCGGAGAAGAGTTTTGCTGACACAGAAATGCAGCATACTGAGGAACTGTTTGAAGAGAATGAATGTTTGAAATACTAGCTGAAAGTATTTGAACAAGAGGAAGAAATTGTAGTCAATGAGGGAAAAATGTCTCATGTTTTGAAAGAGACGGGAGGAGATACTAGTTTGCTAAACTTGGTTACGTTTACTAGTATACAAAGAAGGGTGAATGATTACATTACTGCAATCAGAAAACTGAGATACAAATTTCTTTTTGAAAGTGAATTTGCAGGTAGAAACCATGAGAAAGATACTACAGAGGGAGATGCTTATCAAAGCATACAGGAAGTAAGGGTGGAAGCAGTATTAAGAGCAATATCAAGAGTAATGTCTAGAGCAATATCTAGAGCAATGTCCGGAGTAATATTTACAGTAATCTTAAGAGCAACAACATAAATTGAATCAAGAAGAGTTGAAGATAATCAGTGGATTACAGAAGAATGGGCAAGGTACAGAAAAGTGCTGTGGCAAAGTAAGGAAAACAAAATTAGTTTGCAACAGAAAATTAATTTGGAGAAAGCCATAAATGAACTATGAAAGTTAATGCAAATGTCTAAGAAGAGCTATAGCATAATGAAGAAAGCAGTCCACTATGAATATGATTGGGAAGTGTAGAATAGTAAAGGTAAAGTCAGTGGAGCTTTACAGCATAAAGTATGGAAGCCTGGAAGATTGCAGCTGAAGGATGACGAAGGCAATGCAGCTTATGGACAGCAGCAAACAAAAGTTTGGGATCCAAGAAAGATGGAGATTGAAAGTGCATGATTAGGTGATCATGTCTTCTTTCTACTTTGGGAGTCTGATGCAGGAGCATTGGCTCTCAAGACCAAGTTCGAAGTGTTTAGTCAGACCTAGAGGTCTTGACAGTAGCCCAGGGAGGGGCCAGTTGTAAAGACATTGTAAAATTCATGTAAAAGGTTTATTTCTAGATAACAAGCATAGGGGTAGAAGATGCTAAGTATGATAGGTGTCAATGAGTTTTGAGTCATCTAATAAATCCCTTGAGAAATTGGATGATTCGGGAGGCTTGTGAGTGAGTCATGAGTTAGCTTCTAAAAATAGAATTAGTTGCTTTAGTCTAGAAAGTAATCACAAGTTTGTAGGAGTCAGTTACAAGAATCAGATAAGGGTTGTTTGAAAGAGGAATCGGTTGGCAACTCTAAAAGGAGAGACAAAGGATGAGAGGACCAAGCCATGAGAGATGAGGCCATAGAGGGAGAGTAGATCAGAGAGGGAAGTATGTATAGTCTTCATTTTTAATGAAATACAGATTCACCATTACATTGTGTATGCCTTTCTGTATTTCCGTGTGGTTTTTAAAATGCATTGAGTTGATGGATGAATAGTTATATCTGTGTGATTAGATATTTTTGGATATGCGTGACTCTGACAGATGAAGTGTTTTATGTGAATGGGTAGAAGCTCTGTGTAAGTTTCCAGTTCGACATAGTGCTGGGTAGAACCTGTGTGATTCCAACACTTACAGAAATACCAAAAGACTTAGAGGTATCCTATAAGGGTAATCGAAAGGTGGGTGCCTGGAGGAAATGATCAAGAGAATTGATGGAACTCTTTGAACAGCGAAGAGGTTACAGGTATGTGAAATGCGTAGTGACCGGGTGAAGGTTGAGAATAGCAGTGTTCAACAGGGTCAATAGTGGTGAAGTCAAGTTGTAAGCATATTGAATCGGGGAATTGCACCCTTGAATATATGTGGGCTGCGTATTACAAACTGTCAAAGAAGGACATGTCGAGCACAGTAATAAAATGGTGATGGTGGGTTTGTGAAGCAATCGTATAGTGAACAATACGGGCGAATGGTAAGTGAATGATGTGCATTCGATGGAGATAAGGTCAAAGTGGGATTTAATGTCGCAAGGATTGAATGCGTCGAAGGTTTGAAGAGAGCATTGTGTAATTTGAAGGTGAACGTTTTATTTCATATCACTTGAGTGCTATTTGGAAACAGAGTGTTATTTGGAATGGTGTATGGGGTTCTAGAATGAACTCAATATATATGGAAGTCACCTACAAGAGCAAGAGCAAATTAATGGGTCAGAGCTTGGTGCCATGAGTCGAAGGTATGAAAAGGAGCGCCAAGGTAAGAGGTCTCAGTCATAGGACTTGAGGTTTGGCATTTAGTTATTACATGAATAAATATAATGAGATCCTATTAAGTTGAATGGAGGAATAGTGGAGTCGTTGTATTTGGAAAAGAGTTATATGAGTTCAAGAAGATTTTGGTGGAGTGGCAAAGGTATGTTGAGCCTAGTAAAGGGTGTATAGCCTATGTTATAAATTCATGTTTTCTCTCGCAATTTGAAAATAAGACTAATGCTTGGAAAGAGTTGAAGGATCCTCGAGGGCAGGGTCAAGTTAGCCCCTGCATCACCATTGATCCAGGTTCCAGCAATAACGCACCTTTAGAACTTAACCGCTTCCAAATTTAATTCTCTCTAATGTATTTAATCTCCTGAGTTTATCACTTTACATATACTTTCTGAAAACCACTTTCCGCAAAAAATGTACTATCTAAGAAAAGCTAAAACTGAATTTATCTCTTCCTCCTTTCTTCCTCGATAATAGTTCCAGGTACCAATAGTAACGCACTTTTAGAAAGTGTGTTTGCCTCCTCATTTATCTCCCGATATACATGGTTGAAAGAAATGGAGTCAAACATTTCAATTTGAATTTGATAGCCTCCAGTAAATGTTGTAAATGAGGCGCTTGGATCTATATCTTGTTATTTGCCCAATCTATAACCATTTTTTAGTCCCCAAAGATTTGTAGATTGCTAATGTTCCGAGTTAGAGCTGAGTCGAGGACAAACCAGAGAGTTGATAATTCCACCTTATTATTTGAGCAGTGACCCAAACCATACTTAATTGCAATCTGCAATTCTTCTGAAAGATACATAATTGCTCCAGAACCTCCCAATGGTGGATCTAATTGGCTAGCTCCATCGAAAAAATCCCATGGAAAGGATTCATCTGTTCTGGGAGCTTTTAACACTCTTTTCCTTTTCTTCTTTTCCATGTTTTTATGCTCCCTAGCCCACTGCACAACCATGGCACTAGTTATATCTCTTGGAATTTTGCGATCTTGAAAAATGTTTGAATTTCATGCCCACCAAATACCATAAATAAACAGGGATGGGAAAGCATCAAAGCATCGTACCAAAGGGTTCTTCCACCAGTTGCTACAAATTTTTTCAAGAGTATCTTCCATCAGTACTTCTGAACTGCTTAATTCTTTTGTGGTCGCGTTTCAAACAACCCCTGCATAGGGGCAGGAAGCAAATATGTGAGATGATTTTTCGCAACTCAATTGACATAACACACACATACTTGGTCCTTCCCACCCTCGTTTCATCAGATTTTCCCAAGTTAACATTGTATTCTTTAATGCTAACCAGAGTGTTATCTTCGCCTTCAGAGGGCTGGCATTTTTCCATATTGTATGCCACCACCAAACTTTTACTCCTGAAAAGGAAGCATTTGCTTGAACCTCATACCCCAATTTAGCAGAATAGGCTCATGTAGAGCTATTCTTCATCCATACCAGATTGTCTGGAACGTTGTCCTTCAGGGATATGAAATTTGACTTCAAATCGTGTATTAAACATGACCATTCTTCTGCAACTTCGTTCTCAAGCCCAAGATCCTGAGCGGTTTTCCACTTATCTCTATCTATTCCAAAGGATGGACTTATCTTTACATCTCCTAATGTTTTTATATTTTGTCTTCGTAGCTGAGAGATTGTATTTGAAGACAGCGTGAAAGCACCTTCAGAACCGACCGAAGGGTCCTCCCCTAATCGGACACTCTTACCGTCTCCTAAGTTCCAAGCCGTCCAATTACCAATTAGAGGGGACGAGAGTACCAATGCTTTCCATCCGACATAAACTCCTTTATGACTCGTTTCTTGACTTCTGTACCAATCTATAATAGAGGAATGGGAAATACTTTGAGGTCATTGTTTTTCCCCATAACGAGTTGGTATTCTCCGTCAATCTCCAAAGGGATTTTACTGCAAGAGCTTGACATAATAAGTAGGGGTTCTTTATCCCCCAACCCCCCAGATCCTTTGGGTTTTCCACTGTAGTCCACTTCACCAAAGGAATACCTTCCTTATTTTTACTGGATGTCCACAGGAAGGAAAATCACAACTTACGAATCTTCGTCAAAATTCCTTTAAGGATGTATGCAATAGAAGCCCAGTAAACTGGAATACTCTGAAGAACTAATTTTAAAAGAGTCAGGCGCCTCCTCCAGAGAGGAATCTGCTGGCCCAGCATGAGATGCGTGATTCCACCTTCTTAAATAACCAAGTCCAGTTTTTGAAAGAATAAGCATTGAGATTAAGGAAGAAGCCCAAATATTTTAAACCTTCACTTACAAAGCTAAGGGAAAAATCAACTTCGGTCCTTAACCTTTGTGTAGTCTCTTCAGGGACTTTGTTTAAAGCTAGAATTGATTTGTCCAAATTTATTTTCATTCATGTTGCCTTGCTATAAATATTTAAGATCTGAGTTAAAGATTGCAAATTTTCCAAATTTCCTTCTCCCAGCAGAACCACATCATCTACAAATAAGATATGCGTCAGTTCCATGGTCTCAGAGGAAAAAATCCCCTTTAGAAGTCGTTCTCGTTTAGCCTGATGAATCAATTTGCTTAAAGCTTCAGCTACTAGTAAAAATACGAAAGGAGAGAGGGGACACCCCTGTCGCAATCCTCTTGAAGGCCTAAAATAGGAGGAAGGAGATCCATTAATTAGAACCGCAAAGGATGTCGAGGTTATACATCCCATTATCCAATTCACCAGATCTACTGCAAAACTCATCTGTAAAAGCAAAAGTCTTAAGAAGGTCCAATTGACTCTATCATAGGTTTTAGACAGATCTAGTTTGAGGGCAAAGGCATTAAGCTTCTTCTTGATTACCGAGTAAATTCCTTCTTGGGCCAAAGAGACTGCATCATGAATTTGTTTGTTGTACAAAAACCCAAATTGTTCTTCCTCGATGATCTGGATAAGGATCGGCTTTAACCTTTGAGCAATTATTTTGGCAATTATCTTATAAACTGTATTGCAACAAGAAATAGGCCTGAAATCTCCAAAGACTTATGGTTTTTGAGTCTTTGGGATTAAGGCCAAAAAGGTGGAGTTCATAGAACCTAAAACCTTGCCAGACTGTTGAGATTATTTGACCACCTTCAACAGATATTCCTTTAGTAGTTCATAGAAGCTCAAGAAGAAATCTATTGAAAAACCATCAGGCCCAGGACTCTTTCCTTTTTGAAATGAATGTACAATTTTACATAACTCTTCTTCCGAGACTTCGTTAGTTAAAGAAGCATTCATTTCCTTAGTTATTGTTTTTGGGAAAAGTCGTAATACCTGTAAAATTTCTTGAATCGGGAAGCCTTCTGGTTCACTGAAAATGGTTTTAAAGAAAGAGACCCCAGAATCACACTTTTCTCTGAAGGAACTAACGTTGATACCTTGATCGTTCTGAATGTTCATTATGGTATTTATACTTTTCCTATGAGAAGCAAATCTATGGAATAACTTGGTATTGTTGTCTCCTTTGGCTATCCAAATTTCTTTTCTCTTAAGTCTCCAAACCCGTTCCTCTTTGTCTAGCAGAGTAGAATGACAAACTTCCAGAGCTCCCAAAGTATTAAGCTCTGATTTAGAAAAAACCCCTGCAACGTTCTCCCTATATAATTCCTTTAATCCTCCTTCCACCTTCTTTAGCTCAAGCTTTTGATTCTGACGGAACTTTTTTCCCCACTCCTTCGAGACTTTTTTTGCCTTGGAAAGATTATCCATAAACTGTTACATAAAAGTAGTTTCAAAGTCGTTTCTTAAAGGGGTCCATGTATCTTCTATCAACTTCTTAAAATCCTTTTCTTTCAACCAAACTGGATTGAACTTGAAGGGAGAAGGAGGTTTCTGTTCCGGAATGATGATTGACAACATTATTGGGAGGTGATCAGAAATTCCTCCATCCCCTATCCATGAAGATATTGTAAGTGAGCTTGAATGAAGGGTCTCTAAAATCAAAAAACGATCCAATCTCTTAGAGATTGCATTATCCCCACTTCTCCTATTCCTCTAGGTTATCTCCAGTTTTAATGGTTGAACATCGACAAGTCCTTTTGAATCGAAAAGGGAGATAAAGAATTTTCTTAGGGAGTCTGAACGAGCAAGTTTCCCCTATACTTCTCTCTCTGAAAAATGTGAGGTTTAAATCTCCTCCTAATACCAAATTGCGTTCGTCCAAGAGTTTGCAAGAAGATCAATTTTCCCAGAATTCTCTTTGATTATGAAACGGCCCATAAACATTCAAAATAGAAAAGGAAACACATGTGGCACTATCCTCAAGAACTGTCTTCAAAACATTGTTGTGCTTACTTGAGGCTACCTTCTTTAGGGTTGGGCTCCAAGCCATAAGTAACTCACTTGAATGCCCTTCCGCATTGATGTAATCAAAAGACCAATCTATTAACAATGGTTCGAGAATTTTCTAGGATTTTTCACCTTTTGACATTGTTTCTTGAAAGAGGATGACCGAAGGCTTCAAAATAAAAAAACATCCTCTTGATGGCATTTATTTTGGGGGTGCCCCCTAGCCCCCTTACATTGTAGGAAAGACACAGCATTATTTAGCCCTATGAAGGGCTGTCCCCGCTCTAAGGGCCTTATTTATAGTTGTTTGTTTACTCGCTTTTATGTCTAGCATAGCTTGATTCTGAGCTTTTGTTAGCAATGACTTTCTTCCCAAAAGGACTTTAGGCAGGACGTCTTGTTTCAACCCTCCGGAAATCACTCCTTCCTTTTATGCCAGGGATACCACCCTAGCCTTATTGTTGTAGATTCTAGAGTGTACCAATGCTGTGTTTTTTTCATGTGCCCTTGGGGTAGAACAAAAACTTGAGGTTTCTGAAACTGACAAGGCCTCCGTACTAGCGTTTTTGGGAGAGGAACTAATTTCTCCCAACGGAACAATCTCTTCTACTAGTGGTACCGAAAAGGAAGTACTAATCAGAGGAAAATCACAGGAGGAATTACACTTACCGGGTGGAGAAATTGATGTGCCTTCCATCCTCTTGCATGGTTGTACATTCTCCTCTAGTGCGTTCAGTCTGTCACCTTTTTCCTCGACCTCATACAACTCCTTCTTCTGTGCCATCCCCGACGTTTTTAACCCAAATATTGCTATGAGTCTGGGCATTTTGAGTTGAGAAAGAGTAATCTCTGATAATATGGCCGACCTGTCTACAACCAAAGCATCTGAAAGGAATTTTCCAGTAATCCAGTCTTTGTATCCAAAAGTTGTCATTCATTTCTATTTTGATTTCTTCGAATAATCCTTCGCAGAGGTCAACTTCTATCAGAATTTTTGCACACCTTCTATCAATTTTAATGTCCCAATTTTCCTCTAGATAAATGAATCTACCAAGCTTATCTCTAATTGCATGTAACACTGGTTTTTTCCAGAATATCATTGGTAATCTCGACAAAATTACCCATACTTATTGAACATGTTGAGGCTCTCTTCTAGCATCGAAATTAACCTGCCACCTTCTAAGAATTAAACCTGATGGGCCCCAACTCTAGTTTCCTTCCAGTAATATTTGTTTGTCCAATTATGAATGAACTCTGAACAGTATCCATCCCCGCGAAAAAATGTGGAAGGACGGTATCTGATCCAGTAATGTACCCCAATTAGCTTCCATCCAGGTTCGTAAGGAATTTTCACCAACTTGCTTACCACAAAACCTCCCTACAAGAGAGGTATCTAGGTAGTCTAGGATCTCTTCGATTCTTATCTCTTGCCCCACCACCAAAACAACAGGTTCCTTTTTTGCTTGGGCACCTTTCCTGAGACCCGAATTAGCTTCACGATCCTTTGTCGCAGTACCTGCTACATCATTTTTGGGCCTGGGTGATAAGTGTTGTTCTTCCGCTGCATTAACTAAAGGTGAACGAAATGTCATATCATCACCCGTAAACTCTTTGAAAGTACCACGGCATCTTATCTCATCATCAGTTGCAAAGATGGGTCTTGCGGGGGAGGGACTATCATAGTCTACTTCGTCCAGTTCCATTTTTAAAACCTGATGTACATCCTAATGCCCAAGAATGACGTCGGATCTACCTTCTTTGGACTATCAAAGGAAAAAAAATAACAAGAGACATCCTGCATCGCTGTTCCTGTGAACTTCGGACTTTGGACAGATTGCGGGTCGTCGTAACAAATATATATATATATATATAAGGGGTGATCTTCGACCTTGGCAGAAATAGAGTTAAAACTTTTGCATGGGGATTGGGAATAGGTTCAAATAATTAAGTGAAATGATATGCCTTGTTTCTTGGTCTAAAATTGGCACTAGATGTAAAAGCTCATCCTTTAATTGTCATTGGAGATTCTTTGATAATTTTGTCTGAGGTAAGAAATGGGAAATCCACCTCAAATCCTTTAGCATGTCGTCTTCATCAACACATTTTGAGTATCCTTCCAAGGTTCCAGTCCATCATTTTTTATCAAGTGAAGAGGTCGTTGAACTCTCTATCCAACATTTATGCAAATCAAGCCTCCTTAATACATCAAGGGGGATTAAATATTGATGGGGGGACAATCAATATGTTTTTTGTCCCTCAAGGCTTGTTATTGAAGTTTAATTACTCCCTCATGTGGAGGGATTCGTGGAGCCTCCATGTCTTCTCTCCCTCAAACAATGGGGTTGGTGAGCTGCCCTCTTTGTATGCAGATGTCTCATCCATTAAATATGGTATCTGGAGCATTATAAAGGATTTCTCCCTCGGTTTTGGGATTCATTTCACCCTATCGTTTGCTATCCCTATGGTTGTTTCTGTGTTCCCTATCAAGAGTTTCTGTTTTCCCTGTCAAGAGTTTGGTCGTGGAGATAATAGTTGGTGCAGATCTTTGGGACTGCTTGTCTGGAATGGTGGTAGGGACTGTGACTCTTTTTGCCTTCTCCTTAACCCGAGGAGTAAGGCCTCCTGTGTCGATTCATCGGGTAATCGGTCTTGATTCCTCTTTGGTTTTACTCTAGGAGGTTTGGGATACAGGGTTTGGTGGGCATGTAGAAAATGTTTGTTTTGGACTTAACCGTGGTTGGGAAATAATCTGTACTTATGACAAGAAAGTTTGTGGAATTCTCTGTGCTGGCTCTGTTTCTGTGGTTGTGGAACTTGTCAACTTTGTATGCATCCTTTTGGCCTCTTTATAGTCTCTAGGTTTGTAAATATTTTGTCAATGGATATAGAAAAGAAATTTGAGCATCTCACAGAGCTGGTGAATTATGTTACTGCCAGTGCAAATGATTTTAAATCCCATCTAAAATGGATGAGGCACCGAATGGAAGGAATTTTTCAAGTTGTGAACCAGATGGTAGCTCACTCCCCGACCGTGGAAAATAGTTTGGACCAGATAGAACAAATGCATCAAGATCTAAATGGTAATATGGAAGCTCAACTCAATAAATTGCAGGACGACGTCAAACAATGTGCAGACAAGATAACTGGTATGGCAGCTTTAGTTTCCAAGCATGAAGAACAGTTTGGTGGTTCTTCTAAAATCGATGAGAATAATATAACTCGAAGTGGGGATGGTATCTATGTTCATCAACTAGTAATTGCGGGTTCTGGTAAGGGCAGAGTTAATTCAGGGAATCGTAGCAATGGAGTTAATACATTTATTAATATAACTTCATTAGACCACGAGGAGGACAATGAGGTTGAATCAGCTGAGGATTTCGAAGAGAAATATGGTTCTGCTTCAGAACTTGGATCTGCTAAACAAATGGAGATAGAATCCTATGATATTGAGGCTGGTAATGGGGAAGATAACACAGTTTCTGAAGCCAATATTCTTGAGAGTGAAGAAGATGATGAAAATTCCCAGGTTCAGAGGTTTGCTAGTGATACTAGTGACTAGTTAGTTTTTGTTATGCTCCATTTTTGCATCTTACTACTAGGACAGTTTGTTAAGATTTTCAGTCATTTGGGATTTCTAGTATGTTTGAAAGCTTATGGCTTATTAAATCATAAAAATAATTTTGAATTTGTATCTCAAATATACAATGAGGTAGAAAAAAGGCCTTCATCTAAATTAACTTTGATAATAATAATTGTTAGTATTAATATTTCAAATAGTGATAACATCTTGCATATATAATATATCATGGAAACAATTGTAAATCACATTTAAATCATTTTATTTCATTAAATATTCTATTAACTTATGAAAATAAATATAAATTATTATAATAGTTCTTAATCATTAATCTTATAAAAATAGACCTTTCTTCCCCATTCATATGTTTAAGGATTATAAAAGGAACAAAAGGTTTGGAATGATTAATTTCTTTCAAAATGTTCTCCCTTACCACCTAGCACCTGGAAAAGACTAGGGCTTGTAAATAGAGATACCAGATTCCCTTTGTCAATCTTTAATCTATAACATTGATTTGAAGCCCTAATTGTATTTAGGTGTTCAATGAGTTGATCTTCTCCAAACTTGAAAATTGACATTGGATTTTCTCCTCTCCCTCCTCCATTGCTCTGCCTAATTTGTTTGACCTTATATATATGTGTCTCCTCTATAATCATTTTTTCTAAATTTTTATGAGTCAAAGTGTATTCACTTTCCTCTTTTAAAATATATTTAAGTAATTAAATTTTCTTTATCTTCTTTTATATATATATTTTTTTTCAATTCATATTCATAAAGTTGGTCACTTATTAATAATAACAATAAATTAATTTGATATTTTTAATAAGTAAGAAAGTCATTTATAGTATTGACAATATTCTATAACAACAAAAACCTTCGCAAATGGAATGGCACTATGAATTAAAAAGAATCTCCAAATCTTAAATTGTGACATCACATCTATATCACAAGGTTATCAAATTTGAAGGAGAATCTTCATCGTCATTATTTTTTTATTAGTGAGGTTTTTTTAAGTTGTTTTGAGGGGTATGAATTTCACATCTACATTTACTATAGGAAATTTACCAATTTACCATAGATTAATACTTTTAAAATTGATTATTTTCATTCTTTAACAATGAATCTCAACTATCATTCATTTTAGCCTAGAGTAATATATTTAAGGTTGATATCATGTTTTCGCATTGAAAATCAAAGTGATAGTTCATGTTAGGTACATGGAAATTAATAATCCACCCCTGTATATGGTGGTGAAACCTTAGTCTTGAAATTTCAAATGACATAGTAGGAAACTTATTGGTGCATTGGGAACAAGTTCTTAATATTATGTTAGTGTGTCAACTGATCTTATTATGTTTTCCATTATTCTTAGTTGCATGCCTGATTTCTTCAATAGCAATTTAAGTCTCTTAATGGTATTCAAAGTGTCCATAGTATGTCTCGATTATAATTTTTACCATTGAACACAAGTATATTATCAAGAGGATATTTCAAAATGGTAAAAATTATTCTAAGATGTCAAACATGATGATGTATTTCATTGTTTATTATCAAAGACACTCCCACACACAACATCTCCTATAGAAGAGGATGCATAGGATGAAAAAGACACATACCACATCTAAGGTGGTTAATGTATGTTGATTGACGTATATTAATCCCTTTTTAAAATAATCCAACATTTTCTTAAGGTTGAGAACATTAACTATTAAAAATAGTTTTTTTTAAAGAAGAACAAAAAAATTAAATCCAATAAAGGGGGACAATGATAGGAAAAATGTTCTTCATTAATCTCTTTCTTTAAATTAAAAATAATTTATCTCCTTTTAAAAACATTGACCTACATTTTTTCCCTTTATTTATAAAAAACAAAATTACATGTTGTAGATATTCCTGGGGCATATTATCAAAACGGTTACATTTTCCAACATAAGACTCCAACCGAGAAATGTTGATTGAGAATTTTCTAAAGAGGGGAGAACAACAAAAAGCTAGAAACACTAATATTGTTCCTAGATTGGCCATAGATAGCATGTCAAGTCAAAATACAGAACTGAGCATATGTTGAAACTCAGTGACTTTTAAAGAGAACTTTACATAAGAGCCGAATACAATTCGCCTACAAAAAACAAACTTCAAAAGATACCCTACCAATTGTTCCTGAAAGCTAAAAATCATGTGGCCCGACGATGTGGATCTTCAATAAAAGGTCTGTGAAAGTATTCATAGAATTCTGCATTGTTTTGTTCTTTTATATGCCATTTGCTCGACTTCCAATTGAATACCTTCCTCAGAAATTTCATCAGCAGTCTGGTTCCTTTCCATGTAGACATGGAGACATGAAAATGATGTAAAAGCATATTTAATGGTGTGTACTTCAACAAGAAGAGGATCTAAATGTGTGTTATGGAACCATTAAATCTCATATACCCAGTTTATAATCAACATTGAGTCCCCAAAAATTTGTATCTCACAACATCCTTTTTCTAATGCAAAGAGTAGAAGGTGTTTTAAAGCCCTGAGCTTTGCATAGTTATTTGTCCCATTCCCAAGCCAACTTTTATGCATAAAGAGTTTGAATCAGATATATGCAGGGTTTTCCCCCCTCCACATTTTGGAGGAGAGCCTTGAATCGCTCCATCAAATAAGCCCCACATGATGTTTTTATTAATAGCTTCTTCTGTGATTATCCTAATGGTTCCCCCTTCTTTTTCTTGTGGAAAATAGGACAAGATTCCTAAGCTTTGACTGGCCATGATATTTGGAATGTTGGATTTATCCTAGAAGAGGGATTTATTTATGGCTAACCAAATTCCCCAACAAATTATTAGCGGTAGTGCTTTGGCCTGAGAGTAAGCTCTTTTCTGAATTGCACCCCTTAAAAATGTCTTCTATGCAGTCACCTAGCCATTGGAAGTTTTTCCCAATAAGAGAATTGCACTCTTGCCAAACCATTTTTGTAAAAGGGCATTAAAAAAAGAGATGGAGAATATTTTCAGAGTCATTCTTATATAGGGGACACAATGTTGGTCCCTTGAAGATTTTTTTTTGAAAAACATCCCAAGTTGGAGCTTTGTTTTCTAATATACACCATGTGAAAATTTTCGATTTTGGTGACATGTAAGCTTCCACAAACTCTTCCACCTCCACTTTAGATCCATGTTTAAATTATTGGAAATGAGTTGTAGATAACCTTGCTTTGGCGTGTAAGAACCATAGGCATTTACATCCCAGATCAACTCATCATTTTGATCTGAAATTCTAATATGAGCTCTACTTAGGGAAGGTATGTAGTTATTCCATTCTTGGGCACTCTCTCCATCAACATCTAAATGATTTTCACTGATCCAACCTTGATTCCATGATGTGGTGGTAGTAGGATCAGTGATCTGCAATAGCGAGAAGAGACCTTTATCTCTTAACAAAAGGAGGAGCTCTTGAGAGTGTTGGTGTTTACCTTCACTCCCCGGCCACGGGTCTACACCTAATATGCAATTGTAACCATTCCCTATTTTCCAAGATAGATGGTTGTCAATGAGATCAAAAGCATTCAAATCAGCCTTCCAAATACTCGAGATGTTATTTTGCTTCTTGTTAGGCTTTCAGATCCAATCTATCAATGAGTTTGGAACAATGTATTTCCGCATTATTACTTTTGTCCATAAAGAATGCATGGAGATTAATCTCCAAATGCTTTTTGCAGCAACATTGAACTACATTTATCAACATAACTAATTAAAAACTAATTGTTTTAATGAATTTCATGTAATTTTTCTAGAACTTTTCCCAATTCATATTCGGTCCTCGTTCAACTACATGGGGATCACAATTCAATTAGGACAACCTAAATGCACAAATTGGAGTAGAATATGTCAAAAAAAATTTAAAATAATGCAACAATGGGGGACTTGATTACTCAATTCAACGAGTTGTTTAATTCTTATAAACTTGGTGCTCTCTACTCTTCGATTATACCAATGCTTAGTCTTGTAAGCACCTGCAAGGATCTCTTCACAAATTAAAATCACTCTATCACTGCTTCTATTAAATGCATGTTATTCCATTAATTCACTCAATGACTTGCATGTAAACAATTGTGCATTAACCTAGGTATTATCGACATGTGGCATAACACTTTATTTAGGTTTTTTCAAATGACATTATCATAAAAATAAAATTCTTGACATTCTAGGCATTTCATCTCCTTCATAATTAGATTTGTGCTTGATTAGAATCATAGAACACCCTATATCAATTATTATTGTTTGTGTGTTTCCTTGGTAGTTCATGGAAGACTATTGTTTGTTGGCCATAACTTTTTATTGACGAGAAAAGATATAATATGTGTGTTTTTTTTCCTAGGAAAAAACATATTTCCATTTGAGGTGAATGAAAATACATTCAGCATGTGCTCTAGCACCAATAAAGAAAGGGTTCCAGAATATCAAGACTTTTTTTAAAGATCATCAAAGCCTAATTATCTGAAATGGATCAATATATAAGTTGTCACCTATTTTTAGCTTTCAAGGTCAGAAGATTGGATGAATTGGCTTGTAGGGCCCATTTTAGGGGTAGGTTACGCTTTTCAGATTTGGGGTAAAAAAACTATTTGAAACCTCTCGGGGCCATTTTGAGGGTTTAAGTGTTAGTTTTCAGCAAAAAATAACTGAACCAAAATTTTAGATTCTACACACCGAGACCTTTACAATGGTGCAAAAATCGCATATATCGGAGTTTGTATGAAGAAGTTATGCCTCCCACAAGTTGACCTACCTAGTTGACCACCATGGTATCGGGTGGATTCGACGTCAACTCTCATTTCTCACACATGTGGAGCTAGTCACATGTGGACTTTGAAGAACATTCTAGAAGGTCCAAAACCCCAACCCTAATCAAGAGTTTGGGCATGCAAAAACCCTAAAATTATCCCTAGATGACTATCGGGCTATGTTAAATATCAAGCCATTATGAGAAGAAGGGGTTCCATTCTTTCGATACTATTGTATTGTTCCATAGTTGAGCAAACAACACAGGAGTTGATATTATAGTAGAACATAGGAGAAGGAAGATCCTCTAGTATCCATTATGGTCGTAGAGTCATAGGTAACTCCATAGAGAGTGGCATTTCCTTTATATTTGCATTTTGATATGAAGAGCATGAAGGCATAGTCCTCATTTGTGGTTAGGTTTTTCCCCATAGTGGTTTTTCCTAGGAAATATCTTGTGTTATTGTGTGGATTGTGTACATATTTTCTCTATTTATTTCTCTCCAATTCCGTTATATTGAGTATTATATGGAATTAAATTAACACAATGAACTAAGTTTTAAGATCTGTTGTGATGAATTTGATCCAGTGGAATATCCATGGCAGTTTACGTATCACCTAAGGACCTGTAGACTATCTTGACTCTACTAGTTCTAGAAATAAATTTTAAAAGAAGGTTTTCAATTTATAGTCTTCCAAAAATATTCCAAGTTTCAAAACCCATTTGGCATATCAATGCTACTATACAACATAGTGCCATTATCAAATTCTTCTAAGATAAAAAAATATTGTTGTCCAAAGCCAATATTGCTTTCGATTGTTCATCAAATTCTATGTTATGTTCCCTATATAGGTGTTGAAAGTCAATTTCATGGTATTGTGTCTTCAGCCCTTTCAACACCCTCACCAAGTAGAATAGGGAGTTGTTGATTATTTGCACTAAATCCTTCATCCAATTTATGATTAAAAGATAATTTCCTTTCACCTGCAAAGAGTTGACTTGTTTAGATATAGTGAACTTCAACAAATAGAAGAGTGAGTTAAACTCACCCTAGTTGTTGGTTCCTCGTCCATTATTTTCTTTGAAGCGAAATACATGGAAATCCAAAAGATATAGAGTGAAACCCAAAACAACCACAACATCCCAATCTCGACAAGCCGCATCAAAATATGCCCACAAACTTGCTTTGTCAAGACAAACCATTTTTTGGGCCCAATAAGTTTTTGGGATATCTTCCAAAAAAAAATGTTGCATTAGAGAACTAATTTGGGAGGTAGTCTAAAAGGTTGGACAGTTTTTGTTTTCAAAGGTTATACAGTTCCTGGCAATCCATATTCCCCATAACACTAAAAGGGGGAGATCTCTCCACCTCTTTAGACTTTTAGTCGAATACCACTTATGTACGTTGAGTTCAAGTGTAGTACCCAGCCATAAAGATTGTTGCCCTACCAACTTTTCCAGCTCTAACCAAACCTGATCCGAATAGGGGAATTGAACAAATAAATGATCGTTTCTTTCCTCAAAATATCTACACAATAGGTAGATTCCCGAACCTTCCCTCCCTCTTTTCACCAGTTGATTCCAGGTGATGATTTTTCTGCAAAGAGCTAGTCACATCAAGAGATTGATTTTGGTGAGGGCTATTTTCATTCACGGTCTTTTCCACCACCATTTTTCGTCCCCATCTACCACATTAAAGACTGTTGTCAAGGATTTCAATACCATTTACAGTGTTTATGCATAATGATTCTAATAGTTAGATATAACCGAATTTAACAATGGCAAAAAACACAGTTGAACAAATACACAAAAAATTATCCTAGAAACCCCTTTACAAGGAAAAACAAGCAAACAAGTGAGATTTATCACTCATCTATTACTAACACTCTTAACTAGTGTTTACTACGACTATTTACTAGATCACAATACATGAATTCAATACACTCTTACTTCTTCACTCATTCCAATACACTTCACCTTTTACGCTACATCATATTTATAGATGCAAAACTATAATTCATAATAGCTGAATTAGTTACAACTAACTACTTCATTAATGGTGTCCATAACTTCCTAACAAATTTTAGTTATTCTGTTACAGTCATCTTGACTCATTCAACCACTAGTCGAGCTTCTCGTCATCCAAGTGTTCATTGAATTCCTTCTCGCTTTATGCCGGTGCACCTCCCGTCAAGCAGTCGTGGTCATCAAGTATTCGACTATTCTAGTCGTCCAATCGACCAAACTACTATCGTCTGTAGACTTTGATTCCAGTCGACTTGTAAACTAGTCAACTATCGACTTCGGCCTTCAATTTACTTGCAAATAATATAACATAACCAACATTCTCCCACTTGTTGTCTTCTTTGCATACACAGGAAATTTCAAAACTTCAATTCACTTAACTAGGGATGACAAGCCCATTGATTTCCTACACCAATTAAACTTCTTGATGCTCACAAACTTGGTTAGTGACTCTACAGTATTCTTCAATGTGTCTACCTTTTCCAACAACACTTTTTGGTTCTCCACCATTCTCTCACAAAATGATATTGTACATCAATATGCTTTGTCTTTGAGTGGTATGTTGGGTTCTTTTCCAATAATATTTCACTTTGAGTATCACAATTCAACCTAATAGCTTGTTGTTTAAACCCAACCTATTAACACAATATTTGCAACTAGATTGTCTCTTTGCTTGCATGAGTAGTTTCCATGTATTCGACCTCAATAGTTGATGGTAATACAACAGATTACCACCTACTCATCCAACTGAAAACCCTACTAAATAATTTGAAAACATATCCATTGGTTGACCTTCTACGATCAAGATATTGAGCCCAGTCGGAGCTGACAAAACCATGTACACTTATTTTTTTATTAGTTTCAAGTTTTCCTTGGTATCAGATTGCATAATCCGTTGTGCCATGCAAATGCCTGAATACTCTTTTAAAAACGGTCCAATTCTCTTTCTTATACGTCGAGTGTTCAATACTCCCACTGCATGGGAAATATCAGGTCGAGTATAGACCATCGGATACATAAGATGGCCTACAACACTACCCTAAGGCACATGTGCCATGTACTCTATCGCTTCCTGTGTCTTAGAGCACTCTTGTCAGGTATTTTATATGTTTCAATAACAAACCTTAGTCATCTTGTTATCAAACCAAGACTCATAAGCTAATGAGTTGTAAACACCATATGTGCAGACAAGCAAAGTTTATCCTATGACAACTAATGGGAATTAATGACCTATGAATTCCTGGATTCAAGAGATATTCTTATTTAAAGCTAAGAAAGAGTTATTCTACATTGGGTGCAATCTACAAGCTACTAAGTCAAACATCTATTTTAGGAAAATACTAACACTCTAGAGGAGAAAATCAAATATTCACACAATAAAACTATCTCAGAAAATATTGTAGAAAGCTACTTGTTTTGGAAAGAATAAAGAAGACTAAAGAGATGTATACAAGAAAACTATTTTAATTTTAAAGAATAAAGAAGACTGTAGATATTAAGTTAAGAAGCTCTATTTTTATCACATTGATCTACCTAAGAATGAACTATACAAATGTTATTGCAAAACTAAGTACAAAAAGCAATACTAAAATGTAGAAACGGATACCAAAACACAGAATGCGTACTAGAATGGAAATTGTGATTACCCAATCTATCATGTTAAAAATTAAATATAAAGCTTTGTAATGATCCAATGGAGAAGATATAACATGTAAATTCAAATCCTACCTATACTAAACCTGAGAGCAGAGTGATTAAAACATAGTGCAGAAAATGAATTAACTGATCTAAAGATGAACTAAACTAATGTTGTGTGCAAAGATGAGTATTGAAATACAAGCACATATACAAATGCAAAAAATGAGTAATGAAAATGGAATTGTGATTATTGTAACATGGCAAATGTGAAATTTGGACATGAGGGTGCTAATACAAAGATTGATTTCAAAGACTAATTTAAACGTTATGTTACTATTGACCTAAACATGCATATTCTTCCATAAAATTCAATATCTGGAAACACTATGTTCAAGGAGACTGTCACTTTGATCAGATTTTAAGTTAGGAACGCAATCATCGTACATAAAACTTTAACGTGTGAAAGGAATATAGTTTGATGCTAATTGCAGTAAAGTAATAGTTATGCTTTCTGTTATAGATCAATGAGTGCAGGTGTGAGAAACAAAGTATTCATAATATTTATTTGACACAAATTCCAGACCTAATTCTAATCATGTTCCAGTAAGTGTTGTGTAGTAACAAATATTCTAATATGATATGCAAAGATTGTATACAAAATCTTTGAGATATCCTATTAAAATTTAGATATCCTAAATGGACAACTGTAAATGCCAGATGGAGTGTAAAAATAACATATATGTTTACAAACAATGTATCCAATTTACAAGTTAAACTAAGAAGTGCCTCTTACCTATGAAAATCACCAAAAGAGCCTAACAAATCCTACGATGCAATAGATCACAACTCACATAGACACTCGTTAAGATTTACTCTATAAAATCAATACTAATACCTATAATTATTTAAACCAAGCAAAATCATAACTAATATGGCATAGGATCTATAGACTAAACAGAATCAAATTACTCTTCCAAACTGCCAACTGAACTATGATAGGACTTGTTTTTCATATTTATCTATAAATTAGAAATGAATATGAAATACTTGGAATGCAAACAAGAATGAGTAATAAGTCAAAATCATAACAATGATCTAAAGATACGGAAGAAATATAAGAAGCTATTGTGCCAACCTGTACAGGTAATTGCAAGCATGGACTAACATAAACGAGTAAACAATGCAAGTGTACAGTGTAGGAATTAAGATGCATAAAATTGCATTCATACATTGAACAACGATAAAAACACAACTATGTAACAAACATATAACTAAGTACAATGCATAGAAGCAACACACCCCTTTGAAGGTCTTTTATACTTCGAGGAGTTCAAAGACTTCTCATTGCTTAATTCAGGAATTATATCTTTCTATAAGGAATCCTTTAAGCTATAACAACAATTTTTCATTTCCAGTTTATATGTGATTTTCAGGCCTATTTGTTACACTTTCAGTAACTGTTTTTTATATGGCATAGATTGAGTATGTATTTTGACTTGGTTCAGTACATAAGGTAATGATATCCCCCCCCCCCCCGCGGGTGTTGAATGTGGGCCATCCCACGGAGATCATAGCCAACCCGGAGTCGGGACAGGTGCCCGCCATAGCCAGCCACGAGGCCAGGAACGTGCCTGCACAAGCCTCCCACGCATCTGAGTCACAGCGTTAAGGCATTCAGGCGAAGTAACCACCTCACAGACTTGCATCATTTACTAGTCATGGCACTAGGTGGTCTGAGGGCTCTTGCGTGTGTTCAATCTTGTCTCTGTACTCCTGCTCGAGCCCGAGTTAATGCCATCATTTCAATGTAACCCTACGAGAGGATTAATGCGAGCATCAATAGGAATTGGGTGCAGGGTTTACATGGTAGCAAAAATAGCAGCAAAAGCTTGGACGTCGCTTGGGGACTCACTCTCTACAACACTTGGGGAAGCCCAATCTTCAGTTTGAGCACTGCAATCGCCAAGATTTTTCCCAAGAAAAGATCTTGCATTCATCGCAAAACAAAGCCGATTGGCCCCTCGCCTGGGATGCCGGTTAGATTCATGAGGGGGGTTGTCGAAAAATCCCGCTGGTTCAAAAATGAAATTTCGTAGAAGGCTCAAGCAGAAATTCATGACACAGAGGAAGATGCTCAGGTGACTAGAGGGTGTCTATCAGACTTTGAAATTAAAAACGAATTTGAAGCTTTAGTCCTAGACCCTAGGACTACCATAGGCCAAACCACTCTGTATCATAAGACCTTGAACTACCACTGGCAGCAGAAGGCAGTTCTCGGAAAGGATTTGGTGGAGAGAGGGGAAGCACATGCATAAATTCTCCTTCAACAAGATGAAATGGTCCTCCTCCTCTAGCAGATCATCCAAAATCAGAAGCAGATAGCACAACGCCTTGGCATCGAGCTCGCCGATTCCCATGTTGGCATGACTGGTTTGAACACATAGTCTGGTTTTTAGACTCCGTTTTTTTCTAAGCTCGTAGTTAGCATTACAGACTCTGTTGTTGTTAGTGTTAGTTTCTGGTTAAACTGATAGTATTTCTCTCAACTCGTAGTTGCAGTCTTACTTATGGATTTGGGTATGTTTTCTCTGTTAAGGGAGGGCCTCGTAAACTTCTAAATTTTGGTCTCGGGTCTGTTTTCTCAGTCATGAGAAGGCCCTATAAACTTCTGTTTATTTTGATGAAAGCAATATAAGGATATATACTTACTTACAAAAAAAGAAGGTAATGATCTTTTTTAATATTTAAGGATCTATTTATGATCTTGATGTAAAGACAATTATAACTTTGATTCCATCTTGAATATCAAGTTATGGGTGTTTTTTTTCGTTTTAAAAAAATATTAGTTGACTGGTTGAAATATAATAATAAACAATTGAATAGTATTGTTTGATTTTTTTCAATATATTTTATCCTTTCATACTCAAACCTTTGAATTCCTCAAAATACTTATTCTTAAATTTTCATTTTTCATTATACACTTGTAAAATCCACCCTTGGGGATAAAACTACTAATGTTAATCAATTATGAAGTCTTATTGTTGGTTTGGTATCAAGTAATGTATGATAGCATGGAATAGTTAATTTTCCAAAATGTGATTAGTGGTAATCTAATATTCTTAATCCAAAATGTGAATTGGAACCATATTAAATAAGATTTGGAACTATAAAAGGTTAATGTAGTAGGAATATGACATAAAATCTTGGTCCAAAACAATAATTGGAACTATAAATAATATTGTGTGCTCTACCACTTGTTGAGATAGATATAGTGTTAAGTGTTGAACGATTGATGCATTTGGGCATTTATACCTTCAACTTTGAAGAATAGTTCATGGAATTTAATTAACAATGACAACATTATACATTATACATGGTTTAAAGCTTCTATCACAAGAAAAGTGATTTTCAACTAATGAAAAAAATACAAGGCACTTATACCTTCAACTTTGAAGAATAGTTCATGGAATTTGATTAACAATGACAACATTATAAAAAATTATACATGGTTTAAAGCTTATATCACGAGAAAAGTGATTATCAACTAATGAAAAAAATAGAAGAAACATAGACGAACGTGTAAGAGTGAAAGCAAGGAAAGTAACTTTGGAAGATGATGCACACATTGAAAATGAACTTAGCATCCAAATCAAGAACCAAGTCAAACCCTTACAACCAAATAAAGATGATGCCACCAATAAAACATGCTCAACTATGCACTGAGGACAAAACATTCTTTAAGGGAGTGTTAATGTAATAATAATAATAATAATAATAATAAGTTTAATTAACTAATTATATATTTTAACAAGAAGCAACAAGGTTTCACATTAAACAACCAAGTCAAAAGAGATAAGAAGATGATGCACATATTAACAATGAACTTTGTTAGCACTCAAATCAAGAACCAAGTCAAACCCCTACAACCGAATAAAGATGATGCCACCAATAAAACATACTCAACTATACTTTGAGGACAAGGCATTCTTTAAGGGGGTGCCAATATTATTGTAATAATAATAATGATGATGATGATGATTACTTTAATGAAACATCAAGGATCACGTGCCTCTTCACCTCGTGACCAATGTATATATTTTTATACACTATCATGAGGTTCATTATAATCCTCAATTCATGCCAATCAACCATTATTCCATATAATTACAGAAATATTATGTCAATCCTGTAACAAACATGGAATGTTTATTCCACTTTATAGTAATAACAAAAATATTCACAACATCAAATGCAATAAGTGCAAAATGAAAATGATACAATTAGAAAATGCAGTTATGAGACCTAGGTACTTAATTGAAATCCAAGTCACTTCAAGAGGGAAATCTCTATTTACAACTATCCAAGAGACCAAATGTCCATAATCCTTTGTGGCAAGACTTAATATTTTGAGATTTTCCGAGGAATTTTATAGAGCTCCAATTGTAAAGATACCCCATATCTTACGGGAACAAGACATTGTGGCAGGTATTCCATGTGATTTTTTTGATGGAGCATCAATCAATGAACAATGTGGTGGAGGTATGGTACTTAAATTAGATGTGGGGTATTATTTATTACTGTGGATGAGTTGCGGAACATGTACTAATTCTAGAGATGAGCTTTTAGCTCTTTGGGGATTATTAAAATTTGCTATCATGAAAGATATCTTGGACTTACAGGTACTTGGTGACTCAAGGGTCATTATGGACTGGGCTAGTGGTATATCTTCTCTACAAGTATCTATATTGGAATAGTGGTGCTACAGAACTAGACAACTAATTGAAAATTTCAACAGGTTTTTTATCAAGCACATATATAGGGAAATCAACACTTTGGCAGACAACTTATCCAAAAAAATTGTGGGGCTGTCTGAAGGTATTTTATACTTCGAGGAGTTCAAAGACTTCTCATTGCTCATTTTAGTAACTCTATCTTTCTATTAGGAATCCTTGTTTAAGCTATAACAAGAATTTTACATTTCCTGTTTATATGTGATTTTCAAGCCTATCTATTATACTATCGGTAATTGTTTTTTGATATGGCATAGATTGAGTATGTCTTTTAACTTGGTTCACTACATAAGGTAATGATATTTTTTTATTTTTAAGGATTTGTTTATGATACTGATGTAAAAACAATTATAACTTTGATTCCATCTTGAATATCAAGTTATAGTTTTTTGTTTTTTTTTGGAAAAAATATTAGTTGATTGGTTGAAATATAATAATAAACAATTGAATAATATTGTTTGATTTTTTCCAATATATTTTATCCTTTCATACTCAAACCTTTGACTTCCCAAAAATACTTATTCTTAAATTTTCATTTTTCGTTATACACTTGTCAAATCCACCCTTTGGATAAAACTACTAATGTTAATAAATTATGAAGTCTTATGGTTGGTTTGGTATCGAGTAATGTATGATAACACAGAATAATTATTTGTCCAAAATGTGATTGGTGGTAATCTAATATTCTTAATCCAAAATGCAAATTGGAACCATAAATAGGAATTGGAACTATACAAGGTTAATGGATTAGGAATATGTCATAAAATCTTGGTTCAAAAGCAATAATTGGAGATATAAACAAGATTGTATGCTCTACCACTTGTTGAGATAGATATAGTGTTAAGTGTTGAACAATTGATGCATTTGGGCACTTATACCTTCAACTTTGAAGAATAGTTCATGGAATTCGATTATCAATGACAACATTATAAATTATACATGGTTTATAGCTTCTATCACAAGAAAAGTGATTTTCAACTAATGAAAAAAATACAAGGCACTTATACCTTCAACTTTGAAGAATAGTTCATGGAATTTGATTAGCAATGACAACATTATAAAAAATTACACATGTTTTAAAGCTTCTATCACGAGAAAAGTGATTATCAACTATTGAAAAAAATAGAAGAAACATAGACGAACGTGTAAGAGTGAAAGCAATGAAAGTATATTAACAAGAAGCAACAAGGTTTCACATTAAACAACCAAGTCATAAGACTTTAGACGATGATGCACACACTGAAAAGGAGCTTAGCATTCAAATCGAGAACCAAGTCAAACCCTTACAACCAAATAAAGATGATGCCACCAATAAAACATGCTCAACTATGCATTGAGGACAAAACATTATTTAAGGGAGTGTCAATGTAATAATAATAATAATTAGTTTAATTAACTAATTATATATATTAACAAGAAGAAACAAGGTTTCACATTAAACAACCAAGTCAAAAGACCTAAGAAGATGATGCACACATTAAAAATGAACTTTGTTAGCACTCGAATCAAGAACGAAGTCAAACCCCTACAACCAAATAAAGATGATGCCACCAATAAAACATGGTCAACTATACTTTGAGGACAAATCATTCTTTAAGGGGGTTTCAATATTATTGAAATAATAATAATGACGATGATGATGATGAAACATCAAGGATGACACGACCCTTCACCTCATGACCAATGTATATATTTTTATATACTATCATGAGGTTCATTATAATCCTCAATTCATGCCAATCAACAATTATTCCATATTCTAATATATAATTACAGAAATATTATGTCAATCTTGTAACAAAGATGGAATGTTTATTCCACCTTATATTAATAATAAAAATATCCACAACAACAAATACAATAAGAGCAAAATGAAAAGGATACAATTAGAAAATGAAGTTATGAGACCCAGGTACTTAATTGAAATCCTAGTCACTTCGAGAGGGAAGCCTCTATTTACAACTATCCAAGAGACAAATTCCATAGTTGATGGCTACCCTCTCCCCCCCGTTCAAAAAAGTGTTGCCATCAACACTTAATAATTAATTGCAAATGGATCTATAAGAACTGCTCATCTTCCCAAGGCGTAACATAATGAATTGGTAGATTCTTCCAATTTATTAGAAACTTTGTGATTGTCCTATTTCACAACTACCTTACTTATTAATCAATCATTACTTCAGGTTCTAATATAATTTTGTCCTTCCTTGTCCAGTATTGGAAAACATACCTATATTGGACAACATTCACCAATCAGCTTCTTTGAGCATGATACATGGAAAATTGGAAGACTAGGTGGACCCTTGAGGAGGGTGACAATTCCAACTTGTAAGCCACATTGACAATCTTGTGAAGTGCATTGAATGGCTCATAGAACTTAGGTGTAAGCTTATTGTCCTTATGTTATTTAAAAATGATCTATCTATATGCTTGAAGCCTCAGGAAAACCAAATCTCTAATCTCGATTGCCTCTAATAGTTGTGTTGATTAGATACTTATCGTGTCATCTAGTTTTGGGTCATATCCAAATTGTCCTTAAGGATTCTAAAGATGCTTTGCTCATGTTGAACACGATCTTCTACTACTTGTCCCTTGGAATTACCCTACATGTATGAAGTGATAAAGCGAGGCGGGGTACTTATAGAGTTCCTAGTATGATGTCATACAAGTGGATGTATGGAATTGAGAATGGAGGTTTTCACAATGGATAATCATTGTGTCCGAGTTTCTAGATTTACATTGTGTTAGGAATTTAACCTTATCTTTATGTAATCCCTTGATGATGGGTGGAGAGTCCACTCGAAACATTGGGATAAGGTTAAACTCCTAACATAGTGTAAAATGTAGATACTTAAACTCAAGGATCTATGGAATGTCATGTTATATTACCATTCTACTAAGGGAAGCCATTTGATCCATTGGGATTTTTAATTAGAAGCAAAGCAATGAATATACCCTTCAATACATTTGCTTATGATCTCAAATTGACCCTTTGATTGATGATGATATGAATAGTTGTGAGCTACTTTGTTGTCAAGAGTAGCGTCCAATATTTGGGAGTGGTCTTACCAAATTTTTTGATGTGTTGTCAAAAGAACACTGTAAAGCACTTATTTGGTTCTTTGATTTTGCCAATTTAGCCTCATAACGGTGTTTTAAGTTTTACATCCAACTTCTTCATTCCCCCAAACTCAACTTCCTTGGGTTGTCTACTTCAATGTAACGTGACCAACTATTTGAATATAAATCTCGTCTTCATTTGGAAAAAGAATGAATGAATCATTGTTTGAAAATTTTCAACATAAGAAATGCTTTACTTTGTATGATGGCTTCTTGATATGTGTAAATCTCGATTCGCATGTCACAATGCAAGTTTGGAAGGTGGAGATGGGGATGACACATTTACATTAATTGGGCAAATTTGTGGTGGTGCACTTTAGACCATGCGTATAAAGCTCTCTCAAAATTCTTACCTTCGCTCAACTCTCTTTTGTATATGGCATTAACACTATGTTCACTATCTTACACCCCACAACGACAAATTTTCACAATTTGCATATACCATTTTTGACATTGAAAAGCCTCTTGTGCCCCAAATAGGGAAATCATGTGTGTGGACCAACCATTTTTTTTAACCATGGAAACAACAACCTCTCATTGGTATATTCAACAGCCCGCAAGCTAAATCTACCAATAACTTGTGACTCAATAGGGCCGAGACGTCCCGAAGCCCATCGAGGTGAGACTCTATCCAAGGGGTCGCCTACCCTTCGAGCTTTGTCATTACTAATAGATAGAGGCTACCCATAAGGACAATGAACCTTTGTCGAAAATGGACATGATTCCTATTGCTACATGAAACGTTAGGTTTTACAATTTATTAACATGTGGTGGTGGGTGTGCATTATCACTTTTTCATAAAAGGTTTACTTCATTTAATTTAATGATTAATAAAACATATTTTATTAGAAAAATAATAAAAAAGAAAAGTTAGACACATCAACTCTAAGTTGTTTTGTTTGTTTGTTATGTTGATTAAATCATCTTATGAAGTGATGCTTCTCTTAATATAGTAGTTTTTAAAATTTATTGGAGTGATGCTTCTCTTGATATAATAGTTATTATTAATTGATATATGAATATAATGAAAAACAATGTAATATTATTTAGTTGATTTCTTTTTCATTTTGTTACCCTTTTATGCTCAAACCTTTGACTTCCTCAAAAATACTTATTTTTAAATAGTAATTATACACTGGTCAAACCTACACTTGGGATAATAAAAACTAATGTTAATAAAAGATATGAAGTCTTACTGTTGGTTTGGTATCCAGTAATGTATGAAAATGTGGAATAATTAATTGTCCAAAATGTGATTAGTGGTAATCGAATATTCTTAACCCACAATGCGAAGAGGGCTGCGCCCATGGTATGTGACTTCAATGGGTGTGTTACCATGTGACTTGCCGCTTCACCTCGAATAAGCGACCTGGAGTCCTAGACCACACTAAACCCGAGATCCATCCACCTGGAACAAACTTGGAAACAGAAAACGGACATCCTTTTTACACAGGTCCAGCCTGTGTGTCCCGGCTGCACAGGACGAAGTCCCAACCTCGTTGAAGAATGGAGTGACCGCCGTAAGGAACATGCGAGAATATCACACACAATCTGGTCGGACCCAATCAAATACATATACTGAATCGATAATACCTACGGCCCACAAACCTTTTCTTTTAGTTGTATAGGCAGGTCGAATGTCCAGCTCAGCTTAGCAACCGACAACTCTGAGGGAGCCACTCCGCTGTCGGATCTGCCAATCATCGCTCCTCGGAGAATATTTCCGCAACCGTAGCAACGCGGGCGGAAGATGAAGCAGAGACCCCAGGGGCGCCCCAGTCACCAGTCCCATTTCCTTTTACGAAATCGAGACCAGACCGAGAAAAGTGGGGAAGAAAGGCAGAAAGGGGCGTCGCTTGACTGACGCTCTATTTCATCAGCCGAAGCAGAAGGCGAGCAGAAATTAAAAAAGTGGTCCAGCGTTCCATTCCTCATCATTAGCAGCATATTTCTTTCACCGCGATTTGCAGCCGCAGGCATCAAAGAATTGAAAGAAAAAAAAGAAATCCACTGATATCAATCGAAGATCGGTTTCTCTGCAGAACATCGGTTTAATGCATTACGGGCCGATTAATCCCCGTCGATGCGGATCTTAACGGCACGCAATTGCGTTATGTCGTGGGACCCCTGAGGGGACCTGGTTTGGCCAGGGATGCTTTGTTTTCTGAAAAAGAAGGGGAGTACATCGGTCCAGTTCAAAATCACCGTATAGTATTATTATTATGTTGCGCCGCTTTAGGTTTTTGATTGGGGTGGATTCTAAGGCTGCAGGTGCCACGGCAAAGGCGTTGCCAGCCCCGCCGGAGTCTCGCAGGGCTCAATCCTCGTCCCTCATGTCGGAGGCCGTTCAGGAGATTGCTGTTTACATTCACCGGTTTCACAATCTTGATCTTTTCCAGCAGGGGTACGCATGCCATACCCTTCCGGAACAGTAGTTTTATGTGGAGGATTGAAAGGTTTAGAATGTAGGTTTTGGTACAATTTAAAAAAAATGTCTATTTTTTTCATGAATTGCATGTACTGGAGGTGAATTTAAGCGGGATTTAAAGAAAATGCGAAAGGTTGCTTAAGTTTCAGAAGGAAACGGTACAGATCAGGATTTAGCAAAATGAAACTGGATAATGTCTTTTTCATAAACATATATATTCATATGGGACTAATTTAAAGTAAACTATTTAGAGTCAGTGGAAATAAATTTGATAGTAGTCTACGGCGTAAAATTTAGAGAAATCTAAAGAAAATGATTCAGAGTCTATTTTTCGACCTCTGAATTTAAGCGAAATTTAAAGAAAACGCGAAACGTTGCTTACATTTCAGAAGGAAACGGCACAGAGCAAGATTTAGCAAAAATGAAACTGGATAATGTTATTTTTATAAATAATTTTAATAGTAGTTTAAAGCGTCAAATTTGAAGGAAATGTAAATTGACTATCTTTTCAAAAATGTTGTGGGGGGGAACATTTTTCTGAATATTTTTTGCAGTCACGTTGTCCGTGGAAACATTTTTCGGAACATTTGCTCAGCCTTTCAAAGTTTTATTTTCGGTGGAGAAATTTATTCAATTGAACTTAGAAGCGGTTTATACCAGATTTTAGCAAAATGAACTCTATTTTTGGCGGAGATTGATAATAGTTAACTTTAATTGATATGGCTTAGAGCGTGAAGTTTAGCGAAAACCTAAATCTAGGTGAAAATAAATCGTATAAAAAGGACTCAACGATAAATTCAGGTCAAATTGGAAAAAACGATTCAAGTGCAACTCTGCTTCATTTAAATTTAGAAAGAAGGCGTTTAGTAAACATCTTAGGAAAACGAGATTAAATATTGTTTTGTTCCAATACGGATTCAGGTGCCTCTGCTTCGTTTAAATTTAGAAAGAAGGCGTTTAGGAGACATTCTAGGAAAATGCAACTAAATATTTTTTGTTTCGATAAAGTTCTATCATCTTTTATCATCAAAGCCTCGTAAGACCTTACACCCACGAGTCCACACTACGAGACATTTTGGCTTCCTGTCAACAAACGAGAAATTTAGACATCTTATTCCATTCTTGACTGATTAATTATAAAATTTTAGATATATTGGGCATTTGTGCGTAGAATGTTGCTTTGTTTACTTAAAAAGCAGGCGGTTATTCTAATTACATGCAGAGGTGATTTGATTTTGTATACGAGGCATAACGAATGGGTTTTTTTTGCGGGTCTTGGGATTGATCAATTGTTTTCCTTTTGGATATTGGCAGTTGGTATCAAATAAAAGTAAGCATGAGATGGGAGGATTCTGAAGAAGCTGCTCCTGGCATTCCTGCCCGTGTGGTGCAGTATGAAGGTACATTTTCCCTGTAATCTTTTTGAGTTACCTCAATAGTCGATTATTTTGGGATTTATTGGTATAAAGGCCATTATCAAGATTCAAGACCATAACTGAGCTAATTTCCAGTAATAATATTACATCTTAATGAATAATACTTTTACGGTTTTACCAGCATCAACCTCACCAACGAAGTGTTGTTGGAGAATTCTTGTTCATCTGTCTAGCTGAAAGGGAATAGTTACTAGCCTCCAAGGGTACTGCTATGTTATTGGGATGTAAGCTTGATATAGCAATCTGTGATAAGAGGCCTTAATTCTGTACATTATTTGCTTGCTGAACAGTTTGTTCCACCAAAGCTTTATGAAAATCAAAATGATTGGAAACACTTGATGGTATGGTCAGTCTCATTTATTTGTGAAGTCAGAACAGCTAGTGATGATACTAGCTCCCTTTCCTTCTATCCTAATGAGACTCTTCATGATTTAACTTTTATATATTTTGACTTTCCCCATGGATATCTAGTTCCAACTTCCAGGTAACCCTTTTCTATTTTGTTATGCAGCACCAGGTTCAGGCTCGGATGATATTGCAGCTTTGTGGAAGATAAATGAAGCTGATCACAGCTTTTGCACTTGTCCTTTTCGAATAAAATTTGCACGCCAGGATGTCCTCTTGTCAGTGATGGTCTCTTTCAACTTAGCTGTAAAGGTAACGGAGGTGGGTTTTTTGTGGAAGAAGAATAATTCTTTGATTTATGTTTTAAGTTATTCAGTGCTTTTGCAATTGAATTTTTTTGATCCTCCAGGATTATGTGGGATGGTTAAAAATTTGTATCTAAGCTTTATTTGTGATGGTAAAAAAATTGTATCTATTTATTATTAAAAATTCCATGCTAAGGTTATATTCTGTTTGCAGTTTGAGACATCTGCTAATGCTAATTGGACAGAAATGCTGTTCCTGTTCATGTTACAAGTTTTTGATGCAGATTTTCAGGCTGTCAATAAATGGCTTCCAACTATTTTGATAAAAAATGTCTCTTAGCAATGAACATCATTCTGACTGCACCATTGCTTTTTTCAGAGATTTTTGACATCTGCTGTCTTATTAAAGTTTGACCTTTTGTACGCCCCCATGCAAGAGGATCTGTAAGTGGCTAATCTAGTTTCTCATCTACACGAAGAATATTATTTTTCTCTGTTATCAGACTGTTGTTTGCCTTTTGGAGATGCAAACTTTTGTAGGCCAAAATTGAAACAGATACTTAGGAAAGGAAATATCAATAAATGTAATGAAGGGCCATTTCTAATCATACGAGAGGCTTATTAAAAGAAATAAAAAAAATGCTTTTACTTATACATCTCAGCATACATGTCCTCTGCAGGTCAGAAGTGCAAAATGCTCTGGACAACTTTTCTGCTTCAGTTCATGAAATTCGTGTCCCTCCCAAGGCTCTTCTAGGACTGCACTCTTATTGTCCCCTCCATTTTGACACATTTCATACAGTACTGGTTGATCTAAGCATACATGTGCTTTTTAAAACTGCCTCTGTTGTTTATTCACAGAAAATGTTAAGGTTTGTGAACGATAATACACATTCTGCTGCTTTAAGCAATTGTTTGTTTTGGGTATGGATTTGATGAGATTTTGTTATACCTTTGCATAGAAGGCATCATATATATATTTTTTCTGAATATAACTCCCTGAACATCAACATTCAGTGAAGGTCATCTATCAGGGAACTTTCACAATGAGTTTGGAGCAACGAGTAATCAGGTGATGTTTGAAACTGTTCACTTGTCAATTTTTTTATATTTGTCTCATCCTCAAATCGTCAATGCTGTTTTTAACATCCTCAATTTTATGCTGGAACATTTTACTTTGGGTGTCACCCTTTCTTTGCTTTTAGAAGGAAAAGGAAGTTCACTATTGCTGTTTTCCTTAGGTTTAGCTGCTAGAGCATGATGCTATAATATCTTATGCAATTTAAACCATGGAGAAACTTTACTTGGATTTCTTTTTCCCGTCAAAAATAAATGTTCACATATTTAATGAGTTATTCGGAATATTTTTTTCTATTACTAAAACTTACAGTTTCCAACTACCAGATTAGTTCTATTTTTCCTACACAAATGTCTACTGACTACATGGCCAAGATGAGTATTCACCTTTTACAACAGTTTTCAACTAGTGTAGCATAGCTTGGATGATTTTCACTTTTTTTTTTGTTCTGTTCATTTCCTAACAATCCACCAAATGGATTTCTCTCATAGTACCATGCATGCACACTTAGAAGCACTTATATTGGAAAGAAAATGAGAACAAGACCTCGCAACATGGAAAATAAAATAAAGTGAAAAAAAAATATGTCCAGAAAATTAGCAGGTGCGTAAACACACTACATGGAAACTCACATTTCAAGAACACTCATACAACCATAAAAATTTAATTACAAAGGTGAAGTAGTTTTAGTACTATGCTACAACTTCCTTGAGTGACACCTAAGATATTCATTTTTAAAATTTAGACTGATCCTCTAACCATGATATTTTCTTATGAAATGTGTGGTGCCACATCAGTACACCCAAATACCTGTCAACCTTTCCTTATAAGTACGCATACTTTCATATTAATTTTTGTATTATGACTTTTAGATATTATAGATTCTAAATTATCAACTCTCTTAACATTGATGACCACCTGACCATTGTTCCTAAGACACCTCTATAATGGTCATATTTGATAAAAAATTATGCCTTTTTATCTTAAATTATGAGCTATCTAATTGAATTACTGCTACTCAATATACTGATAACATACGTAAAAGCATAAGCAACAGAGAGAATAATAATGCACAGTCACATATGAAGACAATTGTTTTACCCTGGAAACCCCATGCCTCGGGGAAAACCAGCAAACTTGTGTTTTTCTTCTTATTGCAGGGTTTATTCAACTGGTACAATAATCCTTTGTACTCAATTCTCCAAATCTGGACACTAGTACCTCTAATCTAATCAAACCCTATCTGCAAACTTCTTGGAAGAACACACTTAGGACTCTCCTCAGCCCTAGATAGATTCTTGCTATAAATGCCCTATCTTGGCACTCTTGATCACCTAGACTCTTCTCTATTACTCAGAGTGAGACTGACTTGTGATGATTCACAATGACAAAGACCTCTTACTTTATAGGCCAAATTGCATCCAAATACCATGGTCAAATGCCGTGGGACACAGAAAACCATGAGCAGATTCAAACTTGGTCAAACCACTTTTATATTTTGTCTAGAGAATACAACATGGGCACTTCACACATTGCTAGACACCTCCAATGTGAAAGTAACTGCTCGAGCTACACAAACTCTAACAATATTGGACAAAAACCTAAATATTGTTCTGAATTTTACTAACTTTTTCTTACATAAACATTGTGAATATGTTAGTTGCTTGATTATGAGTTGCATAGTATATGAACTCAAGTTCTCTATCCAGCGACACACTTTTAGTTTTGACATCCATTTTGTACACCTTCCAACCAAAATGTGCTTGCGGCTAATGCAGAATTATCACCATCTTTGACATATCCTTTGGTGACAGGTCTAACCTTTGTCCATGGTGTCATTTGCTTTGTACTTGGTTTTATAAACCAATTTATAAGCTGACCTTTTCTTTTGACAAATTAGTAAGTACTCAATTATTATTTCTCATCAAGGCATCATATTCAACTTGTATCAATCACTTTTTGCCAAATCTGCTTTCCATGAGCTTCTTCAAATGTCTCGAGCTCATGAGTGAGTATGCCTGTCAATGCCATATATCTTAGGCAAATCAGGTATTGCTTCATTTTCCAAAGAAGATCTTGTCCTTACTTTATACAGCCATGGTGACTCATCTAACTTCACATCTTCCAATGTGGGAACAGACCACTTGGGCTTCTCTATCATGGCCTGAAAACTCTTAAGAACTTTAAGACTTTGCATCGGATGATTCTTCAACAATACTCCTTCAAATTTGGTATTGGAAGATACTTTAGCTATCTTCCTTTCAAGGGTGATATTGGAAGAATCTTCCATCATCTTTCTTTCAAGTTCGATCATTGATGTGAACTTGATTAATCATAAATGGTTTGGCTTCTTCAAACACAACACTTCTATTGAGTATGATCTTCTTATTCTTTCAATCATATAGGCTTTGTCTTTAATGTAGTGCTATATTCAACAAAGATACATTTTCTGCACTTGTCATCCAACTTTTGTCATGTTTTCAGGAATAGCATGTGTGGGACAACTGAAAACCTTAAGATGTTTCACTTGAGGCTTTCTTCCAGACCAAACCTCTTCTGGAGTAATATTTTCTAAATGTGGCATAACTTTGATTTAGCAAGCAAACTATTGTATTTATTGCCTATCCCTGAAAACTGATGGGAAGACCTTTTTCTCTGATCATGATGCGAGCTGTCTTTGCCACTCCCATTATTTTGCGGAGTGTAGGGTATTTTGAATTGTCTTTGAATTGCTTCTGATTTACGGAAGTTGGTGAAATTATTAGAGAATACTTTCCCCATTTTATGTTCTGAGAGCCTTTATTCTATGCCCAATGTACCTTCGACCGTTGCTTTGAATTCTGTAAATACATCGATTGCCTTTTTCTCCAAGCGATTTGGTCTGTGCTGGTCTGTATATGTCACTATGGATAAGATCTAATACATTCTTTGATTGATCAGTGGTCTTTTCAAAACTTTCACTTTGTTTTTTTGCTTTGAGACATGATTCACAAATTCCCTTGTTGCCTTCAAACCTAGGCACTCCTTGAACCTTGCCTTTTTTGTGGAGGTAATCAAGATACACAAATTTCTTTGAATTCTTTAAATACATCGAATACCTCTGATTTGTGTTGCAAAAGGTACACCTAAATGTTTTCTAGAAAAACCATCAATAAAGTTGTGAAGCAGTTTGTACTTCCAGTGATTTGGTCTGCATTGGTGTCTATATATCACTATGGATAAGATCTAATACATTCTTTCATTGATCTTTGGTCTTCCCAAAACTCACTTCGTAAATTCAAGTGTCCAAACCTGCAATGCCATTGAATGTGAAAGGACTTACAATTCCACTATCATAGCCCTTTGGCTTACTGTGGTACATTAAGCTTGCATAGTCCTCTATCTTGTCTTCTAGTTATAGTAAGTTAGTAACCTTATCATTGATCATGCCTTTGATTAGGCACCACTCTTATGAAACTTGGCCTTCAAGCCTTGTTTTGCCATTCATTGGTTGACAAAAGATTATGGATCATCTCAAAAACATACATGTAACATGACATTTTTAATGTTGCCAACCTTGATTAGTACATGTCTGAGTTTTTGTCTTGATGCAGGCTTCCATCCCATACAACAATTTTAGCAAAGTTACAATTTTCTTTGTCAAGTTCCTTGAACCACTCCTTTTGGTAGGTATATGCTTTGAAACTTTTACATCAATGTACCATACATTTGATGATGCACGTTTAAAGTACAAAGGTTTCTTTATCATTTTCTTCTGGAACATGTGCACTTTTAGATTTGTTTTCCCAAGCTAAATCATGCTTTATCTTATGTAGACTTCCCTAACAATAGATGTGGATGGCATCATATTTGCGAGATAGCGCACACCCTCCTGCTTGGTTAGTAGACTTTGAACTCCACCAAGTTACAGGCCCACATTGGCCCCTTGTGTGGTGCTTCCCCTCAACCTAAATTGAGCAGGTGGACATCCATTGATCGATTTTTCTCTTCAGCCTTGGATGTTAAGAGAATTTCGATGCATTGATCCTAGGCTTCTCCCAGGTTCACCCAACTATGCCCTATCATCTCGGGCACTCCCCAAAAGAACATTATAAGGGTTTGCATTGACTTCTTCACAATAATAGATTATGATAGGGACTTTGTATTCCCTCCTTGACCGGGTTTACTATTTTAGTCCCATTGACCTACTTTTGTGGTCATTTGTTGGACATTAATAAAATTATCTTATGTTATCTTGTCTACTTCTACCTTTATCTCTATCTTTGATATTGAGTATGCTTTTAGGGTTTCCCCTTTGGGTTCACCCTTTCTCTCACGTGCTTTTCTTTTCTTGTACTTTCATATGTATCTTTTCACCTTTAAGCATTTAAGAGTGTAATCGTGGCACTCCCATGGTTCGTCTTTAATTTGTTGTATCTTCTAGTCCCATGGACCCATTCTTTGGTCATTTGCAGACATTAGTAAAATTATTGTATCTTGTAGCAATTTTTTTATGTGTCCTCATTTGATACAATGAACACAAACCTTCTCCTTTTTTTGTTAGGTTTAATTATTGTTCCCTTTTTCTATGGTGAATTGTTAGTTTTTCCTTTAATTCCAGATCTGACTTACACATTCAACTAATGCTATCTCCAACAATCATAAACTGCTGAAATAATAATTGTAAACACATTGGAATTCTAACTCATATGCAACGGAAATACACACAGAAAATTATCAAATTTGAGACAAGTGATTACCCTTAAAAACCCCAACCTGGGGAAAAACCAGCAAAGTGTTTCTTTATTATTCTTTTACTACAAGAGAGATTTACTTAGAAATTACAACAGTAAGTTTAGCTTAACTTAGCTCTGGAAATCAATTGATGATGAGCATCAACAGATTCAACACCCTGCCAATCCACTGAAAACCCTTGCCTTATCTTCCTCAGCAATCCTGCAACAATCTAACAAGCTGTACGGACCTGTACGGATGATGTATGTATCCGTACAATTCTGTACGGAATCGTTTCGTATGACCCTGCAGATCCATCCGATCTGTACAGAATTCGTACTGAATGGAATTTCGTACTGTATAGACAGATCCGTACGGCCTATACAAACAGTCCTCCCTCAAATCTATATGGCCTAGCTCTGCCTTCTCCGATATGTTTGACCTGTGTTTTGCCCTCTGTTGAAGATTATCTTGTTGCAATTTCTTTCTCTTAGAATAATAAAATAGCTCCCAGCTTGGGTAACCACTAACCCAAGACTTCCTGCTTGAGATTCTCACAATCTCAAGGCTTCTTATTTTATCTCCCAAGGTCTTTCTCTTACTTCTCTTGAGAATAACCTCTCTCTCAAAAGCAAGGGCACTCTAGATCACATACTAGTTTGGGAGGTAACAAAGAGCATACACATCAAGTGGGTTTTTGAGCCTACATATCAAGTCTGATGAGGTTGGCCTTAACCATACCTCATATTACAATACATAATGATACATATGAATGGGCCATGGCCACATGTATAGATTATACCAATAAATCCAACACTTCCTGCATTTTAAAAGATTAAAACATATTCTTAAGATGTGTTGCCTATGTATCATTGGTTGTCATACAAGTTTACAACCTCTTAATTTGGTATGTAACTAAACCACCTCACATTTTTTTGTTTGTTTGAAAAATGTCTTACAAACAAAGATGCAAAAAATGGAGGGGTGTATAGAATGATATTCATAACCTCTTCTTGAGAATAACTAAAGCAAAATTAAAATTAGAGTATCTCAGGGGATCCAAAGACTGAGCTTCTTTGATCAACAAAGCTACTTTTCTTAAAAGCTGGTGATGTACCTCATCTTCCACAAAGAATTGAAGGTAGACAAAGAACTAATCTCTTGATTAAACAAAAACTTACACTTGAACTTCCATAGCACAAAAAGCAGTTTGATCCACAGACAATGCCAAAAACCAGCAAAGACATCATGCACAAGAAAACAATCGTCTCCAAACAAATTAGCACGCCAATGAATCCTGGTTTAAAACAATGCAGAATTTCGATCTTTGAAAAGACCCTAACAATTCTTGGGGAATCAACACTCCCAAAAGATATTCTTGATTTTCTCTTGTTGTTGACAAATTTGGTAGAGGCCATTCAAAAGGCCATTTCATCCAACCTGACTCTAGAAGGAATCTCTTGATAAGTGACCAACCAAGCAAAAACCTGCAACTTATAAGAAAGCTGTATCGTCCACACACTATGAAGATGACGAACCCAAGAGTCCTCTGAATCCATTAAATCCCACCTCGCATTGAGAACTGATGAAAGAGGGTTTCATCGATGAAGTGCTGAATATAGATGTCAGGAATCATATTGAAATAGTGGGCACCCAAAACTCCAAACCCAGTCCCTCTAGATCAACCTTGGCATACCGATGTTCATCTTAAACAACTCACTCCTCAGGATGAGGGAACGAAGTCAACGTTCCTCTGAATCCATTAAAGCCCACCTTGCATTGAGAACCAATGAAAGAGGGTGTCGTTGATGAAGTGATGAATATAGATGTCGGGAATCATATTGAAGTAGTGGGCACCCAAAACTCCACACCTAGTCCCTCTAGAACAACCCTAGCATACCCATGTTCATGTTAAACAACTTAGTATTTGGGATGAGGGAACGAAGTCCCATGATTGAAACATAATTAGAGGTGAGGAGACCATACTATTGGGCAAGAGGATGCCACTCCAAGAGAAAGTACCAAGATCCCATAGATTGTGCCAAAAGAAGATGATCTTCCAACTCAACTTGTATGCTTGAAAGCACAACATCTATGCCACATAAGCCCCCCTGTTCACCCCAAATCCAAATCGATCGACAAGCTAGATCCCAACTTGCCATCAGAATAGTCCTACCACAACTTTCCAGGTAGACCAAATACTCCTGAAGAGGAGCGAATTTGTGACCAAATACTCTTGAAGAGGAGCAATCCTCTGATCGAAGCATTGGTGAAAAGAGTATTTACTATGCCCACATTCTAGGAGCCAAAACCTAAGAATGATAGCATCTTAGAAATGAAAGACTAATCAACTTTATCATAAGGGTCGTCGAACTCAATCTTCAACATAAGGCATTGCTGATTTGTCTCCGTGGCCCACTCCATGGCTTCCGAGGCAAAAACCATAGTATCTAGGGTGAACCTCCCCTGCACAAACCCTATTTGCTCTTGTTGCACCACATATCTAGCAACCAATCGAATCCTTAAGGCTAGAGCCTTGGCCATGATTTTATAAGCAACAATAGTCCAAGTGATAAGCCATCTACCACTAATGGAGTCTCTCGTTGCATTCTTGGGAATGAGCTCAATCAACCCTTGACTGGAAAACTCAGAGGTGACCAAAAGAAAGTATCTTTGAGGCTAGACAACAAAAATCATCCCCAATGTTGTCAACTCCACCGTCGTAAGCAGCTCAAGTTGCCCCCCAACTTGCCACCCTAAGCAGCTCAAGCTGCCCTCCAGCTAAGCAGCTCAAGTTGCCCTCCAATGTTGACACTTGACACAAGTTTACATGCTAATTTGTAAAATGAAAAATAGCTTCCGAAGCTATAATTTAACACTCCCTCTTAGCGAGGAAGATATAATTTACCAACTGATACATTATTTACATTAGGAAGATTGTTTGTTTCTAGCTCATAGGAATTTTATATTCATCCTAACTTTTGCTGGATGCCTTGACTTTTGCTAAATGCTCACAAGGCTTTCTGTCTTGACTTTTGACATGACTCACAAGGCTTGTACATTCGCCTTGACTTTTGTCATTGTCTCACAAGACTTACTATCTTGACTTTTGGTATGGCTCACAAGGCTTGTTCATTCACCTCGACTTTTGCCATGACCTCACAAGACTTATTAAGGCATTATCACTTTTGTTTTGACTTTTGTCCTGGCTTACAAGGCTTGTATGTTTGCTTTGACTTTTTGCCATGACTCACAAAACTGTTTAATCTCCAGATCTCCCTGGCTAGCTTCAGGGTGGTCACTTATGACCTCAGACCTTGGAGAATGCCTTTTTGATCATTCTCTTTCTCAGAGATGGAGGCATTCTTTGCAACTCCAAGTTTGTCTCTGAAGTGAGCAAACTTCACCGATTGCAGTGGTTTTGTCAGGATATCAGCTACCTGATCATCTGTTGCAACATATTTCAGCTTGATCACATTTTGTTGTACCAAATCTTTGATATAATGGTACATTAGATCAATATGCTTTGATCTGTCATGAAATATCAGATTTTTTGTGAGCTTCATGCAGCTTTGATTATCACAGTGGATAATCATAGTCTCAAGCTTTTCATTAAACAACCCATAAATGAGTTTTCTGAGCCATACTGCTTCTTTGCTGGCATTACTTGCAGTAATATATTTAGCCTCAGCTGTGCTCTGAGCAATAGATTCCTGTTTCCGACTGGACCAAGAGATCATGGCTGATCCCAAACAGAAGCAGTAACTAGAGGTACTTTTTCTGTCTACTGGACTTCCTGCCCAATCTGAATTTGCATAACCATGCAACATCACACCACCACTGGATGTGAACTTTAGCCCATAGGCTATGGTACCTCTAAGATATCTTAGAATATGCTTACCTGCCACCCAATACCGTTCTCTTGGCTCAGCCATAAATTGGCTTAATGCGCTCACTGCAAACTGCATATCTGGTCTAGTATGAGTTAGATACATTAATGACCCAACAAGTTTCCTGTACATGGTGGGGTCCACCAAATATTCTCCTGAGCTTGAGTCATGTAACTTCTTTAAATTTGCAATCATAGTAGTTGAAATACTCCTGCAATTCATCATACCAAACCTTTTTAGTACGTCTACTGCATATTTTCATTGAGATAGAAAAATCTTGTTTGGTTTCTGCCAAACTTCGAATCCTAGGAAATAGTGCATCATTCCTAGATCTTTCATTGCAAATTCAGCAGTGAGTCTCTCTTTGCATTTGGCAATCTGCTTTTCTTCTCGTGCAAGGAAAAGATCATCTACATACAACACCAAAATCAGAGGTTGATTTTCAACAACTTTAAAATAGAGGTTAGAGTCGACGGTACTTTTACTGAACCCTAATCCCTGCAGAAAGCCATCAATTCTATTATACCAAACCCTGGGTGCTTGTTTAAGACCATATAGGGCCTTTTTTAACTTACATACATGAGTTTCCTTTTCATGCATTGTAAATCCATTAGGTTGTTCTACATATACTTCCTGCTCTATCTCACCATTAAGCAAAGCAGTCTTTACATCCATTTGATGTAATTTCCAACCAAGTACAGAAGCAAGAGAGATAATTGTGCGGATAGTAGTATACCTGGCTACTGGTGCAAATATCTCATCATAGTCTATACCTTATTTTTGGGAGAAGCCTTTGGCAACAAATCTTGCTTTGTACTTTTCAACACTCCCATCAGCTGCATGTTTTATCTTATATAACCATTTGGATGAGATAACTAACTTATTTTTGGGCCTGGGAACTATGTCCCATACATTATTCTTCATGATGGACTTGTATTCCTCCAACATGGCATCTTTCCAAACCTGTAATTTGTTAGCTTCATTAAACAAAGAAGGTTCAACATCATTAATGTTACTTACCAAAGCAACATAACCTGTAAATCTTTGAGGCCTTTTACTCTCTCTAAAGGTTCCTGAAGGGGCTATATGTTTCTCTGCATCTTGCAGAGTTTCTTTGAACCAAGCAGGTCTTCTCTTGATAGGAGGTTCTTCAAGAGACCTTTCTAACACCTCAACAAGTTACAACACTGAATCTTGATCCATTGGATCATCATGACTTTCCTCCTTCTGAAAGTCAGAACCAGAAGTCTCGGTTGGAGGAGAATTTGGCTCATCATCGATCTGAAGCTCGCTAGATCGTTTATAAACAACTTCCTCATGGAAAGTTACATCTCGGCTAACCTCGATTTGTTTCTGACCTAGGATATAGATTCTGTAAGCTTTAGAAGATTCGCTATATCTGACAAAGATCCCTTTCTTTCCCGAGGGTTCCATCTTTGTTCTCTTCTCTTTAGGCACATGCATGTAAACTGGGCACCCGAATACTCTTAAGTGATCTACATTTGGTTTCTTACTAGAGAAAGCTTCTTCAGGAGTTTTATCTTCTAGGATAGCATATGGACATCTATTCTGAATGTATACAGTTGTGGCTGTAGCTTCTGCCCAAAGAGAATTGGGTAGATCTTGATCAAACATCATAGCTTTTGCAGCCTCACAAATAGTTCCGTTCTTTCTTTTAGCCACGCCATTTTGTTGAGGATTGTATAGAATAGTTAACTGACGTTTGATATCAGCTTCCTTACAAAAACTTTCGAACTCACAAGATTCATATTCCCCTCCATTATCAGATCTTAGAATCTGAATGTGTTTTCCTGTCTGGTTTTCTACTAAAGCTTTGAAATCTTTAAATTCAGAAAACACTTCACTTTTCAACTTCATAAAATAAATCCAACATTTTCTAGAAAGATCATCAATAAATATGACTTAATACAAAAAACCATTCAGGGAGGGAGAAGACATTGGTCCACAAGTATCAGAATGAATAAGCTCTAAGATCTTTTCAGTTTTTCTACTACTGTGAGGAAAAGACTTCTTTGCATTTTTTCCTAGTAAACAACCTTCGCATACTTCATCTTTATCAGAGAAAATAGAAGGCATACCACTTGCCATAGATTGAAGTCCAGGAAGAGCTTTGAAGTGAAGGTGACTGAATCTTCTGTGCCACAACTCGCTGGGACTGACTGTAGAATGAACAAGAGCACAAACAAAATGATTCATTACCTTATAGAGACCTCCTTCTCGAATTCCAATGACTTCAGCTGAACTTAGCTGACCACCTTTCAACCAGAGAACTGCTTTACCATCGATGAAGTCCACCTTGTAGCCTTTATCTTCAAGTGTAGAGACTGACAACAAGTTCTTCTTCATGCTAGGAACAAATAAGACCTCATCAATATGAATGATGGATCCAGATTTTAACTGAAGAGAGATGGAACCAACCCCTTTGATATCATAACATGAGTTGTCACCCAGCAGTACCTGCACTGAGCAAGTCTTCTTCCTATAATCTGAAATAATATTTTTGTAACCATTCATATGTTTTGAAGCTCCACTACCAACCAACCAAGTGTTTTGATCAGTAGTTAGATGACCAAAAAGAGCAGACACTAGGTAGTATTCTTTTATGTTTTCCTGTCTCTCAGGAGATTCACTTGCCTTCTTACTTGATTCTCTTTGTTCAACAGTAGATGCATGATGCTTCCTTTTATGGAAGACTTTCTTCTTGGATCTGCAGTCTTTAGCAAAATGTCCCATCTTGTTACAACTATAGCATGTAATTTTAGACATATCAAATTTTTTACCTTTGAAGTTTCCTTTGAGCTTGTTTTCCTGGAAATGCCTTTTAAAGAAAGGTTTCTTCCCTCTTCTTGTTTTTGCAACCAAAGCAACACTGTCATCATTAGCAACATGATTTCTTGAAGTCATGCTACTTTCCTCCTGAAGGCAGTCATGCCATAAACGCTCAAAAGTAGGCTGAATCTCTCTCCCATTCACACTGGAAAGGAAAGTATTCCATGAAGATGGAAGACCACCAAATATGGTTTGAACAAGATCGTCATCATCAACAGTTACCCCTGTGACAAGTAACTGATCATGAATCTGAGCAATTTTAGAACAAACGGATGCAACAGACTCACCTTTCGCCATTTGTAAAAACTTCAATTTGTTCTTCAGATTTCTCTTCTGACTGGGTGTGGTCTTCTCATACAACTTCACAAGAGTATCATCACAGTCTTTAGCTGTCATCAAAGAAGTTAGTACTGGCATGATACTATCTTTTACAGAATAAAAAATAACTCTCTTTGCCCTAGCTTGATTCTTTTTGAAGGCTACCTTACCAGCATTAGAAACTGGTTCTTCCACCACTGTAGTCACAAAATGATCTAGTTCTAACTCTTGGAGAATATTCATAATCCTGAGCTTCCATACATTAAAGTTTGAAGCTCCCTCTAGCCTATCTTCAGGTCGAACCGAAATAGAAGAAGGCATGCTTGAACATGAAACTTAGGACTGTGCTTTATAAAACTTAAATCCTAGGACCTATGTAGGCTCATGAACTACAAAACTGAGCTTTGTTCACACCCAAAGCTCTGATACCATGTTAAGTTTTAATTCAAGCAGAAATACAATATTCAAATTTATGTTTTCATCAATTACATGTCATAATCAAAGTGCACAAATTTATTCCACATGAACACAATAGTTTTACCCTGGAGAAATTCTTAGAAGGGAGAAAAAATCCAGCAAACAATCTTCCTTACATAAATAGTATGTCAGGCCTAGATTACAAAATCACCATGAACTATGCTCTTCAATGAGTTTTCCCAAGAAAATAAATACCTGATTGTATGACCAGCAAACTTAGAATCTAGGGCAGCCTTCTTCAATCTTCACTAAAGCAGTAAATTCAGGTACAGGACAACATCAAACCTAGAAGATATCAGCTCATGAATCAGCAGTATACTTAGGTATAGGACAACAGTAAACTATGGCATAAATCTTCCTTGTCTTAGCTCTCAAAACTCAATGAAAACGAATGAATTACATGAGGGGTTGGGGGCTTGTTTAAATAGCATGGGTGGCTTCCCTAAGTAGCCCCCAAAGGTCACCCTAAAGGCTGGCCCATGTGGCAGCCAAGGGTTGCCTCCCTAAAGGTTGGCTTTTGGGGCAGTTAAAGGTTGCCCCTTTCCACCACCTTAGCTGGTCAGCTCCACCGTCGTAAGTAGCTCAAGCTGCCCTCCGATGTTGACACTTGACAAAAGTTTACATGCTAATTTGTAAAATGGAAAATAGCTTCCGAAGCTATAATTTAACAAAGACTACAATGATGATAATGAATACACTAACTCTTTCCTCCCTTATATACAAGTAGGTGAGGGAGGCTAACATAAATTAAGGACATATGTCCATACAAGTAACCAACAAGGCAACTCTAAATGGAGTGCTCTACACAAGGATGTGCATGTGTCAAACTAGTGTTTATTCACTCCCCAAAGTGAACACCCTCTAAGCATGGCCCTCCTTGGGATCAATGCACTTCCTTCAAGATGGTTCACTCTCCAACAAGGTGATAGTCCTACTCTCCCTCTTCCATGGTGTCTATTCTCCAAGTGCCCTTATGCAAGGTGCTCCTCCTATAATTGTGTGTCACATGCTCTCTCATGTGCCCAATGTTACTCGGATGTGCACCAAGGTTGTGACTAAGCTCTAATGCTCCACCTCAACATATGTGTTTGGGCCCATCACCAACCTCCATGAAGTATGCTCCTCGACCCAAGCATCCTTAAGTCAAGTGCCCAACCTCTGTGGTATATATCACATGATCCTAAGCTCCAAGGGCTAAGTGCTCTCCTCCAAGTTCCGAACGCTCCTCCTCCTAGGTGGGTTTTGTTGCCGCCTTTCACACACTTGGGGATTAACGTGGTAGAAATATTCAAGCCACTAAGTGTGTCCTTGGGGGCAAGCTTCGAGTCAAGTACTGTCACTTGATTCTTGACTCCTCCGTTTAGGCAAACTCCTGACGAAGCCAAGGGGGGTGGACCCTAAAGTTGCTATGGCTAATTAAGCTAATTAGTTCTGGTGGATGAGTAAGTTGTTTAGGATGTTTTTGAGAATATTACTGAGAGCAATGAATCACTTGCAAAAATGGAATTGAATCAACAACATAAAATTATAACCATTTAACACATAACTTAAAGAAATGTTGAAAAATAGTACCAGTGCCAATAATGGAGTCAGAAATGCAATTTGCTATTGTAATATAGATGTTTTGCGATTGCTTCTTTGTGAATTTTAGTTATTAAAATGATGAGTTGATTAAAGGGGAGGGGGATTCTCTATATACCAAAAAATGATACTGGGAATATATCCAGACTCACCAAGTGTGGCCCTACACAAGAAGATGTGGGCTAGATGGAGTCGCAGGGGGATGTCCAACACTACACCAAACTAGGGTGTAGTTTGACGGGGCCCTGCGGTTGCTCTCTAGTTGTTCTCACTTTCTTTGTAAGCTTTGCCCACATGAAGCAAAATCGAGATGCTGGACTTTCGTCTTTTGGGGAGGTTAATTGCAAAATGTGAGACTAATTACTACAAGTTGAGAAACTCTTTCCTGATCATCCACCATGTACTCAGGCAAGCCCTTTATGTGATGGCAAGACCATTCTTCAGGTATACACAGCTGGGTTCGTTACTTTGAATTGAATAAAAGCAAACACTGGAAAATGGAAATATGAACTAATTACTACACTACCATAGTAGTGGGTTAGTATCCGTTTACTTTGCAAGAAATAAACAAAAGATTGTTCAAATTGTGAAAGATACTGCCCTCAAAAGTAAACAAATGTTATTATGTCTTGAGTGAGTTTGAAGGCCGATATTTGGATCGGATACTTTAGACGTTAAATTTTAATTATTCTGTGTTAATTTTAGCCAAACAAAACTAAAGTAAAACTTAGAAAGCAAGAAACATGAAAAATGCACACCAACGCGGATCCCCCCTGATGGGATGGGGAGTGTGCTCTTAGGAGCCTACTCGAATTTTTATTAAAGCTTATTACAATCTTAGAAAAAGAAATGCACTTTGGTCCTTTTGAATTAGGATCCAAAGGCTTACAAATTGCTAGAAAATTGACAAGAAGAGAGAAGGGGGGCTCCGTTAAGCTTCAAATGGCCCAAAATCTTGAAATTTGGCTAGAGTTTCCTGCTCTTTTTCGTCAAACCTGCAAAAATCAGTAAGCTATTAAATACCAAAGATGCTCAAAAACACTTTAAGAGTGTCTTCAAACAATCCCCAAAAATCCTAAAAAATTCTAAGTTATTTCTATGATAAAAATTGCAAAAAAAATAACCAAGGAAAACAAGCTTTCCTTGGGATCTTGGCTTGCTTTTGGACAGCCAATATGATGTGCACGAAAATGCTTGATTTAAACTTTAATAATCAAAGGAAAGTACTTCTAAAGACAAGTTTAAGATCTACTTAAAAATGCTTGCGAAAAATGAACTTTCCTAAGCTAGATCTATTTAAAAATATAAAACCTTCAAAGAACTTTGAGATCTAAGCTTTAATAAAACACTTGCATATGAGATCTAAAGAGAGATTTAACTTTAAACAAAATAGATCTACATAAACAAGGTAAAGTAACTAAGGGAGAAGCTGATTTTTAAGAAGAGAATGAGAGGGAGAAAAGAGCTTGTTGCTGTGGAAGATTTGCTCTAAGACTTCGTAGTGGGGTGTCGAGGGACTATGTCTTAAAAAATGTTAGAAGTGGGATGAAGTCAAACTAGATCCATACCTCCTTCAAGCTAGATATCCTGAAACCCACTCAAGAAACTTGCAAAACCCGTGAGATCTGGTGATAGCATATAAATTGAGATTAAAACAACATGCATATAATCTTATAAAACATGTTAGATCTAGATCTCTAAAAATATGTATTCAAAGTAGAAAAAACAAGTAAACTTACTTACATTACTCTACTTCTAATGATTGGGAGCAATCCTTTAAGCCAGATACACAAAGCAAAAAGAAAGAAATTGAAATGAGAAACAGATTACCTCCTGAGATCATGACAATTTTGGCCCACACACCATAACACAACACCATTAGCCTCCAAAGCTTCTTTATTATCAAGCAAGAATGCCAATAGCATAAGCAATTACAATAGCATGGGCACACAACTCCAACTCGAACTAGTGAAATTAGAGAATGAGCTCCAATATATAGCAAAACCCAAGAGAGATCCTCTTTGATGTTAAAGAAATGTAGTTGCGGAATATATTCTAATTGTATTTGTTTATTATATTATTATTATTCCTCCTTCGGGAGATGTCATTGATGTAATTGGTCATGTAAGAGTCATTGAAAGAGTCAATGTAAACCCTAGAAGTTATGTCGGCCTAGAAGAATCCAGAAAATATATTTTATTATGTAATTGATAGGTCGGCCTAGTAAACTAGAAGAGGTCGGCTCAGTTGGGGTAAAAAGTCACCCAACTGAACATTATAAATAGAGAGGTCGAGTTTGTCATTTGCATCACTCACTCACTTGTCATTTGCATCACTCACTCACTTGAGCAAGCTCGCATAAGATAGAGAGATAGGTTCACTGGAGAAGGAGAAGTAGCTGTTTTGTCTCGGGGCTTTATCTTGTTTTGGTGAATTCTACATTGAGGAAGTTTTGCCAGGGTTTTCTCCCTTGTGGTTTCCCCGAGAGAAATTTTGTGTTCTTTGTGTTGTTGTGCTTGTCTTTCTTTCAGTGATCCTATTGTTTAATGTTATTATGCTAAACAAGTAAAAAATTAACATTTGACACTTGGAGAAATGAGTTGATACACATGGAAAAGACATGTTGACACATGTGAGAGGTTTGGGGAGGTTAATGATACCTTTCTCCAACCATTTGATACTTTTCAACCTCCACTTGACACCTCTTCAACCACAAATTCGTCCCCCCTTTGGTGGATCTCCAATCTTCAATCAAATCATCATTTATTTGCTCAATATTCTCCTTGATTTGATTGCCAATCAAACAAGATTTGATTCCAACACGTTTCCCTAATTAGTGGGATCTCAATTTTGACTTTATTATGTCTTTTTTGTCAATTAAATTGGTTTTTTTGGGTTTTTTGAGTAAATATTAGTTTTTGAGATAAATACTTACTCAAAACTTTGGATAAGTGGGTTTATGGGTTTAGTGGATGCTCTGGCTTAGAAAACAAGCATCCACTTGACAAATTATGCCCACAAACCATATTTTTATTACATTTTTAATTTTTCCAATTAAACTATTAAAAAATAGTCTAATTTTATGGGAAAAATTATTTTTCTTATAATTTAAAAAAACTTAGGGTGACCTAGCATATGTCCATATGATTCAATTTTAATATTTAGCATGGTCTAATACATTAACACTTAGGCTCTAATAACCTCCTAAGGCCGAAATACCATGCCGACCACCCCAACTTTGGAGTTATGAGTGAAAAACTCGAAAATTATTAGTCGTTTGTTCAACAACAAATAATTAACAAGGGAAAAAACACTCTGAGCTAGTCGGATTGATGTTTAAGTCCTAGGAAGCCGAGTTTTTTACATACAACTACCATGCTAACACATTTTATTACAATTCCCTCGAGGGGGTATGAACATGTGGTACAAAAAATAAAATGGCCTAGAAGGTCTGATGGACTTCTGAACACTGATAAGGAACAAGGGACTTGTTCACAACTTCGGCAGCTCATTGGAAATCCACCTAAGTGCAACTTACTGGATAACAGGTACCTCTCTGAATCGAGGAACTGACTCCTCCATTGTGTGCACCCAATGGTTTAGTCAACATGCCGACCAGGGTAACAACCTCCTAGGTAAGGGCGCCATACCAACATTCTAACCATGGTCAAGCATCCACCTAGACTGAACCATCCATATGTCCATGAAGCATCACCAAGGGGCTAGGAGACCTAGTATTCTTCTAGCAAGGTGAAAACAATTTTGGAGTAACCCCAAAAGCTAACACTATTGTGGTTGCCATGCTAAGGATTAGAGGCCTATATCTTATGCTACAAGGGAACTTAGCATGTGTGGAGTATGGTTCATAGAATCCCAAGGAAAAATAAAAGGATTATTGGGAGAAGCTTTGCCTTTTGGCAAGGTTAAGATAATTGGGGAAAATAAGTTTGTGAGAAACTTTAAAAACATCTATGTCCTTGAAAAGTTTTCAGAATGCTCTTGTGGATCTCTTTAATGCATGTGGCCCTTAGCAGGTATGTGAATGAGATTTGAGGTTAAAGATGATGGATCACAATTTTGATAGATTTGACTTGATGCCCAATCGAGCATACGACCACTTGAATTTTAGTCTTTTAAAGTGACACCATGCTTGTGAGGTGGTATTGTGAATCATTGGAGTGCTCGAAGAGTGTTGAAGACTTGAATCCAAAGAAGTTAAGTAATAGGATCTCCCTTAAATTCTAGCTATGAAGCATTATTGCAAGGGAAGTATCTTGAAACACAACCACATAACTTTTGGAATCACTTTTTTCGAGATGTTTTAGGGTCATTTCTTTGAAGTGTTTGAGAAATTGGTCATTTTTAGGCCATTTCAGTCTTGATCCCTAACCATGAGGATTTGTGTTGATTTTTGGGCAGTATTGAGAGCCATTCTCTAAGAGAATTGGCATCAACCTGGGGTTGAGAATCTGGTCAGGGACCAGAACATTGATGACACGAGATCCCTCGTGCAAATCAACAAAAAACCTTTCTTATGATGAAGATTTGAGAAGACAAGTTGACCATTGAAAAGAGGACCAACACTTATTGGTTGAGTCACAAGGACTCAAGCCAGAAGGTCTTGAAGACCCTGAGGGTTCTAAGGCAGATTTGATCTTGAAGACCAAGAGGAGCTAGAAGATAATTTATCTAAGCCTTCATGAGAAATTAAAAGAGTAGCTTTTAATGATTTAAGTTCCTTATATATGATGATGTACTTGAATTGGCACGTGTGGACCATGGAAACCAAGAGAAGGAGTCACGATTTGACTAAGAGATGACTTGCATAAAGAGAATGGGTTATAAGCCCAAGTAAAAGGTCAAAAGACCAAAAGATTAGAAGACCACAAAAGGTCAAAAGATCAAAAGATTAAAGGACCAAAAGGTCAAAATGTCAAAAGGTCAAAAGATTAAAAGACCACAAAAGGTCAAAAGATCAAAAGATTAAAGGACCAAAAGGTCAAAAGACCAAAAGATTAAAAGACCACAAAAGGTCAAAAGATCAAAAGATTAAAGGACCAAAAGGTCAAAAGACTAAAAGATTAAAAGACCACAAACGGACAAAGATCAAAAGATTAAAAGACCAAAAGGTCAAAAGACCAAAAAATTAAAAAGACCCTAAGAGTGGTTTCCATAGCTTATGGATTTATCACCCAATGATGGATTATAAATAGAGAAGCACTCTCATTTGAGGAATACACACATGATCTTCATCTCTCATCTGAAAAACGTTTTTTTGGCATCTTCTCAGCTCATAAAGGCATCCGCAGGGGTTTTAGTGTTTTACTGTGAGGACAGATCAGGCTGCCGAGGTCTGATTGGAAGCTGCTGAGGTCTGATTAGTGGGTACCGAGGTCAGATCCAAGCTCAGAGAAGGCTTCCGTGGACAGTTCCAGCCCTAGCGGAGGGTACTGAAGCTTAGAAGGCTGCCACTAAGCCTGTCGTGGACTGTTCTAACCCTGGCTGAGGTTGCCAAGGGTCCATTCTAGTCCTAGCAGGGCTATCAAGAATTTATTAAAGCCCTAAATAGGGCTGCTTTGACTCAGGATCAGTTTGCCATCACCTGCAGCAGTTGAATGTCATCATCTGAAGGTGGACAGTGGACTGCTAAAGAGTTCATCTTTGTATCTATAGGGCTGACGCCAACATCTAGGAGGGCTTACATCAGCAGTCATGAAGAAGAAAGAATAGCAGTTCCTAATTCTGCAGTCTCATGCTTCAGATGAAAGATAAGTACTTGGTATTTCTGTTTATGTATACCCTCATGTGTGAAAGGGTTTGATGTTCATGGTCAATTGATGTATAGTTGTGCTTCTATTATGAATCTATCATAAGAAAGGTTGCTGGGTTTTTTTTCGCCTTTGAAGGAGAGAGGGTTTTTCAGTGTAAATCTTAGTGTCTACTGTGCATGATGTGATGTGTTTACTTTCTGCTCTACTTAGTTTACTGTTTAATTTGTTTAATATCATACTGCTCACAAGTAATTTAATATGATTGATACTTTCATGTGTAATTATGCAAGATTTTTTTATTAAATTACACTCATAATTACCAGTTTATGAAAGTAGCAAAAAATTCAACAATTTGTAGGTTCTACAATAACAAAAAATGATAAGATAAAAGAAAAAGAGATTCCTCCACCCTCCTCCCCAACAAATCAATTTTAAAAGGGAAAACTAGAATACATTTGTTATTCGATTCTTGTTGCATGGTGCTAAAATGAATTTTATCATACTACACAAATTAGTCATGTCACAATCTTTATGAACTGTTCTTGTTTAGAGTGAACTATGATGCATTGTAGATATTACTTTTAGCCACGAGACTAAAAAGGCCTCATTGCACTTCTCTTTACTATGCTATACAAAAGGCATGTTCCTTAGTCCCATAGCAAATTGTTTAGGCCACTACTCTTAACCTCCTCTTGATAACATCTTTCGTTGAATCTTGAGTGACACTGTAGTTGTGATGTTTGGTTTCTATTCTCGTTGCACCATGCTTGTATAAATATGCACATAGATTTTGTTGTCCCTTTATTTTTAAAACCCGAGGAGGCTCTTTATCAAAACCCTTTTCATTTTAAAAATTTGCAATTTCCCTATTCCAGGCAACTTGGCATAGAAGAAAGAACCCTCTTAACCTCACCACTAGAGACATCAGTTAGAATTCTGGAAAGCATTGGCATTCTTTCAGCCCAGCCATTTTAAGCATGATCTGTAGAATACACAAGAGGAGATATCATGACTTTGAAACATAGGGATAAGGTTGTAACCTCAATTTATGCACGAGGGACGGCCTTGAGTTTGCTTAGTAGCTTACCCACCACACTTTGTTGAAGATGTAGGACTAAAATAAACATTTGCAGCCATGGCCATGGGAGTTATTGTCCATGAAGACAATCATTTGCAATGCTACTTGTTACCAAAGATATAGAGAAAATTTTGTGGAGAAGTGACCTTTGGAGGTAGTTTCTGGTGCATTTGTCTTGATAGATTTACCATCCAACCACCAATGATCTTAAAATTTCAAATGCAAAGCTTTTACATATTTCAGTGTTGCATTTATATAGAAGACAAATTTTCCCTAGTGCAGAAAATGTATTAATGTTTTGCCATTGGTTGACAGTCAAATACGTTATGCATTTTAATTGTCTCTAATGAAGTCTTGATTCTAAATTGACCATCTTTAACATAGACACTAAAGCCAACACTAGAAGCTTGTGCATTTGCATCTACATCATTATAGGCTTTCGATAGGGCTGTCAAGAATATATTTTTTGTAATTTCTTGATAGTGCACATTAAATTCACAAAAATAGGTGCCATTCATTTCTCATTAGTTTTTTTTGTTGCCCAACATAGGTGTTAACTGAGAAGTCCATAAAAAATGATAGAGGTGGGGAACAATTCCTTCTGAAATTGATAATTCTAGTTCAGGTTACTCTAAACCAGGAAAGCATATCATCTAGCTTGCAGTTAATCATCATATGAGAATATATCCTTAATTGCCCCCCTGATAATAGAAGTATGTTTGGTGTTACAAGTTACAATTAATTTGCCTTGTCAAGTATACCCACTATGAATGTTTGTTAAACATAATACATAACTCATATGCTTCATTGGATGTTGAATTGTTTGGTACTTAGAAAGGGTAACTCCTAGGAAAGCACTAAGATTACGGTTTTGCGAATTGCAAAACTTGAAGCTGTTCTAAAGGATATATTGGAAGGGAAACACAGCTCCACAAATCTTTTATTGTCGATTTTTCAAATTATACCTCAAAGGTCATTTTATCTATGATTAAACCTACACAACCTCTCACTATATACTATATTATATATAGTATATTCAATGGCAAATTGAACTTATAGCAAATTTGTCCATATTCTGAGTGCTGGCAACTTATCTCCAAATAAAGGGGAAAGGTTTGAATCTCCTGATTTTTTGCAAGAAGACAAGGTGAGTTGATCTCACTATGTGAAACATTAGAAGCTTCCCATCTAAGGAATTTGGAAAATAGATAGAGGTTGGTTAATCATTAAGAGAACGTGTCATTGGAATTTACAGGTGGTTGAAGCATTGTTACAACAATGTATTTGATAAAAATATGAACCAGCTTCTATGGATGCATGTGGGGATTGACCTTTTTATTGTGAATTCAATTGTGTTTATAATATTATACTGGAAGAAGGGTTGGAAGGTGATCAAACCTTTTGAAAAATTCAAAGGTGTATCTGGAAGGGTATAGATAGGAGCTGTTTTAAACTTTTATAGATCTTTAGTGCAAGTTAGTTTGGAAATTGGTCACCTTGTCATAGATAGTGTTCTTTTAGATTGGTTAGAGTAGATGCAGAGAAAGATAGAATGGGCTGATTGCATCTTGATCATGTAGTTGTGTGCCATTATTTTGGAGTCTGAGTTATTTAAGATGAAATTTGGTATGCCTAATCCCTTCTGGAGGGATTCAGGGTGGAGTTTTGGTAGTGCATTGCTGCAGTATGACTCCCTCCATTTATATTCAGTTCTTCATCCGAGACGTTCACTTTCTCCAATTCTTATTACTTGCTGGGTATCTAAGGACTTAGGAGCGTTGGGTGAGGCACTTGCACAGTGTTTGGACTTTATGACTTTCCTATAAGTTGAGCGTGTTTAGTTGACTTGTCATTATAGGACGATTCCATCTAAGCCTAGGTTGGCCAAGACTGCTCTGTTAGATGGCCTATGTCTTGCTTGTCAACACCTAGACACTACTAGGCATATCGTTTGGGAATGTTGCTTTCCCATGTTGGAGTTGGTTTGTGGATTACTCACTTGGTGCTTCTTCAGGGTAGGGTTCATTGGCGAGGAAGGTTGTTTGGGGATAGCCATGCTATTCTTTGTGATGCCTTTTGTGGGCTTTGGCATTGTCTCAGGATAGTGGTGTTATTTGTATTGTGGAAGCTCAGGTGTAAATTTATTTTCAAACATGAGGTCAGCTCTTTGTTTGCTTTCAGTTTGATGTGGAATGATGAGGTTTATCATCAGTTGTTGGCAAATGGAGTTATGTTGATTAGAGGGGCCCAATCTTTGGATCACACAGAGTACTCTGCTTTTATTTCCACTTTAGTTAGTGTCAAGAAGAGGTTATGAAGCTCATTGCATATACTCTTATGCTTTTTGATTTTCTGATTGTTGATATTTTTCTATAAATATAATACACATTAAAAAAAAGCTTCTGGAGTTGCAAAGGATGCCTCTTTACCTTCCAGTTTAGCTAGAAAGGCTAGGTGGCTTACCCAAACATTACAGGATGCACAAGAGCAAGTTGGAGCTCCTATTTCCAAATTATGTGGCACTAATGTCTTCCATCATTTATGTAGAGCCATCTAGTTGAGGAGGTAGCAGGTTAGCAGGTTTGGTAGGATGCCATGATGGAGGAGTACAACTCCATCATGAAGAATGGTGGAAGATTGTGCCTAGACTAGAGGGGAAGTCAGTGATTGATTCAAGGTGGTTATACATGGTTAAGCATGCAATAAATGGCAGCATAGAGAAGTTCAAAGCTTAGTTTGTTTCTAGAGGGTTCTCCCAAAACGAGGGAGTTGACTATGAGGAGACTTTTGCTCTTGTTGCTAAGTGTACCTTCATAAGATTCATTATGTCTCTAGCATTGGTCTTTGGTTGGCATTTATATCAGATGGACATAAAGACAATATTTCTTAATGGTCTGATTGAGGAGGTGTACATCAACCAAGAGGCTTTGAGGTGCATGACCCATGTTTTCATGTTGAAGAAGGCCCTTTATGGGTTGAAGCAAGCACAACGTGCATGGTACTTTAGTATTGATGAGTATCATTCGGGTTTGGGTTTCACTAAAACAGATGCAAATTCCAATCTTTACTATTTGGTGACGATTCTAATCTGCTTGTTTAGTTCTGTATTAGATGATCTTATACTTGCAGGTAGTTCAAAGAAACTCATAGCATGGTGCAAGGCAAAGTTGGTTGGAGAATTTGATATGACGGACATCGACTTGATGCACTACTTCTTGTGTCTAGAGGTGTGGCAGAGTCCAGGTGAGTCTTGTTCAGACAAGGTAAGTATGTAGTTGAGATTTTGAAGAGATTTTTGATAATGGACTGTAAGCCCATGGCTATTCCCATGGTAGCAAATCTGATGTCATTTTTGGTACTGATTTCGATTTGATTGATCCACTTGTGTATAGGTAGTAGATAGGTTCCCTCATGTATCTGGTAAATACTAGACTTGACATTTGTTTTACAGTCAACACCTTGAGCTAGTATATGGTGGAGCCTAGGCAGGTTTGTTGGGTTGTTGCAAAACATGTACTTCAATACTTGATGGGCACAATGCATTTTGGTTTGAGGTATTTTGGTGATGGAGAGTTGATGCTACAAGGGTCTATAGATTCTGACTGGGAAGGTAGTGCTAGTGAGGAGAGGAGCACTTTAGGGTGTTGCTTAAGTTTGGATTCAAGTATGGTTTCCGTAGAAGTAGAGTACATGGCAACCAGGTCTTCTAATTGTGAAGCCATCTGGCTTTGCAAGCTATTAGCTGAGTTGACAGATCAGAGTTTGGATACTACTGTGATTTGCAGTGACTATCAGAGTTGTATCAAACTCTTTGATAATCCAGTGTTTCATTATTGATTTAAGCATAGTGAGATCAAGTACTACTTTATCAGAGACAAGGTTCAGAAGGAAGCAGTGATTCTTCTGTACATTCCTATAGATTAGCTGGTTGCAAATACTTGGACCAAGCCCTTGGCAAAGTGGAAGTTTGAGATGTTTAGGGAGAGGGAGTGTTAATTTTACCTGTGTGTAGCTCGGATAGTGTTCCAGCTTCATGACCTTTTTTCTTCCAGCAGAGGACTATTCAGCAGCTCCATGAGTCCATACAACATCATGCACTCCTTCACCTGTTCTGTAGATCGGTTATGAGGGGGATTGACATTTATGGAGGAGAGAGAGATAGGCTGTGTGTGCACACCAAAAGCATGCATGTGCAGTCCAGTTCCAGTTTTAGATGCTTTTTCCATAGCCAGCAGTTCAGTTTGAAATCTTTTTTTGCTTTATTTAGAGGTTGCATGCACAGTTAGAGGGCACAGTTCCCTAAGTTAGTACATGCACTCATTGACGTGGATTCCTAGCTCAGTGAAGGTTTCAGATCTCTAGGAGGATGCATACTTTCTTGCTTTAGTTTATCTCCAAGTGGAGGTACACCTTATTTGGCTCAGTTATCCATGCAACAAAGGTACACTAGGGTTAGGAGTTAATACTTCCACTGGAGGCACTGTTGCGCATATGTTTAGATTCATTGTACGTGTTTTTCTTCCTAGTCTATAAGGGAGAAGCAGGTAGCACTGCTTTATGGTTTGAGAGTTGAGTTTTGAGCTGTAGCGTTTAGCTCTCCGTTTTCAGATTTAGTAGAAAATCAGTGATGCTGTTTTGACTCTTCAGTGTTCAGATTTGCATGCTTGCTGTTTTAATTACCAGCAGAATTTCAGTTTTAATGATCTATAGTTTTAGGTTAGGTTCCATAGTGCAGAATCTACTCACCATTGTTTGATTTTTGATACAGAATATCACATGCTTATAATCTGTCTATATCTATTCAATTTCTAGGTCAAAATAGTCTATATGCTTCTATCACAGATCTTATTATATTTTCACCAGCTAAATTCTCTCTTTTTATTCTAATTGGGAAAAACACAGTATAATGGATTTAACATAATGCGAGGTCCGATGTACTTTTTCTGTTTCAACTCAGTATGGTTAACATGTCTTTGTTCAAATTGGTTATGATGCACTCTTTGCTTGTTTAATTCTTTTGAATGGTAAACAATTATTGTTACTCCAGTGGCATTTTAGAAGCAGTTTTTTGAGGTTGCAGGTTGTAAGCACTGAAGAACCTGGAGTTGATTCCAAAGATATTGCCTTATGGAAAGCACTCTGCACTGCACGGGATATTCTTCTTAACGAATTGCAGAATCTTAGCAGGGCAATTGATCAAAGAATTGATGATCTGGATGAAACAGAACAGATGATTATACAGTCAGTTACAAGGAAACTTGATGGACTGAGAACACGATCCAGGAGCTTTGGAAATGGTAAAGTAGTTGAAAAGGAGAAGTCAATGTCGGAAGGATCAGTAGATGTGTCAATGAGTGCCTCAGAGGTACTGACACCAATTTTCCTCATCTAGCAGGGTTCCCTTTGTGTGTGTATTCTGAAAAATATTTAGGACTGGGGTTGATGTTTTCTGTGGTTAATGTAGAACATGGTCAGGTGTATTTACGTGGACAGTTATTATGCTGTAACTTTAAGTACCATTGTTTTTATATCTCTTGAGCTGGTAATTGGACATTTATTTTGGACTTCGCAATTTTTTTCAGCACGATAGTGGATCATTTGAGGCCAAAAATGGGCACTGTCCAGTGGTATCCAGTGTGGAAATGCTGGAAGGATTCCAAGCATTGGGGAATCAACTTACTTCTATTTGGAATGCATTCTTAAGGTTTCACAGGTACTGTTGCTTTACCTAGATAATTTAATTTAATTTTCTTCAGAAACAGTTGGATGTTCTCTTGTCCTTAATTGTGAAAACTCGCTTCTTAGTTGGAACTAGCTCATTTTCTTTCCATCTAGATGTCCTTGAATATTTGTATTTGAGAGGACAATTCTTAAATCTTGTATTCTGAATGAATAAATAGTATCAAGTTCTATTTTGCACTTGTGCTTTTCAAATTTGAACAGCATATGTGATTTTGCAAAGCTTCCTGTCTGAAATCAAGAAAATTCCCATGCCCATGTCATTTTGTTGTGCTAACTTTATGTTCTTGAAATGAATTCATGATTCCATATGACAAATTCAATGATTTCTCCCTTATATGATACATTTTGCAGGATGTATAGGACTGAAATAATGGAATACTTGCGTGGTGTATGGGCTGAAGACCGTAGTACAGAGTGGGCAATGTGGTTGGTACACTCTAAATTGGAGATTCCACAGCAGAATTCCACAAATGGAGATGTTGAAGATAATGCACAGTACCTATTTGTTGCAGGCAAAGCATTTCTGAAAAAATCCAATGAAGATGTAAGCTATGTCAGTCAGATGTGATTGAAAGGTTTTGAAATAAATTTTATGTCATCTCTTAGTTACATAGCATTGTCATTGTATTGGAATAATAAGTTCGACAGATAATTGTAATGACTTAATATTTTTATTTTGATTTACAAATTCTTGTCACTGCTAACTTTCTTTGTGGTATAGATTTGGTGGTCTAAAGGGCAACTGTGCTTGCTGTTATAATCAAAAATAAAAAATGCTGATCATATGTGATGCCTTGCTTACTTATTTGTTTTGTTCCTGTAGCCTGCAGTAACTGCAGCTTCACGTGCTGACTTGCATCGAAAGAGCATTGAACAAATGAAGGTATATATTTGTCTTAGCTTGTTTGACATTATCAATTTCAGAAATCTATAGGTATGAGTAATCAGTACGTTTCAGTGTCTAAATTACTTTATCTTTTGCAGATAAACAGTCATTACCTTCAAGATTTGCAAATCTTTGGCAACATTACTCAGGTGCCAGTCATCTATGTTGAGCGCCTTATAGTTCAATGCCAGAAAGTAAGTAATATTAAATCTTTGGGTTTTAGTGATGCTTTAGAGCAAGCAGGGACGTCAATTGTGCCAAAGAAAGCAAGAGATAGATTGCCTCTAAGGGTGACTGGCAATGAGACAGGAAGAAGTGGACGGGCACTAAGGGTGGTGGTCTTTGTCCATGGATTTCAGGTTAGCTCAGCAAGTGCAGATTGTACAGAGAATGCTCAGGCCATTTTACTTTCTGTTTGGATGAAGCATGAAATCATTTTCTTTGAATCATTTTATAAATTTATCCTTTTCTAGCCTTCTCTCCAAGAGTGTAAGAATGACTTAGCTTTTCATTTGATTCTATGTTTGTGTTTGGACCAATGTTGCCAAAATTGGTGATTTTTCGCCAAACTCTGTTATTTTTTGAGCCCCCCAAGAAATCACCAACAAAAAATTGAGAGTTTGTTGAAAAACTCTGCTGTCAAAAAAAGGTTCATAATGGTGAATTTGACTTGCGGCTTTGTCACTTTTCACTGTCTTTTGTGTGATTTTGAGAGGGAGGAGTGTTCCAAACTTGGAGTTTGATGTTGTACTTGTTTTAGTTTATATTTAAATTTAAGTGGCGATGTGATTATTTGATCTTCTTGTTAGTTTATATTTAATTTAAATGAAAAAATGAATATATTTTGCATTTTTTTATGCTTGCTGATTTTTACAAAGTTATTGCAGATTTTTGCCAAGTTTTTCAATTTTCCAGAGTTGATAACCCTCGTTGACTTATTCCTGAGTCTGAGTAACAGTGGTTTGGATTAAGGTGTCAGCTGTATAAAAATTAAGGCTATAATGTTTCAGAGCCATATGAGTACTATCTAGTATCACTGCTGCTTATGTGAAAAACACAATATCGCTATTGGCATGCATGAACATTGAAAACAGATATGTTGACCATATTTCTGTTGATGGTTGTCTCATTTGACATGCACTTGCATTATTCAAGCTTAATTTTACTTGAGGGAGAGTACAAAACATTAACTGAAATTTGATGGGAAGAAAATCTTTTTATATGACAAATTGCTATAAAATGAGCCTTTTTATTTCATTACATTGCACCTGGAGCACGACCATAGGAATGAAAGGTTGCATTTTGAATATCTTTTCTTGAGTTTAAACTTTAGCTACATCAGGCAAGAAGAAAAAGCAGAGCACCCTAGGATGTATTCATCAAAATTTTAAAAACTCCTTCATAAAGGGTGGCTGGTGCTAACCACCACAAGCCGAAGATCAGGGGTAAATTAAATATACACCACTATACAGACTTTCTCTTGATAGACAAAATCAAGCAAAATTGGCACCATCAAACAAGTACAGTCCATAAATACCAGTCTCAGAAGTAAAAACCCTAGGACAAGGCTGTTGGCAATGGGGAGTGAGAGCGGAAAGTGAAATTTTCAAAAGCTTTTGTTTTGGGAGTGTTTTTTATATAATACATATTTTAATATGTTTTGATGCATATATTTAAAAAAAACATGTAGAATGCCAAATTAGCTATAGAAAACATGAAAACATAGATATAAACATTTAGTATAGAACATCAATCATCTAGAAGCTATAACTTATAACATTGTCCTCAAGTGATAATTCATCAACAACATCAACCTTCAAGTTTCAACATATAATATTTGCAATCAAGAAACTCTAACAGATAACATCAACCATGAAATGAAACATAGCATCATGTTCATTACCAAAGAGTTGTAAGACAAAGGCAAAGCTCCTACATCTGAAAACCTTGGTGGTTGGGGGTGTGGCATCTCTGTTGTATGAATTTGATTACCATTTTGTCACCCAATAGTTCAGCTTCCAATCACTCTAATGCTATGGCTCCATCCTCCAAATTAGGCTCCTCTGGATTGTTGTCCCAAGTCAAATATATTCTATCATTCTTGGCCGCATCACAATAAGGGGACAACAATGTCAAGTTGTAGTGCACATAAACTAAGCTTTTTGCCCGATCTACATTCATATTGTTTCTCTTCACATTGTGGATGAAGTTGTAGGTAAGTTGTAGGTGCTCCAACACCTCTTTGCAGAAGAAGTGTTAACAACCTGTGGAAGCATCCTCACTGCCAATTTATGTGGATATGTGGTAAAGGAGGAATAAATGCTCCACCATTTGATAGGACTCAATTTATCTCGATTTGTGGTTGCATGCAAGTTACCAAAGACTCCATGTTCACTGATGTATTTGCTCAATTCAGTTCATACTTGAGCACAGTTCTCCTTTGCCTGATACATTCAAACTATTACTCTACACGTTGTGGATGAAGTTTTAGGTTCTCCAACACCTCTACGGAAGAAATGTTAACAACCTATGAAAGCACCCTCACTTCCAATTAACGCAGATATGTGGTAGAGGAGCAATACATGTTCCACCATTCGATAGGACTCAATGTATGTCGATCTTTGGTTTTATGCAGGTTAACATGTATTTGCCCAAAAATTCACTTCGTACGTGAGCACACTCCTCATTAGGGATCAACTTGTTTAATCCAAGTATATACCCATTCCGCACCTCTGGATATGTGTGTGGTTTTCTCCTAACTCCACCCCCAAGTGATAGTTGGGCCAACTAAGATGGATAATAACATTTCAGTGTAAGGACATATGATAGGGCATGGAGTGGAACATTTAGGTAGAAAAAACTTCCCATGCTTATAAGTGATTTTGCTTGATTGAAGGGTACGTTTTTATTAAGGTCGTGATAGAGGAGTTCAATCAACTTCAACAATCAGGCATCAACACCACCAACATCAAGGTAGATAGAGAGGTTGATGTGCTTGATTAAATTCCAATCCCTTACCCTCATACACAATAGAATTGAGTGGAAATGTTACAATTCTGAAATCCTGAAAACTATTAAGTTTGTTGAATTCTGTATGGGATCTAAAATTCTAATTTTTGCATATGAAGTCTGATGAGGTTGGAAACTTGGAACCACTTTTAAACATCCTGAAACAATTAATGGTAATGCTAAAAATTTAAGTAAAATGATAGAAAATGAAAGATAGGAGAATGCCATTTTTACTTTAAGAATTTAACATTAACATTTAATAAATCCCCTAAATGAACCCTAACCATGCCCAAAAATCCATGTCGGGATTGATCTCCACTTAGAGTATCACTTCTTTCTTTCCAGTGCTTCCTTCCTCTAGGGGCACCAAGAGACAAATAAATGGTGGCATTGACCTTAACAGCTTAGTTAGGACATGGCTGTCCACCACCACCTTTGCCCAACACTAGTGGTGGGGGCAGTCTCGGCCCTATCCCGACAGTGGAACGATTTCATCTAGGATGCGATAGTAGGCTTCCTCCTCCAAGCAGCGACGCACCACCCAATGCAGTTCCTCTTCTAGTTCTTCCTCTAGACAGAGTACTCTTTTGAGCTTCCTCCAGTCGATCTTGAATGGCAGGAGAGATACTTCGAATGCTTCTAGTGTTTCCAGTGCCCCATGACAGTGACCATCTCGCCATTTTTGCATCATAGCTCTCGGATCTACTCCCTGTTAAATTATAGTGTTATCACACAAACTCTAGCTGTCGAAGTGAGGTGTCCCAATAGGGATGGTAGAAGATGGATAGCTAGGAAGGTGTAACCAGCAACGACCAAGTCCTCCATTCAACGAACGGAAGTCACATCGGACAAGGCTATTGTCACTTTCAACGAGGCGCTTAGCCAAGCCAAGTCATTCCTATGGTCTCTTAAAGCTCTAACACAGCCCTAACAAAAAGTAGAAGATTCCTCCATGGCCTCTATTTTTTGTCTATTTCTCATGATAAGCTTTTTCCATCGAATACAAGTGGGTCGAATATACAGGTTATCTGTACCAGTGCCAAACTTCCAACATTCTTCCATTCAAATTCAATTGTATGTAAAACAATCTAATTTTTGACAATGCAATGAAGCTCTTTATAGGGTTAATTTAGCAGGTTGTCTGTTTGGGTTAATTTAGCAGGTTAACAAGGTTACATAAATTGTAGTTTATATTTCTTAAATGATAAGTGTAGTGGCAAGGCTATATCCAATCTCAAGAGCTCCAACTGTCTTTAACATTGTTGTAGTCCAATCAATATTTAAAGTTGGAGGCATTATTTTCTTAGTGGAGACATTTCTGTGTGACAACGGTTTAATATTACAGTGGTATTGATTAGTTGTTTGTTAGTGTTCCTTGACGCATTGTTCTAGCATTCATACTATTCTCTTACTGGATTTCAGACCAATACACGTTTTAATTTGTCCTTATCATGATGACTAATGGACGCTGCAGCTTTTGAAATGAGACTACATTGTGGCCTTTATATATATGATATAAAGTTAATACTAATATTAGCTTTTAAGTTAATAAAGTTACTATTGTATATTGTTAAAGTTAATATTCAATAATATTGATGTACAATATTAAGTTAATAAAGTCAATATGGTATATTAGTACCACACACACACACACACACACACACACATATATATCCCTGTTGAGGTAGGTTGCCAAAATTACAACCAAACAGTTTACACTAGGTACCATCCTCGAAACGAGGGGAAGTGCCTTGAGGGTTTCCCGTGATGTGCATTTTGTCGAAATTTTTATTGTTAATATATATATATATATATTTTCAGTAATGTTCCACGGGGGTGTGCCGCTTGCATTTCCCACACCCCCAGGATGGGGGGTGCTTGGTGAAATGTTTTTCCAAATCCCCCTTTTTGCGAAACTCCGCAAAATGCATGGCGAGGCGTTTCGCCAAAAGTGAGACATTTGGGTACCCCCTCTCAAAAAGCGGGACACCTAGACGCTCCCTCCTGATTTTTGATTTTTTTTTGTAGAAAAAAACTACTTGTATGTATAGAACCAGATTTTTGATTTTTGATTTAGTATTTATGATGTCAGACTTTGGTATTTGTTGAGTTATCTAACATTAATTTGTAAAATGATAGAAAATGAAAGATAAAGAGAATGTCCCTTTTACTTAAATTTTTAACATTACCATTAATTGTTTCAAGATGTTTGAGAGTGGTTCCAACCTCATCAGACTTCATATGCAAAAAGTAGAATTTTAGATCCCATTCAGAATTCAATAGGCTTAAGTATTCAAGATTTCAGAATTGCAATGTTTCCACTAGGTTCTATCATGTATGAGGGTATGGGATTGGCATTTAATAAGCGCACCAACCCCTATATATATCTTGATGTTGTTGGTGCTGATTGTTGAACTCCTCTATCATGAACTTATAAAAATGTACCCTTCACTCAAACAAAATCATTTATTAAACATGGGAAGCTTTTTGATTTTTCTACCTTATTTTAAAGCTTGGACTAGGAGGTTTCATCAAAATTGTAGGGTGTTGAGTAACGTCCTTGGTGGATCAACTTTGAGATTCGAGGTAGAGGCAAGGGCTAGAGCCCAAAGGAGGGGGCCACAGGGTGCTATTGATGAATAGGATCCCAATATGTGAAATTCAAATACTGAAATATGATAAATCATATCGACGATCGTGTTTACATTGCATAATGACGAATTTAGTATCTAGTATTTAAATGGTTATCTGATGAGTCATTGCTATGTTAATATGTTGGGATTTATATTTTTTTAATAATTTTGGAGATGCACCCCCTCCCGTCCCCCGTTCCCCATGAATTTTCCAAAAATTTGGGGGTGGTCCCCACATGTGTCACATCCCCTCCCATCATACCAGTGCGATGGAGAGAACGTGATGCTAAAACTGGGTGTCTGGCCCCATGTCCATTAAGTAAAACTCATTGATAATAAAAAAAGACATACATATGCATATTGCAAGAAACACAACGGAATTAAAATCATCTTCACATCTATCATACATTCAAGATATTCATGGTAGTCATCAATAAATACATTATAGAATTAACACAAGAGAGAGTATTTATCTTAAAACAAAGTAGTCCCGAGCAACTGGCTATGCAACTGCAATGTTCCACCCAACCATAGGCTAGTTGTGATCATCAATCTCTCGACACAACTACCACCCCCGAGATGGGCATGATTTCTACAAGGAAAAAGGGAACAACAGACTCACACATAGCCAAATATACACCAAAACCAGCCAAGCCAAGTCAATCCATAGTTGGGTTTATCAGGCTGCGAAGGCAAAGGGGAAGGAATGAATTGCTAAGCTAGTGAGCTCAAACATAGAGCCATGGATACCTCTACAAGATCTATCTAGCTTGGCAACCACAATGCCTACACACCGCACACAAGGAAGTATTCCCTTCACTACTACACAGTCCTTTAGGCTATACCTTCCATTCTAGTGTTGTTCAAGGTGTGCATAGAAGAGTAGCCAGCCCTTTTGATTTTTCTGAGAGGTTACTCTCCTCACTAGGTTTATCAAGCCAATTTTGGTCCTCTTCCACTCCCAATTTCTTGCTCACAAGCTCAAACTAAAACAGGGATGCACATAACAGCAAAATCACAAGTGTTTGGTATGAAGAAAAACGTGGGCAACCAAAAACGAAATGATAAATGGGGAATCACCCCTGGGAAGGCAAATTCATTTTCAGAAAACGTTTATGGACATTCCAGGAGCAAAAATGACCTCCATCACACCCCCAATTCATGGTTCTCCTCTCCCAATTATTGTACCAACCAAAAATGAGTTCCCAGCCATGGAAAATGTAGGAAAATGATGCAAAACGTGAAGGAGGAAGCCCCAGCTAGCTTAGATTGTGTGAGAGAGAAAAGGCCATGGGTGAAGAATGGCTTTGGGCACAATTTCGTGGGTGTTTTCTTGCCCAAGAAGCAAAAAAGTATGTTTTCCTAGATTGATGGCTTGCCCATACACGAAATTGGCTGCCATACCTTTCCATTCCCAAGGCATTAACTACCTCAACCAACTCTTGGAAGAATTAAATGATTGGGTGCATAAGTCAAAATGGGTAGTTGAGGGTTAATGGGTTCCTTCATTGACATTTGGATTAACACCATTGAGTCAAAGGTTTGAATAATTTCCTTCCCTATTCCTTGTAGAATCATGCCCCCATTTCTTGTGCACTGCATAGCTAGTTGTGGGTATTTGATTAGAAATTCATATTTATATGATGTCATAATTTCTATTGTGCGTGGCTAGCACAAGAACCATATGCATTGATTTTTTTAATTGCCGATACATAAAACAATAAATCGATGGCGGGGCCTTGGCCTTGAGCTCCTCACCATGATTTAATAACGATATTTACATCATTTACAATTTTAACGTAATAGGGTCAAAATGGGGACGTGACAACATGCCCCCTATGTGTGTTTCCTCACTCCTGTGCTCCCACGTCCCGGAAACTTTGTGGGGCATAGATTATTAGGGGATTCGATCTTTGATCCCAGAAGATATCTAGAACTGAGTTGTGCTTGGGGTCTTCGAACAGCTGAGTTATGCTTGGGGTCTTGGAAGAATCACCAACAATCAAGCTGAGTCCTATGCTCTTCTTCAAGGACCCAAAATACTTGACCTCAATTGCACAAGGTCTCTTGTTGTAGTAGGGGGCTCGGTGATCCTTATCAAGCTTATGAACAAACAATATATGTTAGTCGACAATTCTTTAGCTCGTCCTATAGCTGGGATAAATGCAGAAGCGTCTCAGTTTGAAGACATAGTGTTTTATCATATCCTGAGAAAGCTCAACTGTCAAGCAGATTCCAAAGCCAATCAAGGAACGAGACTAAGGGAAGGATTCATGGAAAAAGAAGGGGAGATCTCATACCCTAAGTTTAGATTAATGAAAGTTTTAGTACTAATCAATATAATGGAAGGAATGTGCACCCCACCACATTGCATGGCATTCAAGGCACTCAAGGTTGTGGTATCATGGTAATTAAAGTTGAGTGCATTCACAGAATGGCATTGCATATGCCATCTGCTCTCCTGTCTTGTCGCTTTGAATTTGAGTGTGTTATACCTAGGCTTGCAAGTGGGATTATGAGTCGTGAAGGGCATTGTGTTGGTTTTGCTTACCAAGGTAAGCATTCTTCAATGTCTCTGCAAGGTCAGCCTGCCTCGGCTCTATGGTTTAATTGCATTCCTGTTGGTTGATTGAATGGTGAAGACTCAATTCCCCTGTGGCTTCCTTGTTCATCTCTTCTCTCTGTTCCGAGGCTCTATTGGTCTTCTCTAGAATTCAAGGTATGGTCCAACTTGTCTCTGTGGATTAATGGCAATCCTGTTGGTCAATTGAATGATGAAGATTTGATTCCTCTGTGGTTATGTTGGTTATCTCTACTCTCTGTACCGTGGTTTTATACTTTCTTTCCTTCAGCAGTTTGTCAGATTTTAGTTCTTTTTGTTGGATTGGAGACTTTAGGGTATAGGGTTTTTCTGCTTTGGTGGGTCAATTCATTTGTTTTGAGGTTCCTTGGTGTTTGGTTGCTTTCAGAGGACTGTGCCCTCTTTATGAATTTGTCTATCTGGTTTGGTTGTAAATTTGCTGCTTCAAGTGGTGGGGGTTGGCTCCTCCAGTTCAGTCCTATGATCTATCCTCTGGTTTAATTCCTTTGGAGATTGCTGGGCATTCCTGGAGTCTTGGATCTCAATGGACTGTCCAGGTTGTCATGGGAAATGCCAGTGGGATATTTATGAAATTTAGAGGATCCTTTGGAGGCATGAAGAATATATCAGGGATAATAGGATTTCAATTCTCTCAGTGACAACTACAGTCCACAGTAATTAACATGAATGCTTCTCTCAGAATGTGGTGGTTATGGATACCCTAATGCAGCATAAGAGACAAATCCAAGCCTTGGAAGCTGAATGCTTGCACCTCAGGCTTATGGTTGATAATCTCATCAAAGGCTCAGTCAGCAGCTTTGAATTTCTGAATGTCATTAGGCTCGGCATCAGGGGAATTCAAAGAGGAAGAAACCGTATTAACTATTTGAAGATATGAATCTGGAGAATCAAGGATTGCAGCAGGCAAGTGGGGATCAAGATGAGGCTTAGAGCAAGCAGACTTTTCATTAAAATGCAGAAATTATGTTTTGTAGAGCAGTTCTTATTTTTGATGTATTTTTCCGAATCTATGCTTGTACCAGCTCTATGAAATCCCCTGCGCAGGATTCCCATCTTTTTTGGATCCCTTTTGTGTATTGGAAATGCTTATTATTGAACCCAGACTCAGCTTTCATTTTGTATTACTCTACTGTACAGATCGGCTGCAGCACCTTTAAAACAAAACATTTACCTGTTCTTGTTAGATATATATATATATAGTATTGCAATTATTTACATATAATAAATATCTATGTATTATTATATATTAATTTATAATTAAATAGTAAATTTTAATAAATTTAATATTTTATATCAGTTATACTCTTTATTAGTAGAACTTATATTATTAAAATCCTTTTTGTAATAACTAAGTATATTATTATTTTTTTTGTACTAGGGGAATTGGCAACTGGGATGGGGCTGGTACTTGCGTGACATGGGGTCCAGGGGTCCAATCCCATCCACTACCACTATACCCCTAGGTGCAGGCACACAGCCCGCAAGCGTGGGGCATGGGTAAGTTGGGGTGATTTTAACTCGTGACCTCCATTTACAACATGTCCTTCATATCAAGCAAATCGCCGGTTGAGCTACACCCCTGCGGGCAACTAAGTATTTTATATTAGTTATTATAATTATATTATATAAATCCACAAAATGCTCCAAAATCAATTTTATATTATATTATGTTTTTTCAATTCTTTTAAAAATATTTTTTTAATATATATTATTGCCACTCTGAACCTGAAGCTTCCTACAAATTTGAATAAAAATTCTAACCATACTGGATAGTTGTATCTCTGCACTCAATCCCCTGCATTCCAGAATTTCATGCAACATGGATATGAAATAACTGGCAAATCCTGTCTTGCTGTGGAATCTGATGCTCGATCTCGACCAATAGCCTCTGAGAACCCACACAAAAGTGGAACGAAGAATTTCAGAAGCTGTACCTAGGCAACTCAACTTTATAGATAAGTTTCATTGGAGAATATGCTGTCTCTACCTGTAGCCTATGACTCTATGAGAACCCACGTGAAACTAAAACAAAAAGTTTCATAAGCTGTACCTAGGCAACTCGTCTTTATAGATAAGTTTAATTGGAGAATTGTAAATTTTTCTGTCTTCAGAAATTGAGATATGATCAGAATGATGATAAAATCAATTATGTGTCACTTCCTATTCCTTCAAGAGAGATCACTTCTTCAATGACCATCAAGAATTTCTACAAAACTCCAAACTATTCTTTAAATAATGCATGCACTATGCACATAATGATGACCTGTGAGGCCATCACAATGCTACATTGTTGTATTAAATATATGATTGGTTCTGGTGAGTGTCATGTAAGATTGTGCCATTATTAATACTGTGAATTTGATTGGACAGGGTCATCATTTGGATTTACGTCTTGTGCGGAATCAATGGCTCTTGATTGATCCAGGGGCAGAGTGCCTTATGTCAGAAGCGAATGAAGATAAAACTGCCAGTGATTTCCGAGAATTGGGTCAAAGATTGGCAGAAGAAGTTGCTGTCTTCTTGAAAACTAAATTCTTCTCAGGTTCGAAGATTGCTTCATATGGGAGTTTCAGGCTTAGTTTTGTTGGACATTCAATTGGGAATATCATTATCAGAACTGCTTTAACAGGTACATTTCTTTCCAACAGAAGGCATATTCGTTTTCATTTTTTAAGAACTGTGCTTTTGTTGAAAAAAGCAAATAAAATTTGAACTGATGGTTCTTGAAATTCCAGATGCTGCAATGAAACCATACTTGAGTAACCTGCACACCTTCTTGTCCATTTCTGGACCTCATTTGGGGTATTTGTACAGTTCGAATGCTCTCTTCAACTCTGGATTGTGGCTTTTCAAAAAACTCAAAGGATCTCCTTGTATGCATCAGCTAACATTCACTGATGAAGCGGATATCCAGAACTCATTTTTGTTCAAGCTAAGCCAGGTTTCACTGCAAAACGAGTTTTCCTCTTGAATATTTAGGGCATAACGTGATATTTTGAAATCTGAACTAAGTTACTAACTAATTTCACATTAAATTTCTTACTTGGACCATACACTGATGGACTTTTCTGATGTACTTGCTTCAGGAAAAAACCCTCGAGAACTTCCAAAATATAATTTTACTCTCCTCACCACAGGTAGGTCCAGGGAAAATCCTATCTCTTTGCTATATGTCTTGTCTTACATTTCATTATATTACAGGTGAACTATTACACTGATCCTAAGTCGATGCATGTATGAATAATCAGGACCGATATGTACCTTACCATTCAGCCCGAATTGAAATGTGCCAAGCAGCAATGCGAGATTCAAGGAAAGGACCGGCTTATACAACCATGTTGAAAAACTGTCTGAATCAAATTCTGCTACCTGCTACAGCCGATCGCACATTTATACGTGGTGATGTGAATTTTGACACTTCCTCTCAGGCCCGCACCTTGAACAATTTTATTGGCCGGGCTGCTCATATTGAATTTCTGGAAACTGATAATTTTGTAAGATTCATAATGTGGTCGTTTCCCAAGCTGTTTTCTTGATCGTATTAGCAGATTATTGTTTATTGTACGATAATGACACCATGAGATCGAAGCATCTTTCTGTGTCTCTGCAAGGAAGAACTGTTAATGGTAACAGTTCACATGTTGGAAGAACTGAAATATGCAAATTACTTGACCTGCAAAACAGATGCATTGCCATATCCATGTTGGTTAAAATTGTAGGTCTTTTTGGTGGTATAACTGCTATTATCTTTCGATTTTTCAGCCTACTGCACTGAATAATAGACTCTTAATGTAAAAAGATGTTGCTAAGCAACCTATTCATGGTGCCTTCTAAAGCAATATCTCGCCATACCAGAGTCTATGATATAACGACAATCAATTCTGTACTACAGGCACATCTCCATGGTAAGCACAGAAATTTGTAGACTCTGGATGATTTTTGCAATCCCTTAGAGATATTGTAGCAGATTGATTGGTTCATGCTTACTTTTTTATCTTCACAAAAGAGTAACTTGAGAGAGAAGTTTAAAGGGGCATTCTATGGTATCTGATGTTATAGTTGAAGAGCTTAAAACAATTCTGCGGAAATCTGCCAACTTTTCAAGCATCCTGCATTTGATGCCAATGGACTGTCTATGGACTAACCTTTTGGAATGCTATCCTGTGCAGATCCTTGAAAAAAGTGAAGCATATTAGAGTAACCCTTTGGAATGCTACCTTGTGCTTACTCTTGGCCAAAAAATGGCTTTGGCACTTAACGTGTCTCCAAAGGAATGTACTACTACAGTTACGCAATTATTGTATATTCATATTCATTTTGTGGCTATTGAGGCTTGTACATTACATAGCGAAATGCCAGTTCCGCAATAAAGATTTTACAATTGCTTTCATGCTATCGAAACCTATGATTGCTTTCAAATTTATAGGGCTTCAGCCTTCTGGCACTTCTTTCCATATTTAGCTTGTGCTCTGTTACCATGTGAATAATGCAGCATACTGTTGGCCGTGAAGGAGGTTTTACAGTCACGGTATATCGGATTCACAGCTTGTTTGTGATTATTTGAGATGGCTTGGGTTGGGAAAAACAGAAAAACTGTATTTGATGCCCATTACGTTCTTCAATCATGCCAACCCAAATTCAATATCCAAAGCTTGGAGTGTAACATTACTCTAGGAGGATAAGCAAAATCTGCTGGCCTGCTGGTATATCTTCGAGATGTCTAGCCTTAATCAATTCAATGAAAAGGTTCCTAAATTAGTAAATTGCAATAATTATTTTTTGAAACTCTTTATTCATGTATTTGGCGAACTTGTATGTTAATTTAGTTTCATTGATCCGATCTTGCATCTATATGATGTAATATTTTGTTATTAAGTGCAAGATGTATTATTGAAATACAAGATCCGTCTTAATCCTGTATCTTCCAAGTACAAAGAGGGATAAAAACCCTGTATCTTCTAAGTACAAAGAGGGATAAAAAAGAAACAGGGACTCTGATGCCATCACCCGGAATGAGCAATCCTGCATCACCCAAAAAAAGAATTTAATTTTCTCTTTTGTAATTTTAATGAAATTTTCCCATTTTGTTAGGGTTTCAATGTCTAGAAGGCACAAGTAAAGGCCAATGCAAACGTCTTTCAATGATGAAGTTTAGGCATTCAAAGTCTCTTGCAAATTACACTAACATAAGTATTTTATAGGTTAAAGATATTTGTCACCAACGACAAATTAAAGGCATTATAGACCAAGCAAAGATCAAAGACATGAACAGGTGGGGGATACTTAGACACCAACATGGACATAGAGTGTACAGTGTTAAAGGAAAGGTCATCAACAGATTTCATAAATGAAATTATGCTCGTAATAACCACAGATCTTGTTGTGGCGGTTTTAGATCTTATTTTAGCAGTTACAATGAACTATGTCCCTGGCTTTTGTATTTAAAGTTGATGTTAATTTTCTAAACCCCAGATCTAGATAACCAATTTTCTAGTGATTTCTTTATTGAAATATCAAATTTGCAGCTCATTGAATTAATTACACCGTAATTAATAGAATTTTAAATAGCAGAAGCAATACCAGTGGAAATAGATCTACTCAATAAAAACATACACAATTTTTGTCCTTCAAATCAACTTTTCATTCAATTAACTTCCAAGCTCAAGGGATCTCTTACTGGAAAAATGGTCCTGGGAAAATGCACTACAACAAACCTGACAAATAAGCCCCGCTGAGAAATTTCTTCCTCTTGCAAATTCTTGCTGTCAGAAATTATTGGTGCTCCTGTTGCACCTATACAACCTGGTACGACCTGTACGACTATTGTACATATCATATAGCTTGATGATCAGCTTGTGGCCTCGTTGCTGCGCTATACGAGTCACACATGTGGTTCATACGACTGTATGACCTCTACGACCTGCTGCTGTATGGTTGAGTTGTACGACCCTCCTGCTCTAACTGCCCAGTTGTACAACCTACTTGTAAACTGATTTCTGACTAATGTCCTCTCTCTACCAATTTTGGAAATATAATGTTCTCCTCTCTCCAGAAAGTCGCCAACTCAATGCTTGAGTTTCTCTTGTGTGTTTTTTCCCCTCACTATGGGTTTTTTTTATTTATCTCAGTGAGATTAATCGAAACACTTCAATGGGTGAGATTAAATCTCACTCACTTGAGATCAAGGGCTAAGATTCACTTAATTAACTAAGTCACTAGTGCCAAAAACTTAGGCATTTTATTAAATTAACTCTCAATTTGTTAAATTAATCCCCAATTTGTTAAATTAATCCTCAATTAATCTAAAAAGACATTCACTTTAATAATTGACTTTAATAAAGTGAATTTCCAAAGTTTCTAAGAGATATTAGTGACGATTTCGATAAGTTAGACACATACTCATGGAAATACTTGTCTGAGCTACAAACATCAACACTCCTTAGCGGTGAGGGTATTCTCCACCACTCCTAGTTGATCTTTGAAGAAGAGAAACTTTCCTTGAAGGTATTCTCCACCATTCCTAGTTTGTCTTTGAAGAAGATAAACTTTCCTTTCACTAAGGGTTTGGTGAGAATGTCCACAACCTGCTCATCTTTGGAAATATACTAGAGCTTGACTACTCCCTTCTAGACTTTGTATCGAATGAAATGATATCTGATCTCAATATGCTTGGACCTGTCATGTACTGGATGCAACTCTGATTATCACAGTGAATCATCGTAGGCCCCAACTCTTGATCAAATAATCCTATAAGTGATTTGTGAAGCCAAAGAGCTTCACAACTCGCCATATTTGCTGCCATGTACTCTGCCTCTATTGAATTGAGTGCTACAGAAGTCTACTTCTTGTTGAAGTAGACTTCACTGCTGAGCCCAAGCTGAAGCAACATCTTGAGGTGCTCTTCTGATCTGATGCACTCCTTGCCCAATCTAACTTTGAATAACCTTGCAACTCCACTCCATCAAGTTCAAGATACCTCAATTCGTACTCCTCTATGCCCCTCAAGTATATGAGCACATGCTTCATTGCTACCCATTGCACTTGCCTCCACTCCACCATGAACTGATTCAACGTGCTCACAATAAAACTTATATCTGGCTTTGGTGTTGACCAAATAAATCAAGGATGCTATACACTGTTTGTATACCCTAGGATCCATCAACTCTGAATTTGAGGAATCAATCTTCTTCAGGTTGGTGACAATAGGTGTAGCCATTAGTCTATAGTCCTCCATCTTGACTCTTTTTAGAATCTCTATTGTGTACTTCCCTTGGCCAAGGAAGATGTCACTCGATCTCTGCCATACCTCTAACCCCAAGAAGTAATGCATCAAGTCGATGTCCATCTCGAACTCAGTGGTCAAGTCTTCCCTGCACCCTGCTATAAGTTCTTATGCACTTGTGAGAAACAAATAATCTACGTACAACACCAAGATGAGTGGCTTAGATCCAACAAGTATGAAGTACAAGTTGAGATTTGCCTCACTCTTGGTGAAGCCCATGTTCTGCAAGTAGTCGTCAATCCTAGAATACCATGCCCTGGGTGCCCTTCTTGAGTTTGTACAAAGAAAAATCCTGCATACATGAGACTCTCTCCCATGTATTTCGAAGCCCTAAGGTTGCTCTATATATACTTCCTCCTCAATGACCCCTTGAGGAAGGTTGTCTTCATGTACATATGGTGAATCCTCCACCTTGTGAATGAGGTAATATATATCACAACCTGAATGGGAGCATATCTAGAAACTGGAGCGAATGTCTCCACATAGTCCACTCCTTTTCTCTGAGATAATCCTCTCACCACAAACCTCACCTTGAACTTCTTGATGTTGCAATCTGCAACATTCTTGATCTTGAAGAGCCACTTGGAAGTCACCACAGACTTCCCCTTTGGTCTAGGCATGATATTCCAAACATCATTCTTCATGATGGAGGTGTACTCCACCGTGGCATCCCTCCAAACTTGTTGGTTCACTGCTTCCTCAAAATTAGAAGGCTCGATCAATGATGCGACTCATTAATGCCATATGGTTCGGAAACTTCCTTAGAGGCCTATTCTCCCTGAATGATCTCCTAGGAACCTCAACATGCTCTTGAGCACCCTTCAATGTCTACTCAAACCATTTGGGTCTCCTGCTAGAACTGGAAGGAACTAGATCTTCCTCCTCGCCTGAACGCTGACTCCTTGAACTGGAAGTCAATGAACTTTGTTCTCCCTTTGAATCCTCTTGCTCCTCATCCTCTTCTATTGGTGGTAATTCATGAGACTTCCTAAATGCTAAGTTCTCCTCGAACTTAACATCTCGGCTCACCTAAATGTCTTTCATTGTGATGACATGAAGATCCTATAAGCCTTCAAGGTCTTGCTATACCCCACAAACACACCCTTCTCTCTTAAAGGATAAAGTTTCGTCTTCTTCTCCTCGGACATATGGATGTAAATCGAACAACGAAAGTTCCAGAAATGCCCTATCTCTGATTTTAATCCCGTGAATGTCTCCTCGGGAGTCTTGTCCTCCAATATCATGTGAGGACTCCTGTTATGCAAATATACTGTTGTGTTACATGCATCTATCCAAAGAAACATAGGTAGTCCTTGATCATGAATCATAGCCTTTGCAACACTAATGATGGATTGGTTCTTTCTCTCTGTAACTCCGTTGAGGGTTGTATGAGACTGTCTTCTCCCTCTTGATCTTGGCCTCCTTGCAAAAATCCTTGAAGTCATTTGAGGTGTACTCTTCCCCATTGGCTAACCTCAAGACCTTGATTTTCTTCCTTGTCCAGTTCTCCACTTGAGCCTTGAATTCCTGGAATCGATCAAAGACCTCATCCCCATTCTTCATAAAGAAGATCTAGGTTTTCCTAGAAAAGTCATCACTGAATGTCACATAGCATGATGCTCCTTGAATAGACACTACAAACATCGACCCACATACATTTGAATGAATAAGGTCCAAGATCCCCTTGGACCTACTCTTGCTGCTTGGAAAAGTAGTCTTGACATTCTTTCCTAGTGCACATCCTCTGCATATGTCTTGTTTCTCACCACTGAAATCTGGAAGACTAGTGACAATCCCCCTTAGAATCGACAATGCCTTGTAATGCAAGTGTCCCATCCTCCTGTGCCATAACTCGCGCAAATTGTCATTGTGATGTACCAAATCCTAAACAAGCTTGACTTGCAACCTGTATAAGTTGCCCTCTCTAAACCCAATCCTCATTGTCCTGTTTGGGCTACCTCCCTCTGACTGTATAAGTACTTGTCCTCTCCTAAATATAATGACAAAATCCTTGTCCTCCTTAATTGAGACTGAGAACAAGTTCGCCTTCAGTCCTGTTACAAATAACACATCCTGGGCATCACATGAACCTCTTGACTCAAGTTAAACTATCACGTCTCCCCTGAATGCATACTTAGCATCATCACCAAGCTCCACTTGGATCCCTGAGTCTGACTCTGTTGATCTACTGAGTAGCTTTTGGGCCTCTATCATCTGACGAGGTGCACCACTATCCAAGTACCATGCACTCCTAGCAATTGGTGGCCGGTAGAAAGGCAAGAAACTAGTGAGAAATCACTTTCGATCTTCACAACAAACTCAATCAACTAAGTCTCTATAGATGTTTCTATCTGATGTGTCTTTCATTTTCGTTTCTACCTCTCCATACACTAAGATGCATAGTGCCCATTCTTGCGATACACAAAACACTTGATTGTACTCAACCCCTCCTTTCCCGACTGTGAGCGTTTCCCCTCATTGTCACCTTTCTTGTTGAAACTCTTTCTCGGGCCAAGTTCTCATCGTTACCTCCTTGGTTGTGTGCTTTGGATTCCTCTCGAGTTTCTTCCTGGATGCAATCGTCCCAAAACCTCTTAGGTGGGGAGTTTCTCACGAGAACATAGTCCTCCTTGATGAATTCATTCAATGCCACACTAACAAGCTCTACATTGATTACTTTCTTTGCAATAGCTGCAAGTTGATCATGTATCTGAGTGATCCTCATGAGATAGCTGGTAACATTGTCAGATCTTGACATTTGGACATCTCTGAGCTTATCTCTCAAAATCATCTTCTTGTTCATGTTATCACTCTAGAACAAATCCACTAGAGCTTTATACATTGCCTGGGCCATTGTCTTCTCTACTAAATGAGGAATCAAGTGATCATTTACAGTGTCCATGATCACTCTCCGGGCTTTAATATCCTTCTTCTCATGAGCTAACCACTGTGTTGGATATGTTGGTACAATAACTATCTTCTCTACAATGTCCCAAAGTTCATGTTCCTTAAAAAACAAAGTTACCCTTGCTTTCCATGATAGGAAGTTAGATGCCCCATCTAACCTATCTTCAAATATAAGATTGGTTGTTTCCATAACTAGATTTGAACAAAATAACTATCGTGTGCTTATTCCTTCAAGCAACCACCAAGATCCATTGATGAAGATTTTAGATTTGCTTCCTTTTAAGACTGTGAGCTCCGATAACATATTAATTTTCTAAACCCTAGATCTAGATAACCAATTTCCTAGTGATTTCCTCATTGAAATATCAAATTTGCAGCTCATTGAATTAATTACACTGTTGGGATTAATTAACATAAGTTTAAATATCGGAAGCAATACCAATGGAAATAGATCTACTCAATAAAAACACACATAATTTATACCCTTCAAATAAGCTTTTCATTCAAATAAATTCCAAGCTTACAAGGGCTCCCTTACTATGAGAGTGGCCTTGAGAAAATACATTAGTGACAAACCTGGTAAATAAGCCACATTGAGAAAAAATTTCCTCCTGCAAATCTATCCCAGAAATCCCTGTTACCCATGCTGACTGCCCTACTACACCTATATCATTGTTGTATGGCCTGATGATCAACTCGTGGCCTTGCTGCTACATTGATGGGTCACACGTGGTTTGTACGACTGTACGGCCTGGTTGATTGGCCTCATGCATGGTCTATAATTGTACGATTGCGTTGTATGACCCTCCCGCTCCAACTGCTCAATTGTACGACCCACCTACAAATTGATTTTTGACTGGTGTCTTCTTTGTACCAAATTTGGAAATAGAATTTCCTTCTCTCTTTAGAAAATCACCAACTTGATGTTTGAGTCTGTCTTGTGTGTCTTTCTCCTCTCACCTTGGCTTCCTTTTATCTTGTTGAGATGAACCAAATCCCTTACTAGGATAGTGGCCCTGAGAAAATACATTACAACAAACATGGAAAATAAGCCCCATTGAGAAAAAATTTCCTCCTGCAAATCTATCCCATAAATCCCTGTTACCCATGTTGATTGCCCTACTACACCTTTATCACTGTTGTATGGCTTGATGATCAACTTGTGGCCCTGCTGCTACGTTGATGGGTCACACGTGGTTTGTATGACTGTACGTCTTGGTTGTTTGGCCTCCTGTACGGTCTATAACTGTATGACCCTCCTGCTCCAACTGCTCAGTTGTACAACCCACCTGCAAATTGATTTCTGACTGCTGTCTTCTTTGTTCCAAATTTGGAAATAGAATTTCCTTCTCTCTTTAGAAAATCACCAACTCAATGTTTGAGTCTGTCTTGTGTGTCTTTCTCCTCTCACCTTGGCTGCCTTTTATCTTGTTGAGATGAACCAAAGCCCTAATGTCAATGGCTAAGATTAAATCTCACTCACTTGAGATCAGAGGCTAAGATTCACTTAATTAACTTAATTAACAAACTCATGGAAATACTTGTCCAAGCAACAAACATCAACAATTGATAAGAAGACTGAGAGTGGCAGGGTGGTGATAACTAGTTCTTGAACCATGAAAGATCCAAAATTTCTTAGCACTGTATGATGGCCAGTAATAGTCCCATAGATAGGAATTGAGGATGGGCGTTGATAGGAAGTGCTAAGGTGCTATGCTTTGTAAGATTGTTTTGCATGATAAGAGCAACATATCATTCATCATAAATACTCGTAATGTTGCCTATACATATGTTAGTCATGTGATTTTTTGAAAGGTTTAAAGACTTTAATTTGGAAATGAAATCATATATTGTGATTTTGTGAGAGGCATGGTCCCGAGTGTTGACTATTTTGAGTGGTAGAAAGTAGTGCTAGCAAGATGTGGATGTCAAGGAGAATTATTAAAGAAGAGGAGTACATGAGCGCTGTGGATAGTTGTTGAAGATTGTAGAGAAATGAGAGGTAGTGGCCAAGAATCAAATTTGAGGAAGATCACAAAATTCTCTAAGAAGAGTACAGAGAAGGAAGAATTGTGAGAACATGACTAGTAGTAATTGAAGATCTATGAGAAGTAAAAGAGAGAACATTGCATACAAATTGCAGTTTGGTGTTAGGAGAAACACAAGAGTTGGAAATGTTTATGATGAAGATCACGTTATTGTTGGGTGGCTACTAAATATGTTCAATTCGATTAGAAGCCTTGGAAAATGGATTGATGAGTATGGGGGGAATGGGGGGATGCATATAATGAAAGTGGATTAGAATTTGACGTTGAATATGTTGCAACAATAGAGTTGCTTTGAAATTATGTTACATAAGTGATTTTACAATAGATGTGGAGATGGAAGAGACATGGATAGGAAGTGTTGATTCTCATGGTTGTTTGAGTGTTGATTTTGTTGTAGGTAATGAGGAGAGTGCATCGATTGAGGATGCAAAAGATGAAGAGAAGCAACTTCAAATTGAAAATGATGCCAACAACAATGTAGTTGCAAAGAAATACGAGAATGAGAAGATGCTTGAACAACAAGGATTGGTGGTGTTCATTGAGATAGTGGTAATTGTGCATGAGTGGGAGGATGGGGAGGCAGTGAACACCATTGCACATTGGGAAAAATAGGTAGAGTGGTAGTGGGTGGTAAATGAGATGGTGACGATAATGATGAAGGAAAACCAAACAAAGAAGGTGGTGGAGTTGAGCATAGATGTGGGAGTTTCTCACATCGACATGTTGTATAGGCGTGGATTACAAAGAGGAAGGAGAATGTAATATGGAGACGAAAGAAGGAAGAGTGTTTTAGAGTGTGGAAGAGGTGAAGATACTTAAATTTTTCTAGCAACGACCTTTTGAGCAAGATACTTAAAATTTTCCAATTAGAAGAGTTGATGCAGACACAACCCTAGGAATGAGAAAGCTTTCATCACCCCCCCCCAAAAAAAATAAAAATAAAATTGATTTTGTTTATTGTAGTTTTAATTAAATATTCTTGTTTTGTTAGGGTTTCAATGGATACAAGGGACACATAAAAGTTGATGTGAAAGTCTTTTATTGATGAAGTTAGGAATTCAAAATCTCTTGCAAGTTGGACTCAATAACATAAGCCTTTTATAGGTTTCTTTGCTAAAGTCTTTTGCCTGTTTAAATATTGTTGTAAGACATTTTATAAATATAAGGTTACCCTAAAGACATTTGCCACAATTAACAAACTAAAGGCATTTATACAATAATTAAAGACATTATAGAGAAAGCAAAGATCAACGATATGAATGAGTAGAGGATTTGTGACACCAATGTGGATAGAGAGGGTGCAATGTTAACAAAAAGTCATCAACTTACAACAATATGCCTATTATAACCACATATCTCGTTGTAGCGGTTTCATATCCTACTTTAGTAGTTACAACAAACTGTGTTTGGATTTTTTTATTTAAAATTGATAAGAACATATACATGATGGTGAGTTGAGTTCTTGATCAAGGGAAGATCCAAAATTTCTTAGAGCTGTATATTGATGGCAAGCAATAAACTTACATATAAAAATTGCAGAGAGTGCTAATAGGGAGGAAGTGCTAAGGTGATGTTCTTTGAAAAATCACTCTACATGATAAGAGAAACATATTGTTCATCGTAAACACTTGTAAACTGCTGCTTGTTATCACATAGAAATTCCCACTTCCTTAAAACATAGGGAGTCTGAATAATACTAGAAATCAAGCCAATGTCAAGCCAATGCCACTTTGCTTTACCTCTCTTATTTCGAAGTTAGCCCTTGCTAACTTTAAGGAGTATCCTAAATGATCTAAGGTATTAACTACAAGTCAATAAATGATTAGACATACCTTTAAATCAATAAAATATTGTTATTCTATTTGTAATTTACAATTAAGTGTAAAAAACAAGCTACATACTCTCAATACTCATAAATGCATGGAAAATAATGAGGAAAATTAACACTATGTTAGGGCATGCAACTCAATGCAAATATAAAGTAAAAAAATGTTGAATTTAAATACATAAAGCAACAAGTACAATGGGTTGTTTAGACTCTTTTTATGACTAAGTGAGATTTAAATGTAGCGTTTTGATATTTTTTGGTATTTTACGCTTTTTGGTGCACACAAATCAAGAAATAATTATCATTCTTTTTTCTTTTTGCAGAAAATTTGAAAAAGGACGTTCTGGTTGTAATTTGACATAAAATTGAATAAAAGCAAATTAAATATGCCTATTTTATATGTCTAGAATCCATAAGATGCATTAAAATGAGGTAAATTGATATTTTTTGCCTTTTTATGGGTAATTTAATAGCTTAAATAAATTAACTCGCGCCTTGTGGAGTTGAAATATGAAGGAAATAAAAATGCATAGGGTGAATGATAATATTCAAATCCTATTAAAATTCTATGAAAAAAAGGTACTTTAAAACAAGAGTTTAAATACAATATAAATTCTCACTTGAAACATAAGGGGTAGTTGCCAAGAAAATGCTTGAATGTTTTCATTTAAAGGACTTGTAGGATGTACAATGTCTTTGACGAGTATGTACACATCAATAATCCTCCAATATCCTGGGGAAATCAAGATGTACAATTCCTTGTTTACAAGATGGAATATGTACAATGATGATGTTGCAAAGACAAAATCCAACTATCACAAGTACTTGATGCTAGTGCTCAATCACACTCTTAATAAAATAATAATGGAAACAATGAAATGTACGAGACAATAATCAATAAAATATTGTTCTCAATCACTCAATCATGAAAAGTCCCTTGCCTCACATCGCTTGTTCAATTTATAGATGATGGAAAGAAAGAGAAAATGAAAATAGAGGTGGTAGGAAGAAGAAAATATGTAAGAATATTAGTCTCCTAGTATAACACTCATATTTGTAGAAAAAATAATGTGCACGAAGAAACTATTCCATAAGTTTGTCCTCCTTCCATAATAGCCAACTGCAAGAGAAAATATACTTGTGTATAGTTGTTTTCTTCTTTTAATGCGCTATATGCATGCCCAAAATAGGCCTCACAAGCTTCATGAGAGAAACCTCTCAAACTAAGCTCATGCATGAAAAATGCGTAATGGAATTAGAAGTAGATGCATGGTCATAACTAGAAAGGTGTATTAAGGGATAAAAATAGGGAGGAGTATTAAATATAATAATAAAATCCCTTCAAGTGGAGCGTGCTCCCTCTCTAGGCCAAGAATAGTAAATACCCCCAACTCACGTGCGAAGATTCTCCTAAAGGAACACCCCTCCAAAATAAACTAAATGTAAAAAATAATAAGTGCAACTCAATTCAAAAGGGCACCAAAGTACTAATGAAGGTGTGTGGTCTATGGAACCAAGGATAGTAAGGATGGGTGGCTAAAAGGGCACTCAAAAGAACTCCATGAAGAGGGTGAATAAGGTCTAGTAGGTGATAATGCTGCCAAGGTTAGTGCCTCTCCCAAAATAGTAAATATGAAATGTGGGTGCCCTAACAACCCTCTAGCAATGACTTAAACACATCCAGTCCTTGAAATTTCTAAATGCTCAAAATGGCGTGAAATAAAAAATTGCCACTGTATGCCATACTGGGTATCCAAACGTTTAGTCACCTACTAAAAATAACACTTTTAAAAATAGACCAAAATTCATAGTGTTGAAATTAGTTGGAACTACGACCATAAGTACAAATCATTATTAGGTCATCATATAGTAATTAACTTGTCAATAGGACCAAACTAAAAAAATGCTAAAAATAAGAGTATCTAAAATTAGAATTTGAAACATAACTTCTCAGATTTGCTTGAAATTTCATTTCCACACACATCTCCCCAAAGGGTTTCCAAAACTATGATCATATTTGGAAAAAAATGATTTCCAAGAAAAAATGAAAAATTCAAGATCACGAATCTTTGAAATCAAGAAACTACAAGAAACAACAATCTAATCATACCCTTCAAGGGTCTTTGACCTCCCATACTTGCTTTGAATGCTACAATAAACCTACAAAGGTGGGGTATCGGTTGCTACTAATTTTTTTCCATTAGATGTACCTCTATATATGTATGACCTACTCAAGGAACTTGTCCTATCATCAACCCTTGAATAATGAAAGCATGCAACCATGTGCCACATCTAAAAGGAACTCCATGAATCTTCGATGTTGATCTATTGGCCGACTAACCAATACATCCCACAACGTACCCACAAACAAAGTAAGATATGCACTTTGATTAGATTTTGAAGAAGTCAAATCCGAGAGTTATCACTAGCTCCAATTAGGGAGAGAACCCCCTTGCGTGATATAAAGAATTATAGAACTTAGGATGAAGTAGACCTATAAGATAGGACTATAAGAGATCATTGTGTATAAGGCCTTACATGTACAAGCTTCAAAGGTATTCAAAATGGAAGCTAAACATGCTCAAATAAATACAACCTACAATCTACAACTCTCAACATGTATGGATCTCCATGATAGAACAATGAGTCACTGTCAACTATGGGAGAAACCTTCTAGTTAGAGACTAATAATGTCAATCCCTACTAGACACGAATGAACACACCAATAATGACAATGGTCCCCAAGGTATTAGTAATCCTATGGCAGTGAATAAATAAATTGAAGTTGAATAATGAAATGAATCACTTAGTCATAACTCAATAATGAAAAGCTATGCTAAACGCGAGGTAGATCACTAATGATAATTACAAACACCAAGGTAATCAATGTCTAAATCAATCTGATGGGGGAAGATTGTAGGGAGGAAAGTGAAGAAAAATCCTTTTATTCAGTACAAAGAAAATATATATATAGGAAAAAGCAACAATGATATATGATATGAGTCCAGCATTCAGAGTCTCAAACTTGACTCAACTATTCTATTCAAATTTTAAAACTTGATCGTCAAGACATAGGGATCAAAGATAAAAATTTTGGATCCCAACACAACTTATTATGACTGACTTTAGTTTTCAACTCAGCATAAAGTAAAGGCATGACACTATAACTTGAAAGAACTACTATATTGAAATAAAAACCCTAATACCCTAGATTCAAAATAACATGACAAACATGAAAGAAAATACTTGGAAATAAATTTAACAGTTCATAGGGAAAAATGAACTTTGACCTAAGGGAAAGGAAAACAAACATGACTCAACCCACCTCATAATTAAACAAGAAAAATAGCTACAAATCAACTACTCCCTGTGCTAAAATTATGTTTATATTTTATTTAATTAATAAAATATTAAACTATTTTACTTAAAATATTAGTTGAATTAAAATAAATTAATTTTTTTATAATTATTTTAGTTTTTTATTATTTCAATAAAAATTTAAAATTAAATACAAATAAAAAATGAATTTAAAATTAATCACTCAATTTATAATATATGTTTTAAAAGAAGATTTGTATTTAACCCATAAAACTATTTTTGAACTCAAACCAACCGAGGCATTAAATGTTACTTATGTTTAGCTCATGAGACTATTTTCAAGCTTAACCATACATTGAATCAATAAGACAAATATTTAATATTTGTTTAATTGATAAAATAATTTAAAATATGGTATATATATTTAATATTTGTTTAATTGATAAAAAAATTTAAAACAATTTTTAAACCGGTATCCAATTTTAATTTCAATTTCAATTTGTACTCTAATACTTGCAAATTTAACCAAATGTGTTTTCAGTCATTCGTTTGCAGATATATAAAATATGGTATATAGTTAAGCGTGGTGTCCGTGTAGATGCGGTACCTACTCTATCATTTTTGAAAAGTAGATTGTCAAGTATGGAGGGTCAAAGCAATTTGGGTTGGGCTATATGGTCGGGTGGCTGGGGCAGTCGGCTGTGGCCATCCCCACCCAGGATCGACCCCCGGACCTCTCCTCTTCGGCGCCTTCGCTTCGTATCGATTGCCAGCTATTCTCATATGGTGAAAAAAAAGTATGGAGGGTCAAAGCATGGCTGCATGATCTCTCTCTTCGTCAGCATTGTAAACTATGTGCAACATAACCCAACTGCACAAAGTACAAAATGCAAGAAAAACAATTATCATATCATCTCTTTGGGTGGACTTTCCAATATAGTTAATTTTACTTGCCATATAGTTAATTTTTAATTTTATATTTGATTTGAATTATGTAAATAATATACCACGACAATTCAAATTCTCAGAGCCTTCTAACTATTAGTTTAAATACAATCACATCTTCTTTAACATTTGTTATTAGTTGAGGTCCTTTCTCAAAGTATTGTTATTAAATGTTAGACTAGATTTCTATATTACATAGTGGATTATGGGTTGTATTAAGTCTACTAACTTTGTTGTGCTTTTAAATGGCTATCCTACACCTTTCTTTAAGGCAACAAGGGGACTCTACTAGGGATGTCCATTGTCCCCACTGCTTTTCATACTAGTCATTGAGGAGTTAAGTCATCTTATACATCAGGCAAGGGCTGAAGGTTTGATAAAAGGCATCAAGGTATCACGAAATCATTATATTTCTCATCTGCTATTTGTCGATGATGTCCTCATTTTTGGCATGGGGAGTGAACAAGAATGGTTGCATTATAAGTTCATATTGGATACTTTTTTCTTAGCAACTGGGATGAAGATAAGCTATCCAAAATCATATATTTACTATATTAATATAGAGGTGGAGGAACTCTTTCCTTTGAGAGAGATTTCCCCCCTTGATATTCAAGATATGAACAAAGGTTTTACATATTTAGGATACTTCATTTGTAAAGTACCAACTTAGGTTAGTGATACAAAAACTCTATACTTCTCAAATTAATTAAAACAGTGATTGTGGAAGCTAGGTGGATTGAGGATGGACTGGATCAAAGGCTTGGTATGGATGGAAGGTTATGATATTTTATGATACCTATGCACAATGTATTGATACCATTGATGTTTCAAGAGCAGTAAGCTGCAATTTACTCCAACGCTCCTGGGCCCCTCAACATATGCATACTAGTATGGGTGTGAACTTTAACTGGAGGCCAGGGATGGGTGTTTATGACTCAAAAAGGTTAAATATAATTCAATTAAAGTCATTACACAGTAAAATAACATTCCAGAAAGTTATATGAAGTTCTGAGCAATTCTCACAAAAAGACTAGTAAAATTGCCTTCCAAGATTGCATAACTAGTGAGAATTCAGGGCACAGTAATCAAAATCTCACGAAATTATGATCTGAGACTTGGATAATGACATATGACATCTTACTAAACTTTAGAAACAATAATGACTTCATTTGGATTCATACTCCTTCATTTATTAAATGCACACTGGAAACTAGTCAAATTCTAGCTAAATCTAGAAGGGGTGGAGAAATAGGAGTTATGTAATTTTTATTGATCTGACTAATATCATAGGATTGCATTCACTATTAATTCATCATAAATAATCCAAGAGAATCCTCAAATCATTACAAAATTTTCTCTCCATTCTTACTGAACAATATAGCACTAGAAATCAATGAAAAACTTTGAGATTCGAACCACATACTTGTTGGAGATTTCTGAAATTTGACCCAGCCTTGGTTCATCTACATGACCTACAAGTAAAATCAATGACAATGGCTGAATTCCATCATCCTCTCATAGAAAGTTGGGGCACATCTCCCAAACTTGACCAGGGGCACATCTCCCAAGTCTCTGAGGCAAAATTATTGTCATACCAATTCTCAAACTGAAAAAATATCTGAATGTGGTGCACAATGGTTTATTTATAGATTCTGGGTGACTTATGGAGCAAGTCTTCATGGCTAATGCACCCTCCTTGAGTGGATAAGGAAAGCTAGCTTTCCTTCCTTTCCTTTTTGCTTTGCTTTCCTCTTTTTCCTTTTCTGATTGCTTTGCTTTGTCTTTTCTTTTTTCTTTTTTTCATGAACTTTCCTTCTTTTTTGATTTTATGTTACTTTCTGCTTTATGCTGCTTTTCCTGATTTGCTCTTCTTTTCTTTCTTTTTCCTAATTTTCTAGATCCATGTGCTTTTGCTTTGACTTCTTCCTCAAGTCTTCTCTCCACCAACCTTATCCACTAATGCACCCTATTGGAGCATTATCTCCATTTATTCAACATAAACAATATTAAATGCATCATAAATAATTATTCCAAGTGGATGACAAACTTTGGATAAAATTAAATGCACACTCCTAATTAATTAATTGTCTGGAATACAAAATTTAACCCCATGATATTGAAGTTGTCTCCTCAACCCAAGGGATTGGTTGGGTTAGGATCTTGATCCAATGTTCATCGTTGAGGGGACATGACATCATTAAACCAAATTCTTATTTGGTTTCAGATTGGTTATGGATTGTTAAAAAGATGGAAAATAGGGTTCTTTGCTGGATGCACAGAAAATTGTCCATGGGTGGACGATTGGTATTACTAAATTTTGTCTTGAAAAATCTTTCGATCTACTGGTTTTCACTTGCTCGACTTCCAACATCCATATTGTGCAAGATTCAAAAAATCTTTTATAATTTGCTATGGAAGGAATCTCCTATTTTCCGGGGTTGCCACTTAGCCTCATGGGAGAGGATTTCTACTCCAAAAGTCTCTGGTGGTTGGGGTATTTGTAACCTATATTGGGTTTATAGAGCTTTGCATTTAAGAAGTCTTTGGCGAGGAATTACCGATCAATGATTATGGGGAAAGATCATACAAGACAAATATTTGTATCATGAATCGGTGATTAGATGGATACACTTTGATAAAAAGATTAGAAGAAAATGTTATGTCATTTGGACTGGATTAGTGGAAGTATTTCCATACCTACTATGTTGGCTGACCTAGATGGTTGGTAATGGATTCCAGGTCAGAGTGGGTAAGGGTTCGATAGTTGGGAACATGCATTCTCATGTTCTATCAGAAGATACGTTGCAGACTATACATGGGAGGGGATTTATTTTCTAAATTAGGTTAATAGATTTAATGATGCACATCAGTTGGATACCTATTGGTTAAGGGAAACAAACTTGAATCTTTCTGGGATTGCGGCTATGGAATGGGACCTATTTATTTATGGGCTGAAACATGCTGGTATATTTTTATCAGAAGAGTTGGATATTCTTCAGTGGGATTATGGAAATGTGGGTGTTAAGGTCACTACAGAACTGGCTTATTTGGCAATTGCCGCAGACACTAGTTATTCCATTCCTAAATGGTGGTGCAAGCTAATATTGCAGTGGAATAATTTTTCTGTGGTTCTCTTAAAAATCAGATTTATACTGGTGATAGATTCATATTACATGGTGGTTGCTGCCCAAATGTGTGCTATTTATGCTTCAGAGATGAGGAATCTTCTAACCATCTTTTTACAAAATGCACAGTCACTTTCCAGGTTTGGGATGAGATTGCCATATGTTACAAGCAGTTAGGTATATGGTCCATAAATACATTGGCTCTCTATTTAAAAGACTGGTACAGTCACACATCGATATCGGATTACATATCCATTGAGGTTTATGTGGGGCATTTGGCGTCTTAGGAATTCTGTACTTTTTGATGACAAAACTTATTCACTTAGTGAATCAGTTGCTTTTATTAAACATTATATGAAGGATGATAATTGGAAACCTCCTTCCTTGTTGCGATCCCACTTGGTATTTCCTATTATCAATTATCTTATTCCAATTGGAATGTTTGATGGGGAAGCCCAAATGGGATATTGTGGAGCAGGTTGCTACTTGATATTGGATCAGGATTATCATTTGGAGATTTTTTTGGCTATGGTGAGGGTAGTAATTCAAGGGATGAATTACCTTCCCTTTGGGGGTTATTAACTTTATCTGGTATTTTTGGGGTAAACATGGTTGCAATTGTTGGAGAGTCTATTGCAATCATTGAATCGGATTCTGGCACTCACATGTTACAAGTACCCGACTTATCATATTGGAAAAAAAGGATTTTGTCATTGCATAAATCATTTGTAGACATTAATTATAATCATGTGTGTAGGGTCTTTAACAAGAGGGAATATATCTCATCAAAGAGGGGTATGACAATGGGAGAACGAATGGCTCTTATATGCCGTTTTCAAAAGAATCAGATTATTGAGGAGATTGAGACAATAATTTACTGATCTGAATTTTTCTTTTTTTGTTTATTTATTTTGCCTTATTTATATAGGTTATATATTGTAGAGTATATTACCGCGTAGCTATTAGAATTATGGTGAAACAAATTTTGTGATATAAAAGGCCATATATATATATTGTTTTGTATTTTGGGAAGATGGAAAATATGAATTGTATATTTCGACAATGGATAGCATAAAACAAGTCATAGGTATAAATGATATTATGATATTGTGTCTTATTGACAAGGGAGACATATTGTAATCAGTTTATGAGATTTTTTGTCTTTTACGGACAAGACACACATTGTAGTTTCTTTGATTCACATATACATAACAAAACACTCTTTTTTCTTCTGGAAAAAACAAACATTTGTTATTAGTTTCAATATATGGACCCACTCCACAATTACTATGTACCAACAACATATATCAATATCATTAAAATGAACTTATCTAACAATATTGTGCATATCATAATGGAGTGAGTTTGATTTTTTTTCCAAACGTTTGACAAAGTATTAAATGTGATGATTTGAGTCGTTTTTTAAACTCAAAATGGGATTCTTAAAATTTGTTTTATGTCTTATAGAGTATTTAGCTACGTAATATATTATTTAGCTATTATTACAATTACATAAATTACATGGATTTATTGTAACGATGGTTACACTAAGCCATTTACTTTCTTTTTAATAGTTTGAAACACTAATTAATTTCATAGATAAATTTGACTCTTCCTCACGTGAAGTAATAATGAATCAAATATATTAAGTGGTTGGATTAGTCATTCCATTATCTATTTTTTTTTGTAATGCTGCAAAGTTATATTAAACTAGAAGTAAAAATACAGTAGTGAGTACAGACTGTGGTGGTTTGAGCCAACCATGAAAACCCGAGAGGTCTAGGTAGTACTGATCTGAATTGTACAAAAAATCCTTCCCAGAGTTGGGGAAACAGGATATACTGTAATATCCCAAACTGCTATTTTCTCTTTTTCTTGTACTGTAGATGGCTAGTAGGGTTATATCTCAATAGAATATGAAAGTAAACCCTGATATCTGCATGCAGATCTATGCCCTAGAAAATACGGAAATGCTATAAAGTAGGAGAAATTAATGCATGCACATACCCGTATGTAGATCTGATAATGTCGATGGTGATGAATCCCGCATGCATGAATAAGGTGGCACCAGTAAAGAGAGAAGGGAAGTCGTGTTTCTGAGGGTAGGATGTCCTCCTCCAATGTCTGAAAGCTCCTCAATAATAAATGTGCTGCTGAAGAAGACCCAAATAAATGGTGATAGGGTTATAGTGCCCTTCCGGTGATGATAGAATTTGCATGCATAAGATATGTTGGCTTCCTAGCCCAAAACGTGAATGTCTCTCCAAAGCAATTTTCCCTCAGCGTGCAAAACGTCCTCCAATAGTGCCAACTACTGATAACTCCCTCAATAGTTTAGCTGGGAAGTCCCCCTTCCAGGAAAAGGGTAATAATGGTGCTCTGAGAAGAATAGAAGTCGCATGCAACACTTATGCCCACTGAATACTGGAAAATGAATAGAAGACCACCTGGGGAATGTGCCCAAGCAAGGGAGGGCAAGCCCATGAAATAATATAAAAGATAACTCTGCTGAATACTGAATGATGATAATACCTGATGAAGAACAATGCTAAACCTGGATGATCCAACCTGATGATGAAGTAGGGCAGATAGCTTTCACTGCCAAAATACACCAGTTAGTTGAGTACAAGCCTCAACCCCAACTTAGCTCACTGAGCTTCTCCAAATCAAGATCACAAATCAATAATCAATAATATGTCTTCTCCATTCACTTTACCTTTCTTTTATAACACTCAACTTCCAAAAACCTAACTTCCGACCTAACTAGGTCACTTTATCTTCTAATTCGCAGTTGACTTGCATGCAGGTGCATGGAGACTCAATCAGGTGCATGCATCATGAAATAATGCTCAGATGTCATGCATGCAGGTGGCCTTTGGATCTGGTGGTCCCTGTCTATCTACTGGTGATCTAATAATCATGCTAAAGATCCTCTGAATGTGTATATGGCATCAATCCTCAGTAAATTCCACTATAATAAAAAAGGGAACATTACAGTCCTCCCTTGCCAAGATTGCTTGTCCTCAAGCAATACCAACTCAGTTCCATAATCAATTGAACTAAACCAACTGAATCCCAGGGTCCCAAATCATCCTAGGAGATCTATAGTACCTTCTACTCAAGGTATGATCCTGCGAGGTACCATGATATGAAACCTCCTGAAAGTGATAGTCGGCTCTCATCCTCATGCTAACTGTTGTACCATCCCCTACTGCAATCTCGGGGTTCCCCACTACCCAGAAAAAGAGACCATCATGCAGTCATTGAGCTGTTCTGATCATCATCAGCTGTCTGTCATGCTCTATCACCATCCACCTCTCCTGTAACTCCAAGCAGAAAGATCTATAAGAGTTTTCCACCTCACTATGAACAGTGTAGTGTATAGGAAATCAGGTGAAGCCTGCCACTCTTCCGTCATACCTGACCTCAAGTATCGACAAAGGAAATCTGCTCTGGTCACTGATAACGACTCTGGGATGCTCATGAACTCTAATCATCTCCTCAATAGATAGCTCTATCACTCGTGTTTCCCCATACTGCGAGGAAATCATTGGAATCTGTAAGAATTCTGATAACATGTGAGTCTCTGCACATATATACTTGGCCCTCTGCATCCTCGGTATACTTGTGATGCAATCTAACAATAGGATTCCCCATGGCTGCTCATGATCTGTCGAAGGCTGCATCAATGCAAGTTCTGATGTACCCTATTGACCTGACATAAGATCCATCTTGTATCTCCATGCACACCTACCTCGAGTCTGTCTAAAAAAGGTGAAGTCATCTGAGTCCCCCACTAGTGATGTGAAGCACTCTCTACCCCGAGTGTCGGTCCGCCTAGTGCTAACCTTAGAATACATTTGACTGCCCCTGAAGAACCAAGCAATCATAAGCTGCACAAACTCCTCAGAAGACTTCTTTGTCATGCATCCATCCCTAAGTAGCCAACCAATAAATATCTGAAAGTGAAAGCTGGCCATCTCCTCCGTAGTGGCTCCACTATCAATCTCAATCCTGAATACCAGGAAAGAAATTCGGCCCCGCCATAAAGAAGTCTCAATCTCTCCTGCTCTATCATCCCATAAATATGGTGGACTGATCATCCTCACAACTCTGTTGATCATCTCTACCATATGAAACAATCCATCGTGTAGATGAATACTTGGATCCCACCACCAACTAGGGGGTCTTCCAAACCCAACTCCAACGAACTGCTATCGCATCATGCTGATAGTCATCGAGGTCTCCTTGTAATCCTCTAGTAGATACCAAGTGCTAATAACTGACTCTGCTCCTGCTAATGTAATCAGCTCCCGCAAAACTGCATCTATACATCCGTTAACCCCCTCACTGTCTATGTCCTCCACTAATCCATGGAGTCTAAGCCTCTCTCTAGAGAATAGCTTTGTCTGCTGCAGTGCCTCGTACTCATGCAGATACCAACAATAATCCACCAACTACAAATCTCGGATAGCCCTCATGATCCACTCCCTCCATGATGTCGCAGGGTCAGTACATGGGCAATCTCTGTAGGAGATGATGTCATTCCCTACTCTCTCAACTGCAAATCCTGTGAACCAGTCTAATCTCCCCTATGTATTGAGTGTGCCAATCCCATGGTCTAATGGAAGGATCACTCTTATGGCCAAGATGCTATTCACCTCATCTAACTGTCTCAGGTGAAACTCCCAAGTCTGGTTGTGTAATAGCAATAAATAGCTCTGCTCCTGTAGATGTGACTGGGAAGTAACTAGTGTGTTGGTCAACCCAACGACCATGACCACAACCTCAAAACTAGGTCTAGAAGTAGGCCTGTGAGCATCATGCTCTCTGATCCTCATCAGATGATACCCCTGACCAAGATAGGATATCAAGGGTTCTCCTACCCGATGAAGCGTGTCTTTCCCCTCATCAATCCCGGGGACTCTCGGTGTAAGGGCATGCTCGTGCTCTCTGTTAGGTGGTCTCCCAGGAGGCAACACCCCAAAAATCCATGGGATCTCATCGTGTGCCCCTATGTACTCCTCTAGACTAATGTATACTCCTGTACTCTCCTGAGCCATCGAGTACCTTGTATGTGATACTGTAGCCAGTACTCCACTGCTATCAATGAAGTATGTGATCCAATGTATCTCTGTATTTGCTAGACATCTTCCCATACAACCTCTGTATGTATAATCTTCCATGTTGTATGATCCACAGGGAATGTGCTCAACTATCTCTGTCATTGATAAACCTCTCTCTAACAGAGATGGTTCATGATCCCCTACCTAATCCCAACTCTCTGTGTCAGATATCTCCTCAGTCAACTGCAGCTCTGAGTGGTCCTCATGCCGGATCATCACAAGCTGCTCTCTTGGTGTCAGTTCCATGGCTAAATCTCTCTCTAACAGAGATGGCTCATGATCCCCTGCCTGATCCAAACTATTTGTGTCAGATCTCTCCTCAGTCATCTGCAACTCTGAGTGCTCCTCATGTTTTATAGCTGCCCTATATCCTGTGTGTGCTGCGGTATCCTCCTATGCACTCACTCTACTAGTGTCACCGGAGCCTGGATCCCACACACTTGTGCTATACTGGAGTGTGTCTCTAGTCAACACATCTATAACTACAACTTGAACCATTAATGGCTCCTCCACAGTAAATGACTCGTAACTTCCATACTGCCCTGTATGTATAGAATCAACCATCCCCCAATCATGTCTCTCCTCATGGACCTCGTCTATCATGGATGTCTCGACTCTTGCAGTAGATGGTGAAGAGTGTGTCCACTCCAACTCATCTATATGCATATCCGATTCCTGAAGAGCTATCTGAGTGCTATTCAAGGAATCTCTAGTAACCATAGGCTCATAGGTGAACTCCTCTACTTTGTCTTGTACAGTCAAATCACTCCATATCGTATCCCTGTCACAACTATGTGCTAACACCCCCTGATCCTCACAAGTACTACTACTAATGGGGAATGATGAATCCTCGACGATGGATGATCTGATAACTGCATCACATGCATTATCCTCCTCATATATTGCCAACTCCATATCAAAATTACTATCAACCTGTATATCATGCTCATATGTCTGTTTGAAAGGCCTATTGTATGCTCTAGGTCTGCTCTTACTTTTAAAGTGGCAAAAGTCAGTGAAGGTCATGGCTGATTGGAAGTCATCTCCCAATGCTCTGTATTCTCTCAAATATGCCCCCATTGTCTCATCTGGCTCTACATGTTCTATGGACACTGTGGTTGGGCTATCTAAGAACTGTGGTAGGGTAGGTCCAGGGGACCTATTGTGGATATGAGGGTGTCTCTGCAGATTGGTATGTACTTGTCCCCCACTGTTGCTTGTGGACACCCTATCACTGTTGGGAGATATAGGACTATGAGGGGTGGGCCCAGTTTCCTCTGACATTTGCCTAAAGGCACTCATCATTTCTTTTTGTCCATTAGTTAGTTCCTTTAGAGCAGATATGAGGCTACTGAAAGCTATTCTATCATTTCCTGCCATTGTTTCTTTTCTTTTACTCTTCTGAATCTAAAACTCTGTATTCATCTATCTGTTAATAAATGCATGATCCCATAGCTGGAGAGGAACATGCTCTGATACCATTGTAATATCCCAAACTGCTATTTTCTCTTTTTCTTGTACTGTAGATGGCTAGTAGGCTTAAATCTCAATAGAATATGAAAGTAAACCTTGATCTCTGCATGCATGCAGATCTATGCCCTAGAAAATACGGAAATGTTATAAAGTAAGAGAAATTAATGCATGCACATACCCGTATGTAGATCTGCTAATGTCGATGGTGATGAACCCCGCATGCATGAATAAGGTGGCACCAGTAAAGAGAGAAGGCAAGTCATGTTTCTGAGGGTAGGACGTCCTCCTCCAATATCTGAAAGCTCCTCAATAATAAATGTGCCGCTGAAGAAGACCCAAATAAAGGGTGATAGGGTTATAGTGCCCTTCCGGTGATGATAGAAGCTACATGCATAAGATATGTTGGCTTCCTAGCCCAAAATGTGAATGTCTCTCCAAAGCAATTCGCCCTCAGCATGCAAAACGTCCTCCAATAGTGCCAACTACTGATAACTCCCTCAATAGTTCAGCTGGGAAGTCCCCCTTCCAGGAAAAGGGTAATAATGGTGCTTTGAGAAGAATAGAAGCCGCATGCAACACTTCTTCCCATTGAATACTGGAAAACGAATAGAAGACCACCTGGGGAATGCACCCAAGCAAAGGAGGGCAAGCCCACGAAATAATATAAAAGATAACTCTGCTGAATACTGAATGATGATAATACCTGATGAAGAACAATGCTAAACCTGGATGATCCAACATGATGATGAAGTAGGGCAGATAGCTTTCACTGCCGAAATACACCAGTTAGCTGAGTACAAGCCTCAACCCCAACTTAGATCGCTGAGCTTCTCCAAATCGAGATCACAAATCAATAATCAATAATATGTCTTCTCCATTCACTTTACCTTTCTTTTATAACACTCCACTGCCAAAAACCTAACTTCTGACCTAACTAGGTCACTTTATCTTCTAATTCGCAGTTGACTTGCATGTAGGTGCATGGAGACTCAATCAGGTGCATGCATCATGAAATAATGCTTAGATGTCATGCATGTAGGTGGCCTTTGGCTCTGGTGGCCCCTGTCTATCTACTGGTGATCTAATAATCATCCTAAAGATCCTCTGAAGGTGTATATGGCATCAATCCTCAGTAAATTCCACTATAATAAAAAAGGGAACATTACATATACCAAAAGAGACAACATGTCCATATAAACATCAAAAAATAAACAGAGTGTCTATGAAGCTTAAGCAAAAAAACCAAAAACAGCTGGAGAACCTCCTTGTCAATGAGCAGAAGGTGCCTCGGCATCGGAGGGGGTCTCCTCGAGGATTGGAAAACTGTAGCAGGTGTAGTCTTCCTCGTCTTCTTGATGCGGCAGAGAGTTCTTCACAAGTGGCTGCGTGACCTTCACATGTGGCTGAGTGACCTTCAATGCTGGCTGAGGGACCTTCGCTATTGGTGGGGCGACCTTCGCAGCTTGCCTAGTGTTCCTCACCGGGAGCTTGACTGGTAGAGGGGTTGTATTTTTGTAGCCAAGACCCATGCTATCCTTTTCATTTTGGGTGCACTTCGCCAATACTGGGCCTAGGGTGGAGGGAATGGGGAAGGGGGATTGGAGCAGCTCCTTACCCCTCAGGAAATCGGGAGCCTTGCTAAGGGGATGGACCGGACTAGGACTTGCAGGAGTGTTCATAAAATTTCCAATAGGATTGGCTAGGTAGCCAAGTGTCGCCATGGTTCTGACCGCTAGGGCTTGAGCATTGATCTCGGGTCGAATATCACGTTGAAGGTGGCGGGTGGGAGCATACGCATTCCAGCAGAGGGTGCTCTCCAGACTATTCAAGGTGACGACCATGTTGGGCAGAGTGGCGCTCAAGGTTTGCGTGGAGTGTCTCGCTGTGGCCCAGTTGGCTACCATATCTTCCATAAGATCCCATGGTAGGTTATCAACAATGATGCAGGCTTCCCAATTATAAACCAACAGGTGAATAGGAATGGAGATTTCGAGGTTGTATCCTGTCTGGGTTTGCCCATCAGCTTGGGCCTCTATTTCTTCTTGCCATAGGTTCCTTTCGACCTCCCCATGTGTTCAAGCAGGAAGGAGGTTAAGGTGTCGACTAGCTGGAGCACGAGGAGCACATGAGCAGGGTAGCATGGGAAATTCTGCAGAAGTGCGAAATTGCAGAGGGGAATGAGCGTGGGCAAGCTTGGGAGCCGAGCTCAGGAGCAGATGAAGGGATAAATAGTCTCGCACGATTGAGAGCCATGGGGGAGTGAGTGTGGCAGCCAGTCCAGGCTGGTGGAGGGTACGAAAAGAGCCAGGGAGTTAAAGCCTCGAGTGACTTGACGTCACTTCAATTGAGGGCCTGATGTCATCAACGCTAGCTGGCTGTCTATCCTGCTTCAACCCATGTTTCGTGCCAGGCCTGATCCTCGTGGCATGATCCTTGTGCCAGGCCTGATCCTCGTGGCATGATCCTTGTGCCAGGCCTGATCGTCACCACCCGCATTCAGGGAGTCATTCCATTATCTATTGATTTAGTAGTGGTATCACATATTTTGATTGACTATATAAATTATTATTAAAACAATAACGTAGATTATGCTGCTGCAATTGTTGGAAAAAAAACAACAAATAATAATTTCCAATTTGCAAATCTAAAAATAGTAGATCTACTTAACAAATATAAAATATGTACCAAATAATACAACCATTCTAGATCATAGATCTAATGTCATTTCTGAATAATACTACCAATTTAGATCTAGATCTAATAATTAATTGTTAACATCACATAAAATTTCAGATTTGGACATAAAGAAATAATTCACACAGATAAAAATTGAACACCGAATTTATTTTAATAATATTTGGTTTCACACATAACAATCTCCCACTTGAAACCAAATATGAGCTGCTGATCCATTCCCTCACCATCTTGCATCAAGTCACCTCCAAGCCTACCATTCTTCTACAAAGTTCTTGCTTATCTCTTGGTAGAATTTTAGTGAGCATATCTGTAGGATTCTCGGCTGTATTAATCTTTTCCAAGTGTAAATTCCCTTCTTCCAACACTTGCCGAATCCAATGATACCTTAGATCAATGTGCTTGGTATTTGAGTGAAACGTTGGATTTTTTTCCAAGTGAATAGTGCTTTGACTATCACAATACAACACATACTTTTCCTGTTTTATTCCCAACTCTCCTAGGAATCGTTCCATCCACATCATTTCTTTGCAAGCCTCTGTTGCATCCATATATTCTGCCTCTGTTGTGGAGAGAGCCACTACTTTTTGTAGCTTAGACACCCAAGACACTACTGCACCTGCAAAAGTGTATATGTAACAAGTGGTGGAATTTCTACTATCCACATCTCCAGCCATATATGCATCTGTAAAACCTTCAAGCACAATATTATTACCAAAACATAAACAATGATGAATAGTTCCCTTAATATACATCAAAATTCTCTTTATTACTTCCCAATGTTGTTTTCCTGGATTGGAAAGGAATCTATCGACAACTCCCACTGAATGTGAAATATCTGGCAGTGTACATATCATGGCATACATCAAGCTGCCGACCGCTGAAGAATAAGGAATATTTCTCATTTATTCCTTATCCTTGTCATCATGAGGGCATAAATCAGTACTTAGCTTGAAGTGGGAAACAAGAGGTGTACCAAACGGCTTGGCATCCTTCATATTAAACCTCTCAAAGACTTTCTCAATATATTTTTCTTGAGACAACCATAACCTTTTGTTCTTTCTGTCACACATAATCTTTATGCCCAATATTTGTTATGCTGGACCCAATTCCTTCATTGCAAATTGGATTCCCAAATCTTTCTTCAACCTGTTAAGCATGTTCTTATCTTGTCCAACAATAAAGATGTCATCAACATATAGTAATAAGATAATGAAATTGTCATTTTCATCTCTTTTAATGTATACACAATGATCTACATTTAGCCTTTTAAAACCATGATCAAGCATGAAAGGGTCAAATTTCTTAAACCATTGACGAGGTGCTTGTTTCAACCCTAATAGACTCTTTTTCAACCTGTAGGCTAGATTATCTTTACCTTTTACCTTGAAACCTTCTGGCTGCTCCATATAGATTTCCTCCTCCAATTCATCATGAAGGAAAGCAATTTTTACATCTAAATGTTCACATTCAAGATCTAAAGCAGCAACAAGACCAAGAATAACTCACATTGATGACATTTTAACAATTGGGGAGAGAATTTCTGTTAAATCAATACCTTGCTCTTGCCCAAATCCTTTCACCATTAGCCTTGCTTTGAACCTTTGCTTATTTTCTTGGCCTTCATGTTTTATTCGGTACACCCACTTGTTCTTTAAAACCTTTCTAGGGAAAGCCCACACCTTTTTTGATGCATCGTCAATAAACGTAACAAAAAAAGCAGCCCCTCCTGGTGATTTTACATTAATTGGACCACAAACATTGTAATGAATTAGCTCTAATATTTTTGTATCCCTTTTAGGACCATCCCTTATAAATGATACCCTTTTCTGTTTTCCCATAATACAATGTTCACAAAATTTAAGTTCTATACCTTTTATCGTAGGCAAAAGTTTTTGTTCAACAAGGATTTTCAAACCTCTTTCAGTCATGTGCCCAAGTATTTTGTGCCATAGATCTGTTGTAGACTCCTCTTTTGCAACACCAACAATATTTGATTTCTCCATATTTGATTTTAATGTGTAGAGAGTGCCAATTTTTTTGCCCCTTTGCCACAATGAGTGAACCCTTTACAATTTTCCAGCTTCCATTGCCAACCACTATGTGGAAGCGTTCATTATCTAGCTTCCCAACGGAAATTAGATTCATTCCAAGATATGGTACATGCCTCACCTGTTTAAGCAATAAACTACAACCATTGTTTGTTTTTATTAAAATATCTCCTACTCCTTCAATATTACAAAGGGTTTTATTACCCAAGCGAACCTTTTACCCATATTACCATATTTATAAGAAATAAAATTATCTTTACTTGGGGTAGCATGGTAGGAGGCACCGGAATCTAAAATCCAATCACTATCATGAGTTGAAGTATAAAGACATGCATCTTCATAAGAAACAATAATTAATGCTTCACCTTCTGATGCAATGGCATTAATTTCTTCATTTTTGTTGTTGTTGACCACCTTTTGCTCATTTTGTTCCCCTTTTAATATTTTGCAATATTTTTTAATATAGCTTTGTTTTCCACAATGATAGCAAGTTATTCTTCCACGCCTGGACTTTGACCTGCCTCTTGAAATTGATCTCCTTGATTTGTCTCGATATGGTTTCCTTCCACGATCACCAAGGGTTAATGCCTCCATATCTAGCATTACCTCTCCCATAGATTTCCTGCACATTTCTTCATTTAATAAACTATTAGAAACATCTTCAAAACATAATTTACCTTTTGGTGCCGCATTACTTATGGTGACCACCATGGCATGTAGCTCAAGAGTATAAGGGCTTGAATCTCATCATCAAATATATTTTTTAATGAAGTGAGCCAGTTCAATAGTGTGTGTAGCTCATTTAAATGTTTCGCTACTAAAATTATTTCATTTTTAAATTAAACAACTTTTTCATTAAAAATAATTTATTGGGTTGACTTTTCTTGTAAAACATGAAAATATACTGTGTCCGCCAAATATTGCCGAATAGTGGCCTCCAACAAAAAAAGATGTGGCTTTGATACCACTGTTAGAAAAACAACAACAAATAATAATTTCCAATTTCCAAATCTAAATATAGTAGATCTACTTAATAGATCTAAAATATGTGCCAAATAATACAACCATTCTAGATGATAGATCTAATGTCATTTTTCAATAATACTACCAATTTAGATCTAGATCTACTAATTAATTGTTAACATCACATAAAATTTCAGATATGGACATAAATAAATAATTCACACAGATAAAAATTGAACACCGAATTTTATGTAGAAAACCCAATATGGGAAAAACCACAAGGAGGGAAGGATCAACAACTTTTATTACTTACAAACCATATACATCCATCATAATACTTCGGCCCAACTACTTCAAACTTGTATCTCCCGAGCACCCAAATGCTATACCAACAATACATATTTATTTTGTTTCAATGAATAAATACCACGGCCACAAACCATGGGCCAAAAAACTACTTTTCCCAAAACTATGGTCGGAAAACTTATACAACTAATTTAGTTAATTCCAATAATATAATCGAAAAAGTGACAACTATTTATTTTATTTTAATAATATTTGATTTCACACATAACATCAATTGCCATGCACTAAATATTCTCATGCTTGATTAATTATAAATGCTATTATCAAACAAGATGCATGTCCATGTCCAATTCAGAATTACAAAACTGCCGATTGTAAGTAGGACTTATCCACTACATTCCTTTTACCCTTAGCATGTGTCCAATTAGATTACTGGTAATCTAATTATCTTACTTAAATTATGGGTAAAAAACAATGGAATAAAAAAATAAAATACTTTTTAACACTCGATCCTATTCAAATTGCCAGGCATCCAATTAGATCACTGGTAAACAAACAATGAAATAAAAAATAAAATACCTTTTTAACATTAAAAACAATGAAATAAACAACTTTTAAAACACTCAATCCAAAGCGACATCGACATCCTAATGTCAATCGTAACATGAATTTAACCAACACATGTTCACCACCACTTGCAATTCAAGGAACCTGAAATCCCATGCTTTCTCCACGTTAAACCAGATTAGATGAATATTGGCAATTTCTGAATCTTCTATCCCTGTGTGTGGTTGGAGGAACCACGTGTTTGCCAAAATATAATAATTTCACCCTAGATTAATGCTGCAAATTACGTGTAATAGAAACCTCGCTCCAGTCCTACGCATATATTCTGTAAATACATGTCATTGTAAATTAAAATGTATGGCTGAGAACTAAAATATTTTAATATTAGGTATCATTAGATCAAAACTAGGAGGAAATAATCCTCGTTACCTTCTTAGAGACATAGTATTCATTAAAACAATGAGTTAATACTTATAGATTATACAAAAGTCATTTCGCATTTAATTATGTTGTAGGCGTTCACCATGGAGAAGCATTACCTCTACATCAGCAAGATTCCTTACTCATGAAGCGAATGGAATCTTTCCACCGGTTCTACTTCTCCGGGATCGCCTCCTCTCTGGGCGAAACTCTTCCTTCCTTGGCCGCTGCACCAAATCTTGGACTATTTAAACAATCCTGACTATCGCCCTTCAATTGCAATTGTTTTCAGCGATTGCCCTTTGAAGCTGCTGACCGCCCCGAAATTCCATTGCAAGTCTAGAGGCAAGAAATCTTCTATTTGCTTTTCGATTAGCCAAGACATGTTCTTTGAAGGGGAGTTTTCTGCGACATGGATTTTAGAAACTGGCGGTTTCTTGTAATCAACGCAGAAAGGTAATCAAGGTTGTATAAGCCTTTGCTTCAATTTTATGTACACAAGATAAGTCTGCAACATAGATAATTTGTATTCTTTGAATCTGTTGGGAACCTGTGCAACATAAATTTCATAATGGTCGGAGACTTGTATCATATATACCGTCACCGCCATCGCCAACCCTCATCGCCGACCACCCCGCTTTCACTCCTCCCCGACCTCCGACCGCTGACCCCCACATTCTTCCCCTTCCAGCAGTCCACAGTCGCCAGCCCTGGTGGCCGACCGCGCCGCGTTCACTCCTCCCCGATCTCCGATTTCCAACTGCCGATCTCGGACGCTGCCCACCGAGCTCCGACGCTGACCACCCCGCATTCACTCCTCCCCGGGCTCCGACCGCCGAGCTCCGACGCGGACCGCCCCATGTTACTCCTCCTCGGGCTCCGACCGCTGACCCCTGAACTCTCGAGAGAGACCCAGAAAAACATTTTAATTAGCAGCGCGGAGCAGAGTTGCCAATTACCCGCATAGCCAGTGCCATTACATGGTCCCGATCTCCATTAAAATCTATATAAATTTCTGTTTAAAAACATAACATAGTCACGGTCGATCTCCATTAAAATCGATATAAATTTCTGAATCTCCAAATTGATGTGTATGGTGAAAAATTTAAAAACATAACACAGTCACGGTCGATCTCATTCCTCTCATTTGGATCAGTTACTCCGTCTCACGACAGCAGGAACAAAGACACTGTAAATTTAACATTAGACGAGAATGGTGAGCTCGAGGATCAAGATCAGGACCCGTTTCTCTGAAATCATTGAAGCATATTGCTCTGGTCTGTAGATCCATAGAAGAGTCCATTACATTTTAGGAAGACATCATCGGTTTCATTCCCGTGAAAAGACCTGCATCGTTTGGCTTTGACGGAGCCTGGTAACTACAATCTTTTTGTTTTGCTATTTACATTCATATTTTAGGCATTTCTTCGGAAATGAACCAACACCTAAATGGAAGATAAGTTGATAGCAAAAACATGTTGAGTAGTTGCACTAAAATAATTTCACAAGACAATTCTTTTCCAAAACTTATCCCGTGAACAACATGTACTCGAGTCCCTCTTTGCGGAACAAGATGCTTGTTGTTTATAATTTTTGTCTTTTATTACCGCTGGCTGTTTATAAATTTTGTCTTTCACATATATTCGAATTCAACAGTGAAGACGAAGCTAGAGTTTGCATCATTATAACATTCTATTTGATTACTCGTTTCCATATATTTGTTTGTACTGGGTTTAGTAGAACTGCCTAAGAGCTTTGCTCCTGCTATGGTTGACAATGTATCAAGGTCGCTCAGTTTTTTACTTTCAAAGCATTTGTCACGATGCATGCAAATTTTTTACCTATTTTTGGACTTTACTGTCCACCACCATTTTGTACAGATTACTGCTACACACTTAGTACAGTCTAATCTTGGATTGAAATTTAATTGTATAAGATCAAGGGAGAGAACTAAAATCTGTTTCAAAAAAATTAGATCAACGTGTATTGAAATCCATGATTAACACTTAAAATATTAATAATTATTTTGAGTTTAACTTGGGTTTATGCATTTGTTTATCTAACAGGTTTTTACCTCTGCTAATCGATCAAGGTAAACACTTGTAAAGGATCTCTGGTTGCACTAGTCTATTGGCTGATTGATCGATTAAATACCATTTTCTAAAATACACAACTACGTTCTAAATAGAAGCACAATTTGATATGGCATGAAAGTGAACGGATTTTTTACTCAAAATGACAGTTTATTGGACACTATGAAATTTGCAGCAAACCAATTTAGTTTTCTGTGTCCACAAGGACCAACGCGTTTGAGAACCTGTCAAAAAGAGGACGATTTAACCTATCGCAGAGTAGATAGTCATACAGTGACCAATTCCAAAACTTTGTTGTAGTGGCAAGTATAATCAAACCTACACATAAATAATTAAGAATATCTATATCTATATCTTAATTTAATTGTGTAAAATTAGTTCTGAGTTGGCTGACTTATCTTCACTGGGCTATCGACAGATGGATGGAGACAGCTAGGTGAACTGAAGATCAAATCCATCTTGCACTGAACTCAGACTCTTATTAATTAGCACTTTCCTGGAGCTGGGGTTTTCAATTAATATTTGTGGTTTGATTCTGAAGTTCATTTATGGGTTTAGGGTTTTGCCATTTCAATTTTTGAAATTTTGTTTGGAGTTTAAAATTGTGGATATTGACATTTTATTGTTCGCAATGTTTAAGTGGATATTGTTCTCGGGCGACGCGTCGTTGCACTCTGCGATCGATAGAAACTCGCCAGAACGCAGCGATCGCCGATCGGTGACCGATCATCTCGCTAAGGGCAGCCATATTTCGCAATTTGGTTTTGCAAACATTCATGCGACCGAGGATAGTAGCGATCTGCGACCCGCCATCTTACCTTGTTCGCTGTATTCTCACTTTGTCCTACTTTTGCAAGAATACTTGCGACCGACAACCAACGACCAGTCATCTCACTAGGGGCAGCCATATTTCGCTATTTGGTTTTGCAAACATTAGTGCGACCGGAGCATTCAATTACAGATTGCCGATAAATTAAAAAAACAACTTTCTTGATAAGTAAAACAATCTTCGGAAACTGTCTCTAAATCTCTCTTAACTGAGCAAAATAAATTCTCAATGAGAGACTTCAAATCGAAGATTTAGCAATCATAGTGACAATCTAAGATTTGAAATTCACTGTGAAATGGCCAAACAATTCTTGCAGACGGGAAATCAAAACACGACTGATGTGGAATTGCACTTGCTCGACGAGGATGGAGTCTAATACGAAGAAACCGATCCTTTGTACCTCCATTATGATTTTAGGAAGATCTTCACCGTCAGATTGTGATCAAGCAACTCATTTTTTCTTTCTACAAAACTAGCTACCATGTCGTTGATGAAGATATCATGAAACTAGAAAATCAAACAAGCATGTTTGCAGCAGTGCAGGAAGATATTATAAAGGTAGAAAATCAAATACCCATGTTTTCCTTACAGATGATTCTCCAATGGCAAGCATGCACAGATCTTGATCTCAACTCAATTCTAAGACACATTTGGCACGCTCTGTCCCATTTTTTGTACAAACGTGGCAAGTTGGATCCTTGCTATCCGCTAGTATCGTATATGCTTTGTTATCCATCTCCATAGCAATAGTAGGAAAGAGCCATTCTTGGCTCCAAAAGAACTATCCTCTTCTTGATTTCGTCTCTGCAACACCGTTTGTGTTGTGTTAGAAACTCCATTCAATCTCTCAACCATTATTGAGACGCCACTTAGAAAGCATGATGCTCATTTGGATTCCATTCATTCTTGTAGTTTTTCTTCATCTATTAGATCAAACCATAATTGACAGTGACGACGAGAAAGCATGCAAAATGGATATCAACTCATCACTAGGATATCAATTCATCAATTATGGTTTGATCTAATATCTGAAAAAGTGTAAATTGTGGACAAAGTGTGAATTCTTCCTCCTCATGCTACAAATGTTGGAATTAAATTATTCTCAAAATTGACGTTGGGAAAAAAAAACATAAAAATAAAGAAGAATGAGAAAATCACATATTTTAGAGAAGTTGAGAAATCCAAATTGACCCTGGGTGAAAAAAACATAAAAATAAAGAAGAATGAGAAAAGTCTAATTGAAGACATATTTAAGTATGTGACTCTTGAATGAGCCTTTTGGAATTGCAGTTTTTTGTTTTTCCTTTGAATGTAGTTGTCAGTCTGCAGTATATTTTGGATATTGTTTTGCCTTATTTTCTTCAAATTTTAGTATATTTTGGATATGTTATTACCACTACCATGCCAAACTATGAGGTGAGTTCATGAATGAGAAGAAGATTCATCCACCAAATGTTCTAATTGCATGCACAGTTTAAGAATGAGAAGAAGGTTCATCCAATTGCATGCACAGTTCAAGAACGTAAAGAAGATTCATCCACCAAACGTTCTAATTGCATGCACAGTTCAAGAACAAGAAAAAGATTCATCCACCTAACATTCTAATTGCATCATGTACAGTAGGCTTAACAACTTCAACACAGAGAAATCTGCATTTTTATAAATCTAGAAAGTTCTACAACGCCACAATTAAAGATTTAGATGTTTATGACAAAAGATCGCATTCATACAGATGAATAGATCGCATTCATACTGAAGTAGGCAAGTATGATTCAATCACCATACAGATCTATTCATACAGATGAATAGATCGCATTCATACTGAAGTAGGCAAGTATGATTCAATCACCATGGCAAATGTAAAATTAAAAAATACTTAAATGGTTGACTTGCCAATGTAACTTGTAACATTCAAGTGGTTGATATATGAAAAACCATCATTATTAATACAAACAAAAATATCTCATTGGGAGTCAAAATCAAAGCATGAAACGACCTTCAAAAAACAGGTACAATATATTTTGCTTCACGTTAAATCCATTTCATATTATATTTATCAAACAATATTATATTTTTATATATTTTTTTAATGTTAAAATTGTATATTAAACATAATATTGAATTTTCAAGATATGTAAATTTGATTTTTTTCATGATTGGAAGTTTATTGTTTGATTGTCATCATTATTAGAAATTTAAAATTTTTATGATCAAACTTTTTGAAGCAAAATTTTCCTCAAATTTTATAGTTTAAAAAAATTTACATTTTAAGAGATTTGATCCATCTCACCACTTAATAAATCTTACCTAACATATCAAAACATTAATATTTTTTAGCATTATTATTATCATTACTTTTATTTTATGTTTTGTAAAATGTTATATTGAGCCATACATGAAGACATATATTACAATATCTTCAATAATGGATGAAACTTTGATAGTAACTTGTTGGTCTACACCATCTCTTTAATAATGGATGAAAAGAAAATGAGTTAGGGAAAAAAAATCTCATCTTAATTTTTTAATTCCTTTGAGTAGAGCATTAGTTTGAATAAGTGAAAATGAAATTCAGCATTAGTTTGAATAAATGAAAATGAAATACATTAGTTATAACCTTTCATCCTATTCACAAGATCACAAGAGAATCCCAACATTGAGCATTATCAATCTTAAATATGAAAAACTTATTCTATCAAATGTTTTATAAAGAGCCAATTATTTTATGAGAGAGGGTAGTTTAATTAATTTGATAGAATGAAGACCTTCTTGAGATATACCAATTGCCTCATGGCTTTGTCTTAGTCAAATTGCTTAATTGATATGGAAGGAGAAAATATAAGTATGGATTTTATATCAATTATATTTAAAATGACTTTGTAAATTACTTTATAAAGAGAAGTTGATGACTTTGTAAATTACTCTATAAAGAGAAGTTGATTTGAAATCTTGAAAAAAACTTGGCACATCCTTCTTGGAAATCAATGCTAAAAAAAAGTAGAGTTCATATCCTTATAGTCCATAAAATATGATTTCATTAGAAATGTTAAAAATAATATCTATCCTGAATAAATTCAAATTAAGAAATACATAATATAATTTCTCAATTTGATGATGAAAGAGTTTACTTATCAACTTGATGGAATTCACATCTTCTTAAGATATACCAATTTCCTGATGGATCTCTCTTCCATTTAATAACCCAAATTGCTTCTTTCACCTTTGAAATGATTTTATAAACTACTCTACAAAGACAAATTGATTTGAAATCTTAAAAAAACCTTGGAACATCCTTCTCGAGAATCAATGCTAAAAAGTCTGTTAGAAATGCGAAAAATAATATTTATCCTAAATAAATTATTTGTATGTTTTCTTAATTACGCCGAAGGTGTTTCCCCATGGAGAAGCGTGACCTTCCACCTCGGAAATATTCCTCGTCTATGGATCCAATGGAATCTTGCCGCGTGTGTTTCCACTTTCGTACACGCCGACTATATCACACCGTCCGCTTTGACCTGTTTTTCCGTGTTTTTCCGCTTTACCTGAATTTTACATGGCAATGTCGAATCACAATAGGACTGAATTTTAAATGGCGATGTCGAATAGCGATAAGACTGATCAATAATTATCAGATTCTTGTATTTAAAAAGCATTTTAATACTGTAATGATCTAAATGCATTTTAATACCGCAAATAGAACTCGAAAGAAATAATCTTTTGAAATTTATACAGTCACCATTGTAATAGACGGGAATAATAACTAACATTAAGAACTTCGACAGGTTCCAGGTCGATAGTTTTAGAGTTTGGCACATAGTTTAATATTGACTTGTCAACCAAATCACTTAGTTTTACACTTACTCTCGACCATATAATTTAATATTAACGTCGACCATTATAATGTCGACATGTTTGAGTTTTATTTACCCAGAAGTCGAACCCATTAAAATGTAAGTCCATCATTATATATTTGGAAAACCTTCGACAGGTTAAACCGAGTTCGACCGAATTCATCAATGCCCACAAATCAGTGATCTAAGATGCTGCTAAAAAATTCTTGAAACTAAATTCTCTTCCACTTCCGAAAATTCATGCTTCAAAGTTGTTGCCACTACTTTTATACAACCAACTTTGGAAAACATAATTCCTTACTCGTCTATTCATAACAATGAATTTCAGATTGTAAATTTAAATTTCAGACACATGTAAGAAAGATGTCGGGCACAAATCATTAGGATGCTGATTCTCCTTTTGAAATTTATACAGTTGCCATTGTAATAGACGGGAATAATAACTAACATTAAGAACATTGACAGGTTCCAAGTCGACAGTTTTAGAGTTTGGCACATAGTTTAATATTGACTTGTCGACCAAATCACTTAGTATTACACTCACTCTCGACCATATAATTTAATATTAACATCGACCATTATCATGTCGACATGTTTGAGTTTATTTTAACCAGAATTCGAACCCATTAAAACGTAAGTCCATCATTATATATTTGTAAAACCTTCGCCAGGTTAAACCGAGTTCGACCGAATTCATCAATGCCCACAAATCGGTGATCTAAGATGCTGCTAAAAAATTCTGGAAACTAAATTCGCTTCTACTTCCGAAAATTCATGCTTCGAAGTTGTTGCTACTACTTCTATACAACCAATATTCATGATACATCCAATAGACATGTCGAGATGAACCTGTCGACGTTTGGTCATCTTGCATTTAGCCATAGTCATGTCGACGTTCCATTCATATGACAAATTAATATTTTCAATGGATCTCAACAAAAATACAAAGGAATTAATTAATCTGACATGAATCTCGACAGGGTCATATTGCATTTATGGGATAAGCATGAATGATATTGTATATATTTCTTTTCTCTTTCAGAAATTGCACCTTTCATTTCAGTTGAAAGAAAGATACAATGTATTTATAATTAACAGTGTATTTGTTAATGCCCTCCTGCAACAATTTTCAGGGACCAACAGGGTTGATGCGCTACCATTCGGCACCCAGGTCATTTTTTTCAAGTTTAGGGGAAGAGGAAAATAATAACATTATATCAGAGTATTTCTCCGGTAGTTCTTCGAATGCACTGCAATCAAATACCAAACCACTGTAGCAAAATCAATCTAGTGTATTGAGTTTTCATCTCAGGGAAAATGAACCAACAAAGCATCTTGGAGAACGCAATGAATATTTGAAAAGAAATGCACGCCAGCTTCCTTCCGGAAGTTATGAATTAATTATTGAAACATCCACGGGCTTTTTCAAAATTCTAATTCAATTTAAATTGTGCAAAATTCTTGCCTCCATAATCCAGTTAACCATCAGAAGACGACCGACCAAACCGACCATCAGACAACCACCCAAACCGAGGATTCCATGAGACGTGTCGAATGGAATGGTCGGATTTAATTTGACTGAAGTGGTCGGCTACTAAGGAAGTGGTCGGGCGCCGATTGGAGTGGTCAAATTTAATTCTACTGAAGTGGCCGACTGCTAAGGAAGTGGTCGGGCACCAAATGAATTGGTAGCATTTTCATCGTTTCCTATATATATCTTTTCATTTTGATGATGATTCCCATGCCGTATAGAGTCTGACATAAATCCAAAAATTGTCTCCCACTGTGGGAAATCGCAAAGCTCCTTCAGTCCACGACAATGTGCCAAATCAATAGCTTCTTCTTCCAAGTATTTCCAGTGTTATGTTCATTCAAGTGCGGAATTCATATCGAGCAAAACTTATTCTTCGTGCAAATAAATTTCCTTTTATTTTCTCTTTCTTCGATTTAATTGTTAAAACCTCAGTGACTTGGGCTTTTCTTTTCAGCCCATAAACCTGTCGGCTCTTCAAATATTGTCAGAGGAATCACCCGACCACTATTTTGTTTCGATTGTCGATGAGAACTCGACCAACCCCGATAGGTTCCGGTTCGACAAGTCTCGACAGGTTCCAATTCAACAAGTTTCAACTCGACCAACCCCGACAAGTTCCGGTTCGACAAGTCTCGACAGGTTCCAATTCGACAAGTTTCAACTCGACCAACTCCGACAGGTTCCGGTTCGACAAGTCTCGAGTTCGGAAGACATACAACAATTCGACGCATTCGGCAACCTCCGACGAAGTTGGTCGAGTTGAAACTTGTCGAACCGGAACCTGTCCAAGTTTGTTGAGGCAAGACTTGAGATCGATCTTGTCGAAGATCGATGGTGGCAAAAGCATATCATTGGAAGGTCATGCTTTTGATATGTTTTGATGTTTCCGAGATTGTTACAACTTTTATCTTTTCCTACCGGCGTTCACTTTTGCACCTCCTGGTGCAAATGCTAGTAGATAAAGGATTAGATCCTAACTTTTGAGCAGGGATAATTTTAAGGACCCATAGTTATTTAAAAGTGTATAAACCTTGGTGAATCTTACCAATTATTAAAATGTCAACTATAAAATATTCAAAAAATTCAAATTGGTGAATCTTTTTCTGGAAAAAAACATGGAAAAATAGCCCATGGGCTAAATTCGCCCCTAAAATTATCCTTGCTTCTGAGAACACAAGAATGAAAATGGTATTAGAGCAAAGGTAAATAATACAACTCACAAAAAGGAATAATATTGGGAAGGTAGACAACTAGAAAATAAAAGACAATACATAAGAATTTTATAACATTGTAATAACTGAAAATTCATTAGTTAAGTAGTACATAATTTAAGACACATAGAAAAATTCTATCAAGGTAACCAAAGTCATCATAGTGATTTCACAAATATTTTGGGTAATTTACATGATGATGTGTTTTCACCAGGAATATTTTCCCATGATACAAAAAATTAAGGACTTAATGGTGCTTAGGAGAACCATTTTGAGATCGATGCAAGACTCTATAGAGTAGTTGGCTCATGATTTGAACTCACAATTGCATTGGATTGTATTTGTCATTTTTTCCTGACCTGCACCATTGAGGGTAAATAGTTTGAGCACTAACCTCATGAAATGGATTCATCGTAGCCATGTAAAGGACTGTCACGGCACTATTGATGGTTTAACACCACCAAATCCCCTTCAACTCAAGGCTGATGTATTTACTGGTTGCATAGAGGTCAAATGGAGTTACAGTTTTGGTTATTCCTACAATTATATAGGGATGGATGCATGAGAAGTTTGTTGATATGGGTTCTGCGCCCTCACAGTTGAATGTGGCTACCCCCCTTTTAGCCCCCATTGCCAAGGTGTAATTTACATATAGAGAGTAGGTAGCCAAGAGCCAGAAAATGAGAGGAGCCTTATTTATAAATACAACTAGTTGTTGGGATAAATCCCCTGTTGATTCATAAATAAAGGTTTAAAAAATCCTTTTCCTACATTTAATTATACCACCCACCATGCATTATCCGAAGGGTGCCAGGGAGAGCTGGAGCGTGAGTCACAAGTAGACTAGAAGTGGTGCTAGAATGCACTACAAGGGAAATTGAGACAGTTTTCAACATTCGCTTAAGCTTCCTTGCTCAATCTTCACTTTCGTTCTGTGAGCATTCGTGAACGTAAGACTAAGAGAGAAGACTCAATTGGACCCACCTATTATGGATACTAGCCGGACCTTGACTTGACAAGGCCTTAGCTTGTTGTATACGTATTAAGCTTATGCATTATCAGATCATCAATGGTGTTCAAGCATTCCATATTCAATTCAATCAAGAGTAAATGGATGTTGCTACTCGATTTCGGTCGTTACTCCGAATAGCTTATAGAACATAATAGCAATGGATTCAACAATGGTACTTTCCTAAAACAAAGTTTTATTGAAATGAATTCATGATTGAAATAAAATTTACTTAAAATTTAATAAGCAATGGCTTTAGCTAGGCTACAAGGGCACATTTGCAGCAGCTGTAGCTAAACACTGTAATCTCCAAAGAAAACAATTAGGTCAATGTTTTTTGACAAACCTAGGGGTAAGGGTAAGTGAAAGTTGATAAAAGCCCTCAAAGCCACTGAACATGATGTACTCTGCTTGTTCCCCCAAAGATTTAACATTCAGATTTTGTTTGCTCTGTATCTTGACCGCTTCACTTAAGATATCATTCAACTCGTTTAGTGGCCATGAGAACAAGCCAGCATATTAGAGACGTATATTAGCATATATTTAATTTCTTTCTAAAACCTTATGTTGTGTTGCCTTAATGTTTCAAGTTAATGAAATCCAACTATGATCTAGATACAAAGATGATAATAATAACAATATTCACGTGCCAGTTTTAACTAGATAGAGGTGCCGCTATGTCTTTCTTTATGGGATTTGGATACAATATGATTGGAAAAGCGCCAAAAAGCATGGTGTGGTTAGACAGGATGACACACACCTACAAGCCCAATGCATTTAATTTCAAGCTATGGCTTGAATGATTATGGCCTACAATCAATTTCACAGTAAGATTGTGTGGATAGACTAAAAAATTCTCAACAAAGCATCTTTTACGAGATCAGATTTAATAATACATTTAATATTTACCTGGCATTTCCTCATAATTAGTTTCATTTATTGTTGAGTATATCGTAGATATGCATCCATTATTATACATCCAACACGGTCTTGTAATAGGCCGACATTTTGTTCATTGAAATGATGGAGAGCCAAGTGGCATTTTTTTTAAAATTTAAAATTTATTTTAATTTAAAATTATTTTAATTTAAAATTATTTTGCGCCGTAGGTGTTCTTTCTACGAGATTGTCTCACATGATACTGTTCAATATTCCTTGTCTTTGCCTCCAATAAATTAGTGCCACGTTTTTGTTTTTTTGTCCGCTAGTTTTTACGATGTCCTCCTCCCTGTCGGTTGGTTTCACATTACACAAAGACACCATCGTTTGGTTTAGGAACGACCTCATAGTCCACAACAATGAGGCTTGGCGAGCGGAAACAAAGAAGCATTGTCCGTGCTCCTCGTTCACTGCTTCGACCCAAGGGACTACAGAAAGATGTCATTCGGATTCAACAAGATGTGGCCCTTTAGGGTTGTATTTTTGCTAGAGTGCATTGTTAATATGAGGGCCAATTTGAGGGAAGAGCAGAAGGAGAAGCCCATGGACGCAGGCCGCCTATTCTTGTGAATTTATTTAGGTAGATTAAGGGTTTATTTATATACAAACCTGTGTATACATGCTCATTCTCTGTGTATATATCTATATGCTTTGTTTATATGTTTTTAGTTTTGTATTTTGTTTGAAAGGGCTTTGTCTCTGTGTATACATACTCTTTTTCATATGTATGTAATAACTTTTGTGGATAAATTCTCTGCTAAGGTCTCGGGGTCAAAGAGAATAGAAAAAATGGAATTACAAACCCTTGATCTCAGTGCGCAGGTAACTTGAAGATCGGTAAGGATGCTGGCATAGAGGAATGCCGTTGGTTTTGTATATTTTATGGAGCGTTTTTAGGGTGAATTTAGGAAGGATAATTTCTTGCTTTGATTTTGGGCACTTTCGTTAGGATTTAATAGTTTGGGATTTTAATTCGAGTTTCATGTGGCATGTTTTCATTTGGGTCGGGTTGATTCATGTGTCGGCAATTTGTTTGAAGGGTGACGTAGTTGTTCTTACGGACCCTGGAATGTGATGGAGAGTTATACGATGTGTATTTGAGCTTGTGTATAAGTTTTGTGGTTATATGGGATATTTTGGTTAAGAGTTGCAGGTAATATGAGAGTCCCGTTCCTGGTCAAGAATGATTTTGGTGTGCTAAATTGTGTTGTTGCAATGCGTGAATGTTGGACTTGTGTGTCTTGTTATTTTTGGGGTTTAGAAATTTTTGTTTGTTTTTTTCCTGATTTTAGCTTTATTGGGTATTCAAGGATGCCTGTGCCATTGTTGAACATATTTGTTTGTCTGTATTTAAGATCTAAGAACATTTCAGAATTAAGATCATGCAAGATAAGCTAACATTCAACACTAAAATGGTAGAAACTTGAATCCATTCATATTAGAGCAAGGAAGAAATACATTCTTACCAATGATCTAGGTGAGAATCTTTCCTCCCTTGCCATAAATTCTCCTTCCTTCATCCTTGCTTTTGAAGAATTGGAGCTCTTCTCCTTCCTTAAGAATCTCCTCAACATGCCTTTGCTCTTTTTTCCTCCTTTTACCATGCCTCCCTTGCCTTTCTTATATAGCATTGGGAAATGGGCCTTAGGCTTTTCTTCTAAATGTGGGATTAGTCATTTTCCTCATTTTGATTATTTTCAAGTGAAAACCCACTTTTGAATAGTTGTTAGGCTTTTTGCTTCACTTAGGATGTTTTAAACACAATTAATGCATTTTAATGCATTTCTCAGAGAGGATTCCTCTTTGATTGAACTTGTGTCATGACTTTCCTATCGCGGGTGCATGGTAAACATATGTTGCTTCATCACTTAGTTAAGGGTGTCAATTTGATTGTTAACAGATGCCCCCTAATGTGTGAGGTCCGAAGCAGAGCTAAGGGCCGAAATACATTACTAAAATTTATACTTGGTATATTGATACTCTTTATCGTTCAAAGCAAGGATAAGGGAAGGAAAACTTACGGGCGCAGGATTGAGGATTACACCTGCAAAACATAGCAATTTCTCGAATATATAATATCTTCCTGAGGCAGGCATACCCATGCTCACCAATAAACAAGCATGGCCACGAACAATACATAGTGGATCCATGTCAAAAGCAATTTTTTTTCTTCTTTTGAAAATGTATACATGCACTTTGATGAGTGCAAGAACAAAGTCTTTATTGAACTTCTGACATGGCAGTCTAATCTTGCGAGCTCGGGTAGTGCATTGATGAATGATACAACTAATTTTCCCAAGGTCTTCAATACAAATCGAAGATAGTACGAGTTTATATCATGCGAATAAGTGATCTGACGTCGAGCATAATAAAACACCATCTGATTACCGGTCATTGATGTATACCGTTAACAGATGCAAAGAGACCCATCGATAATGATGATGGACTCTAAGGTACTGAGTACAAACTAGCAAGTGTGAATAGATGTTCAGAAGTCGAATACTTGTAGAATCAAACAATCAGGGGTCATTGATGTATACCCACTGTCATTTGCGAGGAAACCTACCACTAATGACTGCACAATCCAAGGTACTCTTGGGTTTCTAGATCCATGTCCTAGATGATGATTTGATGTCGCTAGGAATAGATCCATCGGAAGGAGGGCATTGATGCATCCCACATCAACCGATACGAAACAAATACCAATAGTCTGATATAATTTGGTAGAATTGCAAGATCCAACACTGTATATTGAAACAAGGAAGGCCGACATGATTGGTTAGGAATATTTGAGGAATGGCCGACTCGGTTTGGACTTCCCTTGAACACATAACACGACACAGAATGGACACTTGGCAACATAAGACTTTGAGTAACCGACCTTAATGAAATCTGCTAATGCCAAATGCATTAACGAAAGCTCCATTGGTGACGGGAATGATAAACCATCAGTGGAGATCTGTTCAAAATACTGGTACAATTTCCTAAGGCAAATGCAGATGGTGTACTAACTGTGGATACATGCTTGCCAACATGGAAATGACATTACACAAGTTGAGGTCCCTTCATCTACTATGGTTAGACAGATGTTCTTACCATGGGACATTACTTTAATCTGAAAAACCAACTTCGGGAAGGATCCTACATATTGAATGGTCTATGTTTGATGTGATCAAAGTCTCATCGGATGGATCAACAACATAAATGGTAGACAATAGTTCCTTTCTTGCCGCAGAATGACATTGCAATACCTCCAAGGCCGACATGGCACATGGTACTTGAGCTAGGTCCTCAAGAACATTACTGTTCTGAGCAGCTCGCATGTTGGGATTATGCATTGTTCTACGTAGAACACCTTTGAGGGGGTGTGGTACGAAGTCTATGGTTGGTTTCTCAATGTAGAGATAACCATCTAGTTGTGATTCCGACTGATCTGGTGTACTAGGAGAGACATCATAAGAATCAAGTCTTGTTTGAATGTTCATCTCAGGATCACACATGAAGACATTGGCATTAGGATCATTGCCCCCTTGCGGGGGGGTTGGCTGGTTGCCCCTTGGCGGAGGTATCGGTGTCAAAATAGTGGGTTGTTGTTGCCCACCGCATTGAAGCATAGTTGGTGCATCTCCCTTCCCAGAGTTAGCATCTTGCTTACTCTTGTACTTCTTCTTCTTTCCTCTAAGGTCTATGGATGAGACTGTGAGGGTGTCGAAATTGTTGGAAGGATTAGCAGGTTCCTGCATTGCCTGGCCAACTGTGGGTTGCGAATTCTAAATAGAAACTTGTCTCGGATGTGGGGTAATCTGTTCAAGATGGTTGATGGAATCCATCATACCATTGATATGAAGTTCATGTGGCAGCCTAGCTGGATCAAATGCAGGTCTTGCAGGTTGGTTCCAAAAATATTGGTTATTTTCTAGAACCTGACCACTCCACTGATGTGGTCCTTGGGTGTGATAAGAATTCCAAGGTGGGTTTCCCCTTTGCAGAGACTGACCCCAAGAAGTTTGGCAACTTCCTGAAACATGACAATTGGGTGGATTGCCTCCTTGCGGAGGTGGGGTCCAAGAAGATTGGTTATTTACTAGATCCCAACCATACCATGGTGGTTGAACTTGGTATTGAAAATCATTCCAAGGTTGACTTCCTTCTTGTGGAGATGGCATCCAAAAAGATTGGTTACTTCTTGAATGTTTCCCAGTCCATTTTGAACTAGGTTGCATGTATGGATTGTTGCCTTGCGGAGGTATGTTCCATTGAGATTGGTTACTTGGTGGAACACTACCATTCCAGTGCGGGATAGGATTAATGGGTGAATTTCCCCCTTGCAGGGGTATGTTCCATTGAGATTGGTTACTTGGTGGAACATTACCACTCCATTGCTGGTTGGGATGCATGGGTGGATTTCCCCCTTGCGGGGGTGGGCCCCAATTAGATTGGTTACTGGTTGGAACTAGACCACACCATTGATTGTTTCCTTGATTTGAATAAGCATTCCAAGGTTGATTTCCTCCTTGCGAAGGTGGGCCCTAAGAAGATTGGATACTTCCCGAAACCTCCCCACTCCATGGCAGAATGGGGTTGATAGGTGGATTGCCGCTAGGATAATTCGGAGGATAACCCCTCGGGGCATTTCCACTAATCTGAGGAGCATAGCCCCAATTGGCATAAATGTTCCATGGTTCATTGCTTCCGCCAGGAATATTACTATTCCATGGTGAAGGGTTGTCCCCTGAAGTAGAGTTTGGACAAGTGTTTTTTATACCATGAGGACTTTGGTTTACTCCTAGTGTGTGTTGACCCTAATTAGCTACTCCATATGGAAAACCAATGTTTCAGAAAGCCATGGGGTCCCTTGTTGATTTGTGTATATCATTCAAACTCTCAGAAAGAGGTTTGTTATCACCCAGTGACTCACGGATAGTAAGTGCAACTAGTTCTGAAAGACTCATCAAAGGAGGAATTTCATGAGCATGTGCGTGATGTTTCAATGTTTCAATTTCAACTAGAGTAATGTTATCAACTACGTTTGTATTCAGTTCGTGATGTGACGACGAATTCTTAGTGTTGATTTGATGTTGTTCTTCTCGAGTACTGTTAATTGAGTTGAAAATCAGTTATGTTTCCAAGTCATTAGAATGTGGTTTTTGTTTCTATCTCTACAATGTAGCAGGGCCTTCAATTTCTGGTGACTCACATCGTTGCCGCCGTGACTGGCAGATCGGGAGAGTAGCCACTTCTAAGAAGTTGATAAAAGGATGTCTAAGAAGTTGATAAAATGATGTGTTTGAAATGATAGTTTGAATCAAACAATCCTAAGGCAAGCTAGACTCAAAAAATGAAAAGTGTCCAGAGAGTAAAAATTCTCTAGAGATTTCAAGCAAACAAACTTACCTTTCCAAAGAACCAAAGCTCAGTGAAAAGTTGGATTGTAGGGCCTTCCAAAACTAGTAGCTGCTGAGGGATTTCATGTCCTCATACAATTGCTAGGAGCGAAGGTGTGAGAAACAATTACAATAAACTTTAATCGCCAGGGGTACAAGTGTTGGTTCCTGACCACTCACCCTCCCAAGGAGTAAAAGTTCCAAAGTCTGTCTCAGGTATTGTAAGTGTGTCCCACTCACAACAGCCTATGTGATATCTTAATAATAGCCACTAAAGTTACCACTTCACAATCGACGGTCGGGCGGACAGTTGTAAGTCGAGGACAACTCTCATTACTAGAAACTCTAAAAACAGTGATCATTACTAGAAACTCTAGAAACAGTGATGTCACCCCGAGGACTTGTCATTGAACATAGAATCCCTTCGATAAGCTCATGTCCCACTAAATAAGCAAGAAGGGGGAACCACTCTTACTTATCCATATTGACCTCGTGCTTGACGCATGTTTTAGAAGCGCTTTCCTAACAAGCATTTTTTGCGATTAGTATTTACTCTCTTTAATCAATGCTAATTTCAAAGTTTTGCAGCCCAGGAGTGTTAACTCTCCAAACCTAATCCAGGGCACTAACCTAATCTTGTTGGTGATATGAAAATCAAAAGTTTGTCGATTTTAGATTAAGCGCCAATTTTAAGTGTAGTTTACTTAGTCTCAGGAGTGGAAGTGAAACTGGTGGTGTTTCGACTCGAAAACAAAATGAACGACACAATGCAAGATGCTCACTATGCTCTCTTTCAGTTCGATGAATATCCTAACTGAAAGAGGGTTAGAGGTTCATGAGCTTCTTTCAGACATGCAAAATTTTTGGCAGATTTCGTATGTTCATGCACAGTTTTTTTTGAAATATGGATAATAATCGATGTTTGATGATCAATGTAACCCAAACAGATATCTCAAGTAAAAGTGAATCTAATTCTATTACATGGGGGATCCCTATTTCTCATTCACAAGATCGCCTGAAAGCCCAAGTGAAAAGGATACATAGACCCCTTTGGAATGCTGCTGAATTAAATGTTAAACTTTTACATTTGAGATCCACTTTCTCATTCACAAGATCGCCCGAGGGCATAAGTGAAGAGGATACAGTAGTTCGATATAAGATGCTTTGAAAATCAACCCCTAAACTATTACATGCGAGATACATTTTCTCATTCACAAGATCATCATAAGATGCGAATGAAGAGGATACGGTGCCTCATACACAATATATCTCAAGAAAACTGAACTGTAAGGGTGCAATCCTCTCTAATTATGCATGAAAATCATGAAAGCATTCAAACTCTTAAAGCATTCATTCTGTTTTGTGGAAAGAAATTGCTCTCAGATTATCTTAACATGTGATGTTTAAAGTATTCTTCAACTGCAAATGTGTGTGCATGGTGCCGTCAAAGTCATACAACTCAAAGGATAACGCAATCTTAATCCAAACTTACTAAGCCTTGTAAAAATTTTGGAATTTTTTTTCTTTTTTGTGTTAAACCAAAACTAGGGAATCAAACTCCACTATGCAAAACTTTATTCCAAACTTTTCAAGTTAAAAAAAAAATTTGGAATTTTTTTTTTTTTAATCCAAAGTTGAGGACTTAGAAGACTTTAAAAATTTAGAAATTTTTCTTTTTTAAATCCAAAACTGAAGATTTGGAAAACTTCCAATCCAAAGTTGAAGACTTAAAAACTTAAAAAAATTTGATTTTTTTTTTTCTTTTTTAATTCCAAACTAAAGGTTTGAAAAACTTCAAATGTTTTGCAAAAATTTAATTCCTTTTAAATTCAAAACTAAAGTTTAGAATCCACACATAAAATTTTTGAAAAAATTTATAAACTGAGTTTTGGAATTAATTAGGAAAAAATTAAATGTTGCTTAGGATTAAATGCTTGTTTTTTGTTTGGCACTCAAACTCCACTCAGCCCAAAACCACTCCACTATACAGCAGCAAATTCAAGAAAGCCCTGCGATTCTGGAAATGAAAACGCCTATACCCATACAGAAATCGAATTTTAAATGAGGTCAGAGTTATTTCATAACCCGAGCGGCCGTACTCTTCAACGCAGAGCTTCAAATGCTTTCAATGTTTTTAGCAGAGGGGGAATTCGAGCTTCCCAGGACCGAGAGGAGCTATCAACGCATCTCATGTAGAGGTGGAAGGGATCTACACCCATCTAAGCTTCAAAGCTTCACACTGTGGCAGCGTTCTAAGGCATCTACACATCTGCACGCAGAGCTTTAGTGGCTGGGCTTGGTAGAGTTTCGATAAACACCAACTCATAGCTGAAGATACGCATGCAGCAGTCGGTTTCAAAAAGATGCAGGGGTTTGATGTTTCAAGATCCACGCAGAGCCATACGAGGGAGATGAAAAATGCATTCCTCTTGTACCAAAACGCCTTCAATCGTGCAAATTTAGGAAATGAAAATAAATTTTGAGTTTAATCGAAAGTCGATTTCAGTAGATCAAATGACAAACACAGCAGCAGTTTCAACACTAATACACAGAGTTTGAGAGCTATCACGCAGGCTGTTCACGCAGGGATGCATTCACGCACTTAATCTTGAAATAAAAAACGCATTCAGCAATACAACAGTCAATCCTGGAAATGAATACGCAGTTACCATCAGCAATCAATTCATGCTACACGTAGAGAGCCAGAGGGCGAGTCCTTTCATTGGTTTAAACGCTGATCTTGCAGCGAATCCGGCTGAGGTGGAAGAGCCCATCGGGATAGGGGGAATCTTACTCTGCTATCTTACCAAGAAATGTCTCACGTTGGTCTCAAAGATGCATTCAAACAAATAGGCAGAGATCTTTTTTAAAAACTTCAACGCAGAACTAGAAGATTATCTACACAGGGTTTAGGCCCAAAATTCAAGGCGGAGCTTGAATGAAAAACGCAGAACTGTTTAGCAACACATCCATTTGGTATGCAGAGATTTTTTGTCAAGTTTTAAAAAGATCAAAATCAAGGCCGAGTTAAAAGAATTGGCAGAGGTATACCATTCTTCAATGCTAAGGTTAATGCTGAGGTCGTGGCAGAGAACAGAGAGCTTGGCTGCAGGTCGAGCATCCTATGGCAGAGATGTTTTATACCCAGGTCCCTGCCATTCAGCAGCATTTGATTTTTTTAAAAATAACCTCACAGAGATCTCGCCTTCATCACAAACGTTTGAATGTTCAGTGCAGGCAAAATAAACACGCAGAGGTCGACTTTGAGAGCTTGAATAGCTTTAGGATCATTCATCATTCACGCAGGGTTTAAATAAAAAACACGCAATTAAGGTTTCACTCAACGATTCAGAGCTTTAAAGTTTCATTTAAACGTTGATCTACATCCTAAAGTTTCACTCAATGATTCAGAGCTTCAAGACCTTTTAAGATCTTTTAATGCAGTTATGGAAACTGTCAACGCAGAGATTTAAACCTTCAAACCAAAGTTTTAAAATCTTTCATACTGAGTTTAAAAAGATCTATCATGCAGAGATTGAAGCTTTACAAACTTTAACACAGCGTGAAGATCAAAACAGAGTTTAAACTTTAAAATTCCAGGCAGAAGAAACTTAGATCTGATTGAATTTGAAGGCGGGTTGATGGATTAAAGGCATGGTTAGGCCAGTTTTCAGCTTCTCAAGCAAGATCTTATGGTCTTTAATGGATCTTTAAAGACCAAAGTTTTAAAATCTTTAAACCTTCAAACCAAAGTTTTAAAGTCTTTCATACTGAGTTTAAAAAGACCTATCATGCAGAGATTGAAGCTTTACAAACTTTAACACAGCGTGAAGATCAAAACAGAGTTTAAACTTTAAAATTCCAGGCAGAAGAAACTTAGATCTGATTGAATTTGAAGGCAGGTTGATGGATTAAAGGCATGGTTAGGCCAGTTTTCAGCTTCTCAAGCAAGATCTTATGGTCTTTAATGGATCTTTAAGCTACAAAGGAGTAGATCTGAAGGAATAACACCGAAAAATTGAAAAAAAATCAAGAAAATTCAAGAAAGTTCAATAAATTTTAACAACCAGTATGGTCGCCATTCTGATAACAGTATTTAGTGCAGGGATATGTCTACACTAGTTTAACTATCTTGCTAAGAGGTGGCGAGTCTCTACGTCAGAAATGAAGCAATTATCACAAGTTCCTAAAGATCTAAGTTCATTCATCAAACATTCATTAAGATCTAAGAACATTTCAGAATTAGAATCATGCAAGATAAGCAAACATTTAACTCTAAAATGGTAGAAACTTGAATTACTTCATATTAAAACAATGGAGAAGATACATGATTACCAGGAAATCCTGGTGTGAGTGCCTCCTCCTTTGCCATAAGTTCTCCTTCCTTCACCCTTGCTCTTGAAGAATTGGAGCTCTTCTCTTCCTTCAGAATCTCCTCAGCATTTCTTTGTTTTTTTTTATCTCCCTTTACCATGCCTCCGATGCCTTTCTTATATAGCATTGAGAAATGAGCCTTAGGCTTTTCTTTTAAATGTGGGATTAGTCATTTTTCTCATTTTGATTATTTTCAAGTGAAAACCCACTTTTGAATAGTTTTTAGGCTTTTTGCTCAACTTAGGATGTTTTAAACATAATTAATGCATTTCTCAGAGAGGATTCGTCTCTGATTGAACTTGTGTCATGAATTCCCCGTCGCGGGTGCATGGTAAACATATGTTGCTCCTTCACTTAGTTAAGGGTCTCAATTTTATTGTTAACACACCAACCATAGACCATTCATTCCTTACCATGTCATTAAAGTCCTTGTCTGAAAGCCAAGCATGATTGAATTTGAAGGGGACTTTATTCCAACAACCCTCCACCTCAAATTGAAAAATAATTGGTTGATGATCATAAATTATGATGTTGTCCACCCAAGATCTGAACTTAAATAGTGAGTCCAGTAAGCCACTCGCCACTAAAAACCTGTCTAGACGTTTAAGAATGCAATTCTGTCCTGATCTCCCATTTCGCCAAGTCGACCTCAAAGGATAATGCTGCGATACTTTGAGTTGTGCTCCAAATTACAATGTCTCGGATTCGCAAAAATGAAACGAAAATACATAGCAGCTTACTTTTCTAGCTCCTCCTTACAAATAGGCTTACCATCCGCACCCAAAATGTCCCATATGGCGTTTATGATTTTGCGGTGGTTAGCATAATTTTGAAAAAAAATTGAGTTACAATCTCCCTTTTGGACCCATATGGTGTGACTTTTCAGACGCCAACTCTCCACTTCAAAGCTTAATAACTTCCGTTTTCTCCTCTAAGGCCTTAAGTTTCTATTTGCATTCACTGGAAACACTGCCATCATTGAATACCTATAGAAGTTGAGCAATCCTGTCCTCGGTTTCAATCAATTCCAACCTCATACTATGTTTCTTATTGCGCTCCCAAGTACGCACCTCGGATCTTAAACTATTGAGTTTTCCCACAAGCCTATACATTGTCAAACCATCAATGTTTTGATTATTAGAAAGCCAGAAAGACTTAACCAGTTCATTAAACTCAAAATATTCGAACCAGTCGTGGTTGAATTTAAAGGGAGGAGAAAATTTCATGTTCGACAGATCCAACTAAAGCATAATGGAGAAGTGATCGTATAGGCCTGTACAGATAGTCCAGGTTCTATACCTTTGAATCAATTCAATCAGAGAGTTTGCCAACATAAATCGATCCAGTCGTTTGGCCCGCACTTCATTATTTGACCTGACATTTCTCCAAGTTGGAGCAATGGGCTCAAGCATAACATCTATAAGATTCATTTCCTCAAAAAAAAGGGTAAAGAATGCATTAAGAGGATCAATAGGAGAGCCCCAAACTTCATTAGCCCCCAGCGTGAGAATTAAATCCCCCCCCCCCCAAGATGAGCGAATGATCGCTCAGAAACATTTTAAGTCCATCCGAAGACCAAAAATTCTCCATGTTTGAGTAGGGAGCATAAATATTAAGGATTGTAACTGGTGTTTCGAAACCTCTAAAATGACCCACCAGAAGGATACCAGCTTCAAAATTGTAAGCCTTGAAATCTGCCTCTCTCGGATTCCAAGCTGCAACCAGGCCGCCAAAAAGCACACACTTCCCAACCTGGCAATAACCTCAGGAAAAAATCCACTTCCTTAGCTTTCGAGCACATTGATTCATGTATCAAGACCAGATCAGGTCGATTGATTTCCAACAACCTCTTGCGGGCATTATTCTTATAGGACCCCCCAATCCCTCAGATGTTGAAAGACATAATAAGCATTAATCACCAATTAGTGTGGCCTGCTCTGCTCCAAGGGGCCAGAAAATAGATTGTTTAGAAGAGTGCCTAGCCACAATTTTCAGTCTAGAAGAGATCGAGATATAAGGAGAGATTGAATCCCCCGAGACTTCCAGGCATTAGAGGAAATTTGAGGTCTAAAATGGACCTCCTAAGAAAAATAATAAAATAATAGTTAAAATAATGAAATAATATTTATTAATTTTGGAGGAAGAAAGAAAAAAACTACTTTTTTGTTCGTATTTTCAACATACATCCTTGTGTTTTTACTCAAATTTCGAGCAGGACTCGTTGGATGCGGAATTTAATTCCGCATCCAACGAGTACCCACACTGCATACTTTTGACGGAACCCGCTGCCATAAAAACAAGAAATACCTGAAAAAACGTCATGATGATGCACTCGTTGGATGCGGAATTTAATTCCGCATCCAACGAGTACCCACACTGCATACTTTTGACGGAACCCGCTGCCACAAAAACAAGAAATACCTGAAAAAACGTCATGATGATGCCATCATGACGTTTTTTCAGGTATTTCTTTTTTTGGGGGCAGCGTTTTTTCAGAGATTTCTTGTTTTGGGGATAGCATCATCATGACATTTTTTCAGGTATTTCTTGTTTTTGGGGCAGCGGGGTCCATCAAAAGTATGCAGCATGGGTACTCGTTGGATGCATAATTAAACTCCGCATCCAACGAGCGGCCCCCGCTCGAAATTTGAGTAAAACCACAGAGATATATGTTGAAAATACGAACAAAAAAAATAATTTTTTTTATGACAAATATCTCAAGTCAACCATTATGGCTGACTTATTTTATTGAAATTCTATTGGTTTTTGAATTCCAACTCATCAAGAATTATGGTTGGCTCGTTTTCTTATAAGGCCTATTTTAGACCTCAAATTTCCTCTAATGTTAGGAGCTTGTTTCGAAGGAGGGACTTTCTTAGGTGTCCGCTTGCAAATAGTGACATTTTGAAATTTGAGAGAGTTTAAATGGAACACTCCCGATTTGCCTGCGTTGTCAGAGTAAATAGTGAGGGATTATAAAGTTCCATCAGGAAGAGGGTTTGACTTTTCAAGACCACTCCCCTAGGGAGGTGTCTGATCCAAAGGAAAGGGAGCAGAGGTCAACAAATTCAAGTCATTAGGATCATCCTTGTCTGAATATGCAATCTCGATTAAAGGCTCTGAAGGGGGCTCAAAGGGAAAAAAAAGAAGGTTGACACCCTAATAAGTTATCTGAAGGAACAACCCTAGACTCTCCCAATCTAGGGTCCTCACTAGTAAGGGCACAAGAAACAACAAGACCATAAACGCTAGCTGAAGCATCACCCGAAACATCTTTCACAAAAAGCAAACAATTTCTAATGATATCTCGTTCCTTAGCCGACCAAGAAGGGGAGAGAGAGTTGTCAGATCCGAACTTATTCAAAAGAGATGTGACCGCGACAGGATCATACTTGTTATTCATAGGAGAGGGAGTGACCGAGCCATCCAAAACAACACAAGCAGAAGGGGTGGTTTCCGCTGACGAGGTAAGTTGATTTCCATTGTTTCTAAGAGCACGACCCTTTGACAAGAAGTTTTGTTCACCTAGTTCCGGGCACTGTGCCTTGAGATGTCCCGTCTCGTGGCAAGAAAAACAACGGAAGGGATCTGTTTGTAGTCCAAAATTTGAACCAAAGTCTCCTCACTCGAGTGAATAACCACCTCAGCAGGTAAACCTCTCGACACATCCATTTCCACAAACATGGATGCCATGCGCTCATCTACTCCATATATCATTTCCTTGTCCAAAAAAATGAGTCGACCAATGTGGTTGGCGATTCGAACATAGTCTTCGACCAAAGCGTAAGGGGAAATCCAGGCAGTAAACCCCATAAATGTATCAGTGTCACTAGTTCATTTTGGGGATTAAATGTAGCACGCCAACGAGACAAAACCAGAGACCCACCACCGATAAGCAACAATCGCTCAAGAATTTTGTTTGCATATTCAACGGATAGAAAATGGAAGTAGTACCACCCATTGACCATAATGTTAAGCTTTGGGGAATAGTAAACCACAGGCTTCCAATTATCCCTAATCTAGTTCACAAAATCAGACCTATTGAGGGAGGCATATTCCAACCTGCCAATGAGGGTACCGGCCAATAGGCAAGCAAACCTGTCAATTTGAATATCTTTGCCCACCGTCAAATGGATAGGTTCATCAAACAGTCTCGGATTTGGTGTCCGCGGTTCTAAGGGACCCCTGGAAGGGTTTTTAGTACTGAACCTGATATCCCCCTTAGATGGAACATCGCAGGAAGAAGGGGACTGGCCTAACACAGAAAGGAATTTTAGATGCAAGGACTCAGAAGAAGCAATTTTCTCCACCAAAGGGTTTTTTACCAACCAAGTCCGTTCCCTTGGCATCAACGACACATGTTTCCCAGTAAAAGAGGGCAAATGGCGTTGACCTCCCCCTTCAACTAGATATCTAGCAGAAATAGAAAGTCCTTGGAGGAAAAATAATATCTTCCTTGCGTCCATTCATGTTCTAAGGAATCCCATTCCAGAACTTCGTCCTCCAAATCTGAGACAAAGTTTTGGCGGGGTCACCATCACCCCCACATAACCCCAAAAATCCAGCAGAAGTGACAAAGGGGGTACAAGCGCTGACCACTAGAGAACCACGTAAAACGCCATGCATAAACCAGTGAGTTCTAGGGAAGCCAGTAAACTGAGAACAAAAGGGCACGAGCGTTGACCGCCAAACAAACAGGGAGGAGACAGACTTGTTGGGAGAAAGTTCCGGAATAAAAATAGGGCAAATGAAAAGCAAACCCAGTTCCCACTTTTATTATACTCGGTTGGTACTAGGCCTCAAAACATGATGAACTCCGATTTATCAGATGAAACACCAGGCTGGCCACCAAAATACAGCTATCGGCCCTTAGCACCTTCAAGGCCCTTCAAACCATCTACTCCTGCCATCAAAATCTTCGTCGTTTAAACCTAAGTGCCTTAATAAGAAGAAATTGGAGATGGAAATTCTCTCAGCGTATTCTATCTTTTGAGACTTGAAAATTGGATCGAACCCTCTCCCTCATACTTTAGAGCCTTATTTCCACTATAATTCCTCATTGTGGGTCTCCCCACGATGATGAATTATTCTAACGTATGTCGAGGTAGATATCCCTTAATGGTTTGTTATGCATTTCTTTTGTTGTTTTTGGAAACTAACATTTTAATATATTGTAGGACTATCTTTATAATCATTTTGTCATACACATTCTTTTGAACATTTCAAGATGGTTTGGAATTAAAAAATAATCTTGGGATTTTAAATACATTATAAGAAACATATTTAGTAATAGTTATGTTTATGGGTTATAAATGATTAGCAATTATTGTTTTAGTACGTGGTTGAAGGTAGTTTTCACTATGGTTATTTAACGACTATTGTTAAAGACAATTCTCTAGCAATGATTATTTATGATCATCACTAAAAATCACTTAGTGTTAATCATTAAATTACTAGAAAACAATCATTAAATTGCGATTGGAAAGGAGATGACCCAATTTTAAAAGAACACTACCATAAGCTTCATAAATGCACATGTTAGTTGAGTGATTGGTTAGGTGTTACTGGGGTTAGCATTTAGTTGCATGGAGGGTTAGTGCATAATGGTTAAGGTCAGATCGAGTTATGAGTTATTGAGTTACTGGCCAAGGGCCATGTTCTAAGGGCTTAGGAGTTAATGGGTTGGTGCATAGCTATTAGGGGCATACATTATTAATAGGTTAGTGATTAGCGAGTCAATGGTTTAGGGGTTAATGAGATTAGAGGGGTTATAGGTTAGTGTGTTAGTGGTTGGTGAGGGTTTAAGGTTAATGGCTAGTGTGATAGGTGTTAAGGTAATTATGGTTTAGTGGGTTAGTGGCTAGGGATTAGTGGTTAGTGTGTTGGTGTCTAGTTATGCATTAAGGATTAGTGGTTAGTGGGATAGAGGATGGAAGTAAGTGGATGGTTAAGCATTTAGGGATTAGAGGTTAGTGGGATAAGGGTTAGGGGGGTTAATGTGTCAAAGGATAAGGTTAGATTAGGTTAGGAGTAGTGGGTGGTTAGGATTGAGGTATAAGGGAGATGGATTAATTGTCAAAAATCAATAGAGGAGTTAGTTTGTTAGTGTTGATGTTCTCCATGGTTCCAGCATCGAGAAAACATTCTGGAGATCATTCTCTTGGATGGGTTCACGACCTAGAGAGAATGGCCCCGTCTTAGCCCTTGATTACGTGTCTTATGGCTCGGATGCTTAGCCTCGTCCAGTCATGTGTTGACTAGAGTGGTAGTAGGCTAGTGGTCACATTGTGTACTCCAGGTGGGAGTGCTCCATAGCGGGAGTGATCCATTCTTATAGAGTGAGATGACTTGTCTATGTTACAAGGAGATATCTCCTTGTATATTAGTCAAAGTCTAATCTAATGTTGAATTTGACAATTGGCTCTAAGAAGTGTCTGGGACTTCTTAGAGCATGGTCAAATCAGCATCAGAGCTCTATTGAAAGAATGTGACCGCAAAAGGGGTAAATTGACCTTAGAAGACAAAATGACAAGTCGGCTTGAAAGATAAATAAAGAATAAAATAAAAGTATAAGTCGGCCTTAAGAGTAAAAATGAAGTCAACTGAAGAATATAAATAGAAGTGTTCTCACATTAAGCAAGCTCATCTCTCTTAATTGGTGCGCACTTCTCAAGGAGGACTAGTGAAGTTTACTAGAAGCATAATTTGGGGGTTTCTCTTATTCTCTTATTCTCTTGGAAGATTATCTACCCTTGCTAGGGTTTACTGGGAAGGAAGTCGAACATATCTTGTGCTAGGGTTCAACTTTATGATTGGTATTGTTCTTGTATTGGATTAATTTCTTCTGAGAAAAGTTGGTTGTGTTTTCTCCCATTAGGGTTTCCAAGGATAAATCTTTGTGTCTCTTATGCATGGTTATTCTTTCAGTGATCCTTGTTTTATTTTCCGCTGCAAATGAATGATGCGATAATTGTGGGATGAAATGAATTATGAATTAAGTTGAAAGAGATGAAAATTATATTTCTAAGTTAAAATTCAACAATTAGTTGTAATGAGTTAGGCCAATTTAAGGGTTAGTAGGTTAGTTGTTAAGGTTAGGCCAACTAGGGGTTAGTGTGCCCGTACAAAAGGGATATTTTGTTGTATTAATAGCTTGTAATAGATAACAAAGATGAAGACCACAATACGTTTGAAGAGATCTAGGGGATTAAGATAACCAAGGAAATGTATTGATTTTTCCAAAGTTTCAAGACATTTTCGACTTTTCTATCACAAGTAAACCATATGTAATTACCTTATTGACATAACGCCATTTTGTACGTGTGCCACAAATTTAGGGGTTAACAAGGGGATATCGGAGTTAATCAGTTATGATTTTCACGAGCTCTTGGGTAAAAAATCATCTATGATGACTAATGGATTACAAGGATGACTAAGTAAGGAGGCTATTAGATTACGAGATTCAATATTAGTGGGTCCATATAACTAATATGGTCCAAATGGTAAATTATATCACAATGGTCAACCTAGTCCAGATGATGAACCATGTTCAACAACGATTAGCCAAGGTTAATGGCTAGTGGTTATAATGCAATTATGATAACGTGTTCAGTAACAATCATCATTGGTCACATATGTCAATATGGGTAAGTGGGTTAGTAGGTCAATAGATTAGTGATTAAAGGTTAGTGGGTTAACATGGTCAATATGATCAATTATTTGAAGTTGTTATTCATGGTTTTAATGTATTTTGAGGTTGGTGTTCTAACGGGTGATTATGTCAAGGGTCGTAAAGGGCAAAGAGTGTAGTGTCATAGTGACTAAGAAGTGATTGCATTAGAGATCATAAGGGTTAGGAGGTAAAGAGTGTCTAGGGTCCTAATGGTTAGGGATCTTGTTATATTATGAGATTTGTGTGTTTGAAGGTCTTAACATGTCAATATGTCATGGGATTATAATGTTACAAGGTCACAAGGGTTTACTAGTATAGTGGGTCCAAGTCCAAGATCAAAGTGCTTAGAAGTGATTATATCAAGGGACGTATGGGTTATGATTAATGTGTCTACAATCATAATGATTATAACATGAATAATAAATAATAAACAATATTGACTATAGCGTGATAACATTTTGGAGTGATGGCAATGTTGTTACTACATCAACCAACCAACCAAACCCTTATTAACATTTTATCATTAGTATTAGTATTACTACAACTTAATATTATTATTATTATTATTTACTATATATTATTTATTATTTTTACACGAGAAATAAATTCCTCTTAATTTGCTAGCGCATACCAAATTCCCTTATCTTCCTTGATTTTTTGGATGGAGGACAGTATTAACTGCTCACTTCCTTGATTTTTTGGATGGAGGACAATATTAACTGCTCACTTCCTTGATTTTTTGGATAGAGGACAGTATTAACTGCTCACCAGGATAGTGGCTAGTATCCCTACAAGGATTCTACAACCTTCATGGAATTATGCCTAGACTTAATAATGTTTAGTTTCCTCAATAAATACATACATGGAGAATCAACCATTTGGATGGATTGTAGAAATAAAGATGCCTTGGACATTTAACTAAATACATACATGAAGAATCAACCATTTGGATGGATTATAAAAATAAAGATGCCTTGGACATTTTTTTGGATGGTAAATCACCCACAATTTTGTAATATTCTGACGCAATTTCCAACTAAATAATAATCCTCTATCGGAGAAAGAATCAATCCTAATATCTAAATTATTTATTTATGCACAAGGTATAACATGAAATTGTTAAACATCCTTTATTTTTATTGCATCGCATTTACTTTTCACAAGACAAATTATATATTATAATTGCTTTTTAGTTTTCCAAAGTCCATCCATATTTAGGTCTGTTAGCTATCCTCCTGTAGAATCTATTGATACGTGAATATTTTGTCATCATTATCTTTACAAGGATATCGGCAGAATTAGAAAATGATTACAGTTGGTTATTCATAAGGATTTTTACGTGGAATACAGTTATGGTTATTCATAAGGAGTTTTACATAAAGTTCAGTTATGCATTATATTTCGTGTCTATTTAGAACCACCAAAGATGTTGAATTATATGTTTTTATTTAATTACATATTCAACGAAGGTGGAGGTACTAAACTTAGAATATAGAGGATCGTATTTTTGTGGTATATTGATTATGTCAATGTCACAATCTGGAGTTCAAACTAGTCTTTTCAATGTCAAAGTTATGCCTATGTTTATTTTCTATCCTCAACTCCAAGCTATGTTTCCAAAGATTGGACTCAAATGTTTCTCACAACAAAATCATCAAGGTAACTCATCAGATCAGTGAATTCTATTTATTTACCTCCTAATGGTATCTCTGAAAAGAACCTCAATATTTACTTTGAATGATCTTGATATGGGATTCATTATATCGAAGTAGATTTATAATTTCCATGTTCAAACTTTGCAATTGTCCTTTTTTGGCTAATGATATGCACCTCTTCAATATCTTGAGATAGTTCTGGGTGTGGATGGGCAATAATCTCTATTCTTTTCTTTTGCTCCCAAGTTACTCTGGGTATGACATACACAATTCTCAAATTATCAACCTCAACACGCTTCATCACATGTATTGTTGGCTCAAAAACTCACCTTAGAACTCCAACTTCAATAAATAATGCTTTTAATCCTCTTAACATTTTTGTGGTCTCCACTGCACAAGGCAATCACAAAACTGCCATCTAATGATGCTTGAAATCTTGTCTTCTGGGGTAGTAATACTCAACCTTCAATTTTATCACAATCTGTATAGTCTAATACTCTCCACGCTCTATTCTTAATTTGGTTTATGTCAAGTATACAAAACTGCCATCTAATGATGCTTCAAATCTTCTCTTGCCGGATAGTATTATTCAACCATCTAATGATGCTTCAAATCTTCTCTTGCTGGATAGTATTATTCAACCTTAAAATTTAACACAATCTGGATAGCCTAATACTTACCATACACATGGTCTATTCTTATATTTAATTTATGTCAAGTTCAAAGCAAGTGTACCCAAGAATTATGACGGGTAAGGATCATTTCAAAATGGGCATAATAATTTGCTCTAAAAATATGTCCATACAGTTCATGTATGTGAGTCGGCTTCAGTATGAATTCCTCGGCACTGTGCTGATTCACCCTCCAATTAGAAAAACAATGGAAGAAAATTAACAAGGGTGCCAAAACAGTAAGCTTATCTAATTATGATGAAAAAACAATTTACACTCTCTTCGGAAGCAGAGTAAAACAAAACAATCAAAGCAAAGAAAAGCTGCCGCATGCCTTATTTGGCTAGAATGGTCAAATATACCAAGATTGCTCAAAGTCGAAATGTAAAGCCTACATAACGTCTAATCAAGGAGAGAATAAAGAAGAATATAACATATAATTCTACAATAATGTTAAAATATAAACTCTTCTTCCTCTACTCCCAAGGTGAATGCGCCCGCCTTCACGGAATCTTTTAGTGATAAAGCGGCGGACTCATTAATGCCCAAAAGATACTGCAAGCGAGCAATCTTTTCTTCGGATGGATTGTTCTTAAGATAGATAGAGAAAAGATCAGAAACTTCTTCTTGTACAGACCAGGATAATGGTTCAGCAGGTACAGCCTTGTCGCATGCCAGCAAGTTATTAAGAGAGGAAACCTACAGAAACACACCACATCATAATTCTAGACAGCAGTTGAATCTCAAGAGGACATGAACTAGAAGCTGCTGCCATAAAATAGGGGAATCGAAATAAAAACATAAAAGAGAGAAAATGCCAACCAAAACTATATCATCTCCAACCAAATGCAGAGTTTTATTTCTTCTGATTTTCAACTTTAAACTAAGTGACTTGCACAGCTCAGACCTTAGAATATGAGATAGAAATCAGAATCATTCTCACATCTGACAACTTGAGATGATATAGAAAATTAGAAATATTAATTAAAAAGAATAAGGAAAAATGAGAACTGCTGTCCAGTTTGCTTACCACTCCAGATAGATTTCTCTGTCGTAGTAATGCCACAGCTTGTACTAAAGAATTTGATAATCTTTCTTTAGCAAGATCTTGAACAATTTTCTTAGCTTTGTTGACATCAATTCCAAGATCTGCTGGAATTCTCTCATTCACTTCTTCTTCATTGAAGTCTCCTGTCCCGGAAGAAAATATTTCATCAACGATCTTCTTGAATAGGTTTTCACGAACAGCTTTTGTGATCATGTTATCAAGATCCACATTCGCTTCTCTCAATTCCCTAATTTGCGTGATTGTCATTTTCCCTTGGCTGACAGCTGCCTCTATGGCACCCGATATCCTTGTTGTTGTTATACTTTTAATTACCTTCTGTGCTTGCTCTGAAGGAAGCCCAACTTGTTTCTGAAGCTCATTCAATTGTTCTATTCTTGCCTTTGAAAGCTGTCCATCTGCGAGAATCACTTGAGCTTGCTGTCTGAAAGCTTGTTCAGCTAAGTTCCTATGTACATCAACAACTTCTTTAGGAGTCAAACCCAAGATTCCTCCCAGCTGCCCCAGTCTTAAATACTCCCTGTTATCCTTCCGTGTCACAATCTGTGTCCCAAATGGCAATCCAGTAGTCTCACCTGAAATACAATATAGTAAGTATGTCCTGTATAGATCAGTTCTGTCCCTGAGCGAAAGATCATCCTTTAAGGTTATCTCAGATTGGGCTTCTGCCCCTAACTTGTCCTCAAGCTCCTTGCTAGGCTTCGTTTTCCTCCATGTCTCAAGTGACTCCCATTCATCCTCCTCTTGTTTAGGCTCTTCCTTTGCTGGTTCGGGAGAGACAATGGGAGACTCCCCCTTTATATCAGCAAGCAATTGCGTAACCACAAGATTATTGAAAACGATCATCTTCTTTAGCTCCCTTGCAGATTCTGTTCGACTCTCAGCTGTCCTTGCCCTCTTCACATAATTTACAAAAACTGACCGAACCTACATGAAAAAAAAGTAAAGTAAACAGAAATATATTACAAAAGAGGATTGCTCAACTACCTTAGAATCCCTTTTCATGCACACCATAAGACTAAAAAAGCTAATTCCCAGGGTAAACCTATGAAGATTAATGCTAATATAACATTGTTTTTCTACACTGCTGCCTGATTACAACTCTTAATCAAAAAATATGTTCCCATATCAAGTATGAGGATAGAAGCTAATATAACACCATTTCATATACCAACGCTTGATTATCAATATAACTTTACCGATAGACGATACTGTTTTCTAATCTGCATTCACTTGCATTGATCTGAAGATTTATATTTGCATATTTGCTCTATGAGATTAATGCTTTTTCTGCATTTGAACCTTTCAGTTGTGCCATGTCTAGACAAGTGGGCTCATAAACTATTATCTAATTAAGTGATACACAGTACCAGTTACAAATATAATTTAAGATACAAATGAAGGAAAAGGCAGTAAAATTGTAGAAGTCAAAATAATGTGCAGTGACAACAATTACTCTTCTAGAATTGCTATATGATAAAGACTCTATCAAGCTTACAAGTTAACACAAGTACAAGTTCAGTGACATACCGCCTTGCTTGTAATGGCCATGGCTGCCTCCTTTGTAAGGCGCAAGCCTTGCGCAGCCTTTTGTATTTTAGCTTTCATTTCAGAATCATATCCATCTACGCCAGCAGATATAGCCTCATCAACAACCTGCACCAAAAGAGAAACTTGGTGTCCTCATCTCCACAGCATACTTTGGTAGGCAATGCAACAATTTACAACTCATATCTAGTAAACAAAAATCAACGGTACATATGCCAGAGGCTACACATTAAGAAACCCAGCTAATAAAATTGAAATGGTTAAAAGGCAGGCCATAGAAGCCCAAACATTTGAGAGCCCAGTGACAAGGAAGGCCTGAAAATGTTTTGTAGTACTGTGTGGTACAAATATCAAATGAGACTAAAGAACAATTCAAGAACTTTGCCATAGAACTTAAAAATTATGTTCATTTTTAAATTATAAGCAGATAAAGACAAGCTCCTTTTCTACAGCAGTTCATTTTTTTCCTTTAAATAAATTATTATTGACCTCTTACCTCACAAGAAATAGCAGTAATCTTTCAATGGCCTTGAGTGCTCCCCAAGTAAACTCTACACTAATAATGATAGTCTATAGGATACAGTATCAGTGTGTGAGATAGCAATGCCAAGGCATTAAGAATCACCGAGTTTGGTAACAAGAAGTAATGATTATAGTAACTGTATGCAAGGACCAAAACATTATAAATGTCTAAAGCAGTGTAAACCTGATTACTATTTTAACAATAATAGATGACATATTTTGTCAATTTTGTCCTTCATTCCCTTCTGTGATGTTGACCTTATGGTTTAAGACTTCAAAGCAATGCATTCGCATTGCCTCAATGTGTGCTTTGATGATTTTGAACGTCTTTCTCTTTAACACTAGAATTGTACAAACTCCTATGCTTGCTATCATGTTCCATGTCATCAGATAATTCATGGGTTACCCTTGAGTATCTTGCTCTTTAAAACTACAAATGCAAAAACTCCCATGCTCACTCATATTCTATGTCATCACATAATTCTTGGGTTGACATTTGTATGTCCTTTTTGGTTGTTTTCAGTATCTGATCCCTTTCAATGGTCTTGTTGACATCATCCTCTCTCTATGACAATAATCTCCTTACATGTGCACATTTTTCAAAAAGGATCTCATCCCTTGTCCTTATTTGTTATGCCTCAAATAAGCTCTCTCATAAAACCTAGATGACACGTGTCAAATAATTTCTGAGATTTTCCTCCATTTATGTGTGACATTGCCCTTATGGTTTGAGGCTTCAGCCCAATGTACTGGACCTGCCCTGATGTGTGCATGATGTTTTTTTAGTGTCTTGTCCTTCAACGTTACAATTGTAAGAATTCCCATGCTTTTGATCATGTTCCAATCATATGATAAAGTTCATAACGTATATTTATTATGAAGTATAATGTATAAAGTAAAGTTTACTAAGTTCATTTTTAAATCTTATTTTATGTTTTCAATTTATGGAAGATAACTTTATTGAATTTTGTCCAATTTTAAGAATGAATTTCAAATTTGTTCAGAAACTAAATTTGAATCCGATTCAAATCAAAACGTCTTGCACAAAATCACAACATATAACTGAACTTTATGGCTGTCTCAAAAATATCGCTGAATTCCAAATTTAAGGAAAAATACCACCAAAAAAGGCGACAGCATTTGCTTGCCATTAAAGCAAACACAGCTACCTCATTCTAGAACATATCCCAAGGACCTCGACTAAAATGCCCAAAGTTGTGGTTTTAATCTTTTATTGAGTCCATTGTCGCAACTTACAAAATCAATGATGACTATGTTACCAGAAACGGGAAATGAGTATGGAATGAGAAATGGAGCTTGATGGTTTCAAATTTCAAGGGACAGTAAACATGAACTCCACCCCACCACCACCCTACAATATATATATATATATATAACACAACTTGACAACATATCTTATTTATATAAACAAAATTAATAATCTACTATTGTAGTGTCAAGAATAGACTATTAGTGGATAACAAACTTAGGCACAACATTGCATCCACCAAATAAATGCTAATCTTATAAAATATAATAAGGCAAATAACTTAATAAGACCTATTGAGTCTTGACTCTCAATGAACATCTCTATCCTCGATTTTGATCAATTTTTTTGAAGAATTCATAATTCCCTTCTTAACTTCTCTGTACTAGTCAAGGAAGGTCCTTGTTGGGCTACATGTAAATCTAGATCCAATAGCCATGCATTGGCTGTTACAGATGCATGACCATAAACACGAAAGAGAAATAGTCTAGATCCAATAGCCATGCATCGGCTGTTACAGATGCATGACCATAAACATGAGAGAAATAGATATACAGAAAAGATATTGCTTATTGAAGACTCATTGAATACATCCATAGGCCACTTTTATACACCATGTGATAAGTTATTTAACTACCTCCTCAACTAACCTATACTTAATGTTGGCTCATTTACATTTATTGTGGCATGCTAACATTTGAACTAACAACACTTTATTGAGCGTACCACTTAATACTTTTTATTTTTACCCCACTTAAAACAAAATCTCAAGGTCAAAAATTTTGCTGACAAGAAGATTTTAAAAGATGTTGACAAAAAATTGATAATGACTTTCATAACCTTGATTGATAGTTGCTATTCTCCTCTAACTAGTGCTACAAGGGGACATGTCCTGAGACCTGAACAGAAATCTTCCCAGTTGTCAGGAAGTCCCTGGATCTACCAACAGAAGTCCCTGGATCACTCAAGGACTTTCCTCTTGCGTGCAAGAAACAAGGAGAAAATATCCAGGTTCTCTGAGTTGATTTTTTTCAAGAATTTGTTAGTGGTGGCCAACAGTGGCTACCAAAGATTAGAACTCCTCCATCCAAGTGCATTATCTTCAGTTGGGCATACAGTTTATACTGTGGCAACAATAAGAAGGAAAAAACAAATGCACAACATTAGATTTTCTGCCTTTTTTCAATCTTCCCCATTCCACGTCATGGCAACTTTTAAAAATGCTCTCAATCTCTTCTGAAAATACATTGATGGGACAAAGGTTCCCAACAGTGAAAGCGGAGCATATTAATCATATTACTGAATGATGAAGGAGGAAGATATCAATCACATTGGTGCATGAACCATATTGATTTATGCTTTAAGTTTTTCTGTCTCACATAAATTTCAGCTCTGTTTTTAAAATTTGTGAGTGCATATTGCACCCTGAGTACTGACATGCCCCCATGTACCCCCACACCCTTATTTTAAAACTGGCATTCTTGTCCCCCTCCCGGAAAACCCTAGCAAATTAGCCTACAATACATCTGGAACTCCCAAAGATACCAATGTTATAAAAACCGGCTCGGAACTGGCAAAACCGGCCGGTCCAACCGGTTCCAAAGGTTTTCCGGTCTGACCGTTTGATTCAACCCATTTTTGACCAGTTATGTACGGAACTGGCTGGTTTCCACCAAGAACCACCCGGTTCCGTACGGAACCGGCCTGTTTTCTCAAACCGGCCGGGACCCTGGGTTCCATATAGAACCGGCCGGTTCCATATCGGGTCTTTCTAGGGCAAAAAACCTACGTTTTGAATATTTTTTTAATTAAAAAACCAAAAATTTTGGGCACAGCAACCACATCCGCTAGCCTACTTACCATACAATCACTATATATTGATGCAGGGGCCCTCAATTGCAATCATGATTCACAATCATCTTTCGATTTTTCTAGGCTGAGCATACGAATTACGGAGTTAGGGCAGCAGGGCGTTCGGGAGTCTGGAATCAAATCTCAAATGTGGACCATGGCACAACCAAATTTTGGTTTTATACACTCTTACTTGCTATATACATGAGAAACTTTGCAGATTTGTGTATAATGGTTTGAATTCACATGAATATATATTTATTTTTTGAAAATATGAATATTTTATTTATTTTTGCTCAACCGGTTTTTTGATCCGGTTTTTTTCCTGGTTTTTGTCCGGGTCCGGGTCCTGGGGCCGACCGGTTTGACCATTGGTCCGGTTCTGATAACATTGAAAGATACTCCACCCAATGGATGTCACCCTCATAAAGGTAGAGTTCTGCCAATACCAACAAACTTCCCTACCATCCATGTCGAGCAAACGTTCTAGTGTTCCCATTGTCTAGACTCTAGAGACCCATCCAAGTAGACATTGTCATTCAAATAAGACATTCTCATGCTCCTTGCCAGTAATGTTATCAATAATAATGTCATTTCTTTCTTTCTCATCATTAACCTTTCCTTTGAGAAGATCAGTGGTGCTGGCTTTACAGTTCTAGGCTGTATGCCTTGACTTTTCACAATAATAGCAGTGTATGACCTTCCCGTTCCCCATTTTCTTACTTGCTTTGTTTTTACCAAGACGAGAATGTTCTTGAGCATTCTCCTCTTCAATCAATCATTTTTCTTCAGCAAAAGGGCAGATATCATCTACAAGGAGTTTGAACCCTGCCTTACCCAATTTGGCATTTCTGACCTTTACACATACCTCTAATAACTGAGTCATCAGAGATCTAAAGTTGTTTATGTGACTTGACTTAGTTACTCCCCTAGTCATTTTGAACCTAAAAAATTGTTACTTCAAGAAGAAATTGGCATTCAATGCTTTTGACCCAAACAATCCATACTCATCCCTAAATTCTTTCAATATTTTTGATAAGTCAAGATGGTGCAGCTCAAAGTCAGCTATACCGAGCTCAACAATGGATTTGGCCATGTCATCCCTAGTCTGACATTCCATGATTTTGTCTTGTTGTGTGGGTTTCAGCTCAGTCCCACAACTCTCCCATGAATTTATTTATACTTTAGATTTAATTGGTTTCAACCTTCCAATGACACACTAAATTTCTGATGAGGGACTTCCATTTCAAGACAAATACCTCCATGGTATCATCTAAATCTCACAAAAAGTAAGGAACTTTAAAAAACCTCAATCTGTAAATGTAAGTGTCTGTCCAATGTTAATTGTGTAACCTATAAATCTCCTCTGTGCTTCCTTAGAAGATGAATATGTGCAAAATTCTATCCATGCAGAAAACATATACTGTCATACTCATTATTGGTATTCTACATTGTGATCTTGGCCATCATATATTTTTTCTACCCTAACAAGGGCATCTACAAACAAACTTCTTTCTTTTCTGTTTGTACTTTGCCCACCAATATACTGAACCCTAAAACTCCAGCTCAGCTTCTAATTGAGATCGCCATGACTGTTGGATTTTGATAGGCTTTTGTTGTGTGAATACTTCAAATGTGTACATTTTTAATATCTTCACAATCAAAAGCTACCATCCTCTGGGTTTCCTTATTGCATTTAGCAGTTTGCCACTGTGTCAATAAATTTTGTTGGGAATTTGGATTTGGATTAATTGTCCCATACCAGTAGCCAACCAATATCATCCAGATCAAAGCAAACGCCCCCTCCTCCAGGCAGAAGCACATTAAACAGCCCAGCTCAGTTCTTCCTCCAGACAAACTTCTATGTCGAGATTCCTCTTCCATTTGGCCTCGGATGTTAGGAGAAATCATGAAATGGTTCCACCAGACCATGACAGCCTTGTATCATTTGTATCACAGATCCTAGATCTATTATCTTTTTGTACATCTCTATCCTAGATAGACTCTCAATCTACGCAGTTGGATTTCAGATATTTAGATTAGATTCATACCCTACTTTCTGCATCTTGCTTTTCATAGGAGACATTTAGTGCTCCCACTTTATATTGATGTCATTTTGTACCCAACAGTCCCTTTGACCTACTTTACCTGTCATGCATTGGACATTAATAAAATTATCTTATATTATCTTATGGATGCAAGAATATATATTTTTATAAAAATATATCTGTAAATTATATACATGCAAAATTAGAAAAAAATAAAAACAAATTACAAAAATCTACATTCTAAACATCTAAATTGAATGATACTTGACATAAAAAACCACAGCAACATGAAGAATATGCTTTCCAACCATTAAACCATGATGAAAGGCAACCATCTGTTAGGTGTAAACTCGACTTATCGGGCTCGTTGTTAATGGGACCACTTGAATGAAATCTTACCATACTTGGACTGCCAGATTCAAGGAAAACTGTTGATGCACTCAAGGTAAACCGAATAAAATAAAAAAAGGACCTTGAGGTGTGTTGAGTATTTCTTTCCACTTGTGTTCTTGAGATTCATCCACTGTCTATCTTTTTTTATGATATAGAGCATTCCTTCGGGTATTTTTCAATACCCATTCTATATTCTTGGTGTCACTTTCTCTCGTTTGCTTGTATGGAGTTATTGGGCTGACCATGTAACCTATCATTAAATTTCATTATGGTATCAGAGCTTAGGGGTTGAACTACCCTAGCTCTTGGTCCTAGCTGCTGCAAGGCATTGTTGGGAGGTTGTTGCATCATAAGAATACTGGATTAAGTCGTGTGTTCTTGAGGTCACTTTTCCAAAGAGGATTGGCTTCATTTGGCTGCATTATTATGAAGCAAAGCCTTAAGATAGCATAATAAATCAGAGTACACACCATGTACAGAAATGTAAACGTGGAGCACAATTCCAAGATAGATAAGGGAGATGAGTTACACAATAACTTAAAGACTAGGAGAACCTTCACCAAATACCCCAATACATTCATATATTCAATTCACAAGTTCCCTCAGCAATGCCTACATTACCTTTATATATACCTATTCACTCATTTCACATGTGGGCCCTTCATTAGGCCGACCTTATTACAAATACATTTACTTCATTACATATACATTCAACCCCAAATATGCTCCCAAATATGCCCCCCCTTGGGGTCATATCATATACATTTAACCCATATATGCCCCCTTTGGATCATAACATAGTACCCTCCTTCAAAAAGCTTTGTCCTCAAGGCTTTGCAGTTAAGGGCCTTACATGTGATGAAACTAAGTAATAGGATTTCCTTATATTTTTGCTTTCTTGTTGCCATTGACGATGATCCATCAATCCAAATGCAATTCTTTTTGGTCTTGATTCTTGACAGCTGGTTGTTCCATAATTTTATTTTCTTTGATTCCATCTATTGTTGTTGTGACTTCTCCAATTTATTGTAGTTTCTAGTGTCCGATAATATCTTGTCCAGTAATGGTTTTATGATGCCCTGTTCCATGAATATTGTTGATTATTCCATCGTCTTCCTTGGTGGTGTCAATGTAGATCTTCTTGTCTTTCTTGGAAGCTTTCTTGGTAATGAAGATGTTGATATCATTGATGAAAAAATCGCCGAAAAATCACAATTTTTACTGAAAAATTGGACCATGCGATTTTTAGTAAAAATCATGAATTTTTGGCAAAAAAATAACACGACGACCCTAATAATTGCCCAAGCCGCTGGTTGAACGTTTTATAGGGGATTTTTGGGTTTAAGAGCTCATTTTTCCTAGCAGGTGTTTGGGAATGAGAGGGAGAGTGTTTGCAACAATCAACCAATAAGTTTAGAAGACCAAATCCTTGCTTCATCACCATCAAGCATTTTTTAAATGGAGCACAAATCAATTGCAAACTACATACAATGTTGTTCATCTCAAATTCTAGGTATTTATTCAAATTCCACCCTCCTATCTTGTTTTTTCTTAGAATTTTTTAGGGTTTACAAAGTCCATGTTTCATTGCCTTTTATCATCATTTTCCATGGCTAAAAAAACAATTTAGAGGACTGTTTTTCCTTTAACAGCAGGCTGTTTTTTTTCCAGTTTTTGGCCCCGTGGTTCAAGTTGGATGTTTAATATTGCCTTGTCAAAATGCCAAAGGTTTGGATTTGATGTGGCAGTATGGTGAACCCATGGATGGGGCAAACTGTCAAAGTTTGTCTTGTAAATTGTGTGGCCAACCTATGACAGGAGGGATTAGCTGGTTGAAATACTACCAGGCTAAAATCTCAGGGCATGATGTTGATTTGTACTAAATCAACCCCAAAGATTATGCGGATGGCCCAGGATGTTATTTATGAGAAGGACAGAAAGAAGGAAGACGTAGTTGCTAACAGAGTTGAAGCTACCACCAATGGAGAGGCTAGATCCTCAAGAACCACTGACAAATCTAGGACACAAGGCAGTGAGAAGGACTCCATGGATTCACCTTCCACAAGGTCCTTGTAAATTTTAATTAATCCAGAGATCACTACTCCCTCTAGATAGCCCTGAGATCTCAAGCGGTTTGAGTCTCGTATATCAATAAATACTCATAAAGACATAAACTCAACAACTAGATCTCTTTAAAACTTTAACACACATGCAATCACACAAATAACACTGCATATACCCTGGAAACCCCAATCGGGGAAAACCAACAATCCTGTGGGGCTATCTTCTCTCTCGAGCCCAGAGCATATATATAAATGAACAAATACAATACAGTGTTACCTCAGAAGTAACTCAATCCCTGAACGGGTCAAACTCTAGATCTGTATGCATCAGCTGATGCATGCACTAGGAGAATGTGCCCTAGCTATCAAACTGGATCTGAGAATCTCTGCAGGTGCCCCTGACTGTACTACCTCTCTCCATCCTCTGCTCTGCAACAGAAGACAACCAGCTGCTCAACTAAAGAAATGTGCCTTCCTCTGCATGGAGAAATGCGCCCTCCCCTCTAGATGTCTGATGCTCGTACTATGCCAGATCTGAGCTCTGATCGTCACTAACCTTCCTCGAATGCTGAGGCAAGGCTATCCTGAATGTCTTTGACTCTAAATGAGCTCCTCTCTCCTCAAGTAATGTGCCCACCTCCTCTGTGGAACACGTCCTCATGAAACTCAGCAGAAACCACCTCAGTGAACTATCTCAGTCCACAGATCTGAGTGCCAAGTGCCTTTGGATCTAATGGTCACTAATCCAACTTAGATCTGACCACCCTAGCTCCTGCAGCAGCTCCTCTCTCTCTCAGAAAGTCGCCATGCATGCACTAATGCACCCTCCTCACTCTTGAGCTATCACTCTCTGACAAGTCAACTAAGCAACCTCATCCGGGGACCCCCTGCCTCTATAAATAATCTCACTGATGAATTAGGATTACCAAAAACCTAATCTCAGTGCATGAAAAAAGTCACTTTTGCATGCATCCTATGATCGTTGACAGGTCATGCAAAACTCATGCATGCAAAAGTCAAAACACCTCGGAAGGTCCGCATGCAGCCACCAATGGGCTCATGCCACTAAGTAGAGTGTATCTCACCCTCTATTCCATACTGATGCCTATACTACGGATGTACCTCCATGCAAGGCATCTAAACCATGGAGGACATCTCAAGATACCATATAAACTAACAGTCCTCATCGTTCTTTGTTCTAAGAACCAGAGATGGGACTCAACCTTTCATCTAGTTAATGGTTAAAAGAAAGGAGAAGCAAGAAGCAAACAAGGTTATGGGGAAGATGATTTTTTGGAGTGATTTACCTTTGAGCATCACAAAGACCAATCCATTTTTTCCATCCAATGTGTGATGTTGTTGTTGTTGTTGGCCCAGGGTATAAGGTCTCTATTTACAAGGAGTTGCAAGGGCCAATTTTGCAAGAAGAAAAGAGTGACATCAACACTAGATTGGAAGAGCTAAAGAAGTCATGGGAGTCCACTTGATGCACAATGATGTCCAATAGTTGGATAGATGGGAAGGGTAGGACCCCTCTAAATTTCTTGGTACATTGTCCTAGGGGTACCATGTTTACTGAATCCATTGATGTATCACCACATGTTGAAGATGCAACTGAATTGTTGGATGGATTCATCAAAGAGATTGGTTTGGAACATGTTGTCCAAATCATAACAGATAATATAGCCACTTGTGGTTGTCGACAAGATGCTAATGGAGAGGCACCCCACATTGTTTTGGACTCCATGTGTTGTCCATTGCCTCAATTTGATGCTTGAGGATGTGGGAAAATATCATTCATTAAGGTGGTTGATCAGGCTAGGACCATCACAAATTTAATATATAACCATGCATTTGTTCTTAGCCTCATGAGGAGATTCACAAGAAATAGGGAGTTGTTGTGTCCTACAATCACACGTTTGCCAATAGCTTCATCTATCTTTAGTCTATGCTCCAATGTCAGTTTGAGTTGAAGCAAATGTTTGTTTGTGATGATTGGCATGATTGGCATTCAACAAAAGATAGGATGGGACAACCATTACTAAACTAGTGTACACTGATTCCTTTTGGGAAGGAATGCGAGAAATATGCACAATTAGCGAGCCTTTGATAAAGGTTCCACTTGGTTGATGGGGAGAAGCCTACAATGGGCTATTTGTATGAGGCCATGGATAGAGCCAAAGAAACTACCCTCTTTTTATGTGAGCAACGACGCCCTTAGACATAATAGATACATGATGATTTGGGATTTGATTGAAAGTCGATCGACCAAGATGCTCCATCGGCCCATTCATGTAGCAACACTTTTCTTCAACCTTGCCTATTCTTACTCATGCAGCGTTGATTTTGATGGCGAGGTGATGGAAAGGTTCTTGACATGTCTCTAGAGGATGGTACCTGATACCAAAACTTGCATAACAATTAATCGCGAGATAGAGATGTATCGAAAGGCTAGCAGACTATTTGGCTTTGCCAATGTTATTGTCGAAAGGAGTATTTCAATGCGACGTAAGCCACTAGAATTTAAAAGTTTAAGTATGTGTTTTATTTGAAAGTTAAATTATGTTTTGATGAAATGTAGTTTAAGTTTCTCTTTCTTATGGTAATAGATGTTTGGTGGAAAAATTATTGTGCAAGAGCCTCAAATTTATGGAATTTTTCCATTTGGTTCCTCAACAAACATGTAGTGCTTTAGGATGTGAGCATAATTGGTGTGTTTGAAAAAATACACACAAAAAAACGCAATAGGCTAAGTCACCTGACACAAGCACATGGGACACAGAGGACACATAAATACGATTATCTAACATTGCATGTGACTACCCTAGAAACAAGACACACGGACACCATTATATATATATATATATGAAATACAGACATAAATATCAAATTTTTAGAAACTAAAACATTTAAAAAATATCGATACAATCATACAAATAGTTATTAACTACATGTACATTGTAACATCAATGATCATCAAACACACAAGAAATTAGAATATTCAATAATATACACATCACAAAATCGAGGTTTATAACTTAGAATTTGAACCATAAAGTGGAGTTTTCTCAATAAGTCATCATATGTAATCAAAATCAAATTATATTACATAGATATCGAGTCACTAATAATAAGATACTATAGGTGGGGAACGCTAACAGAAAATACAAAATAGGGTAGAATTCAAATACTAGAAACATACATGTAAGAATGTCATAGCTCGAAGTCGTCACTATCAAGACTCAATAGTCCTCCTCCATGTCAGCATCATCAAAATCTTCACCACTACCATCGCTATCTCCTCCCTCCTCCTCCTCCTCCTTATCTAATATATCCAATCTCACATTTGCGTCTACTAGTGTGGAGGATGACCCCTCAAGAGGATCACCATCATCAAAAGTGACCGGCTCTAGCACCAATGCATTGAAATCCAAGTTGGCTAATGCCGACTCAACACTGTTGTCCAAAACCATATCATCAAGAAACACATCCCACATACGTCTTTTCCTTCAGCCACTCCTCCCTTTGTTAGTAAATAAGATGGAGGTTGTAGTGCACATACACCATTGTCACTGCCCTGGATTGCTCAAGCCTGCTCTTCTTCAAACCATACAAACTCCCATATGTGATCTAATTTCTCTCACAACAAGATGGTGGCGTAACCTAAGAGGGGATCTTCATGGCTAAATCTTGTAGAATAGGGCATGCTTCCCCATGAGTTGCCCACCAAGCATAACGATTCTTAACCCCCTTTGTTTTTTAGCACATCATAACCTCAAAATCTCCCAGTGCCAGTGGAAAACTCTACAAATCCCTCCTCCACCTCATCAAGGGATGCTCTATGATAAAATATCCTTCTAAATGTTTCCTTCCTCCCCTTTGAAAATCTTTCTGTCCCTGAGAGGAGGGACTCTATGTGAAGGCCCACCATTGAGCCAACCATGGCTATAGTACTTGGGATTCAATGAGTGAGGTAAGCAATGCAAAGGTGTGCAACTCTTATCCCACCGGTTGATAAAAATATCTCGTATGGTGATGAATAAGCTCTATGTCGATGTCCCATACTCGGGGCACCCATTTTGTAAAATAACATCTTACCTCAATCATGGAATCCCACCCCTCATAAACATCTCCTAAAATGGTTTGGTCTGTGTCTGCAAACCCCAACAAAGAAATGATACAGTCCATTATCTTAATGGTAAGATCTACCTTCTCCCACTAACCATCATCTATCATTGTATCCTTGACCTTTTTTGAAAGAGTTTGATATGACTTTCTCCAAAAAGACCAAAACTCTAAAATAACCATGGAACCACGAGCAGTATTGACCTCCCTCGGCCTCTTGAGCATTCTAAATGAGGAGACAAACTGAGTAGCTACAATCTTCAACGGTGATAGATGTGTGTACTCCTTATAGATTGTGAAGGCATTGGTATTGTTTTGTATAAAATTGTGAATATGGTGTGCATCATCAATAAGACTTCCCATCCATGTCACATCGGAAGCAACAGATTTAAGTGTTAAATACAAGTAATAAACAATACAAGGTGTCCAAAATATCTATGGATATTTAGCTTCCACAAGCATGCCACAACAGCCTTGCAAACAGGTGAATTATGTACGATAGTTTGCACACAAGAATCAACACCTACATCTTCAATAACTTTAATGAACAACTCACCCATATATTGTGCATCCTTGTATTTTCCAAGAGCATCCACTATTTCAAGAAGATTGGTCCACTTAGGGAGACACAATGAAATTGATGAGTGGATGGCATGTTTGTATATGTCTATCCATCAAAAACACTACTGACACCAGAAGAAGGCCACGGTGATTTAATGGGTTCCACCTCCTTTGCCTTAACCAACAATGTGGTTCTAAGTTTCTCTAAACTAGGAGGCACATACCCTATTGGAGTGTTTTCAACTAAAGCTCAACACATCTAGATAAACAAAGGTGATCATGCAACATTGAATGAAATGAAGTTGAGATAGAAAAAGAACCCAATGGTAAGATCCATCTCCTCTCATGTCCTTTGCTCAAATATCTTGTCAATTGGACTGCCACTTGGACCTAACCTCTTTCTTGGTGGTTGGCTTGTAGTCCCACTCCCAAATCTGCTAGTACTAGTAGGTTCCCTCGGTAATGGAAGAGGATCATCTTCTTTTTGTTTCCTAGTAACTTGCTATTTCCACCTTCCTCGAGCCAATTTTATCCTCTCTTTTAATTTCTCTTCGTTTGGTAGCACTCACCCCTTTACATGGTCCAAGTCCACATTTAATTGCCAACAAATGACCCTTAAATCGGAAGCAGGCGCTCTTGTATGTATTGTTGCAGAAATTACATTTCCAAAAAACATTCCCTCCCCCAGCAAGCTTTGCCATGGGCCCTTGTTGTCTTGTCACATACTTCCACAATGGATATTTTTTTCTTGAGCTTGCTATCTTGCTACAAGAGGGTTATAGATTGGAAGTAGCTCCACTTGCAGTAGATGAATCACTAGCATCAACAAAGATAGATGGGCTTGGAGGAGGGGGGAGGGGGCACACCGATAGTGACATTACTCCCTTTCCATTGACCTCTACAAGTTGTCTTTGATGACTGAGCCATGAAAACTATGGAATAAGTGAAGAAAACAACAACCTAAAAATTGTGTTCGCTAATCCACCTGCAAATCCTTCGAATGCACGTGCAAATTGTTCACCAACACTAACAAACCCTCTCACAACTCTACCCCTTAGATAAAAAAATAAAAAATGAAAGTGAAATTACCTTTAAAAGGAAACCCGTAGGTCTCTCTTTACACCGCACATGTCGAAAAAGCAGGACACGATTTGGGCATGTGGCCCCACATATTTGTGTCCTACACGTGGGATATAGACACTTGGCCCCTGGGGGTGTGTCCTATTACTTAGGAAAAAGATTAAAACTTCAACTAACCAATTTCAATTATTATAATTTATTACCCTTTGACATGTTTATGGCCCTCAGTCGCCCGGACTACACCATGCTTGGGGGTGCTTCATCTGATGTGAGGTGCTTGGTGTATGAGTGACCATTGGTTGTTCCAAGATGGACATGCACATGTGGCAGTGGCTTACTCTTGGATTGCTAGACCTTGCTTGATGTTTATGTAGCATTCTTCTTTGGAGCATTGCAAACCCTAACAGCTTGGTGACTCCTTCATGATGGCCACATGGAGGTTGAGTTGCTTGCTTGGAGAACCCCTACTTTGGAGGAGCATTACGCATTCTAGAGGATGGTGTTGAGCTCTAGATGGCATGGGCACACTTCATTGCTTCCATGCAAGCTTGTACTTGACTTGAGGATGCTTGGGTTGATGGAGTGATCATCTAGGTGTGGTGGACTCAAAAGAGCCTATGTTGCACAAGTTTTTGGAACGCGGGTACGTTGGGTACATGGGTACAAGTATCCGATACGGCTAGAAGCTTTGCCCAAATTTGCAGGAAGCGTCGGGTTGGGAGCGGCAATAATATATATTAATTTTTTAAAATATATTACAAAACATTAAGGAGATAAAAAAACATAATTGATTAATTTCATAGCTTCAACTATTTTAGCCTCTTAAGCCTCTAGTAGTGTCATGAAATTCAATCATTTTAAATTTGCTCACTCCTCTAAATCCACATTATACAGAAATTGGGTTTGTGTGACCTAATGTAAACCCTAACTATGCATGACTCTAATGCCATGGTATGTTTTGTAAATTCGACCTGTAACTTTATCCCACTGTACGAGTTTGTAAAGGAAAATTGCATATATGTGTGTGTACGAAGCACAGATAACTTCATAGATCATAAAATTCAATCTTTTCTAATTCCTTGTTTCAAATCCATCTCTATTATTGCTCCTAAGAGTACTTAGTATTTGGGTGCCTTTGCATTTTTTTGATGGTAACTACTACTTACTTCTTATGTGAATGAAGGCTTGACTGTTTCAAGTTCAAGTAACAAAACTTTCAAAGTCTTCAGTATTTTGAGTTTGATGTGGTTTATGATCCTAAATTGTTATATCAGTCAATATGGATAACGTAAGCTAGCTATAAACATTTGAGACATCAATTAAAGTTGTTCAATATCTTAGTATTGTAGAAAGATCCATGTTTATCCACTTAAGTACACTGGCAGCTTATATTTTGAGTGTGAATGGATCTAAACATTTAAGAGGTGTGAGCCCTCTTAATTTATATAATCTTGAAAATTTTAAAAATGGTGTTATTGATAGATTCGATTGGAATTTTTATTATTGGTGATTTCTTGGAACAATAAACAGCAATCATTCAATTGATTTTTGACACTTTTCTTATGATTTTGGGCTCCACATGGTTGGGAGGTTCTGGGAGACAACTGTTGAAGCCAAGGAGGACTTGCTTGTGTTGATGCTTGCTTGTTGGAGATATTTGGTGGTGGCCAGGGTTTTCCCTAGCAAAGGTTTTGGAGTGTGTAAAGAATTGTACCAGCTTGTGATAAGCTGTGAGTATGTACACCTACTTCATTTCATTCATATATATATATATATAGTCCAAAAATGTGTAATTGCATATTTAAATTTCATGCTGATTTGAGAAAACTTATGGCTTAAAGTGTGGAAGATAATGGAGCAGATTTACTATTGTAAATTTGTTGTAATTAAAATGACTTCAGATCTGGTTTATGCTTGAAACAATATTTTAAAACTCAAAGTCAGACTCCGAATTGGTTGAGGGTCAACTCAGACTCGACTTGAACTGGACTCATTATCAACCCGGCTTGATTTTTATGACTCGGTTTACTAAAAAAATACACAAAATATTAAACTTTTAATGAAAATATATATTTTAAAGATTCCAAACCATTAGAGACAAAATATGCAAACTCAGCTCATGTATATACCATGTAAGGGTGAATATATCCAAATGGCACCTGAGTGCAATACATATCTGAAACAAAATACATAATCAACGAGGCTCTAAATAGCCTCTAGAGTCCAGAAAACAGCATATGCATGATCAATCATCACTACTACATATCACTAATCAACATGATCAATCATCAGACTCATGAGTCATCACCACTGCTGGAAGTGGGATCCTTGGCATGAACTACAGGATCTAGCTCAAAGCCTATGAAAGCAGAGGACTGCAGTGACATGCAAAAGGTTACAGAAAATAGAACCAGTCTTGAAATCCAGAAACAGCCCTGAAGGGCCAATGAAAAATACTGACCCCAGAGCAAAGCTCTTAAATGTACTTGATGTATTTTTTGTAAGTTCCTAATATAAGACTCAGTTTTTCACAAGAATAATAATAAATCAACCAAAAGAAATGAATGATATGCATCCCACGTGATGGACCAAGGAAAGCTGAGCACTACAATATCAGGAAATCCACACTGAATTTTCATTAATTATTCATACTATCTGTTTGAAACTTTTAAGCAGACCAACAATAAATATTATATACTTCAACAGGGAGCCAGATAATATACCACTTTAAAATCAATATGCTCCTGATACTCCATGCCTGGAGCCCGTTTGTAATTTTGTTTAAGTGACAAATAACTGAAATCTCTCTGCAGCAGGTATAGACTGACAAATATCACTCGACTCAGCCGAGTTGGACCAGTTTGGTACAGAACCGGATGAGTCATACACCAACTCGTCCTTTTCGGTACCAAGCTGGTTCCCAATCTGTTTAGGAGGCCGAGTTGAAGCAGATAATGGTTGGCTCAGTCAACTCGGCCAAGTCTGAGTCTGATTTAGCCCTTTTTAAGAGCACTAGCTTGAAAAAGTGTCCCCCAAGGGCTGAAACTTCTTGGCATATATTTGGTATCTTTTCTCTTGTGCTACCTAGTATGTTGGGTTGAAATGAGTTGAAATTTTGTCTGCTGTTTGCTGCTGTAAATTATTATTTCAGATCATCCCTAAGGCTGAAATTCACAGGGACTAGATACGGGAAACCTCCTCCTCACATGAAATTTTTTAATTTGCAATAAATGTTGTAGAACAGAAATTTCTACGGGCCAATCATTATGTTTCAATATCAGTAAGAGCTACCGATTTCCTGAATAATATTGATAAGATGAGTATGATATTTGAATCTTTGATTTGTTGATGTATTTGTAACTTCGGAATATATTCTTCTATGTATTACATTTGTACTTTATTGTATATCCCACAGAGATGTATTATTCCTCTAATTGGAAGTGTCGTCATTTGTATTTGTAAGTGTCGTCATGTGCATCGACAAGTGTTGTCATTTGTATTGATGGGTTATTAGACCACTAGTGTGGGGTCGGCCCTGGTTGGCACATGTGGTTGGGTTATTAGGCTTGATTAGCAAGTTGGCCCCAATGGATTATTGGCAGGTCAAGTCAGTGTATAAATAGAGAGGTTGTGTCTCTCATTTATCTCATTCACTCACTTCTCAAGCTCGCATAGATAAGAGAGAAAGTGGCGCACTTGGGGAGGAGGAGGAGCATCTGCTAGAGACATCTCTTTGGGTTTGATCCTTGTGATCTTGTACTTGGGTTTATTCTATCTCTGAGGAAGTTGCGGGGTTTTTCACCTTCTTGGTTTTCCTCGGTGAAACTATGTGTCTCTTGTGTGATTGCTTTTGTGTCTATGATTGATATGCTGTACATGTTATTCTCTTAGAGATCCTAATGATAATGGAATGAAATTATCGAAAAATTAACATGGCATCAGAGCTAACCTAAGAAGAAGGCATTGTGCAGCTACGGAAGCTAGGGCTTCTTAATTTTTGGGTTTCTCTCCACAGATCATCAAAGGTAGAAGGCTAGATTGACTCTCCTTGGAAGGGCGCATCTTTCTGTCGAGACAGAATTCAATTCTGAGCTTTTTCAGTTTTGGCACTAAAAATTAGGGTTTCCACAAAAATAGAAATTTCTGAAATCTGAGGATATAGCTGGAAGCTCCTTGGAAAAATCGAAGTTTAGAGCTTTGGATCAAACTTTTTGGTTGGGTGAAGCTCCGAGAAACTCAAACCCTAATTCAGGGTCCTCCCTAGTGAATCCGGGAGATTGAAAAGCATTTCTGAAGGGTGAAACTTTGCAGCTTTTAATTTCTGAGTATACCAAGCTGATCAGCTCAGAAGGCGCATCTTTCTATCATTTCAGAATTTTGAAATTCACATTTTGAATTTTTAGGGTTTCTCTGACAAACCCTAATCCAGCTCCAGATCCAGTTTTCAGCAAATCAAGTGGTAAGACCTAAAACTTTCTATTTCCATTTGAAGTACTCTTTAAAATGTCTCACCACACCAAGCTTGAGGATAAGCTTGATGGAGCTAATAACTTCCGAGCATGGAATTATAGGATTGGGTTAATCCTAGAAGAAAATGGTTTGGACACCTACATAAAAGAAGAGGTTCCAATCCCAAAGGAAGATAAGGCTAAGGCCTTACACAAGAAGGACTTGGTTAAAGCTAAGAGAATCATTGCTGATTCTATAAAGGATCATCTCATACCCCATGTGTCTTCCCTAAAGACACCTAAGGAGATGTTTGACTCTTTGACCAAGTTGTTTGAAGGAAAGAACATAAATCGGAAGATGACTCTGCGGAACCAATTGAAAGGGGTAAAGCTTTAGAATGGAGAGACCATTCAATCCTATTTTTCTAAGGTCTCTCAAATCAAGGAACAACTTGAAGCTGTGGATGAAGTATTGGAGAATGGTGAAATTGTGATGACCACTTTGAATGGCCTACCTAGGTCATGGGACTCCTTCATCCAAGGAATCTGTGCAAGAAGAAAATTGGTCTCCTTCAGTAGACTCTGGGAAGAATGTTCACAAGAAGAAGCTAGGCTGGTGGCCTGAGAAAAAAAGATGGAAAGTGAAGATCAAGCCCTCACAGCACACACTAAAGGAAGCAAGTTTAAGAGGGAGAAATCTCACAACAAGAAGCATTCTCACTTTCATAAGAAGAAAGATCACTCTCAAGTTCGATGCTTCACTTGTGATGACTTGGGACACTTTGCCTTAGATTGTCACAAGAACAAAAGGAAGAATCACTACAACAAGAAGAAGAAGGGTAGCAAAAAGAGATATCATGCTCATGTTGCTGAGGATGATGAACCACCCAAGAAGAAGGCTAGAGCAGAAAGTGATGACTCATCAAGTGAAGATGAATATGTTCTAATCTCTGCTCTCACAGGTACTATCTCTCATGGATGTAATGATTGGCTTATTGATAGTGGGGCTTTTGAACACATGACTGGGTTTAAAGAATCTTTTGTAGATCTTTCTGAACATGAGTCACCCCATAAGGTGAAACTTGGGGATGACTATCAATATCCCATCAAAGGAAGTGGTGAAGCCTCCTACATGCTAGACTCTGGGAAGTCTCTAAAAATGAAAGATGTTCTATATGTACCTAGGCTCAAGAAAAATCTCCTATCCATATCATCTTTGGATGCAAAAGGAATGAGAGTTGCATTTGTGGATGGCCAAGTACTCATGTGGCCTAAAGGTAAGACAATAGATGATGGAGTGGTGATTGGAGAGCAAGAGGGAGGACTGTACAAATTGAAGGGACAACCTGAACATGCCATGGTATATGAATCCATGGAGCCAAGTGAACTTTGGCACAGAAGAATTGCAAGCAAAGCTGTAGAAGGTCTTCCTGAAATCCAATCAAAGCATGAAGGTGTTTGCAAAGGATGTGCAAAGGGAAAGAACACAAAGAAAGCATTTCCAAGCAGTGAAAACAAAGCAAAAGGAATTTTGGAGATTATCCACTCCGATGTATGCGGACCAATGTCTTCCAGTTCTCTAAGTGGGTATGTATACTATGTTTCCTCCATTGATGATTTCTCTAGGAAGACTTGGGTTTATTTCTTGAAGAATAAATATGAAGTGTTTGATAAGTTCAAGGAATTCAAAGCCTTGATAGAAAATCAAACATATAAGAAGATTAAGACTTTCAAATCCGACAATGGTGGATAATTCACTTTAGGTGATTTCAAGAAATTATGCAGTGATTCAGAGATTAAGAGGGAGTTGATTGCTCCCTACAATCCACAACAAAATGGAGTTGCAGAAAGAAAGAATAGAACTATCATGGAAGCAGCACAGGCAATGCTTCATGACCAAGATCTGCCTATGCATCTATGGGCAGAAGCAGCTAGGACAACTGTGTATGTGCAGAACAGAACACCTCACAAGATACTTGACAACAAGACACCAGAAGAAACCTTCTCAGGTAAGAAACCTGAAGTTAGCCATCTCAGAATATTTGGTTGTCCAGTATACACACATTCCAAAAGAAAAGAGGACAAAGCTAGATCCTTCAAGAAAGAAGGGCATCTTTGTAGGTTACACTAAAAAATCGAAGGCTTACAGAATATACTTTCCAGGGTTCAAGAAGATTGACATTAGCAAGGATGTAACATTTAATGAAGACTCAACATACATCAAATCAAGGAAGACACCTGCTGAAGATCATGAAGAACCAAAAGAATCCAGATTTCAATACACCACTATGAATGAAGCAATTCCAGAAGTAGTTCGTGAAATTGAAGATCCACGAGAACCTGTAGATCCACCCCATGAGAAGAACTCTCACAAGAGGAAACCTGCATGGGCTAGAGAGCTCATCCAAAATGCAGAAAGGTATGGTATTCCAATAGAGGAACACAAAGAAAGGAAGAGGACTAGATCATATACCAGTTATGTTGCCTTACTCTGTGATATTATGAACAAAGAACCTTCCAGTTATGAAGAGGCAGTGGAAAAGAAAGAATGGAAGGATGCCATGGTCGAGGAATATCAATCGATCATGAAGAATGATGTTTGAGATGTGGTCCCAAGACTTGAAGGGAAGTCTGTTGTGATTTCCAAGTGGATCTATAAGATCAAACATGCTGCAGATGGTAGCATAGAGAAATACAAGGCGAGGTTTGTAGCTCGTGGCTTCTCCTAGAAAGAAGTAATAGACTATGAAGAGACATTTGCTCCTTTAGCCAGATACACTTCCATCAGAACAGTACTTGCTCTGGCTGGAGTGATGAAATGGAAGATACACTAGATGGATATCAAGATAGCTTTCTTGAATGGTGTAGTCGAAGAGGAAGTGTATGTGGAGCAGCCACTTGGTTTTGAAACACGACAGGAAGTCATATGTGTGCAGATTGAAGAAAGCCTTGTATGGCTTGAAGCAAGCTCCTAGAACTTGGTATGGTAGAATGGACAGTTTCCTATCCAGTTTAGACTTTACCAAGAGTAAAGCAGATTCCAACCTTTACTACAAGGTTGAGGAAGGCAATCCTGTAATACTACTTTTGTATATGGATGACCTATTTGTTACAGGTGAGGATAAATTGATTGCCGATACCAAGAGGAAGCTTGTTGCCGAGTTCGAGATGAAGGACTTGGGGATGATGCACTATTTTCTAGGCATGGAGGTGTGGCAGAGTGCAGATGGTATCTTCCTTGGACAAGGGAAGTATGTAGTAGAGATCCTGAAGCGGTTCGGGATGATGGATTGCAAGGCCATGGCCACACCGATGGCATCAAAGCTGAAGCTTCTGTGTGATGCTTCATCTAAGCCGGTTGATGTCACGATGTATCGTCAGATGATTGGGTCCTTGATGTACCTGACGGATACAAGACCAGATATTTGCTTTGCGGTGAACACATTGAGCCAGTTCCTGACGGATCCAAGAGGTGTTCACCTAGTTGTTGTAAAGCATATTCTGAGGTACCTGAAGGGTACAGTTGATTATGGGCTCAAGTATGATGTGAATCAAAAGTTTAACCTGCAAGGTTATGTTGATTCAGATTGGGTAGGCAGTGCTGCAGATAGGAAGAGCACTTCTGGGTGTTGCTTCAGTATGGGATCAAATGTGATCTCTTGGTTTAGTAGGAAGCAGTCCTGTGTAGCACTGAGTATAGTCAAAGCAGAGTATGTTGCAGCGTGTTCGGCTAGTTGTGAGGCAGTATGGCTGAGGAAGCTATTGTCTGAGTTATTTGATCTCCCGTTGGATGCTACTGGTATCTTTTGTGACAACTAGAGTTGTGTGAAGCTGTCTGAGAACCCGGTGTTCCATGACAGGTCGAAACACATTGAGATCAAATATCACTATATCAGGGATATGGTGTAGAGAGGAGCAGTGAAGCTCCTGTATATTGCAACAGATGAGCAGGTTGCAAATGTGTTGACGAAACCACTAGCCAGAGTGAAGTTTGAGTACTTCAGAGAGAGGCTTGGTGTTCTTCAGATTGATGACACTTCGAGGAAGAAGTGATGGGACACATTTGCAGGAGCCATTCCAAGCATGATGAGAGGAGGATCCTTCCCATGGTTGTGGATGTAAGCGCTGTGTGATGAGCATCAGGACGATGCTCCAGTTACTGCTTTGTATATGCATCAGGTGGATGCTTTGTATGATCAGTTGGATCATGTATATGCATCAGTTGGATGCTTGATATGATCAGGTGGATCATGTATTTATGTATGTATAGGTAGATACTTGGTATGCATTAGATGGATGCATTGTATGATCAGGATGATCACGGATGACGAGCTTCAAGATGTTGCTCCAAATGATATGCATCAGGACGATGCAGTGACGATGATCAGGATGATCATGTGTGATGAGTATCAGGACGATGCTTTGGATGATATGCATTAGGACGATGCTATGATGATGATCAAGATGATCATTTACATCGGGATGATATATGATGAGTATCAGGTTAATACTTCGTGGCCGTGGATAGGTCGTGTAGGTAGCATAGAAAAGATCCTCAAGATCCGGATAGGTAGAGCAATGTGCTCGTAACAGCCTGGGATATAGAGATCCTGACAGGTTGAGCAGTAAGCTCGTAAATAAGTCCTAGGATGCTCTTTCGAGGTTTTGTTACTAGAGGCATGTAATTAGCCCTAGAGGTCCGAGAGGTTGAGCAGTAAACTCGTAATCAGTCCTAGGATGCTGTTTAGAGTACTTGCAGGATGCAAGACACTCTTTAAAGGTTTTGCTTAACCACATGTAATCATCCCTAGAGATCCGAGAGGTTTAGCAGTAAGCTCGTAATCAGTCCCGGGATGCTCTTTAGAGTAGTTGCAGGATGCAAGACACTCTTTAAAGGTTTTGTGGTGTGTAAGGTCACATATAATCAACCCTACAGATCCGAGAGGTTGAGCAGTAAGCTCGTACTCAGTCCTGGGATGCTCTTTAGAGTACTTGCAGGATGCAAGACACTCTTTAAAGGTTTTGTGAGTCATCACCATTGCTGGAAGTGGGATCCTTGGCATGAACTACAGGATCTAGCTCAAAGCCTATGAAAGCAGAGGACTGCAGTGACATGCAAAAGGTTACAGAAAATAGAACCAGTCTTGAAATCCAGAAACAGCCCCGAAGGGCCAATGAAAAAGACTCAGCCTAGAGCAAAGCTCTTAAATGTACTTGATGTATTTTTTGTAAGTTCCTAATATAAGACTCATTTTTTCAGAAGAATAATAATAAATCAACCAAAAGAAATGAATGATATGCATCCCACGTGATGGACCAAGGAAAGCTGAGCACTACAATATCAGGAAATCCACACTGAATTTTCATTAATTATTCATACTATCTGTTTGAAACTTTTAAGCAGACCAACAATAAATATTATATACTTCAACAGGGAGCCAGATAATATACCACTTTAAAATCAATATGACCCTGATACTCCATGCCTGGAGCCCGTTTGTAATTTTGTTGTAGTGACAAATAACTGAAATCTCTCTGCAGCAGGTATAGACTGACAAATATCGCTCGACTCGGCCGAGTTGGACCAGTTTGGTACAGAACCGGATGAGTCATACACCAACTCGTCCTTTTCGGTACCAAGCTGGTTCCTGCTCTGTTTAGGAGGCCGAGTTGAAGCAGATAATGGTTGGCTCAGTCAACTCGGCCAAGTCTGAGTCTGATTTAGCCCTTTTTAAGAACACTAGCTTGAAAAAGTGTCCCCCAAGGGCTGAAACTTCTTGGCATATATTTGGTATCTTTTCTCTTGTGCTACCTAGTATGTTGGGTTGAAATGAGTTGAAATATTGTCTGCTGTTTGCTGCTGTGAATTATTATTTCAGATCATCCCTAAGGCTGAAATTCACAGGGACTAGATATGGAAACCTCCTCCTCACATGAAATCTTTTAATTTGCAATAAATGTTGTAGAACAGAAATTTCTATGGGCCAATCATTATGTTTCAATATCAGTAAGAGCTACTGATTTCTTGAATAATATTGATAAGATGAGTATGATATTTGAATCTTTGATTTGTTGATGTATTTGTAACTTCGAAAGATATTCTTGTATGTATTACATTTGTACTTTATTGCATATTCCACAGAGATGTATTATTCCTCTGATTGGAAGTGTCATCATTTGTATTTGTAAGTGTCGTCATGTGCATCGACAAGTGTCGTCATTTGTATTGATGGGTTATTAGACCACTGGTGTGGGGTCGGCCCTGGTTGGCACATGTGGTTGGGTTATTAGGCTTGATTAGCAAGTCGGCCCCAGTAGATTATTGGCAGGTCAAGTCAGTGTATAAATAGAGAGGTTGTGTCTTTCATTTATCTCATTCACTCACTTCTCAAGCTCGCATAGCTAAGAGAGAAAGTGGCACACTTGTGGAGGAGGAAGAGCATCTGCTAGAGACATCTCTTTGGGTTTGATCCTTGTGATCTTGTACTTGGGTTTATTCTATCTCTGAGGAAGTTGCGGGGTTTTTCACCTTCTTGGTTTTCCCCGGTGAAACTTTGTGTCTCTTGTGTGATTGCTTTTGTGTCTATGATTGATATGCTGTAGAGATATGCTGTACATGTTATTCTTTTAGAGATCCTAATGACAATGGAATGAAATTATCGAAAAATTAACATGATTACAATCTTATAGCTCCTAATACCAGTCTAAGATTAGAAGCACGCCTTATACCTTATCCTAGTAATTCACAGTTTCTGATGCGAGTGTCCATAAATGTGTTGCCAGAGTTAGTTAAGGCAACACGACAAAGTATCTAACTACTATTAGCAAGAGAAGACTTGGAAATATCTCTTCTAATTGAAGGGATATAAGAGTGGCTTGTAAAACCTAGTTTTAAAACTAACTTTATTGTACTTAACATGCACATGTCCAACCTGCAAATGGCATGTATTGGAAGCAAAGCATGTTTAGATGGATTATATCAAGCTTCAACATATTGGGTAACCAACTACTATCTAATATCCAAATATTATGTTCATCTGGTACATAAAATTCTATCTCACACTTCACAAAGTAATGAATCGGATATCATAAAAAAATACCAATGATTACTGCCCATTATTCTTTCCAAGGCAAAGAAGCCTATACAATATAATTAAAAAAAAAACAGTTTAAAACAAAATGACTTGTACATAACTATGTTGCCAGGTAAAGCATGTCACCTTCTGAAATAAACGGCCACATATATCTGCATGTGCAGTATCAACTGTTTGCTGTGGAATGCAGAGCAGCACTCTCAAGCGCAATAATGCAGCTACATCTTCTTTACTTAAATTGCCATCAGCAACACATTGCTGGAGTTTTTGCCTGTATATATCTGACAAGGACAGCCATGCAGATGAAGCTTACTAACAAATGGTATAGATTTAAGCAGAACCAGGATTGATAAAAACAAAAGCAGACATACTAAGTATCCATAATTTCACTCTCCAATTATAAAAGCTTAGTGGCCAACAACATACTAACAAGGCTCTCTCAACTCTTTCATGTCACTACAAAATATATTAAACGCAAGATAATACATTACAACACAATTATGAAGAACACTAGCTTCTCAAGTTATAACTGTGAATAAAGTTCAAATGTGGGAGTTTGTCATGTGCATTAATAGATTGATTGCGCACTGAGAATACTATAGGTTTCTGAGGAGTGTCATTTCAATTGTCAATCAATGTTGTAGTAGAGTACATCAATTACCATACGAAAACACTGAACAGAATGCACATGCATATTGAACCAAAGAACAAATCTGGTGAGTTCCTTCTTGACAACTTAAATCCTAAACAATCAAGCAAGAAATAAAAATAATGTTAGACACAGTTCCCCACACATGATACATATGCACAAAGAAGAGGATAGTTATGATAGTTAGCATGCAATGCATGCCTAGTCAATTGCAATGTCTGTGCATGTCTATATATATATATAAACACTAAATAAATAATAATAATAATAATAGAATAAATAAATAATATTAATTAATTCGCTAATGAATAGACATGACCTAATGAAAAAGACATTTTAATTCATCCATGGTGACCAATCAATGCTTATATATATATATATAATATATATATATTCATTAATGAATAGACATGACCTAATGAAAAGACGTGTTTATTCATCCATGGTGACCAATCAATGCTTATTCAAGCACACCGTCCCAGGCATTGTATCATATCTCACTTTTTCTCATATTAATATATTATATTTTATATACTTATCCATAAGGATTCTTTTTTACTATCTATCTACTTTGGATATTTAGTGTTTGAACCAGATCGGTTCATTTCATTGGTATCAGAGCTTCGTTTTCAGAGCCTGGCCTTCAACCATATATATATATATATATTAATGAATAGGCATGACCTGATGAAAAGACGTGTTTATTCATCCATGGTGACCAATCAATGCTTATTCAAGCACACCATCCCAGGCATTGTATCATATCTCACTTTGTCTCATATTAATATATTATATTTTATATACTTATCCATAAGGATTCTTTTTTACTATCTATCTACTTTGGATATTTAGTGTTTGAACCAGATCGGCTCATTTCATTGGTATCAGAGCTTCATTTTCAGAGCCTGGCCTTCAACCACACTATTTTCAGACTGTCTCACAAGGCTGTTGGCCACACTCAAATTTTTCAGAGATTCTCTGATCCTCAGGTTTTTGACCCCAAAAAATGGCCCTGGGCCATTTAAGTCTAAAATCTTCATTGCAAACAAACGTATTCTGCTGCCAAATATCACTATCAAGAGAAAAAGGGAATAAAATTCATTTCAGGGAAAAACCCATTGCAATTGATTGATCACTGCAATTACAGGAATCAAGTAAACCAGAGTTAAGTTGCCAAGAAACTTGGGTTCGGGGATGCGGGCTGGGACAGGGACGCCAATTTTTGAAATAGGGGACTTGGGAATGTTGGAGGTACTATATATATATATATATATATAAGAAATTCAAATCATTTTCATTGTTCAGCAAGTAACGCACTGTAAAGTCTAACATACTAAGTTAAAGTTACTAACTAAATAGTAAAAGATGCACATTGCATCAAAGTTCATTGATATAAAGTGGAAATTACATATGAATCATAAGTTTGAATATGATAAACCAAGTGCAGTTTTTTTTTCGTTTTTTGGACCCGTAGGCAATGTTTTAAAACTCATACTCGAACTCGGAATCGGTTGAGGGTCAACTCGGACTTGGACTCAGAATCGGTAATGAATCAGTAATGACTTGGCCAATTTGAATTCAATGACTCAGTTTACTCAAAAGTACATAAAATATTTAAATTTTAAAGAAAAACAATATTTTAAAGATTCTAATCCATAATTCCAAAGCATTAGAGACAAAATATCCAAAGTCTGCTCATGTATATACCATATAAGGGTGAATATATCAAAATGGCATGAAGTGTACTGTGTAACAGCACAATACATATTTGGAACAAAATACATAATCAATGAGGCCTAAATGGCCTGTAGAGTCCAAAAAACAACATGCTATGATGCCACTACATCATACATCATACAACAATGATCATACATGTCATTGATCAACATGATCAATCATCAAACTCATCACCACTACTAGAACTAGAAGTAGAACGAGAATTAGGACTAGTAATGGCATAGGCAATGGCATCATCATCTGGCTCAACCTTGGACTCCTCAAGGTCATCTACAACTGCAGTAGTAGTATTAGTAGTAGTACTAGCTGAATGCCTAGAAGCACGAGGTTAGACTTCATCTTATAGCTTTAAGATCAAGGTTAGATTCTAAGTTGCACGAAGCGAGGAAACGGGGACGAGTTTCCGATGAGCAAGGACACTTAAAAAAAATGAATGTGATCCACACGAATGTGGTCTATCGACAAGTAATGAGGTGATCAGGCTTGTATTAATGTGGAGACCTGGGTTCTAATTCCCGAGTGGGTATGATTGTAAATATAAGAAGTATTCCTCCAAAAAAAAATGAAAGTGAAACATAAAACATAAATCATACTTGTCGGCGAATCATTGCCTATATTGGAATCCTCTTCATCAATAGCACCCTATGCCTCGCTCCTTTAGGCTCTAGCCCTTGCCTCTACCTTGAATCTCAAACTTGATCCTCCAAGGACATTAGTCAACGACTCAACACCCTACAATTTTGATGAAACTTCCTAATCCAATCATTAAAATAAGGTAGAAAAAGCTTCCCATGCTTAATAAGTGATTTTGTTTGAGTGAAGAGTACAGTTTATTAAGGTCATGACAGAGGAGTTCAACAATCAACACCACCAACATCAAGGTATATAGAGGGGTTGGCGTGTTTGATTAAATGTTAATCCCATACCCTTGTACATGATAGAAGTTGGTGGAAACTTTGCAATCCTGAAACCCTAAAAACTATTAAATCTGTTGAATTCTGAATGGGATCTAAAATTCTATTTTTTGCATATGAAGTCCGATGAGGTTGGAACCACTCTCAAACATCCTGAAACAATTAATGGTAATATTAAAAATTTAAGTAGAAGGATAGAAAATTAAAGATAAGGAGAATGTCACTTTCACTTTAGGAATTTTATATTACCATTTAGTGTTACCAAATATTATTGAGTAACTGAACATAAGAGATTTTTTTACAGTCAACTCAACCGTTTCAGGTCAGGACTCGGCCTAGTTGACCAGTTCGGTACCGAAGCTACTGAGTTGGTCGGTTCGAAGGCCGAGTCGGCTTAGTGGAGGGTCAACCCAATCAACTTGACCGAGTCCGGGTCCAAGTTGACCAACTTTTAAAATAGAGCTCGTAGATATGTGGAACAGTCTCCGAGCATCCCCAAAAATGTTATCAGAACCGGACAGGTCATCGAATTGTTCAAGCCCAAAAATATGTACTGGACCGGAACTGAAAGAAAAATGGACCAAAAACCAGTCGATCGAAAAATACATAAAATATTCAAATTTTGAAAAAAAAACGTATTGTAATGTCCTCTTCTGCTTAAGCACAAAGGACCATCCCGCTAACTTATCTGATTCCCATAGGTTCGAGCGGGCACTGACACTTAGGGAATCAACTAAGGATTGATGCCTTATGCACCCTAAGAAGATCTTTGGCAGGGGTATTAAATCATCAATAAGTAAACATGGGCCACAGGAACTATAGGCCACCTGCATGCATGGCATCCGAGCATTATTTCATGATGCATGCACTAATTGAGTCTCCAGAGCAATACATGCAAGTCAATTGAGAATTAGAAAGTAAAGAGACCTAATTAGGTCAAAAGTTAGGTCTGACTGGTGAATGTTATAAAAGAAAGGTAAAGCTAGTAAGGAAGACCTGCTTATATGATTATTGATTTGTGGATTCGAATTGGAGAGCTCAACGAGCTAAGTTGGGGTTGAGTGCATGTACTCAACTAACTGGTGTATTTCGGCAGCGAAATCTATCTGCCCTAGTCGCCATCAGGTTGGATCATCCAGATCCAGCATTGCTTCATCACCAGGTACTATTATCATTCAGTTTCTGCAGAATTCCAGTTTATGAGTTATTAAGGGATTTGTCCTCTTGCATGGGCACATTGTCCAAGGACCTCCCTATTCGCATTACATCCTACAGGGCTCATTTCTTCTGCATGCTGCTCTCATCCTCTTCAGAGCAGTGGTATTACTCTTCCCCTGGAAGAAGGGCTCTTTAGCTTGAGTCTTCAACTACTCCTCAGCACATCCATCTTTAGAAAGACGTCCTCCTGCATGTGGGCGACTTTCTAAGAGAGGGGCACACGTTTTAGGGCTTGGAGCCATCAGTTATTCTGCATGTTGCTTCTATCTTCTTCAAAAGGGCACTATAACCCTAGCACACCTTGTGTGGAGCTTCATCTGCGGAGTATTATTTATTGAGGAGCATTCTTAGCATTGAGGAGGGCACATTTATTCTCTGGAGGAAGTCCTACCTTATCTCCCTATTCCACCGACACAATTCTTGCATGTTGGGATTATATTGATCTACATTCGTTGATCTATCTACTGGTATGTACATGCATTGATTCCTCCTATTTTATAGCATTTCTGTTTCTCTGGGTTATAGATCTGCATGCAAGTACATGCATGCAGAGATCAGTGCATACTTTCATACTCTATTCTTATATTGAGGAATAAGACTACTAGCCAACCACAGTACAACACAAAAAAAAGAAAAAAATATCAGTTTGGAATATTACACATATATATTCATGTGCATCCATATGAATCCAAACCATCATACACAAATATGCAGAGTTTCTCATCTATGTAGCAAGGGTAATACAACTAAAATAGCATTGAGTGTGATCCATATCTAACCCAAAATAAATAAATAAAGAGGCTCTAAATGGCCTCTTAAGTGCAAAAATTATCATCAAAATTATTGCATATATTGGGATCCTAGTCCTTAATCTAACATTGTGCCCTTGCCTCTACCTCGAATCTTGAAATTGATCCTCCAAGGACATTAGTCAACGACTCAACACCCTACAATTTTGATGAAACTTCCTAATCCAAGTGTTAAAACAAGGTAGAAAAATCTTCCCATCCTTAATAAGTGATTTTGCTTGAGTGAAGGGTACATTTTTATTAAGGCTGTGATAGAGGAGTTCAACAATCAGCACCACCAAAATCAAGGTACATAGAGAGGTTGATGTGCTTGATTAAATGCCAATCCCATACTCTCATACATGATAGAATCCAATGGAAACATTGAATCCTAAAATCTTAAATGTCGTTAAGTCTGTTGAATTATGAATGGGATCTAAAGTTCTACTTTTTGGATTTGAAGGCCAATGAAGTTGGAACCACTCTCAAACATCTTGAAAAAATGAATGGTAATGTTAAAAATTTAAGTAAGACATTTTCCTTATCATTCATTTTCTATCCTTTTACTTTAAGAATTTAATATTACCAAATAACATTGATCCCCAGGCATCCCCAAAGATGGGGTACCCTATTTCCTCTGCGATCAACATCCCCTGATTCCATGAGAGACCTCTCGGGTTTGCAGGAAGAGTACCCAATTTAGCAGGGTACATCTGGGAATGTGGGGATGCATACCCAGGGCATGGGGATGTGAACCCAAGATGGAGACGAGAACCCAGGGTACCCATTCTACCTAGAATTAGAGAAACGATCGTGAGATTGGATCGCCATCAAAACTAAGAACTAGGATTGATCTCAAGGATAACCTTGAAACGCTCTCCACGATTAGCATTGTGAACAGTCTGGCACAACCATCATTCGTGCCAGTAACAGTAATGGAGAATAAGACTAAAGAATGGAGTATACGCTACAAACAAATAGCTTAAATCGCCACAACTTAATCCTGTCCAAGAATTCACACCTAAGAATTTAGGATCCGTCAAGTCTAGCAAAAGAGTTGAGGCAATTGTGGCTTCAAAGAAATTGACTATAATTCAGAAATCCCATCTAATAATAATACCTAAAAAAAAGTTGATATCTGACAGTTTGGTATTGTCGTCTGGCACATATATGTCACTTAAAGTTTGAATATTCAAACCCATGGCTAGGCAATCGCTATCGTGGAAGAGTGCGTCACATAACTTAAAGAATCCCTTTCCTTAGCCTCCATTCCAATCTGATCTCGTCATCGCAAGCATCGATAATCATAATTTTGTTGAGCATTGTTTGAACCAGTCCACAAAAGAGTGCACGTTACCTTTGGTAAAGGCGATATCCTTGCCATCGAAAGTATCCCTCAATCCACTATAATTGAGCCACCATACTTGCAGCTGAAAAACAATCATGGGTAAACTGTCAACTAGGGCCAACTCTTGAAATTAATCAATCAAAGTCATTTTAGGAACATCATGACTGTTGGACTAGAGGTGAATTTGGAAAAGTAATTGTCGTCTCATTATTGATTGGCATATTAAAGGTTTTACTTTTTTAACCAACAAATTACTTGTTATTAAAAGTGTTATATCTAGTGGAATCGAAGAGATAAAAGTTTAAAAATCTTAGTTAAATTAAAAAGGGGATTATTCAAGTTATTTAATACCCTTCATTGGTTGGCTTCATTGACATATTAAAGGTTTTATAAGCTCATATACTAATTCAATGTTACAACTATGTCTAAAGAAGGCCTTGACATAATTCTTGGCTCATCTTGGATGGAATCTTTGGGAACTTCCATCTTAAACCTGAAGAAGAAATTTGTATCCTTCTCCTATTAGAATAAGAAGATAATCTTGCAGGATGTTAGAATGAAGTAATATTTTGAAGCTACATCATTAGAAGACTTCAAAGATGTTTCAAAGGTGATCCTTCAAGATAATCATAAGATAATACAAGAGATGCAAGGTTATTTGACAAGGTCGTTAATAAAGACAAAGAAATTTCTCGCCTAAAAGAGCATAGTCAAAAACTACTTGCGAAAATCAAGAACACAAAAGATACAAAGCAGTGCAATTAGAAGTTAGAACAGGAAAATCAAGATCTCAAGGAGACTCGAAAAGAGTTTATCAAAAAAAGATGAAAAAAATTCTGACCTAAGCAGGCCTTCATCAAAGGTTGCTAGAACTAAAAGAAGAAAAGAAAGAGACTCAAGATATTAAAAATGAAGTCGACAAATCAAAAATAGAAAAATAACTTCCGCCCCTAAGAAAGCACAATCAAAGTTTGCTTACACAAATCAAGAAGTTGAAGGATGAAAAGAAAATACAACCAAAGTTAGATCTAGGTGTCAACAAGGAACCATCAGTCAACAAAGAAACAATTACAGATCCACTTGAAGTAGGGATATTGTCAAATGTTGAAGTACAAATGATCAACAAGACGACACAAGTGTGTAGGGAAGATATGTAACAAAAGGTAAAGGAAGAAGACTTTACAAATATGAAGAAGAAAGATAAGATTATTAAGACACCTTATCAACATCGTAATCATAAGAGTCGATTCCTTAACCAATCAGTATATCAATATCAACAAAAGTAGATGACCTACGTTCTGAAGAATACTCATACTGGTAGAATTTGAATACTCATACTGGTACAATTTTATCTCAAAGTAGAAGTCATCTTGGAAATCGCAATACATTAGGTTCTTTCGAAGAACCCTATAAATGTTCAGTTCCACAAGACATCGAATTAGGGTGGGCAGGCCCTTTAACAACTCGACAATTTTGCTCGATGCTTAGAAGATCACATCATTTCGTATCATCTACCATGATGAGCTTAAAAATTAAGCATCCTGAGAAGACATTATACACCAGGAAAAAGAATTTTTAAGGGCTAGGCAATGTATACATACATACACACACACATATATATATATATAGAGAGAGAGAGAGAGAGAGAGACATTAAATAATAATAATAATAATAAAATAATATTTATTAATGAATAAATATGACCTAATGAAAAGATATGTCTATTCATCCATGGTGACTAGTCAATGCCCATTTAAGCACACCATCCCATGACATTGTATCATATCTCATATATCTCATTTTTTCTCATATTATATTTTATATGGATTCTTTTTTATTATCCTGTCTATTGACTATTTTGGATATTTAGAGTTTGAACCAGATTAGTTCATTTCATCAATCAACTATAGAAACATCTATGAGATTAGTATTTATTTATCACTTAGCACCACTAATTGTGATTACAACAACATCTAGTAGCTGAGAACATATCTAATAATAGGTGAAAATAGATGATCATTTACACCCAGGCACTAGAATCCCAATGGTAGCTAGCCTGAATAATCATCACCGCCCTACAAGCACACAATCCACATAGTAGTCGGCCCAAAGTTTTGTTGTTGCTAGGAAGGATGAAACTTGAGGCCTGCCTCCAATGAATTCTCCATTTTCACATTAGACCACAATATCATCTCCCATCAAGTATAGGAATGTCATGCTCAAATGACCCATCATCTGATGACCTCAAGCAACCTAATACAAAACCCCTATAAAGGTCAGCACCACTTGGCCATCAATATCCCCTAGACACAAGATAGCTCATCAGTGAGTCTACGCCCCCCCCCCCCCCCACAACATATAACTATAGACAAAAGAAGAGACAATACAACAATATTCTGAGTCAAAATTTAATAATGTGGTATCAGTGTGTAATAAAGGTCACATGAGTATTAAGTGACAAAAATTAGGATAATTTAGTGTCGTTAAAATAGCGATAGCAGTTAGGGAAATCCTACTAGCCCAACTACCAAGACCATGTTAAAACTGTATCTAACCCATAATCAATGTATCAATGACTCCTTTGAATAAAAGTTATTTATTCTGCATCACCCATCTATGATAGACATACTAGAGCACGTCAGACTGTGAAGACTGGAGTCAATACAAGGTCAGTGATGCAAGTAAAAATCCAAAAAGACAGAATGTTATTTGAAAGCACGTACACAAAAAAGTGTCTCAAAATCAAGCATACAGAGAAGAAAGTTTTTAGGACCAAGCATACAGAGCGAAGTTTATGTGAGACTTTTTTAAAGGGCATAAAATATATTTCAAATCTCTCTAATTTGAAATTTTGACTAGAGAAAAAATTCAATAAATAGAGACAATGAAGACACCTGCTTCTCTCTTCATTATATCTGCTTGAACTCGACAACATATGATATTATTGAGTAAACAGATTCTACATAGCAGACACAAAGATTACATTTGGGGAACCAGATCAGATTTGAGCACACCCACAATAGAATAAAGAGAAAAAAGTGTCTGGCCACCAGATAGTCTCATTTTCTGATACCAGATGAAATGAGCATTACAGAAAATAAGACACTCAGCAGAAAATATCTGTTAGCAAAACAGCAATACGCCTTGAAAAATACATCACAGATCCAGTCATGAAGGACAGACCGAAGATAAAACATTTCTTTTTGCAGATTATATGGCACAATTTACAAACACCCTGCTTAATAGGACCAGAAATTGTGAATGAAACAAAAATGACACACTCATGCTGCTAGAATTGTACCAAGAGAAGCTGAATATGTTTGTTTCTGAAAATCATAGAATGTCATCCTGCAATTTGTTTCATAGCCCAGACAAATGTAGACTTCATTAAATTTACACTTATTAAGATTGTGTGACCTGTGAGAAGTAAATTTGTCAAGGAATTTGGTGTCGCAGAATTTGTGACAACAACATGAATCCCTAATCATTCCCCCCACTGGAACAACAATTGAAGCAAACGCATCATATGACCAGACAGAAAGAGCATGACCAGACCACATTTGAAGACAATCACTAGGGCACACGTAGCTCAGACAGTTTGCAGACATCCTTTTATCACAAATTTTCTACTCCAATAATAAGGCATTTAATACTTTATTTTCTCCACAAAGGGGAAAAGCATACAATCACAATGGATCCTAACTTCAACATAAGGAAATGGCAATCTAATAGAGTTGGAAACGTGTCTAAGTGGATTTAGTGGAATGCTTCCTTCAACAGACAAAATGAGCAGGACAACAATCTGATAGACGAATGACGAGTTAAAACTAAAAAATTTGACATTAGGATCAAAATACACTTCTCAAATATGAAATATCACATAAGCACTCGTAACACAAAATAAGGAAGGGACACATAATTACTCAAATATGCAATATATTGTGCTACAATAGTTACAATGATGTGCAAGACCCCTTTATATAGAATTAAATCTAGGTTGACTAGGTCTAACCCTAAAAAACGTTAGTCACCCCTTAAATGCACCGAGAGTAGCGAGGTGCTCTACAGCCCAGTATGGGGTAGATGTTGTCACGTAATGTAATGTAACGTTACGTTACATAACGCTACTAAAAATAAATAAATAAATTCATATCAAGTCATAAAATTAAAAAATTAAAACTAGCATAGATCCATCTTAAACCTGGATCTATCAAGCACAGAGAGGGGTCAAATTTCTTGAGGTGTAAACTTTTTCTTGACCTATAAAAGATTTAAGATAAACAAAAAAACAAAAAAAATAGACCTTAAGAAATTGGATCTCTATCGGTGCTTGATAGATCCGGGTTTAAGATGGATCTATGCTGGTAATATATAATAATGACCTTAATAATATTATTGACAAATAAGTTAAGATTTTATTTTAACACTAGCAACCTGTCATGTCCCCATTTTTATGTTCTCCTGACCTTAATAATATTATTGACAAATAAGTTAAGTGGAGATGACTTCGAAGTTGTATCAACCTGATCAAAAAAGGGGAATTAATTAATTATTTAATGTCACCAGGCAAAAGGTGACTTTATAAAGTGACATTGAATAATTAATTCGTAAAGTGACTATTGAAAAAGTCACTTTATTAATTAAAAGGAGAAAAGTAAAAACGGCAGAAAATGGTCAAAATGAAGATAAAAGGGGAAGAAGTCACTCTCTTTTATTCATTCATGTTATTCTCATTTTTGAAAAAGCATTTGAAGAGCTCTTGAAGTTTGTGACTCTTGGGACGAAAAGCCTAGGAGAATGAACGATTTCAGTTGTGAAACCATCCACCCTAGTCATCCTTGAAGAAGAGATCACTCAGATCTCTTCATTGCACTTCATGTCCGTGGTCGTAGTAAAGATTTCTTAGCAGATCTGAGGAGTTAATCGAGTTACAGTCTATCTTTGTGGAAGGGCACACTGCTTGAGGGATCTGCTTTCATTTTCTTGTGGAGTCGTGTCTCTCTACCAAGAAGAGAGGGTCAAGCCACCCTCAGCTTCATTGTGAAGGACGCAGTCACCTTGTTGAGAGGGAAAACGTGGGAGTTTGGGATCAGATATGAAGATTGAAGGAGGGCACAGTGACTTGGAGAGGTTGCCATCACTGTTGGAGATCCCCCTCATTGTTTTACCAGCTGGTCTCATCAATCTCTAAACTAAGGAAGAGGAAGGCAAACTCATTCCCTGTAGATGTCTTCCTGTGGAAAGCGAACAGCCTGAGAACAATCATAACCTCCCCATTTGGGCTAAGATCTCGGCCATCTACTATCTGTTGAAGACTGCCTGGAGCTGTTCATTGTTGCTGAGCAATATCTCACTGTGTGTACCAGCTGCCAGTATCATTCTCAGTCAAATTGTGGGCTTCAAAGAAAGTCTTTCCCTTCAGAATTTCAGCTGCCCACGCACTCAACTCTGCAGGTCAGAAAGTATGGTTTAAATAATCCTATTTTAAATATCTATCATAGTGCTGATACGGTCTCTAAATACTGGTGTAAACTCCAATTCTTAATGCTGTTATAAAACTGTGGAATTGCTGAGTCATTATAGTTATATATCAGTTTTATGAGTTGTCTCTCATGACTGGCCAACAACAATTGTGTGGATTTAATTTGACATGCTTGTATCCTATGGACTTAAATCAACCGTCAAAGTCATGTAACAAATCACATATTCCTTGAAAGGTACTCTACAGTAACATAACAGTCGGGGCTGCCAAGTGTTTGATAAAAGTCCTGAACCAGAACACACAAACAGTGAGAAATTATCAGCTCAGATTTGCTTAGGATCACTGCTGGGGTGTCAGATTCTGTCATCTAAGTAAATGCTAAGGTCCTAAATCAGAATAATTAGCAAAGCCAACATAGAAAATCAGACTCCACTTGAAGGGTGTTGTACAGTGAGGCTACAGCAGTTGGATGCAAAGTGTTTGATGAAAGTCCTGAATTACAAAACACCTAACCAAAAAAATTTAGTTCAGACCAAGCAAGGGGACATTACAGTGGTATCAGAGCTGTGCATCCAGCCAACCTGAGGGCTTATCAGTGACAGGTACTTTCAGATTGCTTGTTGAGTGACCAGCACTCATTAATTTCATTCTCAGCAGTTGTTCATTGGGAAAGATGAAGTCTAACTAGGAACTCATGGCGGAAATTGCAAGTCTTACAGGGATATCAGAAGAATCTAACATCATTGTTAGAGAATCCAGACTTGTTGGAGCCTCACATATCAGTTGGGAAGGAGAAAGAGGGATTCCAATCTGAAGTGGTTGGTGGTCTGAATGCCTCATCTCAGGAGGGAAGTTTGACTAAACCCCGGGATGACTTCTTCGAAAGTGCATGCATCTACTCATGTTTAGGATGTCTGCTATGGAGTTGACAAACCCACAGCCTTGGATACACCCTCAAAGCTGCCCTATGAGACTAATGACACCAACGCACGGGATGGAAACAAATCAAAAAAATTGGTTGAGGAGGATTGTTCCCATGACCCACATCATTTGACAGGGCAGTTGAAGGTAAGCGAGGACAAGAATATGGCAGCCATGAGACATTTTGATGATACGCATGCATTGGTGACAGATTGTTGTTGGAGAACTCCAAAGACATATGATAGTTTGGGAGGAGAGCCATCCCTTACAAATTTCCAGGCACTTACAGAAGCAGTGGTAGAATGAAGTCTAACTATCTACACCTACTTTCCGATAGAGATCATCTTCTCATACTTGATGAGATGTACCATCATGCGCTTAAAGAGGAAGAAATGGAGGTTGACAGGCTTACCCATGAGCTTGAGATTACCTAGGATTCCTTGAAGAGCACTCAAATGGCCCTTCAAGAATCAGAGACGCAAGTTGGGAAGCTTTGTTACCAAATGAGTTTGGCATGCTCTTCATCACTTACAGTAGTAACTCCATTGTTGGAAGCAATGACACATGAGGGCATGAGTGCCATTCACAGTTTGAGGGAGGAGCCTCTTGTGACTATTCAGTACGAGGGGCGTTCAGAGTTGCAAGTACTTGAGGAGAGTCATGACTCAACGGGTTTTGATTATGCTCACATTTTGCATGGTGAAGATCATGAGTTGTTCCTTTTGAAGAGCCCGTTGAAGGCGCAAGACTTAGCTACAGAGGAGATGGCTAAGCACAATCCTTGCCGACCAGCCAGTAAATAAGTATATACATCCATGGATTGGGTGGACAGGTATATGACAGATATGGATACACACTGGGATACAGTTTCAGTTGACATTAGTAGAGTGTTGGATACAGTAGCGCATATAGGATACCGAAGGCTACAAGAGGCTACAGTAGTATGCAGCAGTATACATGGATATGCACTAGCACACGGTGGTGTACAATGGAGTTTCGGAGCGTTTCCTTCAGGGAGACCTCCTGACAAAGACATTGAGCGTACCATTGAGTTTGGTTTACCCAAGATTGGTGAGGAGATGGGTGAGCCTCACAGAGTAGCATACCCCTCGATGATTGACCTTTACTTGGGATATCATCAGATGAGGGATAGGGAGCAGTATACTCACAGGACGAGAGAGGATCACTGGAGCCGGTTGGATGAGACAGGGGGCATTGTGGCCATGACAAAGGTCTTTCATTTGGACCAAGTGATCAACACGTAGAGTGCACAAGAGGAGAACCAGGCTCGGTTGGATCGGTTCATTCAGCAGGCATTGAGAGTGGTGCACTTCCAATTTGGTGGTGGGATCTTGGCATTCATCGGAGTGATAGATTGTTTCAGACGACGATGATGATCGACAGGGTTGTATCAGTGATTGGTCTGCATCATTGTGGGGATGTTGTGAGAGGATTTGTTGAGCTTTGTTCTATATGGTGAGGTAGATTTTCCCTCACGCTACCCAAGATCGAGTCTGTTCACATATTGGCAGACTTTGACTGCATTGAGATGCTTTGGCAAGACATGATCCAGGATAGTGAGTTTAGTCCTTTCAAGGATTTCAGCTTGGGGGTCCATGAGAGGAGAGTGCAATCAGAGCATGGTGATCAGGCGATTATGATCAAAGGGGTGCAGCGTCGACATGATGGTTTCTCACGGAGATCAACTTGGGACCCTGGGATTATAGTGTTTGACAGTTCAACAACCGATACGAATTAGATGGTAAGTCTTCGCTTTCCGGAGTATACTCTTGGTGTGCACATGATTGGTTGCTTGGACGAGTGGTCTTCTGAGAAGCCGACCAAGTTCCTACAGCTTACGATTGTTTGGCTTATCAAGGGCAGTCAGGTGGATCCTTGTGTTAGCACCTTGCAAACCAACGCCATGGGTAGAGGGTGCTTCACATCTTACAGGCTAGTTTGGGACCCTAGTGACTTTACCACTTTTAGGCAGATCCGAGAGAGGTTCGCATGGAGGGGCTTTGTGGACGTTGTGTTGGGACATATGGAGGAGTGCACAACTTGTCGATAGAGCAGGTCGAGGTACACTCATCCAGCAGGGTTGATGCAGGCTCTACCCATTTCAGGGCCAAGGTGGGAGGGCAAGTTGTTAGATTGAATCACAGGTTTACCAAGGGTGCAGAGCGCAGATGGTATGTGAGTAGGGATTGACCAGTTATCAGATTTGATTAGTGTAGCTCAGTTGGAGTCGGTTGGTATGAGGCATAGTGGACTCCTAGTTTGGGTGTGGATTACAGGAACTCATATGATTGATCTATGTCATTTTTGGAATGCTTTGAGAGGATATGATGAGGCACATGCAATATGGCAAGATAGATTTTCTTTTCTGATACCCAAGATCGAGTCCGACAGTGGATTTGCAGACTTTGAATTCACTAAGATACAATCACATGATGTGATCTTTGATGGTGGGGATGGGTTTTCTAGGCATTACAGGTTGGGGTTCCAAGAGTGGAGGATACAATCTATGCATGAGGACCAGGTATTTATGATCAGAGTGGCGTAGCGTCAACATGGTGGGTTCTTTCTGGGGATAGCATGGGACCTTGGCACTTCATGGATTGTCAGTTTGGAAGCCAGTACAGATGGGAGAGTCATACTTTACTATCGAGAGCTGACTTCTATAGTGCATTTCATTGGCTTCCTAGGAGGGCGATTCTATGAGAGGTGGATTGAGTATTTACAATATTTGTTCACTCTGTTGATTTGTGGCCTGCAGGAGGCCTCTTGTGTTAGTACCTTGCAGGGAAGTATTGTATTCAGTAGGTGCTTCACATCTTTTAGATTGGTTTCGGACCCTGGGATCATTCTAAGTTTCAATTTGGTTCAGTTGTTGATCGAGGAGTTGTGATGTCATTGCTTGAGGACAAGCAATCTTTGGGAGGGGAGGACTATCATGTCCCCATTTTTATGTTCTCTGGCTCTGGAAGTGGAGATGGCTTCAAAGTTGTATCGTGTAAGGTCCCATTTCTGACGAGTTGGGGAATTAACTAATGATTGATGCCACACGAGATAAAAGCACACCTTGAGCAATGATTTGAAGTCATTAGGGAATAAAAATGACCACTTAAGTTATATCAAGTGACATGCGTGACAAGCGAGAAAAAAAGAAATAAAAAGAGAAAAAGTGAATTTGCTTGGTATCCATTGTTATTATTCATTGTTGAGAATTGGTTTGAGAGCTCTGAGAGTTGATTTAGGGTTGAGGGCGAATTGCCTTAGCCAACATTGGTTTCGACAGTGAAATCTATCCATCCTAATCAATGCAGAGGATAGATCATCCAGATCTGTCATTGAGCTTCAATATTACAGTGTATTCATCAATCTTTGCAGGGATTCAAGGACCTATACAACTACATATCAAATCTAAGAAGGGGCGCACCCATCTGACCTAATTGGGGGCGCATTGACAGGACCTACATAGGGGGCGCATTGTTGAGTTATCATTGGAGGCATACTCTCTTCTATATCACAAGATCCATGGATTATTCACTCACCAGAGGCACATTGCCTTATTATATCAATGAGGGCACACTACATTCTCCCTATATAACACTGAGGGCACAGTCTTCTTGCTTGGATCACCAGAGGCGCATTATCTGATCAATCTATGGACCATATCATTTGTCCATCTCATTGGACGAGTCCTAGTAGTCTCATTGCTATTTGTTGAGACCAGATCTATTATTTTCGGAGGCCTTACTGTGGATCCAGGTCCAAAATGTAAATTTCCTTAAAACCCAATCTTGAGTCACAGTATGCAAGTTAATTTAAATTTAACCCCAAATAATTACTGATAACCACAAATGGATTTCTTCACAAATATTGCAGTGGAAAATAAATACTGAGAGAAATAGAACAACAATCACATCAATAGAGACACCAATATTTTTGGATTTGAAAACCCCCTTAAAAAACCCAAGATGGGAAAACCGGTGCAGCAATTTGAGGAGATATTTTTATTATCAAGATATAGAACAGTACAATCCAGAAATTGATTTTACCCAAACTGGAAAAAACGTACAACTGAAACTCACAAAGAAAACCCCAGCTAGATCGTACGGACCCCCTACGTCAGCGTGTATGGCCGTTGCGTCAATGTACAGCCCTACGTCAGCGTACAACCTCCCTACGTCACCTATACGACCTCTGTGTCACCCATATGGCTACCTACCTCACTCGTACAATTTCCTACGTCACTCATACGATCGGCCCTGCGTCAGCTTGTATGGCCCTATGTATAAGTTGTATAAGTTGTACAGCCTCCTTGCAAACCTGTACAGCCTCTTCAATTTTCCTTTATCGATCTATCAACCTCTGGATAGATGTTCTTCAATCTCACCCTCTGCAAACTTCTCCTGCAAACTTTCTTTCTTACTCTCCGGCTGAATGCTATGAGCAAGAAATGTCAACTGTGTGTATGTGTGTGTCCTCTCTACCAAATCAATCTTCCTTTTAACTCGATGGCCAAGCGAAAACCCTAACTTCCCACTATGGATCAATGGATGAGATCCTCCGGTGAGATCAATGGCCAAGATTAGATTAGCCATCACTTAAATTATTTTCACTTTAACTTTATAAAAAGTAACTCCATTAAGTCTATTAATAATTAGATCACATAATGCACTTTTCCTAAGTCTAAACTTTGGATAAAGTCATTAATCCATTTGGCTTCTTGTTTTATGCCTTCTAGCATGCAAGGACACATGCAAATGATAGAAGACCTTCCTTGTTGCCACTTTCTAACACATAAGAGGGCGTGAGCTATTGCATGGGCAAATTCTCTTAGTAGCTACTTCCAATCGCAAGCACCAAATCTTGTGCATGATCTACATGTCTTCTATATGAGATTTAAAAGTATATTACATATCGACATGATCAAAAAAGGGGAATTAATCAATTATTTAATGTCACTAGGCAAAAATTGACTTTATAAAGTGACGATGAGTAAATAATTTGTAAAGTGGCTATTGAAAAAGTCACTTTATTAATTAAAAGGAGAAAAAAGTAAAAATGGCCAAAAAGAATCAAAATGAAGATAAAAAGGGGAAGAAGTCACTCTCTCTCATTCATTCATGTTATTCTCATTTTCGAAAAAGCATTTGGAGAGCTCTTGAAGCTTGTGACTCTTGGGATGAAACGCTAGGAGAAGAAACGATTTTGATGGTGAAACCATCCACCCTAGTCGTCCTTAAAGAAGAGATCACTTAGATCTCTTCACTGCACTTCATGGTTGTGGTCAGGCTATGTTGCACGGAGACCCGTCCCCCCCCAAAATTACATATGTTCCCTGCGTTTCCGAGTTCAGGGGACTTTGGAACTCCTCGGAAACGTCCCCAATTTATCGAGGACTCCATTGGGGACTTGGAGACTTATCTGGCATTCCCTAACCATACCCATCCAATTCAGGAACTTTTTAGGGACATCCCTGAAGTCCCTCGACCTGCACATTAAAAATAAAAAATTAAAACATTGAATTATTAAAATTAAAAATTGAAAAGTTAAAACCTAAGCTACCCTACTCCCTATTTCTCTAACCCGCAGCCCCTTCTATTCTCCTTGCACAATAGTCACTCAATGGTGGCACTCTGCACAACTCGTGGCGGCTCCCCCCTAATCTCTGCACAGCTCGCAGTGGCTCCAACACACTCATCCTAAGTCTCTGCATAGCTCGTGGTGGCTCCAACACACTCGTCCAAAGTCTCTGCACAGCTCGCGGTGGCTCCCTCATGGTCTCAACACTCGTAGAGTAGCTCCCTGTGGGCTCCCCCATGGTCGCAGCACTCACACAGTAGCTCGGTTGGCTCCCCTGTGGTCGCAGTACATGAGGAAGTAGCTCCCTGTTGGCTCCCCTGTGGTCACAGACTGGCAGCACTTGTTGCCTGAACATTGCAGCCCCCTCTCGAGTCTTAGCATACAGGAAGAGTGTAGTAACAGCCACACTGCCACTGCTATAGGTAGTTACATTTTAAATATTTTGATTGTATTTTTTCTTTTTTAAATTTCTTTAAGTATAAATTCAAAGGGAGCATTGCTGAGATTCATTATTAATTTAATTAATAATGAATCTTAGCAATGCTTCCTTTGAATTTTTTTTGTGTAAAACTGTAAATACTAAATACTAAAAATATCAGACAAAGACTGAATTCAGAGTGACTGATTTTTTTTTTGTTAAAAAATTTAAATTTTAAAACAAATAATTTTTGCTTTTAGTTCCACAAATTAAAATTTCCTTCAAGAATCAAAAAGAAACCAAATGGACAGCAACACTCCTGGATCTGTTGAATCAGAATGTGAAACAAGAACAGGGCTAATTGAGATTGCATGTAGATCATTCATGGATTATAATTGTTATGGAGACATTTTAATTTTTTATATAGACTGAAGCACTACTATATTTTTAAATTTTTATATTATATAATTGTTGTCCCCAACCTGCCGTCCCCTGAAAAATTGGGGGTGCGCTCTAACCGTCCCAGAAACGCGTCCCCCGGGCCAGTGCAACAAAGTGGTCAGGGTAAAGATTTTTTAGCAGATCTGAGGAGTTTAATCGAGTTACAGTCTATCTTTGAGGAAGGGTGCACTGTTTGAGGGATCTGCTTTCATTTTCTTGTGGAGTCGTTTCTCTCTACCAAGAAGAGGGGGTCGAGCCACCCTCAGCTTCATTGTGAAGGACACAATCACCTTGTTGAGAGGAAAAACGTGGGAGTTTGGGATCAAATCTGAAGATTGAAGGAGGGCACAGTCACTTGGAGAGGTTGCATCACTGTTGGAGATCCCCCTCATTGTTTATTGTCATGTCCCCATTTTTATGTTCTCAGGCTCTGCAAGTGGAGATGGCTTAGAAGTTGGATCGACCTGATCAAAAAAGGGGAATTAATTAATTATTTAATGTCACCAGGAAAAAAGTGACTTCAAAGAACATAAAATGGGGACCGGACACATCCCCAACCTTAAGCTTGACTTTGGGGTAAGGAAGAGATATTACAACTATGCCCCCTTAATGGCAACTTTATTCATCCCAAGCAACATACAAAAATTGGCAAATTTGACCTCTGTCAAACATTTGGTGAAGATGTCTGAAATCTAGTCCTCAGTGCAGCAATACTCTAGATCAATGATCTAATCCTGGATCAATTGTCAAAAATATCATTGATGGTTATCAATGGATTTGGTCTTCAAATGGTACATAGGATGGCATGCAAGCTGAATGGCACCCTAATTATCACTTAAATGAAGCGTGCTTTTATTAAACATATATTGCCAACCAAATAGTAGTTATAATATTATAATCTCCTAAAGTCAAAAAGTAGTAATGCTATAATTTTTATTAACCAATGTAAATGTGATAAGTCAACCTTTTCACCAAAAAGCATGACCTATCATCTTCTTCATCTTCATGACACTACTATACACACCATTGTAATTGTATCAAGCATCCATCATTCATATATATACAATGTTACACGGGAACCATTCCCGCCCTCTAGGAAATCCGTTCCAAAGGTTCCCATGTTCCAAGGAACTTAGGAATGGGAAAGAAATGCCCCCAATCCAATGGGAACAATGTCGGGAGCTCAAGATCGTTTAGGGAACTTTGCAGGCACATACCTGGGAACGTAGGAAACCTTTCGCTGGCACTTCAGAATGTAGGAGCAGCTACAGGCTCCCAATGTCATGGGAACAAACAGACACTCCTCATTGAGCAGTAAGGGCCATCTGTTCCCAATGCCCCATGGGCCCAAAGAACGTGGTTTTCTCCTGCCAAAACCCTGACAACCAGCAGGACTGAAACCGTAGAATATTTTTATAAATAAAGCCTTCAATCTTCAGATACACACAACTGTCAACATGGTTTCCAAATCCATTGTTTGTCTTTGAGCAAATGCCGATTGTGAGAGAGGCAGAGGGCTCCAGATGTGGCAAGTAAGAGAGGCAAAGGGCTTCGGCTGAGGCGAGTGAGGGGTCCAGCTGAGGCGAGGTCTAAGGCAAAGGAGAGTTCTGAGGCAAGTGAGGTAGAGCCAGAGGGCTGAGGCTGTGACAGAGAGGTCGTAGCTGTGGCTAAGGGAGGCTGTGGCTGAGAGAGGCCATGGTTGTATTCTCCGTTGAGCTCTCAAATCTGTTGCATGTTCTCACTTCTCAACTATGCTATCCCTTTTAAGTTTTTGTATGTTTTGTAATTTTTTAATTTAACATCTATGTCTTAGGTCTCCAATATGATTGTTTGTATCCTCAGGGAACTGCATGAGTTGCTATTGCAGGTCTCCTAGGAGCTGTAAGAGCACAAGGCTGACCAATATCAAACTTTGGCCTTTTCAAAACAAAAGATTGTTGTTGCTGGTGCAGGGAGGTAAGATGCCAGGCTACAATGTGTTTATCATGTGTGAATAGGCTTCTCTTCCCAAACCTGTATGAACTAGGAGAAACTGATTTCAAGTCTGCTGAGAAGCCTGGAGTGCTTTCTAGTGATTTCTGTTGACTGCATGTTTAGTTGTGGTTATGCCATGTTAGGGAGATTGCTTTCAGTCTTTTGAAGAGTGTTAGAAAATCAGAAACCTGACTGCTAAGCATCCACCCAAGTGTCATTGAAGATTAATTTTTAAAAAATTAATTAGAGAGCCAAATTCAGGATATGACTTTCCAGTATTTTAAGTTTTAAACTTTTATGATATTTGATTTATGTGATTTATGGAGTCAGCTAAACCATTGAAGCAGGCCTTTAATTTGTAACCGCTTTCTAATCTCTTCTATTCTCATTGCAACTTCTCATTTGCAGTACAGTTGTTCAAATCTTGTTTAGCCATAGCCTGTTTAATTTTAAATTTTATCTATATTATATATAAATGCAATATTGTTGGGCCTTTCAATCACATGCCTATCAACAAATACTTTATTTACAGGAATAAAATGCAACAAATTCCATGCTCCTGTTGCCAAAACTCAATAATATATTAATAAATAGTGCAACTGTATCATGCTGTACAAAAAATTATAAATTATAATGCTTGCCAATATCCTTACTCCAAGTAACTTACAGAGCTAGCTAGCCACAAAATGTTGTAATAAATCAAACATGTTATTAATTTTATCTATGTTTCTTACCTCTCTTCTTAAGTTATGGTAGCTGGCTGGCTATAACAGTGATTATTTTGCATCAAGTTTTAGTTTGCTGTTTACAATGTACATTGTACAATTTTTACCCAATTCATAATTATTAGTTAGTAATTAATATTATAAATCATAATCATTGAATAAATATATGATATATGAGATCTAGCTCTGCAATTTATTAATAGTAATATACTAATATAGTTTCTAAGTTTTCAGATTCTATTTTAAATTTTAAACATGTACATTTGGCATCACATTAAAGTTTAAACCTGTTATGTTGTGTATTAATCAGGGAAGTCATGGAGAGTGGGAGCCCACAACCTAGGGTGCAATACACTAGTTCCACTCCAAGTCCAATTGCAAGCCAAAGCCAAGTTCAACAAAGCCCAAACCCCAGGAAACCCTTGTTAAAGTTTGCGAAGAAAATTACTAAAAACAAGAAAAAGAATAGGGGGGATTGTGAAGAATGGATGTTCACAATGTGCAACCATGTGTTTCAGGGAAGCTACATTAGGATGTGGCATCATCTTCTGTCCCTATCTGGTGAAGGGGTTAAGGGTTGCTCAAGTGGTCTTGAAAAAGGATGGAGATGCCCAAGCTTCATATGGCTGCCACAGGTGCTAGTGAAACAGACTTGAATAGTGACCGTCCTTTTAAGGTACCTAAGCTTGTACCATCCTCCCATGATAGGCAAGATTTAGTGAATCAAAGTCAATTAAACCAACTTGAGTCTGAGAGGGGGTCTATTTATGAGAGGACTAAGAGGTCTCCTAGTGTTGCTGCTGATCAATTTCATATAATCTACAATGTTGTGCATAGGATTGAGACTGATGATTCATGATGCTATAGCTAACTTTTGTATGGCAAATGGAGTTTCATTTAATGCTAGCCGTTTACAATATTACTAAGAAATGGTCAAAAAAATCATAGCTGTTGGTCCAGGTTATGCAACCCCAAGTTACAACAAAATGAGGACATCATTGTTAGACAAGGAGGTGACAAGAATGCAGGGGCTTATGGGGTACCTCAAACAATCTTGGCTTCATTCAGGGTATTCAATAGTCATGGATGGTTGGATAGACATTCAACAAATGCCATTGTTGAATATTATTGTCACATCCCAGCAGGGCCCTGCGTTTTCAGTGCATTTGATTGCAGTGGAAAACTAAAAGACGCTACCTTCATGTTTGAAGTCTTGAAGGACGCAATTGATGAGGTGGGTCTCTAATGTAGTACATGTAATCACAGATGCAACCCCTGTTTGTAGAGCAGCGGGGTTGATGCTCCAAATTCGATATAGACATATCTTTTGGACTACTTGTAATGTGCATGCCCTTAACAATGTCCTCAAAGACATCGGCAAAATATCTTGAATTCCAAAACTTATTTCAAATGCAAGAGAGGCACAAATATTAATTTGCAACCACCATGCCTCATTAGCAATCTAAGGATGAAATCAAGGAAGCATTTTTTAAAACCTACAGAAACAAAATATGCCACAAACTTCATTCTTCTTCAAAGTATGGTTTAGGTGCTTTCATCCTTGCAAGCCACTATTGTTGCTCAATAGTGGAATGCATGGTCCGACTCTAAATCAGCTTAGGCAAAGAAGATAAGATATATGCTTCTTAATGAAGAATGCTGGTCTGAGTGTAGATATGGTGTTTCCTTCACACCTCTAATTGTGGGATTGATTACGTATGCAGATTTTGATTCCCTTAGTCTTGGGGAAATATATGAATGCATGGATTGCATGGTGGGCAAGGTAAGGCACATAATTTGTTAGAGCAACCCCTCTTTGGAGTTTTTCCAAGAAATCCACAAGATAATAGAGAAGAGATGGACCAAACTCAATACCTCTTTTCACATGGTTGCATATGCCCTTAATCCAAAGTGGTATATGGAGATAGCAAATAGAACTCTACCCATTGATGATGAAGAGATAAAACATGGGTTTCTTGATGCCCATAAGCAAGATTTATACCTCTGATGAACCAACCATGATGCAGGAACAATTTATTGATTTTGATATCTTAAGTCCCCCTGGATTCATTCAACATGCAAAGTGAAACATCAAGATTATGCACAAATGAATCCCATTGGATGGTGGAGAATATGGGGGGCTAGTCCAAGAGATTCGACAGCTTGCCTCACATCTCAAGTTGTCAATTCCTCGGCAGCTGAAAGGAATTGTTCCACTTATAGTTTCATCCACTCTATTAAGAGGAATAGGCTTACCTCTAAGAAAGTGGAGAAACTGGTTTTATGAGCATAACAGTCTTCAATGGGATGTGGATGTTGAAGACACTACTCAGATTGAAGATGAGGACAATAATCCTTCACCAAATGCAGGCTTGGTTGGCATACCCTTAGATGGCATTGCAACTAATCTTGGTGATGATGATAATTGTGGTGGTGACTATGGAGGTGCAGAGCCGATTGAGGCTCAAGCTTATATCGATAACCTTGCCACTAAATATCACTCTTTATGATCACCTTTATTGTCAATGATATATTTTGGGCCTTATGACTTGTCCTTCGTGCATTTTTGGACTATCTACTATTTCGGTCATTTTGTCGACTCTTGGACTATGCAGTACTTTGGGCATTCTACCAATTTTTGGACTATATATTACTTTGGGCATTTTGATTTTACCCATATAAAAATCAACAGGATGTGGGTCATTTCAATTTGTGTTTTTTAAATTTAAAAATTGTCTCTTGAATCATTTATTGTTTTCAAATCCCTTTTGCACGTGTTCCAACTTTCAGCTTTGATCTAATGGATTCACCTAACAAACCATTATTGCAGTTTGTTACCAAACTTGACAACGAAATTGACTGTCCAAATTCCAAAATACTCACACAATATATGTGCACACAGGTTTAGGGGCAAATACCATAGGGTAGTTTGTCCATTTTACAGGGGACAAAAATTATGGCATAAAAAAATATAGTGGTTTTGAAGAGCAACTCAATGAAGTGTTGTGAATTGCTAATTAACGTTTAGTAAGAGTTGAAGCGTTTCCTAACGAGCATGAAGCAAATAATCATTGACGACATTGTACTTGTCACACTTCCATGGTGCTTTGAAGTTTAAACTTTTGGGATTGTCCCATTTTGGTTGATATTGGACAATGTAAACAATCACTACTTCATTTTATCATTAAATAAATAAATATTGGGAGCATGTTTATCATTTATGGTTTAAGTGTCAAATGGATCTTCAAGGTTATTGAAGATGGTATTGTGATTTGTGGTTTAATTGAATTGCAAATGATATTCTTAAATTGTTAATCACCAATTTCAATCTTGATTCTTTCTATGTTTCATTGTTTAATATTTATGTTACTTAGCATAATAATATAATTACTAAAATAATATTAAATTTAAATTTATCATTGACAAAACAATACTTCTATTCAGGTTTAATTTTGTTTTTTATTATTTTGATTATTTTATTTGTTTATATATTTTTAATATATACTATTGTCGTTCCCAACCAGTTGTTTCCCACAAATTTGGGGGAAACCTGTAAACATATCCAATGCTCATTCCCATGTTCCAGAAACTTGTGCAACATAATATATATATATATATATATATATATTCTTGTGCGCTACGTGTGCAATGACTTTTGTACTTCCGTGGGAAATGGAGTATGAACTACTTGGCTCAATAATATAAATCCACACCGATACTCAAACAAAAGCACACAGGGAGATGACAAGCATGATCTAGGGATGATTAAATCCCCCCAAAATAACCCAATCACTAAACACAAAAATAATCTGTCAACATGACCACATCTGAAACCAAAACTAACAACAATTGTTGTCAGGCTCCCGCACTCAGCTCCACATGCAGCCTCAAGATCTACGCGTTGTCAATTCACCCATCCCACAACACAGTCATACAGTTGTGCAGTGGATGTACGGCTCGTATGGTCCTTTATTTTTTCTCTTTTTCTGTTTTTTTGTTTTATGTAAATCCTTTGTCAAATAATTTCCCTCTCATAGCAGAACCAGCTCTTATACCATGTTAATTTTCTAATACCATATCTAATCTTCATTATCAATAATTTACTGTTGAAAGTATAAACGAAAATACATTGATATTTTAACTAATAATGCGGCAGAAATAAAATAGGAAATTCAACACATTTGACACAATTGTTTACCCTGGAAAACCCCAATGGGGAAAAACCAACAACCAATGATTCCATTAAGATAAAATCTGGGCTACCGTCCTGGGATAATGGCCCACTGAGATATAATACAAAAACAGCAAATAGCCTAGCCTATCACACCTCAAGATCTGTACTTCAATCTTGTTGGCTATGTTGATTTTGTACCTAGGAAAGTGTTCCCCTAGTGACTTTGTGCCTAAGTCACTAAAAGGGGAAAAGTGACATGACCCTTGCATTAATTAAATGAAATGTGTAATTAATTCACTTTAGATTCATAAAGTGACTTGTTGATAAATTTAAGCGGAAGTTGAAAGAAATTAATTAATTATGGAGAGAAAAGTAATTTATTCTCATCCATTGATTTTAGATCACTAGAATCAATTTGGGCCCTTGATCTTGTGACCTTTCAGCTATCCCTCATGAGAAAACAAAAGGGCAAGGGAAAGCCATTCATTTCATTAATTCCATGAGTTTTGGAGGTCAAGTCAAGTTCTTGAGGAGAAGGAGTCGAGTTGTGGAGAGAGACAGAAACTAGCTGAAACTGGCACAAATTCCTAGGCCGTACTAGCAGCAGTTCTTGGTATGATTTTCTAAAGAGATTCTGGAGCAGAAATTGAGGCATAAACAGTAGCACAAAATTCGAGAAACAGCATGAAGTTTGAGGAGGAACTTTGGCACAATTTTCGAGGAGATTGACTGCAAATTTCTTGCAGTCCATACAGGCATTCGTACAGTGTTTTATGTGTTGACTGGGCACTCATTTTGAGGCAGAGAAGGCACAAAATTCGAGGTGTTCTGCTGTTGTACCAGTGGGCACAGAAACCGAGGTTGAAGACTTTGACTAGCGTGAAATTCGAGGAGCTGAGTAACAGTTCAAGCAGGCTTGAGAAGGGCACGAATTTCATTGTGTAATACTGCTATACATTTCTTTTAAGAATAAAATAATAAAGTCAGAACTCTCTCTCACAGGTTTTCCCCTTGAGGGGTTTTTCCTGGGGCATTGCCCAAAACTACTGAGTCTGAAATTTTATGTGTGTGACTGAGTTTTTAATTTCTGCTAAATGTCTGTAAAAGTTTCCTAAGTGTTTTCAGTCTGAATTTGTTTATGAGAAAACTCATTTGCAGCAGTCATGACATGAATGGGTTGGGCATTAAACGTGTATGTTTAGTGAAAACTTGAAAACCGGGTCGGGGAACTTCAAATTTTTACAAGCTGCTACTCTGTTGCCACCCCTTGCACACTTGGATGAAAGTCCTTCTCCAACGAATCAATGAGATCTCACACACTTTGTGCGTATCTGTGTTTTTCCTCCTCTCCTTAGGCTTTCTTTTCTAACATCTCAATGACCAAAACCCTAACCCTCAATCTCCAAAGTGATGGATGGCTGAGATTAGATCTCAAGCCTCACTTAGGTTATGACTTAATTTGAAGTTCACTTTTAGTCATTAGCCAACATTAAGTTAATTAATGTGATTTTCCTAAATTAGACTTAGGAAAAAGATACAAAAGTCACTTACTCTATCAAGCAAGTACCTAAGGAGGTAATTTGGACAACTTCTGCATGCTAGACACTTAGCCTATGCAGAAGTGCTTGTCCAAGCTACAATCATCAACATAGAAAGATCTCACTTTGCACATTCTCCATGCAAAAAAAAATCCATTCACCTCATAATATTACAACAAACTATGTAACGCTAATCATTAATGATTAATTCTTATAAGTCCTCTTCCAATGATTAATCTTCCCTTGGTCGCATAAATATTCCACTGGACTTTGGGCCTTCAAGTAGAGATATTAATTAATATAGCTTTGTTAGCATCTTTTCAATGACAAATATCTTTGATGCTCAATACTAGCAATCCCTTCATGTTTTTCAAGAGAGAAAGAGCTCCATATTGCAAGTGACCAAGATACTTGTGCCACAGCTAGCAAGCCTCATGTTTTATAGTAGTAGCAAGGAGCCAATAAAGGCCTTCTTCACGCACTTCTTTAGCTAAGAACAAACAAATTTCTTGGCTAGTATCTTGTATGGTGCATTTCTTATCATTAAACTCAACTATACATTTCATATTTGCAATAGCTTATATTGAAAGGAGATTCTTAGTTAATCCAAGTACAAAAAAACATCACCCAAAGGAGATGGTGTGTCATTTCTAGTCACTAGATACACGCCATCATCACCCATCTCCAATTGTACGTGCACATCTTGTTCTTGAAACTTGCTGAAATATTTCTTGTTGAATCTCATATTTGTGATTCTCCATTATCCACATACCAACCAAGACTAGAAGTGGCATTTGTAAAAAGGCATGAAACCATCAAAAAGGTGGTTTCTAGTTTCGTGGCCAACTCATCCAATTTAATTGAAGTATTTGCAGTCCCGCAAACTACTTTTGCTTACCCTTTCCTTTTATCTTCTCTAGACATTGATTAGCAAACGGCCCTTATTGTTACACTTGTAACATGTCACATGGCTTTGGTCCTTAGCACTTTGATCTAAAAAAGATGTCTCCTTCTTACCCTTCACAGGTCTACTTTTCCATCCACCTTTCCTCACCTTTCCAATAAGCGCAAGACAATGGTCCTCTTCTTTTTGAATTGATATTGTTTCTCACATTTTCTCTTCTTGGACAAAGACATCCCAAAGGTTCTCATAAGTAGGAAGGTTTTCCCAAGCACACACACCTTTAACAAAGACTTCCTAAACAAGAGAGTATCCATTTAGTGCAAAAGGAAATAACTCTCATATTCAATCTTCATACTCATATCAAAAAGCTTATCTATAAGCTTGGTGGTCTTCATAAGGTAACTCAACACAATATTTGAGTTACTGATGCATGTTTGGATGAGCGTGCTCTTCAAGAACGTCTTCCCAAAAATATTGACACTTTGATACAAATCGTCAGTGCATCGAACATTTCCTTTGTCGAAATTTTTGCAATACAAGGAATTAGGTGGTCCTTCAAAGAATCCAAAAGAATCATCTTCACCTTAGCAACCCTCTTCTTGTACTGACAACTATTTAGGATAGTAGGTGTTACCACTCAAACTAGCAGTCTAGGATTCGTAGCACAATGTGATGCAATAAGCTAGTGAAAGGTAAGCATGGGAGATATCTAAACCCAATGTCACGTCAGCTTAGTCTCTCAACTACTTCAGGTAACTCCTAAACCCAAGGGAGAGACCTATCAAGATACCTGCAATCACCAATAAATAGATACCTTTCTAAAACCTAATAGCATAGATCAATGCCTTAAATGGAGTCAAACAATGAGATAAAAAGACAACCAGATATACTCAGGAGTTAGTGCAAACAACTACTCACCCAAAATAACAAATATCAATGATTTCCAACGCAATTTCACGTTTACCAATGAATTTCACACAACCCAAGGGACACCTCAGAAGAGTGCGCCCTCAGAAGGAGATGGACAAGTAGGGCAAAGTGAGGCCCTAGGTGGCTTCAGAAGGAAAATGTTGCCTTGGGTTTGGGAGATATAGGGTTTTCATGTTTCCCGAGGCATCTTCGAGAATGAGGACACCCTTCAAGATCTATGGACAAAACAACTATTGAGGGTGGACCAAATTTAGTAAATTCAAAATATTTTTGGGCTTTTGAATTTATGTACATTTTTAGGGCTTTTTTGACAAATATATGATTTTTAGGGTTTTTTACACATAAAATGAGGACGCCCTTCAAGATCTATGGACAAATCTACTAGGGAAAATTTGTAGGGAGGACCAAAATTACAAACTCACAACTATTTTTGAAGTTATGGATTTTCTAATTTTTAGGGTTTTAGGAATTTTTCAAATTTTTAGGTCTTTTTATGCATAAAATTGTAGCCACAAATATAATACAATAAATGCTAAAAAATAGAGTAAAAATGGCAAGAAAGGAGATATGATTATTGTCTCAATCCCTAGGGCATTGAGAGATCTATGGTTAGCGTCCCTCTCTTAAGATGTTCCTCTAGCACTTGCAAACTAGGGCATCACCTAGCAACCTCCAGGGTTCAGTAGGTGAGCCTAACTAAGGCAAATGGAGAAGTCCAAGGCCCCAAAAGCAATAGGAAACCCTTATGCAAGACGTTTCCTTCATACAAAGTTGGTAGAATATTGGTAAAAAGCCCTAATTCAGAGAAAATGCAGCATAAAACTATCATTCAATCCACATAGTAACATTATTCACCAACATTCAACAATGGATGAGCAAAGAAGACATCTTTAGGTCACACTTGTGCATGTGTTAATCAGACAAGTCTAGCATCAACCATAGCATGTGTAGGAAAGAAGCCCTAGATCATTCATCCATCCACCATCAAGCAAAGAAGATCATCCCAAGAGAAGAGAGCATCACCAAAGAGACTCAAAGAGTAGGAGAAAAAGAAATAATTTCATATTAGAACCCTTGTCTTATGATTTTAAAATGTGAAGAGGAGGATTATTTATACCTTTCTCTCTTGAATATTTTAATTTTAGCCTACAAGTCTAAAACATAAAATAATATTATTTTTAGAGTAAATTCTACACAACAAAGGAATTTTACCCCAAAAAGTACAAAAATGATAAAAATAAGCTAAGAGATGGCTTCACTTGATAAATAGTGAGGCAAGGGGGGACGTCATGCCCCATCTAACCCCAAAATGCTGAAAATCCCTCAACACCCCCCCTCCAAGACATTGTAGGCTTGACTGGTGCGCGACAGCTGGAAGAAGGGTGCACTAGGTTGTAGGCTTCAAAGGAGGGGTCTCTAGAAGCTAAAATAGGTCCAAGTGGGTGCAAGAAGGTGGGAAAGGAGGAGATAACAGTCCTTTACAAAGCGCAATCACCTCTACAATTCGAATAACCAAGATGGGCATGTGCCCCAGTGGGTCACCCTCAAAAGCCCCAGAACACCAACCCATAGGCATAAAGCCCTACATGGTGGATACATCATCACATCGAAGGGGCAGTCAGCAAAGCCATTAAGCCAAGCACTTCTGAGAGTGAAACCAAAGGGGTTAGCCATGTCCAATCCAAGGGGTAAACAACCCCCAAACCAAATAACCATACAATAAATCGCACTTTGGCTTGTACAATAAAAAAAAATTGACCCCTTGCTCTAGCCTCAGCCTCGTCGGAACTCTGTAGTAGCTTTGTTGCGTAATAGTAGGAACTGTAACTGTAAATCTTTGATACAAAGATCACTACTCCCTCTGTATCAGTCTGAGACCTCAAGTAGTATGAATCTCAATGTCAATACATACTCATAAAAACATAGACTCAACCACTAGATCTGCATCTACCAACAACATATAAAAGCAATCACCAACAATAGACAACAGATGTACCCTGGAACCCTTTCGGGAGAAACCAGCTAGCTATGGGGCTATCTTCTCAATCTTGATCCCATAGCATATAGATGTGTAAAAGAAGAGACAATACAGAGTTACCTCAATCGGTAGCTCAATCCCTCTGACTAGGGCAAAACCAGATTTGCATGCATCCAGCTGATGCATGCACTGATGAGGTATGTCCTAACTACCAATCTGGATCTAAGTGCTCTGATGACGCCTCTGACTAATCTGCCCTCTCTCGATCACTCTGCTCTGATATGCTCGCTCTAAAGACTGCCCACTGATGAAATCGGCCCTCTCTGCATGCACAAGTGCGCCCTCCTCCTCTGGATGTCAAATGCTCGTACTGCTCCGGATCTCAACAGATCTGAGCTCCGATCATCTCTACCCTTCCTCAAATCTCGAGGCAAGGCTATCTTGAAAGTCTTGGGCTCCAACTCAGTCAATCCAGCTCACAACGAGCTTCTCCTCCTTAGGAAAAACGTCTTCCTCCAAGCAAACTCAGCCTCCTCCAACCTAATCAATAATCACACTGTAGAGCTCTATCAGCTCACAGTAATGGAGATCTGGTCTCTCTGGAACTGAAGGTCACTGATCTAGCTCAAATCTGACCTTCCTAGCTCCTGCAGCAGCTCCTCCCTATCTCAAAAAGTCGCCCCACATGGATAGATTCGTCCTCCTCACTCTGGCCGTATCTCTCTCTGATAATGTAACTAAGTAACCCCATCTGGGGACCCCCTGCCTCTATAAATAATCTCACCGATGAATTAGGTTTTCCAAAACCCTAATTCCCGGTGCATGCAAAAAGTCACTTTTGCATGCATGCATGCAAAAGGTCACTTTTGCATGCATTCACTGAATGTTGGCAGGTCATGCAAAACTCATGCATGCATAGGTCAATCTCCCTGAAGCTCTGCATGCAGCCCCAACTGGGCTCATGCCATTGAGTAGAGTGCATCTCACTCTCTACTCCATCCTGATGCCTATGGTACTAATGTCCCTCCATGCAAGGCATCTGAGTCATGGAGGACATCCCGAAGTTACCATAATCTAACAGTAACTTTGCCCTAAACTATGCCCCAAAGATCAATCTCCACCATAAGACACTACAACCTACACTTCCAAGGGGTGAAATTGGATGCTTCTTCTAAACAATCACTCTTTGAGACATAACATCTCAATGCTTGTGGCAGCTTGGCATCCCTACAGTGCCTTGTATCACAACTCCAAAAATAAAAAAAGTGTAACTCCCCAAGTAATGCACCCTACATGTGCCAAAAATAGTTATACACATGCTAATACACACCAAGCACACTCCCCCATGTGGTGGCCAAACGCCAAGCATACTCCTCTACGTGGTGAACATATGCTAACACATGCCAAGTGCTAAACTCATTAGCTAAATGTAAATTACTCATTGATGACTAATAACCATTCAATCACTCAACTCTAGTCTATAAATAGTAGTGTTGCAAATATCTCTGATTGCTCTCGATATTTTCGATTTCTCTTGATTTTTTCAGGTTGCCGATTTCTCCGATATCTTCATAATTCTTCAAGTCTAAGTTTCTTCTTGCCGATATTTTCACCGATATTCCAGATAAATTTCTTTGTAGACCCTTGGAGATATATTCCCTGAAACAATGTTTGCAACATTGAAAAATAGAACTGCTTAGATCTCTGATTTCTCTAGAGTTTTTCAAATTGCTAATTTGTCTAATATTTTTTGTGTTTCAAGTCCAAGTTTATTCTTGTTGATATTTTCCCCAATATTTCCAATAAGTTTCTTTTCAGACCCTTGGTGATATATTCCCTGAAACAATATTTGCAACATTGCAAAAAATAGGAAATGACAAAAATTGATAGGTAATGGAGAGCAGGGTCAGAGAAATCGAGAAACTAACAAAGAATACACCTAGGAATGGGAAATACTACCGACAGATGTGCCAAGATAACCCAAGAACAACTAGTTCAAACACATGTAACTATGTTGAAGGATTATATAAAGAACAAAATCAAGATGCATAACACCAAAACAATGGACAAAGCAAAGACTTCAAGCAAAATGGACAAAAAAAAATATATGTCAACATCAATCCTACCATACACCAAATGTGCAAAGTTGTGTTAATCAATGCCATTATACAAATGAAGAAAAATGTAGATATATTACACCACATCAAAGTGAGGACAATAAACAACAAAATTCAAGAATCGAAATGATAATAAATGCAGCAAGTGTGGCGAGAAATGGTCACCAGGGCACAAACGTGAATCAAAACAATTAATTCATTGCAAGATAGTAAATGAAAAAGAAGTAAAGGCTTCCTAATGAAGGAGACATGTTAGAATCTGGTGATGACGAAGCTCTTACAAAAACACCATTATCAGCAACCACATGCTGATGCACCAGGCAACCTCAAACGAAAAAGAATTGTTGTTCCAAAAAGAATCTATAGCTTAATAAGGAGACACATGAGCACCGAAAGTTAAATATACTCCACCTCATCTAAGGAAGGTTAATAAGACCCAAGACCCTAGAAACAAAAAACCCAAGATCTCACTGTCTACAATTACAAGAATATTGGAACCCGGGACCCTGAAACTCAAAGGAATTATAAAAAATAGAAATGTCATAATACTATTAGACTCCTGAATTACACAATTTTGTAGATGTCAATATCACCAAAAAATTAAACCTCTGTGTATACCCTGCCAAAGATCTCACTATTACAATTGCAAATGGATGAGTCAAATGAGTAGGAAGATGCCATAAGGCTTACAGATGAATACAAAACATGGAACTCTAGATAGGATTTTACAGTCTACCACCCAATGGAATGGATATGGTAATAGGAGAATATAGTTGATGCAACTGGGTGCTTACGCCATGAATCTCCAGGAACAATCATGGTATTCAAGTATAAATGTAGGAATTATAAGCTATATGGGTCAAAATCCTTAATCACAAGGTAGGTCTATTGTAAACAGTGAAGAAAGAAAGTTTCAAAGAAAACCCATTTGCTTATCAAAGTCATCTAAGCAAATACCATACTAATGATCACCAAAAAAATATGTTAAGAGACAAGACACAAGAACTCATAAGCATTATAATCAATTATAAACCAGACTTGCAAACATTCAAACCCAAATCCAGAACTAAGATGACCCTCTACAACCAAAAATGAAAGTATCGGGTAGAACAATTTAAGAAGAGGGAATCACCCAAGGTAAGTCTCCTCAGGAATGCTTAGAGGACAAAACATCTTTGAAAGGGGAAACATTTTAACATCCATAAAGTATGTATAAATTCCATACTAATACATTAGTTAATAATAATAATTAATCACCAAGGGTCATAACCCTCTTCCCTCGTGACCAGTCATTGAGTATTTATACCATCACAAGAGTTCTTGTAAATCACTATTCAATCATTTATTCAATAATATAATGTATATTGCAGATATATATTTGCTATTAAGTAACAACACCATTGTGCTTATTACACATTTGGCAGAACAGTCGTATAAGTCAGCAAACCATACTTCTTCTAAGTTAACTCATTTTAAAGCCTTTTATAGTTATCACCCCCATAAACATAAATATTTTCTACTATTCGACTTCTGAGTTCCTGCTGACAGAGCACTTGAAAGAATCCCATAAGACCATCCACATATTATAGGAAAACAAGGTTAATGCTGAGAGTCTGATTAAACAGGAAGTTGATCATTGCCAATCCAAAAGTGACTTTCAAGAAAGTAATTGGGTCTCCATACACCTCCAACACTATAAACAATTTTCCCTTAAGCAAGATAAAAGGAATAAGTTAGCAATTAGCACCTAAATTCTTTTTATGCCTCCTCCTTTCCCAGGACCATAACTTTTGCATATACTATGTTTCCATTGTATGATACAATGTTGAAAAACTCTCAATGAGCTCTACAGACTACGAAGTCATCTAGTTCACTTGCCCCATTCTCTGGACCCCAGGAAATGTGGGAAAGGCCCGAAATGGGCTGTGGAAGTTCAGCACCTGAAATTGTCTAATTCAGGATCTGTTTGGAAATGGCCCTGAACAGACTGAAGTCACTGAACTGTCACCTGGATCACTCTTCCTATGGTTTGACAAAAAATCATATTAGAACGGGGCTTGTCATATACATCACTTATCAAGTTATCACCTATTAATAAATGAGGATGCATTATGACCTCGCTCTTTACAAATATGAATACAACTGAACAGTGTACATTGTAATCATTTATCACCTATTCATTTCATCTGATATATATAAAAAAAATCCTTCAATAGTTATTGGACTTTGACAAACTCATTAAGTTATCCTCTAGGTCAATATCAGTCATATGAATGGATATTGCAAGAACGCATAAATAAATAAAAAATGCAGTGTACTTATGTTGATGCAATGTGATTGGCAGATGATATTGTATATTTACAGCAGAAAACAGGATACAGCGTGCATGCAAATAAGAAACCAAAAAATAGAAAAAGTTACAAGCATGTCAACTACTTGAAGCCCCTGTGAGAAAACACTACTAATTATCCCTCACAGAAGCATATATTTTAAGACGACTTCCAATAAACAATTGACAAGGTAAGTGCACAGACAATCATATATCAAGGACTCCAACTGCAGACAAGACGGTATATAGCACGCAACAAGTAGAATAACCACAAAAGGGTAGTTTTGCAACAGAAAAAAAGAGCTCCGTTCCTTATGATACAATGGTAATGACAAAACCAGCAGTTAGATTTGAATCACAATGTATCCAAATGGGTGAGTTAAATAACAGCAGACATCACCCTTGTATAGAACACTTAAACTTTATGATTTACAAAGGAAGACATATAAAGCAGTACCTTCTGTATGTTTTCTTATTTATTTTCAGAATATAAGATGAAAATTCTGTCATGAAACACAAAATAATCCTGCAGTTTCAAAGAGATCAAACTAGGCCACTAAAATACCTTCATGCACTTCACTGGCTTTCTGTGGATCAAAACGCAACTCATTGCAAAGATTTTGAAGAAAGACTGCTTTGCTAGGTGCAGCCTCTAAATCACCCCCACTAACAACCTGTGAAAGTCTTCTCCGATACACCTTGGTTGTAATTTCCAACATAATTTGCTCAGTTTCGCGGGTGCCTAAGCTAAATATTTTCTTTAACTGGTTCAATGCAGCAACCTACATAGCTAGACACAACATGTGAGTAACATCAACAATAACCATAACAGCATATAGGTAAATTCCAATAAATGAAACCAACAGTGACAAGGCAATGTGAGCAAACGCTGACACATGGATCTGTAAAACTTGTTCAGGAAACTAAATAAATAAAAGAACAAAAAATAACATTTACAAGACAAAAGAATGCAAGTGTTAGGACTATAAAATACCTTAGATAACAATTAAAAACAACTTCAGTAAAAATAGAGAAATGAATGACACCAGATCGATATGTTACTAAAGGAAAGATGATTTGCAATAACTTTGATGCAACCAATAATTAAGATATAACAACCGTTTAGAGATAGTTCATATCAAACTGTACTCATCAGCTCTACTTGTTCAAGATAATACTCATAATTAGAACTTACATGTATTAGGACCTAGATGTATGCGAATAATAAAGTCTCACCAATAAACTGATGTAATAATGAAGAATTTAAAATCGTAATACTGTAGTGGTTATTAGTTAGTTATTTAGGAGTTATGTAACATACTCCTCTCCTCCTACCATGTAATAAGACATCGGATTATCTAAGGAGTGAATGAATCCACTCTTTCTTATTGTGTGTATTAATGTCTACACTTGTGTGTGTAAAAGCAGCATGGTATCAAAGCCAAGTTAAGGAGTAGCCGAGGAAGCAAATGAAGGAGCCGAGGGACCACTGTGATCAGAGAAGGCACCAAGGAGTTACACACAAGCGAACAAAAGATAAGGGGGGAGAATCAAGTCATGTCCATCAACAATCACCGTATAGGACTAACAAAACTAAGCCTGTGACAAATTAGAGAACTTGTGATATTGTCTACAGAAAGAAGAGTGGGATTGCAAGGTCAATTCCAAAGTTCATGAAAGGTTTATCAAAAAGGTGTGTCCATGTCTATCTGCATAAGGTAACGTAATCACTGAGTATGGATTTTTTGCTATGTTGCAGGAACCATGGAGTACAGTGCCATACCGGCTGTGTTTTGATATGTAAACATGTAAGGTACAGCCTAGAAATTGCAGGAAAAGTGAGGTACATTGCCATAATGGCCACATTTCAGTATTGAAACGCAGAAACATGTATGATACAGCATGGAAACACATTTCCGGCTGTATGACTATGAACACATCCCACGTGTGAGAAATGCGTTTGTATGGTTGGAAACACATTTCACAGCCGTACCTATGTTGTACAATCGTGTTTCAGTGCAAATTAAACTTAAAGCCAATATTACTCAAGAGACATGCATTTATCACTAATTTTAGGTTTAGGTTTAGGGTTTAGGTATGATAGTGAGACTTCTAGAAGCCTCTAAAGATAGAAAAATGATTATAAAGAGGATTTCACTATCATTTTGCCTCACACGGTTTGAGAAAGAGCGATCTGAGAAAGGGCTATTTGAGCAAGAGCAATTTGAGAGGCAACTTGAGCAAGGGTGTTTCTAGTAAGAGGGAGTCAAGGAAAATTTTAAGGATCCATAATTTTCTCAAAGTGTGAAAACCTTGGCAAATCTTACTAATTCTTAAATTTGCAACAATAAAATGTTTGGCGATTTTTTTTAAATATTCAAATTTCTTAAGACTTTATATAGTTTTTCGCTATGTTACCGGATCCACCAACCCAGTGTGTACGATCCACGGATCCGATATTTATCCAGATCGGATCCACCTAGGATCCATCATGGAAACGTATCCTGTGTAGAAGGAAATGTATCCTGGTCCCATGAAACGGATCCTGTGAAAAATCAAACAATTCTTGAAATTTTCAAACGGATCCTGAAACTTCCAGTGCTTCTATGACCCATTGATCCCCCCCAAAAAAATGTTTTTTAATGAAAAACTTAAAAAAACCTAAACAACAATGGTTAAAAACGTAAACCCCATTCCTCCTCAAGGTCTAATCTATCCTTTTGTCAAGATCTGCTCTTGAACTCTAATACATCAATATCAAGGTCTGGTCTCAATGTTTTTATTTGATTTATCTTTATGGTTAAGGTCTGCTGTCAAGGGCTGATCTATCTTTATGTGCTATGTGCTCACTTCACCTACATTGTTATGTAGTCTTGCCATAGCCTTCAAGAAAACCACTTTATTCCCTACTGATAGGGACATGTGAATGTGGCTCACGAAAAAATTGTTATGCCCCACTTCAAGTTCATGCTGAAATGGTTTTTAAAATTATCAATATCAATCTTGGCTGCAACTCATCAAATTATCAGTTATGGTACATGAACTCTCTTTTGTGGCAATAACTTATAGTTCTACCCTTGTGTTTCCTGAATAGTTTCGTTTCTTCACTTTATTTTTTATTTAGTATAAAAATAATTTTATATTTTTTTGTACTTGTCGTTTCCCCACTGTATCAAGATCCTGGGTTTTAAAAAATCTGGCGAATCCGGATCCAGATCCGAATCCGGATTCGTATCTTGGTAACGTAGGTTTTTGGACAATTTTGGAGATTCTTAGAGTAAAAAAAACTATCCCATGGAATTTGGGCAAATCATCTTTGAAAAAAAAGGCAAATTGGTGAATCTTTTTTTGGAAGAAAAGGTCGAAAAATAGCCCATGGGCAATCTTTGGGCAGCTACAGGCATCATTGTGCGTTGTTTTGTAGTCTTTTTGGGCAGACACAGCCATCCTTGTCTATTGTTTGTGGTGTTTCTAGGCAGCTTCAGCTACAGCAAGCTTTTTGTGGTGTTCTAGGCAGCTTCAACAACAATTTCATGTGTTTAGGTGAGCAGCAAGCTTGTTTGAATTTTTGTTAATTATATAGTGTTTTTTGCTAGTTATATACGGTTTATGCTTCCATTTTCCATTTTATTTATTGCAGATCTGTTTTTCTATTTTTTGTAGCAGCAGTGGCTTCCAACCAAGCTACTTCGCTTGCTCCAATGCCTAATGCCAACAAGAAGACTGTCTACTATCCTATTTGGAGGTATGTTACAAAGATTGCAAAAATTGGCAGTGGTGGTTCATGGGAATGGCAATCCTACATGTGTAATAAACCCTACAAGGGCTCTTACCCAAGAGTGAAGGCACGGTTTTTGCAAGAATTGGGAAAGAGGGTGGATTGTTGCCGAAAAACAGTTGACCCAGCAAAGAAGAAGAAGTCTGAGAATGAGCAGAAAGACGCTGACATGCTTAAAAGAAGACATGATCAGCTTGCTAATAGTACTCCTAATGCTCCAAACATAGAGCCAAGGATTTTGCATGAAGGAAGGAAGAAGAAAACAGCTCAGCAACAATGACAAGCATCAAAAATTTCTAAAGATTCATCTACTCTTCCTGCAATTCAAAAGAGCAGAATAAATAAAATGATGAATGTTCAAGGGAGAGAAGAAATTGAAACAAGAGAGGCAAGGACCATCCAAGCTCATGGTATCACTTTTAGCATAGTTCGGCCTCCTTATTGACAAGATATGGTAAAGGAAATTAACACATCTCCTCAAGGGTTCAACGGGCCTAACTATGAAAAAATTCAAAACAATCTGCTCAAAAAGAAGAAAGATCTTATTGAGGATACTTTAGCACCTATTTCTGCTTCATGGAGCAGCTCCAGGGTTACCATTGCCTCGAATAGATGGACAAATGCTAAGCATAGACAATTGATCAATATCATTGCCACTCCACGAAAAGGAGCAATGTTTCTAAAGGCTGAAGACTGCTCAAGGGAGGAAAAGGATACGCAAGTCGTTGTTGATATTTTAATCAAAGCTATTGAGAAAATAGGGCCCACTAAAGTTGTGCAAGTTATCACACAAATAATGCACGGATTTGCAAAGCTGCAAGTTTGACTGTTGAGAGCAAGTATGATCACATTTTTTTGGATTCCTTGCATTGTCCATAATTTAAATCTTATCTTAGAAGAGATTGACAATGAAGTTTCATGGATCAAGGAACTCAGAAGACAAGCAAGGGAGATACTCAATTCATCACCAAACACCACTAGTCTCTAGCAATATTTTGAGAATACTCCAAATTGAAGTTGTTGAGACAAGATATGCCTCCAACTTCATCATGTTGTGTCGCCTTGTTGAGATTAAGCAACCATTAGTTTATATGGTGGTGAGTCAACTTTGGCCTGAGTGGAGACAAGTAGATTCAAAGTAGGGAACTATGGTACACAACTTAATGAGCAGTGGTGGAGCAAGATAGAGTTCTTGCTCAAGTTCACATCCCCTACATTTGAGCTTATCCAAAGTGATGACAGAGAAATCATTCTTGGGAGAGGTTTGCGGTGGTATGGATACCATCATTGAAAAAACTATGGTTGATTCTCCTCATTTGTTATTTGTTGATGATCATTTTGTTGATTTAGTGAAAAAATCCATGGTTGAGAGATGGAACTAGTTCAATACTCTATTGCACACTTTAGCACATGCCTTGAACCCAAGATTTTATGATGAAGACCTTACTGCTCAAAGCAATGGGAAGAGAAAGGCACTACATAAGGATAGGGAGGTGCCAAATGGAGTCAAAAGAGCCCTTATGAGAATGTTTCCAGCTCATCTACAAAAGGGAGGTGAAGGAAGAATTTGCTAGTTTTGTTGTTGGTTTGGATGATTATTCATACATATCAGCTTTGGATGAGAGAAGCACCATGAGTGTGATTAGATGGTGGAATGTTATGGAGGAAATGGTGTACACTTCCAAAACCTTGCCATTCATATTCTATCAAAAGTGGTAAGCTCTTCATCGATAGAAAGGAATTGGAGCACCGATGGTTTTATTCATTCAATGAAGCGCAACAAATGGGTTCACAAAAGGCTGAAAATATTGTTTATGTGTATTCCAACCTTCACCTTGCATCTCTTAGGAGTCCAAAATATAGCTGTGAGTCTTTTAGAGATTAGGATGTGGACCTAGAATCCCCTGACTTGGACATCTCTCTCTTGCTACACTGAATCTTGAGAATCCTAGAGGTGGAATTAGAAATACTTCTTCCACTCCACATTTCATTGTTGAACATGCATCTTGTTCTATTTTTCATGATGATTATGAAGATGAGGATGATCAATATTAGGCTTTACCATCTTGATTCTTAGCTCATGTTTATTTCTATGTTCATTGTTCACAGTTCGATACATGTAGCATGGTAGCCTCATATATAAAGGCTGATTTTGGATGTATAGTCTCATTTATAAAGGTTGTTTTTGGATATTACTGCTTGCATTATGTAATCATCTTTAATAAATTAATATAAAGATGGATTTAGGACTAAATTGTGATGCATCACTTGTTGTTTATGCTTCTCATTAAATGGTCATGCTCATTTCTTCATGAATTTGAATCATCATGTCAATGCTTTCTTTCAAAGCTTCAATATAATTATCTCTTTGTAAAATAGCCCATTATATATATATGTCAAATAGAAGTTATAGGCACCATCAAAGAAAGTGTGTATGCAAAGGTTAAATTCGTCGGTAGAGTGAGCACTAAGGGTGCCTACAAGTTAAGAATTAGCACAGTCAAGCCATCAAGATATCAGGTAGGAGGAAGTCATTAAGCCATCAAATAGAAAGGTTAACAAATTAGAGAAAAAGGAAGCCAGCACTATGTCAGTTATCAAAGATTTATGGATATTATTAGAGGTTAAAAAGGGAGATGCCATCAATCGTCATAGAAGAGGATCACATTCGAAAAAACAGATCTATGAATAGAGCGAAGTCGCCGTGAAGGTACCAAGTTGTTTAGTATATACCCATGAAGATATAAGCAACTGAGAGATAGTGTTAAGTGTGGCTCCGCACACAGGTATATTTTAAAAGTGAAGTCATTGTTAAGTCTAAAGACATCATAAGCCTGTTTGAGTATAACGTTCCAAACAAATAAAAGAATTTTATTTTTAATTGTCTTTTAGTTATACAGTTATGTAATCGTCCACAAGCGAAAAAAAAGAGGCTTGATCTCAACGTAATGTGAGCTTCTTCTATCAATAAGATTTCTAGTTTGGCTTATATTTTCTGTGTTCCATATTGCAACATGGTATCAAAGCAGGAAAGCCTGAGTTTTGTTGATTATTAGGGTTTTGAAGGTTTATAACCACCATTGTAAGAGAAGCCATAGAAGGGAGCATCCAAGTCGTAGTCTCCCAGAGAGGAAGCATTAAGGTATGGAAATCAAGTTAAGCTGCTGCCGATTCAAGGCAAGCCCTCGAACAAAGCCAAGTCATAATTGTCACAAAGGAAAGTCGCCCACAAAGATTATACTCGCACATGAAAGAAGAATTGCCTTATAGATTGAACTGTCGCAGCCTTATGGATTGAGCTAGGAGGAGGAATACACATCAAAGTCGAACACTTAAAGATTAGTCACCACTTTAAAGAAAATTTGAGCCGAGGGTTGAAGCAAATTACTGTGAACCGCTGCAACCTGTCAAGAAAGGACAGCTATCGACTTACGAGCAAAGCTATCGTTTAAAGACCAGAGATTGTCGTCAATTTCAAAAACGACAATTTAAAGTTTAAAGAACAGAGACTACATGTTGAATAATAAGAGACGCTGCCTATTCTGCAGTTAGATAAAAGTCGAGAGGGGGCAGATACACCGCAGAGAAGAAAAGTTCTAACATTCTTAAAATCCAGAGATCGGACTGTGAAGACTGTCAATTAAAGACAAGATGACAGAGGAGATACGTTCAAGGTGGGTTGAGCCATGAAATTACAGCTTAAGTAATCTATGTGTCTAACCAGTCTAAGTTCATTGATTTAGAAAGACATAAGGGATTCTGGAAGTTATAAGTAACTATAGAGTCAAAGCATTTTCAAAGGTAGTATGAAGTGTCCAAGGTAATATGCATAGCTATTTAATTTTTTTTAGCATTCCAAGTAATTACAATGGACATTTCTCTTGAAAATTTTAATGGTTATAACTTTCATACTTGGAAAGTAAAGATTCAAATGCATCTCATGAGTAAGAATTTATGGGGAATCATGAAGGATACTGAACAGGAACCTTAATCGCCTAATAAATCAATTGAATGGCAAAATAGGGATAACAATGCCAACTCAATCATTGGTCTTGCACTCTCGGATTCTAAATTACATCTTATTAATCTAGACAAATCTTCCAAAGAAATTTGGGAAGAACTAGAATAGTTGTCTGACACAAAGGCAATAAATGCAAATTTTTCTTTGAAGTTACAACTTTTTAGAATGAAAATGGTTGATGGTGTTACATGCCTCAGCAGCTACAGTGTTCCAGCGAGGCTGAGGCTAGAGCAACTGGCCAAAAAAATTATTGTATAGGCCAAAGTGGGACTTATTGTATGGATATTTGGTTTGGGGGTTGTTTATCCCCTGGATTGGACATGGCCAGCCCCCTTGGTTTCACTCCCAAAAGTACCTGGCTTAGTGGCTTTTCTATCTGCCCCTTCGGTGTGATGATATCTCCACCATGCAGGGTTTTATGCCCATGGGTTGGTGCTTCACGACTTCTGGGGGTGACCCACTAGGGCACATGCCCATCCTGGTTATTTGACTTGCAGAGGTGATTGCACTTTGGGACTATTATCTCCTCCTAGCACACCTTCTTGCACCCACTTGGACCTATTTCAACTTCCAAAGACCCCTGCTCCAACCTTCTTAGCCCAGTGCACCCTTCTTCCAGCTATTGCGCACCAGATGAGCCTACAGTACCTTAGAGGGGGGGCGTTAAGGGAATTTCAGCACTTTGGGGTTAGATGGGGCATGATGTCCCCCCTGGCTCACTACTTCATCAAGTGAAGCCATTTCTCTTATTATTTTAGCTTGTTTTTATTATTTTTGTACATTTTAAGGTAAAATTCCTTTGTTTTGCAAAATTTACCCTAAAAATAATATTATTTTATGATTTAGGATTGTGGGCTCAAAATTAAAACATTCAAAAGAGAAAGGTATAAATATACCTCCTCTCCTCATTGTAAAATCATAAGACAAGGGTTCTACTATGAAATTATTAATTTTCTCCTACTCTTTGAGTCTCTTTGGTGATGCTCTCTTCTCTTGGGATGATCTTCTTTGCTTGATGGTAGATGGATGAATGATCTAGGGCTTCTTTCTTGCACATGCTATGGTTGATGCTACACTTGTTGGAATAACACATGCACAAGTGTGACCTAAAGGTGTCTTCTTTGCTCATCTCTTGTTGAATGTTGGTGAATAATGTTACTATGTGGATTGAATGGTAGTTTTATGCTGCATTTTCTCTGAATTAGGGCTTTTTTAACAATATTCTATCAACTTTGTATGAAGGAAACATCTTGCATAAGGGTTTTCTATTGCTTTTCGGGCCTTGGACTTCTCCATTTTCCTTAGTTGGGCTCACCTACTAAACCCTAGAGGTTGCTAGTTAGAAAATTCATAACTCCAAAAATAGTTGTGAGTTTGTCATTCTACTTCTCCCTACAAATTCGCCCTAGTGGATTTATCCAAGGATCCTGAAGGGTGTCCTCATATATTGTCAAAAAAGCACTAAAAATTTACATAAATTCAAAAACCTAAAAAATATTTGGAATTTGCTAAATCTGGTCCACCCCTCAATTTCGCCCTAGGTGATTTATCCATAGATTCAAAAGGGTGTTCTCATCTTCCAACCTACCTTGGGAAACGCTAAATCATCATATCTTCAAAACCCTAGGTAGCGTTTTGCATCTGAGGCCATATGTGACCTCACCTTGACCTCCTTGTCCATCTCCTCCTAAGGGTGCACTTTTCTGATGTGTCCCTTGGGTTGTGTGAAATTCATTGGGAACCGTGAGATTGTGTTGCAAATATTTGTTATCTATTGTGCTGGATAAGTAGTAGGTTGAATTAACTCCTCAATAGATCTAGTAGTCTTCTTATCTCATTATTTGACTCCATATAAAGGCATTGATCTCTGTCATAAAGGTTGTAGAAAGGTATCCGTTTGTTGGCAATTGCAGGTATCTTGATAGGGCTCTCCCCTGGGTTTAGGAGTTACCATATGTTAAATATTGTAACTTCAAAGAATATTATATTTGTACTTTATTATTCCGGAGATGTTTCATCCCTCCGAGGTAATCCTATTATGTATCCGGAGATGTTTATTCCTCCGAGGGTTAGTATTAACTAGGGTTATTAGACCCACCATGTGTGGGTCGGCCCTGTAGTTATATTTTAGGGGTTATTAGACTTCTCCAGGTGAGGTCGGCCCCAACAGGTCTTTTAGTCAGTTGAGAGTCAAGTATAAATAGATGAGGTGAACTCCTCATTAGATCATTCACTCACTTGTGAAAGGGTGCGCACTAGTTGAGGAGATCTGCTAAGGAGTCAAGAGGAGAAGGAGCACATCTTGTATTTTGGTTGATCATCTTATTGAGGAAAGCTTTACTGGGTTTTCTACCCCATGAGGGTTTCCCAGGATATATTGTGTGTTATCTTGTGATTGTGTTTCTATCAGAGATCTTGCTTGTCTATTTGGTTTAAATCTAACATGATATCAGAGCCAAACTGAATAGGACATCTTTCACAAGGTAAGAATACCTCTTTCTCTCTCTTTGGTGAAGTTAGGGTTTCAGCCCAAAGTTGATATTATTGATTTTTGGTTGCATGGCTGGATAGCCCTTTTCAATACCTTTCTTTTGAGCTATAGATCGAACTTTTTGGTTGGGTAGAACTCCGGGAAATCCAAACCCTAATTCTACCAAAAGTGCGATACGTCAGATTTTGGTTTCAGAAAAAAGTTGTAATTTTTGAATTCTGATTATATGGCTGGGTATCCCTTCTCAAGAGCATTCTTTTGAGCTATAGATCGAACTTTTTGGTTGGGTAGAACTCCGGGAAATTCAAACCCTAATTCTACCAAAAGTGCGATAAAATTCTGTTCCAGATTCCGGAAAAGTAAAAGGTAACTTTCCAGGTAAGTCTACTCTGTCTCTTGGACTCCCCCAAGAGAAGATGGCTCCAAATACTAAGCTTGAAGACAAGCTAGAAGGCATAGAGAATTTCCGAGCATGGAAATACAGAATTGGTCTAATTCTTGAGGAGAATGATCTTGCTCATTATATCAAGGAGGAAGTTGCAGAACCAGAAGAAGATGAAGCCAAAGAGAAACACAGGAAGGATCTGATTAGGGCAAAGAGAATCATAGCTGATTCCATTAAAGACCACTTGATTCCCCAAGTGTCTTCCAAGAAGACTCCAAAGGAAATGTATGATGCCCTAGGAAGAATGTATGAAGGAAAGAACATCAATAGGAAGATGAATCTAAGGACTCAGTTGAAGAGCACCAAGATGAACAAAGGAGAATCCATTCAAGACTACTTCTCAAGAGTCCATCAAATCAAAGAACAACTAGATGCCATTGGTGATACCCTTGATGAAGATGAACTTGTGATGACAGCTCTAAATGGTCTCACTAGACCTTGGGAGTCATTCATTCAAACTATGTGTGCCAGAAAAGAAAGTATGAAGTTTGATGTAGTTTGGGAAGATTGTGTACAAGAGGAGGCTAGGGTTGCAAATAGAGAAGCCTTGCTCAAAGAAGATGACCAAGCCTTGGCCACTCATACCAAAAGAAGAAGGAGTCAATCCTACTTCAAGAAAGGTGGTCTCAAGGAGTCTCATCCTCCTCACAGATTTCACAAGAAAAGAGGATCTACTCAAAGAAGGGATTACTCTTCTTTCCAATGCTACTCTTGTCACAAATTAGGACACATTGCTAAAGATTGCCCTCTACAGAAGAAAAAGGGTAATCACTTCAAAAGACATCAAGCACATCTTGCAGAGGATGACAGTGAAGAAGAAGAAATAGAGGAAGAAAGGTCTCACAATAAAAGGCCTAGAGATGAAGGGGAAGAAGAAGAAAGGACCTTCTTCAAAAGGAGGTCAAGAAGAAACACAGAAGAAGATGCAGAAGAATATGTTCTATTCTCCGCACTCTCTGGATCCATAACCCCTGGTGAAGGTACATGGCTTATTGACAGTGGTGCTTCAAAGCACATGACTGGACAGAAGAGGACCCTCTCAAATCTTGAAGAAAAGAATTCTCCCCAAAAGGTATCTCTAGGAGATGACTATCAATATCCCATTAAGGGAATTGGTGAAGCAAACTACAAACTCGATTCTGGAACCCCCATGAAGATGAAGGAAGTTCTATATGTTCCAGGATTAAAGAAGAATTTGCTTTCAATCTCAGCTTTAGACAAGAAAGGCTATAGAGTTGCATTCATTGATGGACAAGTGTTAATGTGGTCCAAAGGCAAATCCATTAAGGATGCAATTGTTATTGGTGAAGAGGAAGGAGGTTTATATAAACTCAAGGGTCATCCAGAAGCTGCTCTTGTTCATGAAACCTCTAGCCCCAGTGAGCTATGGCATAGAAGACTAGCTCACATTAACTACAAAGCCTTACCTTATGTAAGCAAGGTGGTCATAGGACTACCAGATTTAAAGGTGGATCATAATGGCTCATGCAAAGGATGTAAGAAAGGCAAGAATGTCAAGAACCCATTTCCAAAGAGTGAAACAAAGACCAAAGGGATCTTGGAGTTAATACACTCAGATGTGTGTGGTCCAATGCCCACCACCTCTCTAAGTGGGTTTGAATACTATCTTTCCTTCATTGATGATCATTCAAGGAAAACTTGGATATACTTTCTAAAGGGTAAGAATGAAGTTTTTGGGAAGTTCAAAGAGTTCAAGGCTCTAATAGAAAATCTCTCAGAAAAGAAAATCAAGGTTCTCAGAACAGACAATGGTGGAGAGTATACTTCAAAAGAGTTTGAAGAATTCTGTAAGGAAGCTGGAATCAAAAGAGAACTAACCACTCCCTACAATCCCCAACAAAATGGGGTTGCAGAAAGGAAAAATAGAACCATCATGGAAGCTGTGAAGACTATGATACATGACCAGGATCTTCCCATGTATCTGTGGGCTGAAGCAGCCAGAACAGCAGTATATGTTCAAAACAGATTATCTCATAGTGCTCTTGATTTCAAAACTCCAGAAGAAGTGTTTTCTGGAAAGAAGCCCGAAGTAAGCCATCTTAAAATATTTGGGTGTCCTGTGTACATCCACATTCCAAAGGAAAAGAGAACCAAGTTGGATCCTTCTGGTAAGAAAGGAATATTTGTTGGCTATTGTGAATCATCCAAAGCCTTCAGGATTTACATACCAGGTTTTCATCATATAGAAATAAGTAGAGATGTAACCTTCGATGAGGAAGCAGCTCTTAAGAAATCTAGAAAATGTCAACTTGAAGAAGTTTATGAAGAAGATACATCTCCCAGAGTCTCAGATACTGTTCACATCCCTGAGGAGGACATAACAGAGGATCATGACATGCTGGAACCACAAGAACCCCCTGTTGCAGAATTATCTAGGAAAAGAAGACCAGCATGGGCTAGAGATATTATACAAGGAGCTGAAAGATATGGTGCTCCTGAAGGCTCCACTAGAGAAAGGAAGAAACCAAAGCTAGTGTCCAACTATATGGCCTTGATGTGTGATCTTGTGGATCAACTACCTACTAGCTATGAAGAAGCAGCTCAAAAGAAAGAATGGGTAGAAGCAATGACTGAAGAATATCAGTCAATAATGAAAAATGATGTTTGGGATATAGTCCCCAAACCAAGAGATAAAAGTGTGGTTTCTTCCAAATGGATTTTCAAAATAAAACATGCTGCAGATGGAAGCATTGAAAAATACAAGGCAAGGTTTGTAGCCAGAGGATTCTCTCAAAAGGAGGGAATTGACTATGAAGATACATTTGCACCTGTTGCTAGGTATACTTCGATTAGAACTATCATGGCACTTGCATCTATGATGAAATGGAAATTGCATCAAATGGATGTTAAGATAGCCTTCCTGAATGGTGTAATTGAAGAAGAAGTATACATAGAACAACCTCAAGGTTTTGAGGTCAAAGACGGAAGGACCCATGTATGCAAACTGAAGAAGGCATTATATGGTTTGAAGCAAGCTCCCAGAGCTTGGTATGGAAGAATTGACAGCTTCTTATTAAGCATGGGCTTTACCAAAAGTAAAGCTGACCCCAATCTCTATCTTAAGGTAATGAATGATGAACCTGTTATATTGCTATGTAGATGATTTATTTCTAACAGGAAATGAGAAACAAATCATTGAAAGCAAGAAGAAGCTTTCTTCAGAATTCGAAATGAAAGATCTCGGATTAATGCACTACTTCTTAGGCCTAGAAGTATGGCAAGAGCAAAAAGGGATATTTCTAAATCAAGGTAAGTATACTGTGGAGATCCTCAAAAGGTTTGATATGTTGGAGTGTAAAGCTATGGCCACTCCCATGGACTCCAACCTAAAACTACTAGCTAATGATTCATCAGAACTAGTGGACATAACCCTATATAGACAAATCATTGGATCTTTGATGTACTTGACAAATACTAGGCCTGATATATGCTTTGCTGTAAATACCCTAAGTCAGTTTCAAGTAGAACCTAGAAAGGTTCACCTTATAGCTGCAAAGCATATCATGAGGTACCTAAAAGGTACAGTGGACTATGGTCTTTACTATCTTAGAGAAAATGAACTCAAGTTGCATGGTTTCTCAGATTCTGATTGGGCAGGTAGTGTCTCAGACAGAAAAAGTACTTCAGGTGGATGTTATGGTCTTGGATCTGCCATGATCTCCTGGTTCAGCAAGAAACAATCTAGTGTGGCCCTCAGTACCGCTGAAGCAGAATATATAGCTGCTTGCTCTGCCAGCTGTGAAGCGGTGTGGCTTCGGAAACTCTTATCTGGAATCTTTGACTTAGAGATGGATCCTACTGTGATTATGTGTGATAATCAAAGCTGCATTAAGATGACTGAAAATCCTGTGTTCCATGATAAGTCAAAACACATTGAGATCCGTTACTTCTATATACGAGACATGGTGCAGAGAGGAGCCATCAAGCTCGAGTACATAAGCACTGAAGATCAGGTTGCCGATATCTTGACTAAACCTCTGTCTCGAGTAAAGTTTGAATACTTCCGAGACAAGCTTGGTTTAGTCCAGAAGGACCCTCCTCGAAAGGGGGAGTAGCATAGTATTTCTGTCACTTATTTTTTTTTGTTTTGTTAGCTACTTACAATTATTTAGATTTAGAACTCTTACATATCGTTTATACATGATTTGATATGATGTATTAGTGAGAATACATACACATGTTTTGATGAGATGTGTACATGTTTTGATTAGTGATGTATACATGTTTTGATGTACACATGTTTTGATGTGATGTGTACATGTTTTGATTACTGATGTATACATGTTTTGATGTACACATGTTTTGATGTGATGTGTACATGTTTTGATTAGTGATGTATACATGTTTTGATGTACAAATGTTTTGATGTGATGTGTACTGATGTATACATGTTTTGATGTACACATGTTTTGATGTGATTGTTGACGTATACATGTTTTGATGAACACATGTTTTGATGTGATGAATACATGTTTTGATGTGATATATGATTGTACCTGTATGGATGAAGATACAGTTGAGGGGATTGAATCATCCCTGGACTTTCAGTCCTAAAGAGAACCGTAGACGTAAGGTCTCCGAAAATGAAGTCCTTAGTGGACAGTTGAGGGGATTGAATCATCCCTGGACTTTCAGTCCTAAAGAGAACCGTAGACGTAAGGTCTCCGAAAATGAAGTCCTTAGTGGACAGTTGAGGGGATTGAATCATCCCTGGACTTTCAGTCCTAAAGAGAACCGTAGACGTAAGGTCTCCGAGAATGAAGTCCTTAGTGGACAGTTGAGGGGATTGGATCATCCCTGGACTTTCAGTCCTAAAGAGAGCCGTAGACGAGAGGTCTCCGAGAATGAAGTCCTTGGTGGACTTGAGGGGATTGGATCATCCCTGGACTCTCAGTCCTAAAGGGAGCCGTAGACGTGAGGTCTCCGAGAATAGAAGATAGGACTGCATCGTCCCTGGACCTTAGTTCAAAATGTACGTGATGGGGATTGCATCATCCCGGAACTGATAGTTCAAAATGTACGTGATGGGGATTGCATCATCCCGGAACTGGTAGTTCAAAATGTACGTGATGGGGATTGCATCATCCCGGAACTGATAGTTCAAAATGTACGTGATGGGGATTGCATCATCCCGGAACTGATAGTTCAAAATGTACGTGATGGGGATTGCATCATCCCGGAACTGATAGTTCAAAATGTACGTGATGGGGATTGCATCATCCCGGAACTGATAGTTCAAAATGTACGTGAAGGGGATTGTATCATCCCTGGACTTCGGTCCCTGAATTGATCCGTAGACGAATGGTCTCCGAGAAAGTAATGGTATTAATGATGTGGTTACTTGTATCGGTAGGATACTTGTATTGATGATGTGGTTACTTGTATCAGTAGGATACTTGTATTGATGATGTGGTTACTTGTATCAGTAGGATACTTGTATTGATGATGTGGCTACTTGTATCGGTAGAATACTTGTATTGATGATGTGGTTACTTGTATCAGTAGGATACTTGTATTGATGATGTGATTACTTGTATCGGTAGGATACTTGTATTGATGATATGGTTACTTGTATCGGTAGGATACTTGTATTGATGATGTGGTTATCTGTATCGGTGGGATACTCATATTGTTGTGTAGGATACTTGTATGATCGTATGATGACGATGCTACTGATCGTGTGATGACGATGCTGCTGATCGTGTGATGACGATGCTGCTGATCGTGTGATGACGATGCTACTGATCATGTGATGACGATGCTGCTGATCGTGTGATGACGATGCTGCTGATCGTGTGATGACGATGCTGCTGATCGTGTGATGACGATGCTGCTGATCGTGTGATGACGATGCTGCTGATCGTGTGATGACGATGCTGCTGATCGTGTGATGACGATGCTGCTGATCGTGTGATGACGATGCCGTTGATTGTGTGATGACGAAACTGTTGATCGTATGACGACGATGCAGCTGATCATGTGAAGACGATGCTAAAGATCGTGATGTTGATATTGATGTACCAGTAACTGGTTGAGTTACTGATGAAGTCGAATTGAAGAAAGCTTCCGATGATTTATAGATGTATCATGTGTAGTGACTCCTTGCTCCTGCAGATGCTGTTATAATATCCTTCTCGTTAAGGGGGAGTGTTAAATATTGTAACTTCAAAGAATATTATATTTGTACTTTATTATTCCGGAGATGTTTCATCCCTCCGAGGTAATCCTATTATGTATCCGGAGATGTTTATTCCTCCGAGGGTTAGTATTAACTAGGGTTATTAGACCCACCATGTGTGGGTCGGCCCTGTAGTTATATTTTAGGGGTTATTAGACTTCTCCAGGTGAGGTCGGCCCCAACAGGTCTTTTAGTCAGTTGAGAGTCAAGTATAAATAGATGAGGTGAACTCCTCATTAGATCATTCACTCACTTGTGAAAGGGTGCGCACTAGTTGAGGAGATCTGCTAAGGAGTCAAGAGGAGAAGGAGCACATCTTGTATTTTGGTTGATCATCTTATTGAGGAAAGCTTTACTGGGTTTTCTACCCCATGAGGGTTTCCCAGGATATATTGTGTGTTATCTTGTGATTGTGTTTCTATCAGAGATCTTGCTTGTCTATTTGGTTTAAATCTAACACCATAAGTAGTTGAGAGACTAAGCTGAGGTGACATTGGGTTTAGATCTCTCCCATGCTTACCATTCGCTAGCTTATTGCACCACACTGTGCTACAAATCCTAGACTGCTAGTTTGAACGGTAACAGATGGAACCACCATGTCTATCCATATTAATGAATTAAAGACCCTTGTAAAATAGTTAGCCGAAATTTATGCAAAAGTAATCAATTTCGGCTATCATTGGTATCCACGATTTGGAGTTGTTGTAGATTGTTGTTAATTCCTAGTGTTGTTGGTAGTGTATGGGAGCCATTGTCCTAGTACGTATAGAGCGGGAGTTAGATTAGTTCATGTTGTTAGGAGTAAGGGGGATAGGATATGGTCTATGGGCATGGATGGAGGGGATGGTGTAGAAAAGGGGGAGGGACCGCTCATAATAGGTTCGTCCCAACAGATTGTGTATCGACTCTTGTTACAAACCCCCATGAATATCCCTCCACGAAATAGAATAGGTTGGATAATTGCAATAAGTCATGCACAAAGGCACAGAAAGGGCCTGCAGTATAGGTGAATGGATCATATCAAATGAAGGTTGTCAAGACCAAACACTAATCAACAAGATAATGACAGCACTCAAGCCAAAGAGAACCTAATGAAAGGAAGATTCCTCTCACGGGTCGAAGTAAAAGCTGAACATGGGCCAAAGAAACCTTCCTCACACAGGTTGTAATGAAATTATTCCATGGTCGTCCGAATCAAGATGCAGGACCCGGGTAGAATTCCATGGCCAACAAAATGAGATTGATGGCCAACAGAATAGGATTTCATGATGGCCAACAAAAGAGAGTTTCGAAACCTGAACAGAGTGTCTTAACCTCCTTCAAAAATCATAGAATTGAACCTGCAAATACTCCCCATTCATCTGCAAACAAACATAGAATCATGCATAAAAACTCGACAAAATTATCCTAGCATTTTCTGTCAATGTAAAGACAACAAAAGCCAAACTGAACTTGAAACAAAAAAATAAAGTATGCTTTGATATATTCTATTTTTGTACAGCAATGTGCAATCAGATGCATTTTCAAATAAAACACCAAAAAATTATTGTGGCCTTCATATATTCAAGACAACATGAGAGAAAATCAATGTCAGAAATTTCAAATAGAAACGAATATATTGACTATAATAAATCATACAAAAGATATGGAGACTATTCACCTGGTTATCCTCGAGGCGACCACTAGATAATGCTTCACTAGCATAAGCTCTATAAAGTTGCCTCAGCTCATCAACCTTTCGATCACTGTCATACTCACCACCTATGCACAAAATGTTTCAACTTGGCAGGTTATGAAATACATTTGAGCAATATCTTAGGCAAATGAAGGCAAAACATAAATTTAGATGCCAAGATGAAAAGTGGACTTCTGAAAGCCAAACCACTAAGTGTGCAGTTAAACAATTAAAATTGGACTACCTAGCACAGTAACAAATCCGATGCCTGGAGGAAGTCTCTCCTTATTAGCATGTTTACTCAAATCTGTGAGAGCTTGATTGTATGCCAAAAGTTTATCAAGCTCCTCCTTCACCTTTATTGCCGATCCCCTACATACACAATATATCACAAGTATTAAGAAAAAGAATCATGTCTTGAGAGGAAAACACAATTTAAAGAAACTACCATACACATAGAACTTGAGGCACTGCAAATTGATGACAACACTAATGAAATACCTATAAAAAAATAGCCAAGTACTAAACTGACTTAGAAATCACATCGCAATGCTTAAACATACAGTGGAAAGAAAGATAAAGAAATTTAATGTCCATAATTGACTGAAATAGGTGAATGGAACTCAAAAATACAAGTCGTGTAATAACAACAAAAGGAATGTAAAAATAAGCTATCCCTAAATGGCCTACTGAAACAAGAAGGGCATAACCTAAAAAGCCTAAAAGGAAGAGAAGACAGAGAAGTAGAGATAATTACGAAAAAGGGGGAAGGAAAAGGAAACCCTTATATGGTCCCTTCCAACATAAACAATCATCAACGACCACATGTAGCTCCCCAAGGGTGCTTTTGAGAATGTCAACTCAAGAATGGCATGGGCTAATAGTCTCTCATGCAATCTTCTGAGAAATGATGATATGTTTTGCTGAAACAATAGCTTCTCTTATAGCATCCAAGGAAGAAGAATCCCTGGCAAACATAACAAACCTCATAATCAATCCATGAAAGAATTCCTAAGTGAAGTGCAGCAACAGTGGCTCTCATATAAGCATCTCTATAAAGTTGTAGTAAACACTCGTGAGAAAAATTATCTATATATATATATATATATATATATATATAAGCATCTCTATAAAGTTTAGCTGGGAAGTCCCCCTCAGCGTGCAAAACGTCCTCCAATAGTGCCAACTACTGATAACTCCCTCAATAGTTTAGCTGGGAAGTCCCCCTTCCAGGAAAAGGGTAATAATGGTGCTCTGAGAAGAATAGAAGTCGCATGCAACACTTATGCCCACTGAATACTGGAAAATGAATAGAAGACCACCTGGGGAATGTGCCCAAGCAAGGGAGGGCAAGCCCATGAAATAATATAAAAGATAACTCTGCTGAATACTGAATGATGATAATACCTGATGAAGAACAATGCTAAACCTGGATGATCCAACCTGATGATGAAGTAGGGCAGATAGCTTTCACTGCCAAAATACACCAGTTAGTTGAGTACAAGCCTCAACCCCAACTTAGCTCACTGAGCTTCTCCAAATCAAGATCACAAATCAATAATCAATAATATGTCTTCTCCATTCACTTTACCTTTCTTTTATAACACTCAACTTCCAAAAACCTAACTTCCGACCTAACTAGGTCACTTTATCTTCTAATTCGCAGTTGACTTGCATGCAGGTGCATGGAGACTCAATCAGGTGCATGCATCATGAAATAATGCTCAGATGTCATGCATGCAGGTGGCCTTTGGATCTGGTGGTCCCTGTCTATCTACTGGTGATCTAATAATCATGCTAAAGATCCTCTGAATGTGTATATGGCATCAATCCTCAGTAAATTCCACTATAATAAAAAAGGGAACATTACAGTCCTCCCTTGCCAAGATTGCTTGTCCTCAAGCAATACCAACTCAGTTCCATAATCAATTGAACTAAACCAACTGAATCCCAGGGTCCCAAATCATCCTAGGAGATCTATAGTACCTTCTACTCAAGGTATGATCCTGCGAGGTACCATGATATGAAACCTCCTGAAAGTGATAGTCGGCTCTCATCCTCATGCTAACTGTTGTACCATCCCCTACTGCAATCTCGGGGTTCCCCACTACCCAGAAAAAGAGACCATCATGCAGTCATTGAGCTGTTCTGATCATCATCAGCTGTCTGTCATGCTCTATCACCATCCACCTCTCCTGTAACTCCAAGCAGAAAGATCTATAAGAGTTTTCCACCTCACTATGAACAGTGTAGTGTATAGGAAATCAGGTGAAGCCTGCCACTCTTCCGTCATACCTGACCTCAAGTATCGACAAAGGAAATCTGCTCTGGTCACTGATAACGACTCTGGGATGCTCATGAACTCTAATCATCTCCTCAATAGATAGCTCTATCACTCGTGTTTCCCCATACTGCGAGGAAATCATTGGAATCTGTAAGAATTCTGATAACATGTGAGTCTCTGCACATATATACTTGGCCCTCTGCATCCTCGGTATACTTGTGATGCAATCTAACAATAGGATTCCCCATGGCTGCTCATGATCTGTCGAAGGCTGCATCAATGCAAGTTCTGATGTACCCTATTGACCTGACATAAGATCCATCTTGTATCTCCATGCACACCTACCTCGAGTCTGTCTAAAAAAGGTGAAGTCATCTGAGTCCCCCACTAGTGATGTGAAGCACTCTCTACCCCGAGTGTCGGTCCGCCTAGTGCTAACCTTAGAATACATTTGACTGCCCCTGAAGAACCAAGCAATCATAAGCTGCACAAACTCCTCAGAAGACTTCTTTGTCATGCATCCATCCCTAAGTAGCCAACCAATAAATATCTGAAAGTGAAAGCTGGCCATCTCCTCCGTAGTGGCTCCACTATCAATCTCAATCCTGAATACCAGGAAAGAAATTCGGCCCCGCCATAAAGAAGTCTCAATCTCTCCTGCTCTATCATCCCATAAATATGGTGGACTGATCATCCTCACAACTCTGTTGATCATCTCTACCATATGAAACAATCCATCGTGTAGATGAATACTTGGATCCCACCACCAACTAGGGGGTCTTCCAAACCCAACTCCAACGAACTGCTATCGCATCATGCTGATAGTCATCGAGGTCTCCTTGTAATCCTCTAGTAGATACCAAGTGCTAATAACTGACTCTGCTCCTGCTAATGTAATCAGCTCCCGCAAAACTGCATCTATACATCCGTTAACCCCCTCACTGTCTATGTCCTCCACTAATCCATGGAGTCTAAGCCTCTCTCTAGAGAATAGCTTTGTCTGCTGCAGTGCCTCGTACTCATGCAGATACCAACAATAATCCACCAACTACAAATCTCGGATAGCCCTCATGATCCACTCCCTCCATGATGTCGCAGGGTTAGTACATGGGCAATCTCTGTAGGAGATGATGTCATTCCCTACTCTCTCAACTGCAAATCCTGTGAACCAGTCTAATCTCCCCTATGTATTGAGTGTGCCAATCCCATGGTCTAATGGAAGGATCACTCTTATGGCCAAGATGCTATTCACCTCATCTAACTGTCTCAGGTGAAACTCCCAAGTCTGGTTGTGTAATAGCAATAAATAGCTCTGCTCCTGTAGATGTGACTGGGAAGTAACTAGTGTGTTGGTCAACCCAACGACCATGACCACAACCTCAAAACTAGGTCTAGAAGTAGGCCTGTGAGCATCATGCTCTCTGATCCTCATCAGATGATACCCCTGACCAAGATAGGATATCAAGGGTTCTCCTACCCGATGAAGCGTGTCTTTCCCCTCATCAATCCCGGGGACTCTCGGTGTAAGGGCATGCTCGTGCTCTCTGTTAGGTGGTCTCCCAGGAGGCAACACCCCAAAACTCCATGGGATCTCATCGTGTGCCCCTATGTACTCCTCTAGACTAATGTATACTCCTGTACTCTCCTGAGCCATCGAGTACCTTGTATGTGATACTGTAGCCAGTACTCCACTGCTATCAATGAAGTATGTGATCCAATGTATCTCTGTATTTGCTAGACATCTTCCCATACAACCTCTGTATGTATAATCTTCCATGTTGTATGATCCACAGGGAATGTGCTCAACTATCTCTGTCATTGATAAACCTCTCTCTAACAGAGATGGTTCATGATCCCCTACCTAATCCCAACTCTCTGTGTCAGATATCTCCTCAGTCAACTGCAGCTCTGAGTGGTCCTCATGCCGGATCATCACAAGCTGCTCTCTTGGTGTCAGTTCCATGGCTAAATCTCTCTCTAACAGAGATGGCTCATGATCCCCTGCCTGATCCAAACTATTTGTGTCAGATCTCTCCTCAGTCATCTGCAACTCTGAGTGCTCCTCATGTTTTATAGCTGCCCTATATCCTGTGTGTGCTGCGGTATCCTCCTATGCACTCACTCTACTAGTGTCACCGGAGCCTGGATCCCACACACTTGTGCTATACTGGAGTGTGTCTCTAGTCAACACATCTATAACTACAACTTGAACCATTAATGGCTCCTCCACAGTAAATGACTCGTAACTTCCATACTGCCCTGTATGTATAGAATCAACCATCCCCCAATCATGTCTCTCCTCATGGACCTCGTCTATCATGGATGTCTCGACTCTTGCAGTAGATGGTGAAGAGTGTGTCCACTCCAACTCATCTATATGCATATCCGATTCCTGAAGAGCTATCTGAGTGCTATTCAAGGAATCTCTAGTAACCATAGGCTCATAGGTGAACTCCTCTACTTTGTCTTGTACAGTCAAATCACTCCATATCGTATCCCTGTCACAACTATGTGCTAACACCCCCTGATCCTCACAAGTACTACTACTAATGGGGAATGATGAATCCTCGACGATGGATGATCTGATAACTGCATCACATGCATTATCCTCCTCATATATTGCCAACTCCATATCAAAATTACTATCAACCTGTATATCATGCTCATATGTCTGTTTGAAAGGCCTATTGTATGCTCTAGGTCTGCTCTTACTTTTAAAGTGGCAAAAGTCAGTGAAGGTCATGGCTGATTGGAAGTCATCTCCCAATGCTCTGTATTCTCTCAAATATGCCCCCATTGTCTCATCTGGCTCTACATGTTCTATGGACACTGTGGTTGGGCTATCTAAGAACTGTGGTAGGGTAGGTCCAGGGGACCTATTGTGGATATGAGGGTGTCTCTGCAGATTGGTATGTACTTGTCCCCCACTGTTGCTTGTGGACACCCTATCACTGTTGGGAGATATAGGACTATGAGGGGTGGGCCCAGTTTCCTCTGACATTTGCCTAAAGGCACTCATCATTTCTTTTTGTCCATTAGTTAGTTCCTTTAGAGCAGATATGAGGCTACTGAAAGCTATTCTATCATTTCCTGCCATTGTTTCTTTTCTTTTACTCTTCTGAATCTAAAACTCTGTATTCATCTATCTGTTAATAAATGCATGATCCCATAGCTGGAGAGGAACATGCTCTGATACCATTGTAATATCCCAAACTGCTATTTTCTCTTTTTCTTGTACTGTAGATGGCTAGTAGGCTTAAATCTCAATAGAATATGAAAGTAAACCTTGATCTCTGCATGCATGCAGATCTATGCCCTAGAAAATACGGAAATGTTATAAAGTAAGAGAAATTAATGCATGCACATACCCGTATGTAGATCTGCTAATGTCGATGGTGATGAACCCCGCATGCATGAATAAGGTGGCACCAGTAAAGAGAGAAGGCAAGTCATGTTTCTGAGGGTAGGACGTCCTCCTCCAATATCTGAAAGCTCCTCAATAATAAATGTGCCGCTGAAGAAGACCCAAATAAAGGGTGATAGGGTTATAGTGCCCTTCCGGTGATGATAGAAGCTACATGCATAAGATATGTTGGCTTCCTAGCCCAAAATGTGAATGTCTCTCCAAAGCAATTCGCCCTCAGCATGCAAAACGTCCTCCAATAGTGCCAACTACTGATAACTCCCTCAATAGTTCAGCTGGGAAGTCCCCCTTCCAGGAAAAGGGTAATAATGGTGCTTTGAGAAGAATAGAAGCCGCATGCAACACTTCTTCCCATTGAATACTGGAAAACGAATAGAAGACCACCTGGGGAATGCACCCAAGCAAAGGAGGGCAATCCCACGAAATAATATAAAAGATAACTCTGCTGAATACTGAATGATGATAATACCTGATGAAGAACAATGCTAAACCTGGATGATCCAACATGATGATGAAGTAGGGCAGATAGCTTTCACTGCCGAAATACACCAGTTAGCTGAGTACAAGCCTCAACCCCAACTTAGATCGCTGAGCTTCTCCAAATCGAGATCACAAATCAATAATCAATAATATGTCTTCTCCATTCACTTTACCTTTCTTTTATAACACTCCACTGCCAAAAACCTAACTTCTGACCTAACTAGGTCACTTTATCTTCTAATTCGCAGTTGACTTGCATGTAGGTGCATGGAGACTCAATCAGGTGCATGCATCATGAAATAATGCTTAGATGTCATGCATGTAGGTGGCCTTTGGCTCTGGTGGCCCCTGTCTATCTACTGGTGATCTAATAATCATCCTAAAGATCCTCTGAAGGTGTATATGGCATCAATCCTCAGTAAATTCCACTATAATAAAAAAGGGAACATTACATATACCAAAAGAGACAACATGTCCATATAAACATCAAAAAATAAACAGAGTGTCTATGAAGCTTAAGCAAAAAAACCAAAAACAGCTGGAGAACCTCCTTGTCAATGAGCAGAAGGTGCCTCGGCATCGGAGGGGGTCTCCTCGAGGATTGGAAAACTGTAGCAGGTGTAGTCTTCCTCGTCTTCTTGATGCGGCAGAGAGTTCTTCACAAGTGGCTGCGTGACCTTCACATGTGGCTGAGTGACCTTCAATGCTGGCTGAGGGACCTTCGCTATTGGTGGGGCGACCTTCGCAGCTTGCCTAGTGTTCCTCACCGGGAGCTTGACTGGTAGAGGGGTTGTATTTTTGTAGCCAAGACCCATGCTATCCTTTTCATTTTGGGTGCACTTCGCCAATACTGGGCCTAGGGTGGAGGGAATGGGGAAGGGGGATTGGAGCAGCTCCTTACCCCTCAGGAAATCGGGAGCCTTGCTAAGGGGATGGACCGGACTAGGACTTGCAGGAGTGTTCATAAAATTTCCAATAGGATTGGCCAGGTAGCCAAGTGTCGCCATGGTTCTGACCGCTAGGGCTTGAGCATTGATCTCGGGTCGAATATCACGTTGAAGGTGGCGGGTGGGAGCATACGCATTCCAGCAGAGGGTGCTCTCCAGACTATTCAAGGTGACGACCATGTTGGGCAGAGTGGCGCTCAAGGTTTGCGTGGAGTGTCTCGCTGTGGCCCAGTTGGCTACCATATCTTCCATAAGATCCCATGGTAGGTTATCAACAATGATGCAGGCTTCCCAATTATAAACCAACAGGTGAATAGGAATGGAGATTTCGAGGTTGTATCCTGTCTGGGTTTGCCCATCAGCTTGGGCCTCTATTTCTTCTTGCCATAGGTTCCTTTCGACCTCCCCATGTGTTCAAGCAGGAAGGAGGTTAAGGTGTCGACTAGCTGGAGCACGAGGAGCACATGAGCAGGGTAGCATGGGAAATTCTGCAGAAGTGCGAAATTGCAGAGGGGAATGAGCGTGGGCAAGCTTGGGAGCCGAGCTCAGGAGCAGATGAAGGGATAAATAGTCTCGCACGATTGAGAGCCATGGGGGAGTGAGTGTGGCAGCCAGTCCAGGCTGGTGGAGGGTACGAAAAGAGCCAGGGAGTTAAAGCCTCGAGTGACTTGACGTCACTTCAATTGAGGGCCTGATGTCATCAACGCTAGCTGGCTGTCTATCCTGCTTCAACCCATGTTTCGTGCCAGGCCTGATCCTCGTGGCATGATCCTTGTGCCAGGCCTGATCCTCGTGGCATGATCCTTGTGCCAGGCCTGATCGTCACCACCCGCATTCAGGGAGTCATTCCATTATCTATTGATTTAGTAGTGGTATCACATATTTTGATTGACTATATAAATTATTATTAAAACAATAACGTAGATTATGCTGCTGCAATTGTTGGAAAAAAAACAACAAATAATAATTTCCAATTTGCAAATCTAAAAATAGTAGATCTACTTAACAAATATAAAATATGTACCAAATAATACAACCATTCTAGATCATAGATCTAATGTCATTTCTGAATAATACTACCAATTTAGATCTAGATCTAATAATTAATTGTTAACATCACATAAAATTTCAGATTTGGACATAAAGAAATAATTCACACAGATAAAAATTGAACACCGAATTTATTTTAATAATATTTGGTTTCACACATAACAATCTCCCACTTGAAACCAAATATGAGCTGCTGATCCATTCCCTCACCATCTTGCATCAAGTCACCTCCAAGCCTACCATTCTTCTACAAAGTTCTTGCTTATCTCTTGGTAGAATTTTAGTGAGCATATCTGTAGGATTCTCGGCTGTATTAATCTTTTCCAAGTGTAAATTCCCTTCTTCCAACACTTGCCGAATCCAATGATACCTTAGATCAATGTGCTTGGTATTTGAGTGAAACGTTGGATTTTTTTCCAAGTGAATAGTGCTTTGACTATCACAATACAACACATACTTTTCCTGTTTTATTCCCAACTCTCCTAGGAATCGTTCCATCCACATCATTTCTTTGCAAGCCTCTGTTGCATCCATATATTCTGCCTCTGTTGTGGAGAGAGCCACTACTTTTTGTAGCTTAGACACCCAAGACACTACTGCACCTGCAAAAGTGTATATGTAACAAGTGGTGGAATTTCTACTATCCACATCTCCAGCCATATATGCATCTGTAAAACCTTCAAGCACAATATTATTACCAAAACATAAACAATGATGAATAGTTCCCTTAAGATACATCAAAATTCTCTTTATTACTTCCCAATGTTGTTTTCCTGGATTGGAAAGGAATCTATCGACAACTCCCACTGAATGTGAAATATCTGGCAGTGTACATATCATGGCATACATCAAGCTGCCGACCGCTGAAGAATAAGGAATATTTCTCATTTATTCCTTATCCTTGTCATCATGAGGGCATAAATCAGTACTTAGCTTGAAGTGGGAAACAAGAGGTGTACCAAACGGCTTGGCATCCTTCATATTAAACCTCTCAAAGACTTTCTCAATATATTTTTCTTGAGACAACCATAACCTTTTGTTCTTTCTGTCACACATAATCTTTATGCCCAATATTTGTTATGCTGGACCCAATTCCTTCATTGCAAATTGGATTCCCAAATCTTTCTTCAACCTGTTAAGCATGTTCTTATCTTGTCCAACAATAAAGATGTCATCAACATATAGTAATAAGATAATGAAATTGTCATTTTCATCTCTTTTAATGTATACACAATGATCTACATTTAGCCTTTTAAAACCATGATCAAGCATGAAAGGGTCAAATTTCTTAAACCATTGACGAGGTGCTTGTTTCAACCCTAATAGACTCTTTTTCAACCTGTAGGCTAGATTATCTTTACCTTTTACCTTGAAACCTTCTGGCTGCTCCATATAGATTTCCTCCTCCAATTCATCATGAAGGAAAGCAATTTTTACATCTAAATGTTCACATTCAAGATCTAAAGCAGCAACAAGACCAAGAATAACTCACATTGATGACATTTTAACAATTGGGGAGAGAATTTCTGTTAAATCAATACCTTGCTCTTGCCCAAATCCTTTCACCATTAGCCTTGCTTTGAACCTTTGCTTATTTTCTTGGCCTTCATGTTTTATTCGGTACACCCACTTGTTCTTTAAAACCTTTCTAGGGAAAGCCCACACCTTTTTTGATGCATCGTCAATAAACGTAACAAAAAAAGCAGCCCCTCCTGGTGATTTTACATTAATTGGACCACAAACATTGTAATGAATTAGCTCTAATATTTTTGTATCCCTTTTAGGACCATCCCTTATAAATGATACCCTTTTCTGTTTTCCCATAATACAATGTTCACAAAATTTAAGTTCTATACCTTTTATCGTAGGCAAAAGTTTTTGTTCAACAAGGATTTTCAAACCTCTTTCAGTCATGTGCCCAAGTATTTTGTGCCATAGATCTGTTGTAGACTCCTCTTTTGCAACACCAACAATATTTGATTTCTCCATATTTGATTTTAATGTGTAGAGAGTGCCAATTTTTTTGCCCCTTTGCCACAATGAGTGAACCCTTTACAATTTTCCAGCTTCCATTGCCAACCACTATGTGGAAGCGTTCATTATCTAGCTTCCCAACGGAAATTAGATTCATTCCAAGATATGGTACATGCCTCACCTGTTTAAGCAATAAACTACAACCATTGTTTGTTTTTATTAAAATATCTCCTACTCCTTCAATATTACAAAGGGTTTTATTACCCAAGCGAACCTTTTACCCATATTACCATATTTATAAGAAATAAAATTATCTTTACTTGGGGTAGCATGGTAGGAGGCACCGGAATCTAAAATCCAATCACTATCATGAGTTGAAGTATAAAGACATGCATCTTCATAAGAAACAATAATTAATGCTTCACCTTCTGATGCAATGGCATTAATTTCTTCATTTTTGTTGTTGTTGACCACCTTTTGCTCATTTTGTTCCCCTTTTAATATTTTGCAATATTTTTTAATATAGCTTTGTTTTCCACAATGATAGCAAGTTATTCTTCCACGCCTGGACTTTGACCTGCCTCTTGAAATTGATCTCCTTGATTTGTCTCGATATGGTTTCCTTCCACGATCACCAAGGGTTAATGCCTCCATATCTAGCATTACCTCTCCCATAGATTTCCTGCACATTTCTTCATTTAATAAACTATTAGAAACATCTTCAAAACATAATTTACCTTTTGGTGCCGCATTACTTATGGTGACCACCATGGCATGTAGCTCAAGAGTATAAGGGCTTGAATCTCATCATCAAATATATTTTTTAATGAAGTGAGCCAGTTCAATAGTGTGTGTAGCTCATTTAAATGTTTCGCTACTAAAATTATTTCATTTTTAAATTAAACAACTTTTTCATTAAAAATAATTTATTGGGTTGACTTTTCTTGTAAAACATGAAAATATACTGTGTCCGCCAAATATTGCCGAATAGTGGCCTCCAACAAAAAAAGATGTGGCTTTGATACCACTGTTAGAAAAACAACAACAAATAATAATTTCCAATTTCCAAATCTAAATATAGTAGATCTACTTAATAGATCTAAAATATGTGCCAAATAATACAACCATTCTAGATGATAGATCTAATGTCATTTTTCAATAATACTACCAATTTAGATCTAGATCTACTAATTAATTGTTAACATCACATAAAATTTCAGATATGGACATAAATAAATAATTCACACAGATAAAAATTGAACACCGAATTTTATGTAGAAAACCCAATATGGGAAAAACCACAAGGAGGGAAGGATCAACAACTTTTATTACTTACAAACCATATACATCCATCATAATACTTCGGCCCAACTACTTCAAACTTGTATCTCCCGAGCACCCAAATGCTATACCAACAATACATATTTATTTTGTTTCAATGAATAAATACCACGGCCACAAACCATGGGCCAAAAAACTACTTTTCCCAAAACTATGGTCGGAAAACTTATACAACTAATTTAGTTAATTCCAATAATATAATCGAAAAAGTGACAACTATTTATTTTATTTTAATAATATTTGATTTCACACATAACATCAATTGCCATGCACTAAATATTCTCATGCTTGATTAATTATAAATGCTATTATCAAACAAGATGCATGTCCATGTCCAATTCAGAATTACAAAACTGCCGATTGTAAGTAGGACTTATCCACTACATTCCTTTTACCCTTAGCATGTGTCCAATTAGATTACTGGTAATCTAATTATCTTACTTAAATTATGGGTAAAAAACAATGGAATAAAAAAATAAAATACTTTTTAACACTCGATCCTATTCAAATTGCCAGGCATCCAATTAGATCACTGGTAAACAAACAATGAAATAAAAAATAAAATACCTTTTTAACATTAAAAACAATGAAATAAACAACTTTTAAAACACTCAATCCAAAGCGACATCGACATCCTAATGTCAATCGTAACATGAATTTAACCAACACATGTTCACCACCACTTGCAATTCAAGGAACCTGAAATCCCATGCTTTCTCCACGTTAAACCAGATTAGATGAATATTGGCAATTTCTGAATCTTCTATCCCTGTGTGTGGTTGGAGGAACCACGTGTTTGCCAAAATATAATAATTTCACCCTAGATTAATGCTGCAAATTACGTGTAATAGAAACCTCGCTCCAGTCCTACGCATATATTCTGTAAATACATGTCATTGTAAATTAAAATGTATGGCTGAGAACTAAAATATTTTAATATTAGGTATCATTAGATCAAAACTAGGAGGAAATAATCCTCGTTACCTTCTTAGAGACATAGTATTCATTAAAACAATGAGTTAATACTTATAGATTATACAAAAGTCATTTCGCATTTAATTATGTTGTAGGCGTTCACCATGGAGAAGCATTACCTCTACATCAGCAAGATTCCTTACTCATGAAGCGAATGGAATCTTTCCACCGGTTCTACTTCTCCGGGATCGCCTCCTCTCTGGGCGAAACTCTTCCTTCCTTGGCCGCTGCACCAAATCTTGGACTATTTAAACAATCCTGACTATCGCCCTTCAATTGCAATTGTTTTCAGCGATTGCCCTTTGAAGCTGCTGACCGCCCCGAAATTCCATTGCAAGTCTAGAGGCAAGAAATCTTCTATTTGCTTTTCGATTAGCCAAGACATGTTCTTTGAAGGGGAGTTTTCTGCGACATGGATTTTAGAAACTGGCGGTTTCTTGTAATCAACGCAGAAAGGTAATCAAGGTTGTATAAGCCTTTGCTTCAATTTTATGTACACAAGATAAGTCTGCAACATAGATAATTTGTATTCTTTGAATCTGTTGGGAACCTGTGCAACATAAATTTCATAATGGTCGGAGACTTGTATCATATATACCGTCACCGCCATCGCCAACCCTCATCGCCGACCACCCCGCTTTCACTCCTCCCCGACCTCCGACCGCTGACCCCCACATTCTTCCCCTTCCAGCAGTCCACAGTCGCCAGCCCTGGTGGCCGACCGCGCCGCGTTCACTCCTCCCCGATCTCCGATTTCCAACTGCCGATCTCGGACGCTGCCCACCGAGCTCCGACGCTGACCACCCCGCATTCACTCCTCCCCGGGCTCCGACCGCCGAGCTCCGACGCGGACCGCCCCATGTTACTCCTCCTCGGGCTCCGACCGCTGACCCCTGAACTCTCGAGAGAGACCCAGAAAAACATTTTAATTAGCAGCGCGGAGCAGAGTTGCCAATTACCCGCATAGCCAGTGCCATTACATGGTCCCGATCTCCATTAAAATCTATATAAATTTCTGTTTAAAAACATAACATAGTCACGGTCGATCTCCATTAAAATCGATATAAATTTCTGAATCTCCAAATTGATGTGTATGGTGAAAAATTTAAAAACATAACACAGTCACGGTCGATCTCATTCCTCTCATTTGGATCAGTTACTCCGTCTCACGACAGCAGGAACAAAGACACTGTAAATTTAACATTAGACGAGAATGGTGAGCTCGAGGATCAAGATCAGGACCCGTTTCTCTGAAATCATTGAAGCATATTGCTCTGGTCTGTAGATCCATAGAAGAGTCCATTACATTTTAGGAAGACATCATCGGTTTCATTCCCGTGAAAAGACCTGCATCGTTTGGCTTTGACGGAGCCTGGTAACTACAATCTTTTTGTTTTGCTATTTACATTCATATTTTAGGCATTTCTTCGGAAATGAACCAACACCTAAATGGAAGATAAGTTGATAGCAAAAACATGTTGAGTAGTTGCACTAAAATAATTTCACAAGACAATTCTTTTCCAAAACTTATCCCGTGAACAACATGTACTCGAGTCCCTCTTTGCGGAACAAGATGCTTGTTGTTTATAATTTTTGTCTTTTATTACCGCTGGCTGTTTATAAATTTTGTCTTTCACATATATTCGAATTCAACAGTGAAGACGAAGCTAGAGTTTGCATCATTATAACATTCTATTTGATTACTCGTTTCCATATATTTGTTTGTACTGGGTTTAGTAGAACTGCCTAAGAGCTTTGCTCCTGCTATGGTTGACAATGTATCAAGGTCGCTCAGTTTTTTACTTTCAAAGCATTTGTCACGATGCATGCAAATTTTTTACCTATTTTTGGACTTTACTGTCCACCACCATTTTGTACAGATTACTGCTACACACTTAGTACAGTCTAATCTTGGATTGAAATTTAATTGTATAAGATCAAGGGAGAGAACTAAAATCTGTTTCAAAAAAATTAGATCAACGTGTATTGAAATCCATGATTAACACTTAAAATATTAATAATTATTTTGAGTTTAACTTGGGTTTATGCATTTGTTTATCTAACAGGTTTTTACCTCTGCTAATCGATCAAGGTAAACACTTGTAAAGGATCTCTGGTTGCACTAGTCTATTGGCTGATTGATCGATTAAATACCATTTTCTAAAATACACAACTACGTTCTAAATAGAAGCACAATTTGATATGGCATGAAAGTGAACGGATTTTTTACTCAAAATGACAGTTTATTGGACACTATGAAATTTGCAGCAAACCAATTTAGTTTTCTGTGTCCACAAGGACCAACGCGTTTGAGAACCTGTCAAAAAGAGGACGATTTAACCTATCGCAGAGTAGATAGTCATACAGTGACCAATTCCAAAACTTTGTTGTAGTGGCAAGTATAATCAAACCTACACATAAATAATTAAGAATATCTATATCTATATCTTAATTTAATTGTGTAAAATTAGTTCTGAGTTGGCTGACTTATCTTCACTGGGCTATCGACAGATGGATGGAGACAGCTAGGTGAACTGAAGATCAAATCCATCTTGCACTGAACTCAGACTCTTATTAATTAGCACTTTCCTGGAGCTGGGGTTTTCAATTAATATTTGTGGTTTGATTCTGAAGTTCATTTATGGGTTTAGGGTTTTGCCATTTCAATTTTTGAAATTTTGTTTGGAGTTTAAAATTGTGGATATTGACATTTTATTGTTCGCAATGTTTAAGTGGATATTGTTCTCGGGCGACGCGTCGTTGCACTCTGCGATCGATAGAAACTCGCCAGAACGCAGCGATCGCCGATCGGTGACCGATCATCTCGCTAAGGGCAGCCATATTTCGCAATTTGGTTTTGCAAACATTCATGCGACCGAGGATAGTAGCGATCTGCGACCCGCCATCTTACCTTGTTCGCTGTATTCTCACTTTGTCCTACTTTTGCAAGAATACTTGCGACCGACAACCAACGACCAGTCATCTCACTAGGGGCAGCCATATTTCGCTATTTGGTTTTGCAAACATTAGTGCGACCGGAGCATTCAATTACAGATTGCCGATAAATTAAAAAAACAACTTTCTTGATAAGTAAAACAATCTTCGGAAACTGTCTCTAAATCTCTCTTAACTGAGCAAAATAAATTCTCAATGAGAGACTTCAAATCGAAGATTTAGCAATCATAGTGACAATCTAAGATTTGAAATTCACTGTGAAATGGCCAAACAATTCTTGCAGACGGGAAATCAAAACACGACTGATGTGGAATTGCACTTGCTCGACGAGGATGGAGTCTAATACGAAGAAACCGATCCTTTGTACCTCCATTATGATTTTAGGAAGATCTTCACCGTCAGATTGTGATCAAGCAACTCATTTTTTCTTTCTACAAAACTAGCTACCATGTCGTTGATGAAGATATCATGAAACTAGAAAATCAAACAAGCATGTTTGCAGCAGTGCAGGAAGATATTATAAAGGTAGAAAATCAAATACCCATGTTTTCCTTACAGATGATTCTCCAATGGCAAGCATGCACAGATCTTGATCTCAACTCAATTCTAAGACACATTTGGCACGCTCTGTCCCATTTTTTGTACAAACGTGGCAAGTTGGATCCTTGCTATCCGCTAGTATCGTATATGCTTTGTTATCCATCTCCATAGCAATAGTAGGAAAGAGCCATTCTTGGCTCCAAAAGAACTATCCTCTTCTTGATTTCGTCTCTGCAACACCGTTTGTGTTGTGTTAGAAACTCCATTCAATCTCTCAACCATTATTGAGACGCCACTTAGAAAGCATGATGCTCATTTGGATTCCATTCATTCTTGTAGTTTTTCTTCATCTATTAGATCAAACCATAATTGACAGTGACGACGAGAAAGCATGCAAAATGGATATCAACTCATCACTAGGATATCAATTCATCAATTATGGTTTGATCTAATATCTGAAAAAGTGTAAATTGTGGACAAAGTGTGAATTCTTCCTCCTCATGCTACAAATGTTGGAATTAAATTATTCTCAAAATTGACGTTGGGAAAAAAAAACATAAAAATAAAGAAGAATGAGAAAATCACATATTTTAGAGAAGTTGAGAAATCCAAATTGACCCTGGGTGAAAAAAACATAAAAATAAAGAAGAATGAGAAAAGTCTAATTGAAGACATATTTAAGTATGTGACTCTTGAATGAGCCTTTTGGAATTGCAGTTTTTTGTTTTTCCTTTGAATGTAGTTGTCAGTCTGCAGTATATTTTGGATATTGTTTTGCCTTATTTTCTTCAAATTTTAGTATATTTTGGATATGTTATTACCACTACCATGCCAAACTATGAGGTGAGTTCATGAATGAGAAGAAGATTCATCCACCAAATGTTCTAATTGCATGCACAGTTTAAGAATGAGAAGAAGGTTCATCCAATTGCATGCACAGTTCAAGAACGTAAAGAAGATTCATCCACCAAACGTTCTAATTGCATGCACAGTTCAAGAACAAGAAAAAGATTCATCCACCTAACATTCTAATTGCATCATGTACAGTAGGCTTAACAACTTCAACACAGAGAAATCTGCATTTTTATAAATCTAGAAAGTTCTACAACGCCACAATTAAAGATTTAGATGTTTATGACAAAAGATCGCATTCATACAGATGAATAGATCGCATTCATACTGAAGTAGGCAAGTATGATTCAATCACCATACAGATCTATTCATACAGATGAATAGATCGCATTCATACTGAAGTAGGCAAGTATGATTCAATCACCATGGCAAATGTAAAATTAAAAAATACTTAAATGGTTGACTTGCCAATGTAACTTGTAACATTCAAGTGGTTGATATATGAAAAACCATCATTATTAATACAAACAAAAATATCTCATTGGGAGTCAAAATCAAAGCATGAAACGACCTTCAAAAAACAGGTACAATATATTTTGCTTCACGTTAAATCCATTTCATATTATATTTATCAAACAATATTATATTTTTATATATTTTTTTAATGTTAAAATTGTATATTAAACATAATATTGAATTTTCAAGATATGTAAATTTGATTTTTTTCATGATTGGAAGTTTATTGTTTGATTGTCATCATTATTAGAAATTTAAAATTTTTATGATCAAACTTTTTGAAGCAAAATTTTCCTCAAATTTTATAGTTTAAAAAAATTTACATTTTAAGAGATTTGATCCATCTCACCACTTAATAAATCTTACCTAACATATCAAAACATTAATATTTTTTAGCATTATTATTATCATTACTTTTATTTTATGTTTTGTAAAATGTTATATTGAGCCATACATGAAGACATATATTACAATATCTTCAATAATGGATGAAACTTTGATAGTAACTTGTTGGTCTACACCATCTCTTTAATAATGGATGAAAAGAAAATGAGTTAGGGAAAAAAAATCTCATCTTAATTTTTTAATTCCTTTGAGTAGAGCATTAGTTTGAATAAGTGAAAATGAAATTCAGCATTAGTTTGAATAAATGAAAATGAAATACATTAGTTATAACCTTTCATCCTATTCACAAGATCACAAGAGAATCCCAACATTGAGCATTATCAATCTTAAATATGAAAAACTTATTCTATCAAATGTTTTATAAAGAGCCAATTATTTTATGAGAGAGGGTAGTTTAATTAATTTGATAGAATGAAGACCTTCTTGAGATATACCAATTGCCTCATGGCTTTGTCTTAGTCAAATTGCTTAATTGATATGGAAGGAGAAAATATAAGTATGGATTTTATATCAATTATATTTAAAATGACTTTGTAAATTACTTTATAAAGAGAAGTTGATGACTTTGTAAATTACTCTATAAAGAGAAGTTGATTTGAAATCTTGAAAAAAACTTGGCACATCCTTCTTGGAAATCAATGCTAAAAAAAAGTAGAGTTCATATCCTTATAGTCCATAAAATATGATTTCATTAGAAATGTTAAAAATAATATCTATCCTGAATAAATTCAAATTAAGAAATACATAATATAATTTCTCAATTTGATGATGAAAGAGTTTACTTATCAACTTGATGGAATTCACATCTTCTTAAGATATACCAATTTCCTGATGGATCTCTCTTCCATTTAATAACCCAAATTGCTTCTTTCACCTTTGAAATGATTTTATAAACTACTCTACAAAGACAAATTGATTTGAAATCTTAAAAAAACCTTGGAACATCCTTCTCGAGAATCAATGCTAAAAAGTCTGTTAGAAATGCGAAAAATAATATTTATCCTAAATAAATTATTTGTATGTTTTCTTAATTACGCCGAAGGTGTTTCCCCATGGAGAAGCGTGACCTTCCACCTCGGAAATATTCCTCGTCTATGGATCCAATGGAATCTTGCCGCGTGTGTTTCCACTTTCGTACACGCCGACTATATCACACCGTCCGCTTTGACCTGTTTTTCCGTGTTTTTCCGCTTTACCTGAATTTTACATGGCAATGTCGAATCACAATAGGACTGAATTTTAAATGGCGATGTCGAATAGCGATAAGACTGATCAATAATTATCAGATTCTTGTATTTAAAAAGCATTTTAATACTGTAATGATCTAAATGCATTTTAATACCGCAAATAGAACTCGAAAGAAATAATCTTTTGAAATTTATACAGTCACCATTGTAATAGACGGGAATAATAACTAACATTAAGAACTTCGACAGGTTCCAGGTCGATAGTTTTAGAGTTTGGCACATAGTTTAATATTGACTTGTCAACCAAATCACTTAGTTTTACACTTACTCTCGACCATATAATTTAATATTAACGTCGACCATTATAATGTCGACATGTTTGAGTTTTATTTACCCAGAAGTCGAACCCATTAAAATGTAAGTCCATCATTATATATTTGGAAAACCTTCGACAGGTTAAACCGAGTTCGACCGAATTCATCAATGCCCACAAATCAGTGATCTAAGATGCTGCTAAAAAATTCTTGAAACTAAATTCTCTTCCACTTCCGAAAATTCATGCTTCAAAGTTGTTGCCACTACTTTTATACAACCAACTTTGGAAAACATAATTCCTTACTCGTCTATTCATAACAATGAATTTCAGATTGTAAATTTAAATTTCAGACACATGTAAGAAAGATGTCGGGCACAAATCATTAGGATGCTGATTCTCCTTTTGAAATTTATACAGTTGCCATTGTAATAGACGGGAATAATAACTAACATTAAGAACATTGACAGGTTCCAAGTCGACAGTTTTAGAGTTTGGCACATAGTTTAATATTGACTTGTCGACCAAATCACTTAGTATTACACTCACTCTCGACCATATAATTTAATATTAACATCGACCATTATCATGTCGACATGTTTGAGTTTATTTTAACCAGAATTCGAACCCATTAAAACGTAAGTCCATCATTATATATTTGTAAAACCTTCGCCAGGTTAAACCGAGTTCGACCGAATTCATCAATGCCCACAAATCGGTGATCTAAGATGCTGCTAAAAAATTCTGGAAACTAAATTCGCTTCTACTTCCGAAAATTCATGCTTCGAAGTTGTTGCTACTACTTCTATACAACCAATATTCATGATACATCCAATAGACATGTCGAGATGAACCTGTCGACGTTTGGTCATCTTGCATTTAGCCATAGTCATGTCGACGTTCCATTCATATGACAAATTAATATTTTCAATGGATCTCAACAAAAATACAAAGGAATTAATTAATCTGACATGAATCTCGACAGGGTCATATTGCATTTATGGGATAAGCATGAATGATATTGTATATATTTCTTTTCTCTTTCAGAAATTGCACCTTTCATTTCAGTTGAAAGAAAGATACAATGTATTTATAATTAACAGTGTATTTGTTAATGCCCTCCTGCAACAATTTTCAGGGACCAACAGGGTTGATGCGCTACCATTCGGCACCCAGGTCATTTTTTTCAAGTTTAGGGGAAGAGGAAAATAATAACATTATATCAGAGTATTTCTCCGGTAGTTCTTCGAATGCACTGCAATCAAATACCAAACCACTGTAGCAAAATCAATCTAGTGTATTGAGTTTTCATCTCAGGGAAAATGAACCAACAAAGCATCTTGGAGAACGCAATGAATATTTGAAAAGAAATGCACGCCAGCTTCCTTCCGGAAGTTATGAATTAATTATTGAAACATCCACGGGCTTTTTCAAAATTCTAATTCAATTTAAATTGTGCAAAATTCTTGCCTCCATAATCCAGTTAACCATCAGAAGACGACCGACCAAACCGACCATCAGACAACCACCCAAACCGAGGATTCCATGAGACGTGTCGAATGGAATGGTCGGATTTAATTTGACTGAAGTGGTCGGCTACTAAGGAAGTGGTCGGGCGCCGATTGGAGTGGTCAAATTTAATTCTACTGAAGTGGCCGACTGCTAAGGAAGTGGTCGGGCACCAAATGAATTGGTAGCATTTTCATCGTTTCCTATATATATCTTTTCATTTTGATGATGATTCCCATGCCGTATAGAGTCTGACATAAATCCAAAAATTGTCTCCCACTGTGGGAAATCGCAAAGCTCCTTCAGTCCACGACAATGTGCCAAATCAATAGCTTCTTCTTCCAAGTATTTCCAGTGTTATGTTCATTCAAGTGCGGAATTCATATCGAGCAAAACTTATTCTTCGTGCAAATAAATTTCCTTTTATTTTCTCTTTCTTCGATTTAATTGTTAAAACCTCAGTGACTTGGGCTTTTCTTTTCAGCCCATAAACCTGTCGGCTCTTCAAATATTGTCGGAGGAATCACCCGACCACTATTTTGTTTTGATTGTCGATGAGAACTCGACCAACCCCGATAGGTTCCGGTTCGACAAGTCTCGACAGGTTCCAATTCAACAAGTTTCAACTCGACCAACCCCGACAAGTTCCGGTTCGACAAGTCTCGACAGGTTCCAATTCGACAAGTTTCAACTCGACCAACTCCGACAGGTTCTGGTTCGACAAGTCTCGAGTTCGGAAGACATACAACAATTCGACGCATTCGGCAACCTCCGACGAAGTTGGTCGAGTTGAAACTTGTCGAACCGGAACCTGTCCAAGTTTGTTGAGGCAAGACTTGAGATCGATCTTGTCGAAGATCGATGGTGGCAAAAGCATATCATTGGAAGGTCATGCTTTTGATATGTTTTGATGTTTCCGAGATTGTTACAACTTTTATCTTTTCCTACCGGCGTTCACTTTTGCACCTCCTGGTGCAAATGCTAGTAGATAAAGGATTAGATCCTAACTTTTGAGCAGGGATAATTTTAAGGACCCATAGTTATTTAAAAGTGTATAAACCTTGGTGAATCTTACCAATTATTAAAATGTCAACTATAAAATATTCAAAAAATTCAAATTGGTGAATCTTTTTCTGGAAAAAAACATGGAAAAATAGCCCATGGGCTAAATTCGCCCCTAAAATTATCCTTGCTTCTGAGAACACAAGAATGAAAATGGTATTAGAGCAAAGGTAAATAATACAACTCACAAAAAGGAATAATATTGGGAAGGTAGACAACTAGAAAATAAAAGACAATACATAAGAATTTTATAACATTGTAATAACTGAAAATTCATTAGTTAAGTAGTACATAATTTAAGACACATAGAAAAATTCTATCAAGGTAACCAAAGTCATCATAGTGATTTCACAAATATTTTGGGTAATTTACATGATGATGTGTTTTCACCAGGAATATTTTCCCATGATACAAAAAATTAAGGACTTAATGGTGCTTAGGAGAACCATTTTGAGATCGATGCAAGACTCTATAGAGTAGTTGGCTCATGATTTGAACTCACAATTGCATTGGATTGTATTTGTCATTTTTTCCTGACCTGCACCATTGAGGGTAAATAGTTTGAGCACTAACCTCATGAAATGGATTCATCGTAGCCATGTAAAGGACTGTCACGGCACTATTGATGGTTTAACACCACCAAATCCCCTTCAACTCAAGGCTGATGTATTTACTGGTTGCATAGAGGTCAAATGGAGTTACAGTTTTGGTTATTCCTACAATTATATAGGGATGGATGCATGAGAAGTTTGTTGATATGGGTTCTGCGCCCTCACAGTTGAATGTGGCTACCCCCCTTTTAGCCCCCATTGCCAAGGTGTAATTTACATATAGAGAGTAGGTAGCCAAGAGCCAGAAAATGAGAGGAGCCTTATTTATAAATACAACTAGTTGTTGGGATAAATCCCCTGTTGATTCATAAATAAAGGTTTAAAAAATCCTTTTCCTACATTTAATTATACCACCCACCATGCATTATCCGAAGGGTGCCAGGGAGAGCTGGAGCGTGAGTCACAAGTAGACTAGAAGTGGTGCTAGAATGCACTACAAGGGAAATTGAGACAGTTTTCAACATTCGCTTAAGCTTCCTTGCTCAATCTTCACTTTCGTTCTGTGAGCATTCGTGAACGTAAGACTAAGAGAGAAGACTCAATTGGACCCACCTATTATGGATACTAGCCGGACCTTGACTTGACAAGGCCTTAGCTTGTTGTATACGTATTAAGCTTATGCATTATCAGATCATCAATGGTGTTCAAGCATTCCATATTCAATTCAATCAAGAGTAAATGGATGTTGCTACTCGATTTCGGTCGTTACTCCGAATAGCTTATAGAACATAATAGCAATGGATTCAACAATGGTACTTTCCTAAAACAAAGTTTTATTGAAATGAATTCATGATTGAAATAAAATTTACTTAAAATTTAATAAGCAATGGCTTTAGCTAGGCTACAAGGGCACATTTGCAGCAGCTGTAGCTAAACACTGTAATCTCCAAAGAAAACAATTAGGTCAATGTTTTTTGACAAACCTAGGGGTAAGGGTAAGTGAAAGTTGATAAAAGCCCTCAAAGCCACTGAACATGATGTACTCTGCTTGTTCCCCCAAAGATTTAACATTCAGATTTTGTTTGCTCTGTATCTTGACCGCTTCACTTAAGATATCATTCAACTCGTTTAGCGGCCATGAGAACAAGCCAGCATATTAGAGACGTATATTAGCATATATTTAATTTCTTTCTAAAACCTTATGTTGTGTTGCCTTAATGTTTCAAGTTAATGAAATCCAACTATGATCTAGATACAAAGATGATAATAATAACAATATTCACGTGCCAGTTTTAACTAGATAGAGGTGCCGCTATGTCTTTCTTTATGGGATTTGGATACAATATGATTGGAAAAGCGCCAAAAAGCATGGTGTGGTTAGACAGGATGACACACACCTACAAGCCCAATGCATTTAATTTCAAGCTATGGCTTGAATGATTATGGCCTACAATCAATTTCACAGTAAGATTGTGTGGATAGACTAAAAAATTCTCAACAAAGCATCTTTTACGAGATCAGATTTAATAATACATTTAATATTTACCTGGCATTTCCTCATAATTAGTTTCATTTATTGTTGAGTATATCGTAGATATGCATCCATTATTATACATCCAACACGGTCTTGTAATAGGCCGACATTTTGTTCATTGAAATGATGGAGAGCCAAGTGGCATTTTTTTTAAAATTTAAAATTTATTTTAATTTAAAATTATTTTGCGCCGTAGGTGTTCTTTCTACGAGATTGTCTCACATGATACTGTTCAATATTCCTTGTCTTTGCCTCCAATAAATTAGTGCCACGTTTTTGTTTTTTTGTCCGCTAGTTTTTACGATGTCCTCCTCCCTGTCGGTTGGTTTCACATTACACAAAGACACCATCGTTTGGTTTAGGAACGACCTCATAGTCCACAACAATGAGGCTTGGCGAGCGGAAACAAAGAAGCATTGTCCGTGCTCCTCGTTCACTGCTTCGACCCAAGGGACTACAGAAAGATGTCATTCGGATTCAACAAGATGTGGCCCTTTAGGGTTGTATTTTTGCTAGAGTGCATTGTTAATATGAGGGCCAATTTGAGGGAAGAGCAGAAGGAGAAGCCCATGGACGCAGGCCGCCTATTCTTGTGAATTTATTTAGGTAGATTAAGGGTTTATTTATATACAAACCTGTGTATACATGCTCATTCTCTGTGTATATATCTATATGCTTTGTTTATATGTTTTTAGTTTTGTATTTTGTTTGAAAGGGCTTTGTCTCTGTGTATACATACTCTTTTTCATATGTATGTAATAACTTTTGTGGATAAATTCTCTGCTAAGGTCTCGGGGTCAAAGAGAATAGAAAAAATGGAATTACAAACCCTTGATCTCAGTGCGCAGGTAACTTGAAGATCGGTAAGGATGCTGGCATAGAGGAATGCCGTTGGTTTTGTATATTTTATGGAGCGTTTTTAGGGTGAATTTAGGAAGGATAATTTCTTGCTTTGATTTTGGGCACTTTCGTTAGGATTTAATAGTTTGGGATTTTAATTCGAGTTTCATGTGGCATGTTTTCATTTGGGTCGGGTTGATTCATGTGTCGGCAATTTGTTTGAAGGGTGACGTAGTTGTTCTTACGGACCCTGGAATGTGGTGGAGAGTTATACGATGTGTATTTGAGCTTGTGTATAAGTTTTGTGATTATATGGGATATTTTGGTTAAGAGTTGCAGGTAATATGAGAGTCCCGTTCCTGGTCAAGAATGATTTTGGTGTGCTAAATTGTGTTGTTGCAATGCGTGAATGTTGGACTTGTGTGTCTTGTTATTTTTGGGGTTTAGAAATTTTTGTTTGTTTTTTTCCTGATTTTAGCTTTATTGGGTATTCAAGGATGCCTGTGCCATTGTTGAACATATTTGTTTGTCTGTATTTAAGATCTAAGAACATTTCAGAATTAAGATCATGCAAGATAAGCTAACATTCAACACTAAAATGGTAGAAACTTGAATCCATTCATATTAGAGCAAGGAAGAAATACATTCTTACCAATGATCTAGGTGAGAATCTTTCCTCCCTTGCCATAAATTCTCCTTCCTTCATCCTTGCTTTTGAAGAATTGGAGCTCTTCTCCTTCCTTAAGAATCTCCTCAACATGCCTTTGCTCTTTTTTCCTCCTTTTACCATGCCTCCCTTGCCTTTCTTATATAGCATTGGGAAATGGGCCTTAGGCTTTTCTTCTAAATGTGGGATTAGTCATTTTCCTCATTTTGATTATTTTCAAGTGAAAACCCACTTTTGAATAGTTGTTAGGCTTTTTGCTTCACTTAGGATGTTTTAAACACAATTAATGCATTTTAATGCATTTCTCAGAGAGGATTCCTCTTTGATTGAACTTGTGTCATGACTTTCCTATCGCGGGTGCATGGTAAACATATGTTGCTTCATCACTTAGTTAAGGGTGTCAATTTGATTGTTAACAGATGCCCCCTAATGTGTGAGGTCCGAAGCAGAGCTAAGGGCCGAAATACATTACTAAAATTTATACTTGGTATATTGATACTCTTTATCGTTCAAAGCAAGGATAAGGGAAGGAAAACTTACGGGCGCAGGATTGAGGATTACACCTGCAAAACATAGCAATTTCTCGAATATATAATATCTTCCTGAGGCAGGCATACCCATGCTCACCAATAAACAAGCATGGCCACGAACAATACATAGTGGATCCATGTCAAAAGCAATTTTTTTTCTTCTTTTGAAAATGTATACATGCACTTTGATGAGTGCAAGAACAAAGTCTTTATTGAACTTCTGACATGGCAGTCTAATCTTGCGAGCTCGGGTAGTGCATTGATGAATGATACAACTAATTTTCCCAAGGTCTTCAATACAAATCGAAGATAGTACGAGTTTATATCATGCGAATAAGTGATCTGACGTCGAGCATAATAAAACACCATCTGATTACCGGTCATTGATGTATACCGTTAACAGATGCAAAGAGACCCATCGATAATGATGATGGACTCTAAGGTACTGAGTACAAACTAGCAAGTGTGAATAGATGTTCAGAAGTCGAATACTTGTAGAATCAAACAATCAGGGGTCATTGATGTATACCCACTGTCATTTGCGAGGAAACCTACCACTAATGACTGCACAATCCAAGGTACTCTTGGGTTTCTAGATCCATGTCCTAGATGATGATTTGATGTCGCTAGGAATAGATCCATCGGAAGGAGGGCATTGATGCATCCCACATCAACCGATACGAAACAAATACCAATAGTCTGATATAATTTGGTAGAATTGCAAGATCCAACACTGTATATTGAAACAAGGAAGGCCGACATGATTGGTTAGGAATATTTGAGGAATGGCCGACTCGGTTTGGACTTCCCTTGAACACATAACACGACACAGAATGGACACTTGGCAACATAAGACTTTGAGTAACCGACCTTAATGAAATCTGCTAATGCCAAATGCATTAACGAAAGCTCCATTGGTGACGGGAATGATAAACCATCAGTGGAGATCTGTTCAAAATACTGGTACAATTTCCTAAGGCAAATGCAGATGGTGTACTAACTGTGGATACATGCTTGCCAACATGGAAATGACATTACACAAGTTGAGGTCCCTTCATCTACTATGGTTAGACAGATGTTCTTACCATGGGACATTACTTTAATCTGAAAAACCAACTTCGGGAAGGATCCTACATATTGAATGGTCTATGTTTGATGTGATCAAAGTCTCATCGGATGGATCAACAACATAAATGGTAGACAATAGTTCCTTTCTTGCCGCAGAATGACATTGCAATACCTCCAAGGCCGACATGGCACATGGTACTTGAGCTAGGTCCTCAAGAACATTACTGTTCTGAGCAGCTCGCATGTTGGGATTATGCATTGTTCTACGTAGAACACCTTTGAGGGGGTGTGGTACGAAGTCTATGGTTGGTTTCTCAATGTAGAGATAACCATCTAGTTGTGATTCCGACTGATCTGGTGTACTAGGAGAGACATCATAAGAATCAAGTCTTGTTTGAATGTTCATCTCAGGATCACACATGAAGACATTGGCATTAGGATCATTGCCCCCTTGCGGGGGGGTTGGCTGGTTGCCCCTTGGCGGAGGTATCGGTGTCAAAATAGTGGGTTGTTGTTGCCCACCGCATTGAAGCATAGTTGGTGCATCTCCCTTCCCAGAGTTAGCATCTTGCTTACTCTTGTACTTCTTCTTCTTTCCTCTAAGGTCTATGGATGAGACTGTGAGGGTGTCGAAATTGTTGGAAGGATTAGCAGGTTCCTGCATTGCCTGGCCAACTGTGGGTTGCGAATTCTAAATAGAAACTTGTCTCGGATGTGGGGTAATCTGTTCAAGATGGTTGATGGAATCCATCATACCATTGATATGAAGTTCATGTGGCAGCCTAGCTGGATCAAATGCAGGTCTTGCAGGTTGGTTCCAAAAATATTGGTTATTTTCTAGAACCTGACCACTCCACTGATGTGGTCCTTGGGTGTGATAAGAATTCCAAGGTGGGTTTCCCCTTTGCAGAGACTGACCCCAAGAAGTTTGGCAACTTCCTGAAACATGACAATTGGGTGGATTGCCTCCTTGCGGAGGTGGGGTCCAAGAAGATTGGTTATTTACTAGATCCCAACCATACCATGGTGGTTGAACTTGGTATTGAAAATCATTCCAAGGTTGACTTCCTTCTTGTGGAGATGGCATCCAAAAAGATTGGTTACTTCTTGAATGTTTCCCAGTCCATTTTGAACTAGGTTGCATGTATGGATTGTTGCCTTGCGGAGGTATGTTCCATTGAGATTGGTTACTTGGTGGAACACTACCATTCCAGTGCGGGATAGGATTAATGGGTGAATTTCCCCCTTGCAGGGGTATGTTCCATTGAGATTGGTTACTTGGTGGAACATTACCACTCCATTGCTGGTTGGGATGCATGGGTGGATTTCCCCCTTGCGGGGGTGGGCCCCAATTAGATTGGTTACTGGTTGGAACTAGACCACACCATTGATTGTTTCCTTGATTTGAATAAGCATTCCAAGGTTGATTTCCTCCTTGCGAAGGTGGGCCCTAAGAAGATTGGATACTTCCCGAAACCTCCCCACTCCATGGCAGAATGGGGTTGATAGGTGGATTGCCGCTAGGATAATTCGGAGGATAACCCCTCGGGGCATTTCCACTAATCTGAGGAGCATAGCCCCAATTGGCATAAATGTTCCATGGTTCATTGCTTCCGCCAGGAATATTACTATTCCATGGTGAAGGGTTGTCCCCTGAAGTAGAGTTTGGACAAGTGTTTTTTATACCATGAGGACTTTGGTTTACTCCTAGTGTGTGTTGACCCTAATTAGCTACTCCATATGGAAAACCAATGTTTCAGAAAGCCATGGGGTCCCTTGTTGATTTGTGTATATCATTCAAACTCTCAGAAAGAGGTTTGTTATCACCCAGTGACTCACGGATAGTAAGTGCAACTAGTTCTGAAAGACTCATCAAAGGAGGAATTTCATGAGCATGTGCGTGATGTTTCAATGTTTCAATTTCAACTAGAGTAATGTTATCAACTACGTTTGTATTCAGTTCGTGATGTGACGACGAATTCTTAGTGTTGATTTGATGTTGTTCTTCTCGAGTACTGTTAATTGAGTTGAAAATCAGTTATGTTTCCAAGTCATTAGAATGTGGTTTTTGTGTCTATCTCTACAATGTAGCAGGGCCTTCAATTTCTGGTGACTCACATCGTTGCCGCCGTGACTGGCAGATCGGGAGAGTAGCCACTTCTAAGAAGTTGATAAAAGGATGTCTAAGAAGTTGATAAAATGATGTGTTTGAAATGATAGTTTGAATCAAACAATCCTAAGGCAAGCTAGACTCAAAAAATGAAAAGTGTCCAGAGAGTAAAAATTCTCTAGAGATTTCAAGCAAACAAACTTACCTTTCCAAAGAACCAAAGCTCAGTGAAAAGTTGGATTGTAGGGCCTTCCAAAACTAGTAGCTGCTGAGGGATTTCATGTCCTCATACAATTGCTAGGAGCGAAGGTGTGAGAAACAATTACAATAAACTTTAATCGCCAGGGGTACAAGTGTTGGTTCCTGACCACTCACCCTCCCAAGGAGTAAAAGTTCCAAAGTCTGTCTCAGGTATTGTAAGTGTGTCCCACTCACAACAGCCTATGTGATATCTTAATAATAGCCACTAAAGTTACCACTTCACAATCGACGGTCGGGCGGACAGTTGTAAGTCGAGGACAACTCTCATTACTAGAAACTCTAAAAACAGTGATCATTACTAGAAACTCTAGAAACAGTGATGTCACCCCGAGGACTTGTCATTGAACATAGAATCCCTTCGATAAGCTCATGTCCCACTAAATAAGCAAGAAGGGGGAACCACTCTTACTTATCCATATTGACCTCGTGCTTGACGCATGTTTTAGAAGCGCTTTCCTAACAAGCATTTTTTGCGATTAGTATTTACTCTCTTTAATCAATGCTAATTTCAAAGTTTTGCAGCCCAGGAGTGTTAACTCTCCAAACCTAATCCAGGGCACTAACCTAATCTTGTTGGTGATATGAAAATCAAAAGTTTGTCGATTTTAGATTAAGCGCCAATTTTAAGTGTAGTTTACTTAGTCTCAGGAGTGGAAGTGAAACTGGTGGTGTTTCGACTCGAAAACAAAATGAACGACACAATGCAAGATGCTCACTATGCTCTCTTTCAGTTCGATGAATATCCTAACTGAAAGAGGGTTAGAGGTTCATGAGCTTCTTTCAGACATGCAAAATTTTTGGCAGATTTCGTATGTTCATGCACAGTTTTTTTTGAAATATGGATAATAATCGATGTTTGATGATCAATGTAACCCAAACAGATATCTCAAGTAAAAGTGAATCTAATTCTATTACATGGGGGATCCCTATTTCTCATTCACAAGATCGCCTGAAAGCCCAAGTGAAAAGGATACATAGACCCCTTTGGAATGCTGCTGAATTAAATGTTAAACTTTTACACTTGAGATCCACTTTCTCATTCACAAGATCGCCCGAGGGCATAAGTGAAGAGGATACAGTAGTTCGATATAAGATGCTTTGAAAATCAACCCCTAAACTATTACATGCGAGATACATTTTCTCATTCACAAGATCATCATAAGATGCGAGTGAAGAGGATACGGTGCCTCATACACAATATATCTCAAGAAAACTGAACTGTAAGGGTGCAATCCTCTCTAATTATGCATGAAAATCATGAAAGCATTCAAACTCTTAAAGCATTCATTCTGTTTTGTGGAAAGAAATTGCTCTCAGATTATCTTAACATGTGATGTTTAAAGTATTCTTCAACTGCAAATGTGTGTGCATGGTGCCGTCAAAGTCATACAACTCAAAGGATAATGCAATCTTAATCCAAACTTACTAAGCCTTGTAAAAATTTTGGAATTTTTTTTCTTTTTTGTGTTAAACCAAAACTAGGGAATCAAACTCCACTATGCAAAACTTTATTCCAAACTTTTCAAGTTAAAAAAAAAATTTGGAATTTTTTTTTTTTTAATCCAAAGTTGAGGACTTAGAAGACTTTAAAAATTTAGAAATTTTTCTTTTTTAAATCCAAAACTGAAGATTTGGAAAACTTCCAATCCAAAGTTGAAGACTTAAAAACTTAAAAAAATTTGAATTTTTTTTTTCTTTTTTAATTCCAAAACTAAAGGTTTGAAAAACTTCAAATGTTTTGCAAAAATTTAATTCCTTTTAAATTCAAAACTAAAGTTTAGAATCCACACATAAAATTTTTGAAAAAATTTATAAACTGAGTTTTGGAATTAATTAGGAAAAAATTAAATGTTGCTTAGGATTAAATGCTTGTTTTTTGTTTGGCACTCAAACTCCACTCAGCCCAAAACCACTCCACTATACAGCAGCAAATTCAAGAAAGCCCTGCGATTCTGGAAATGAAAACGCCTATACCCATACAGAAATCGAATTTTAAATGAGGTCAGAGTTATTTCATAACCCGAGCGGCCGTACTCTTCAACGCAGAGCTTCAAATGCTTTCAATGTTTTTAGCAGAGGGGGAATTCGAGCTTCCCAGGACCGAGAGGAGCTATCAACGCATCTCATGTAGAGGTGGAAGGGATCTACACCCATCTAAGCTTCAAAGCTTCACACTGTGGCAGCGTTCTAAGGCATCTACACATCTGCACGCAGAGCTTTAGTGGCTGGGCTTGGTAGAGTTTCGATAAACACCAACTCATAGCTGAAGATACGCATGCAGCAGTCGGTTTCAAAAAGATGCAGGGGTTTGATGTTTCAAGATCCACGCAGAGCCATACGAGGGAGATGAAAAATGCATTCCTCTTGTACCAAAACGCCTTCAATCGTGCAAATTTAGGAAATGAAAATAAATTTTGAGTTTAATCGAAAGTCGATTTCAGTAGATCAAATGACAAACACAGCAGCAGTTTCAACACTAATACACAGAGTTTGAGAGCTATCACGCAGGCTGTTCACGCAGGGATGCATTCACGCACTTAATCTTGAAATAAAAAACGCATTCAGCAATACAACAGTCAATCCTGGAAATGAATACGCAGTTACCATCAGCAATCAATTCATGCTACACGTAGAGAGCCAGAGGGCGAGTCCTTTCATTGGTTTAAACGCTGATCTTGCAGCGAATCCGGCTGAGGTGGAAGAGCCCATCGGGATAGGGGGAATCTTACTCTGCTATCTTACCAAGAAATGTCTCACGTTGGTCTCAAAGATGCATTCAAACAAATAGGCAGAGATCTTTTTTAAAAACTTCAACGCAGAACTAGAAGATTATCTACACAGGGTTTAGGCCCAAAATTCAAGGCGGAGCTTGAATGAAAAACGCAGAACTGTTTAGCAACACATCCATTTGGTATGCAGAGATTTTTTGTCAAGTTTTAAAAAGATCAAAATCAAGGCCGAGTTAAAAGAATTGGCAGAGGTATACCATTCTTCAATGCTAAGGTTAATGCTGAGGTCGTGGCAGAGAACAGAGAGCTTGGCTGCAGGTCGAGCATCCTATGGCAGAGATGTTTTATACCCAGGTCCCTGCCATTCAGCAGCATTTGATTTTTTTAAAAATAACCTCACAGAGATCTCGCCTTCATCACAAACGTTTGAATGTTCAGTGCAGGCAAAATAAACACGCAGAGGTCGACTTTGAGAGCTTGAATAGCTTTAGGATCATTCATCATTCACGCAGGGTTTAAATAAAAAACACGCAATTAAGGTTTCACTCAACGATTCAGAGCTTTAAAGTTTCATTTAAACGTTGATCTACATCCTAAAGTTTCACTCAATGATTCAGAGCTTCAAGATCTTTTAAGATCTTTTAATGCAGTTATGGAAACTGTCAACGCAGAGATTTAAACCTTCAAACCAAAGTTTTAAAATCTTTCATACTGAGTTTAAAAAGATCTATCATGCAGAGATTGAAGCTTTACAAACTTTAACACAGCGTGAAGATCAAAACAGAGTTTAAACTTTAAAATTCCAGGCAGAAGAAACTTAGATCTGATTGAATTTGAAGGCGGGTTGATGGATTAAAGGCATGGTTAGGCCAGTTTTCAGCTTCTCAAGCAAGATCTTATGGTCTTTAATGGATCTTTAAAGACCAAAGTTTTAAAATCTTTAAACCTTCAAACCAAAGTTTTAAAGTCTTTCATACTGAGTTTAAAAAGACCTATCATGCAGAGATTGAAGCTTTACAAACTTTAACACAGCGTGAAGATCAAAACAGAGTTTAAACTTTAAAATTCCAGGCAGAAGAAACTTAGATCTGATTGAATTTGAAGGCAGGTTGATGGATTAAAGGCATGGTTAGGCCAGTTTTCAGCTTCTCAAGCAAGATCTTATGGTCTTTAATGGATCTTTAAGCTACAAAGGAGTAGATCTGAAGGAATAACACCGAAAAATTGAAAAAAAATCAAGAAAATTCAAGAAAGTTCAATAAATTTTAACAACCAGTATGGTCGCCATTCTGATAACAGTATTTAGTGCAGGGATATGTCTACACTAGTTTAACTATCTTGCTAAGAGGTGGCGAGTCTCTACGTCAGAAATGAAGCAATTATCACAAGTTCCTAAAGATCTAAGTTCATTCATCAAACATTCATTAAGATCTAAGAACATTTCAGAATTAGAATCATGCAAGATAAGCAAACATTTAACTCTAAAATGGTAGAAACTTGAATTACTTCATATTAAAACAATGGAGAAGATACATGATTACCAGGAAATCCTGGTGTGAGTGCCTCCTCCTTTGCCATAAGTTCTCCTTCCTTCACCCTTGCTCTTGAAGAATTGGAGCTCTTCTCTTCCTTCAGAATCTCCTCAGCATTTCTTTGTTTTTTTTTATCTCCCTTTACCATGCCTCCGATGCCTTTCTTATATAGCATTGAGAAATGAGCCTTAGGCTTTTCTTTTAAATGTGGGATTAGTCATTTTTCTCATTTTGATTATTTTCAAGTGAAAACCCACTTTTGAATAGTTTTTAGGCTTTTTGCTCAACTTAGGATGTTTTAAACATAATTAATGCATTTCTCAGAGAGGATTCGTCTCTGATTGAACTTGTGTCATGAATTCCCCGTCGCGGGTGCATGGTAAACATATGTTGCTCCTTCACTTAGTTAAGGGTCTCAATTTTATTGTTAACACACCAACCATAGACCATTCATTCCTTACCATGTCATTAAAGTCCTTGTCTGAAAGCCAAGCATGATTGAATTTGAAGGGGACTTTATTCCAACAACCCTCCACCTCAAATTGAAAAATAATTGGTTGATGATCATAAATTATGATGTTGTCCACCCAAGATCTGAACTTAAATAGTGAGTCCAGTAAGCCACTCGCCACTAAAAACCTGTCTAGACGTTTAAGAATGCAATTCTGTCCTGATCTCCCATTTCGCCAAGTCGACCTCAAAGGATAATGCTGCGATACTTTGAGTTGTGCTCCAAATTACAATGTCTCGGATTCGCAAAAATGAAACGAAAATACATAGCAGCTTACTTTTCTAGCTCCTCCTTACAAATAGGCTTACCATCCGCACCCAAAATGTCCCATATGGCGTTTATGATTTTGCGGTGGTTAGCATAATTTTGAAAAAAAATTGAGTTACAATCTCCCTTTTGGACCCATATGGTGTGACTTTTCAGACGCCAACTCTCCACTTCAAAGCTTAATAACTTCCGTTTTCTCCTCTAAGGCCTTAAGTTTCTATTTGCATTCACTGGAAACACTGCCATCATTGAATACCTATAGAAGTTGAGCAATCCTGTCCTCGGTTTCAATCAATTCCAACCTCATACTATGTTTCTTATTGCGCTCCCAAGTACGCACCTCGGATCTTAAACTATTGAGTTTTCCCACAAGCCTATACATTGTCAAACCATCAATGTTTTGATTATTAGAAAGCCAGAAAGACTTAACCAGTTCATTAAACTCAAAATATTCGAACCAGTCGTGGTTGAATTTAAAGGGAGGAGAAAATTTCATGTTCGACAGATCCAACTAAAGCATAATGGAGAAGTGATCGTATAGGCCTGTACAGATAGTCCAGGTTCTATACCTTTGAATCAATTCAATCAGAGAGTTTGCCAACATAAATCGATCCAGTCGTTTGGCCCGCACTTCATTATTTGACCTGACATTTCTCCAAGTTGGAGCAATGGGCTCAAGCATAACATCTATAAGATTCATTTCCTCAAAAAAAAGGGTAAAGAATGCATTAAGAGGATCAATAGGAGAGCCCCAAACTTCATTAGCCCCCAGCGTGAGAATTAAATCCCCCCCCCCCCCAAGATGAGCGAATGATCGCTCAGAAACATTTTAAGTCCATCCGAAGACCAAAAATTCTCCATGTTTGAGTAGGGAGCATAAATATTAAGGATTGTAACTGGTGTTTCGAAACCTCTAAAATGACCCACCAGAAGGATACCAGCTTCAAAATTGTAAGCCTTGAAATCTGCCTCTCTCGGATTCCAAGCTGCAACCAGGCCGCCAAAAAGCACACACTTCCCAACCTGGCAATAACCTCAGGAAAAAATCCACTTCCTTAGCTTTCGAGCACATTGATTCATGTATCAAGACCAGATCAGGTCGATTGATTTCCAACAACCTCTTGCGGGCATTATTCTTATAGGACCCCCCAATCCCTCAGATGTTGAAAGACATAATAAGCATTAATCACCAATTAGTGTGGCCTGCTCTGCTCCAAGGGGCCAGAAAATAGATTGTTTAGAAGAGTGCCTAGCCACAATTTTCAGTCTAGAAGAGATCGAGATATAAGGAGAGATTGAATCCCCCGAGACTTCCAGGCATTAGAGGAAATTTGAGGTCTAAAATGGACCTCCTAAGAAAAATAATAAAATAATAGTTAAAATAATGAAATAATATTTATTAATTTTGGAGGAAGAAAGAAAAAAAACTACTTTTTTGTTCGTATTTTCAACATACATCCTTGTGTTTTTACTCAAATTTCGAGCAGGACTCGTTGGATGCGGAATTTAATTCCGCATCCAACGAGTACCCACACTGCATACTTTTGACGGAACCCGCTGCCATAAAAACAAGAAATACCTGAAAAAACGTCATGATGATGCACTCGTTGGATGCGGAATTTAATTCCGCATCCAACGAGTACCCACACTGCATACTTTTGACGGAACCCGCTGCCACAAAAACAAGAAATACCTGAAAAAACGTCATGATGATGCCATCATGACGTTTTTTCAGGTATTTCTTTTTTTGGGGGCAGCGTTTTTTTCAGAGATTTCTTGTTTTGGGGATAGCATCATCATGACATTTTTTCAGGTATTTCTTGTTTTTGGGGCAGCGGGGTCCATCAAAAGTATGCAGCATGGGTACTCGTTGGATGCATAATTAAACTCCGCATCCAACGAGCGGCCCCCGCTCGAAATTTGAGTAAAACCACAGAGATATATGTTGAAAATACGAACAAAAAAAATAATTTTTTTTATGACAAATATCTCAAGTCAACCATTATGGCTGACTTATTTTATTGAAATTCTATTGGTTTTTGAATTCCAACTCATCAAGAATTATGGTTGGCTCGTTTTCTTATAAGGCCTATTTTAGACCTCAAATTTCCTCTAATGTTAGGAGCTTGTTTCGAAGGAGGGACTTTCTTAGGTGTCCGCTTGCAAATAGTGACATTTTGAAATTTGAGAGAGTTTAAATGGAACACTCCCGATTTGCCTGCGTTGTCAGAGTAAATAGTGAGGGATTATAAAGTTCCATCAGGAAGAGGGTTTGACTTTTCAAGACCACTCCCCTAGGGAGGTGTCTGATCCAAAGGAAAGGGAGCAGAGGTCAACAAATTCAAGTCATTAGGATCATCCTTGTCTGAATATGCAATCTCGATTAAAGGCTCTGAAGGGGGCTCAAAGGGAAAAAAAAGAAGGTTGACACCCTAATAAGTTATCTGAAGGAACAACCCTAGACTCTCCCAATCTAGGGTCCTCACTAGTAAGGGCACAAGAAACAACAAGACCATAAACGCTAGCTGAAGCATCACCCGAAACATCTTTCACAAAAAGCAAACAATTTCTAATGATATCTCGTTCCTTAGCCGACCAAGAAGGGGAGAGAGAGTTGTCAGATCCGAACTTATTCAAAAGAGATGTGACCGCGACAGGATCATACTTGTTATTCATAGGAGAGGGAGTGACCGAGCCATCCAAAACAACACAAGCAGAAGGGGTGGTTTCCGCTGACGAGGTAAGTTGATTTCCATTGTTTCTAAGAGCACGACCCTTCGACAAGAAGTTTTGTTCACCTAGTTCCGGGCACTGTGCCTTGAGATGTCCCGTCTCGTGGCAAGAAAAACAACGGAAGGGATCTGTTTGTAGTCCAAAATTTGAACCAAAGTCTCCTCACTCGAGTGAATAACCACCTCAGCAGGTAAACCTCTCGACACATCCATTTCCACAAACATGGATGCCATGCGCTCATCTACTCCATATATCATTTCCTTGTCCAAAAAAATGAGTCGACCAATGTGGTTGGCGATTCGAACATAGTCTTCGACCAAAGCGTAAGGGGAAATCCAGGCAGTAAACCCCATAAATGTATCAGTGTCACTAGTTCATTTTGGGGATTAAATGTAGCACGCCAACGAGACAAAACCAGAGACCCACCACCGATAAGCAACAATCGCTCAAGAATTTTGTTTGCATATTCAACGGATAGAAAATGGAAGTAGTACCACCCATTGACCATAATGTTAAGCTTTGGGGAATAGTAAACCACAGGCTTCCAATTATCCCTAATCTAGTTCACAAAATCAGACCTATTGAGGGAGGCATATTCCAACCTGCCAATGAGGGTACCGGCCAATAGGCAAGCAAACCTGTCAATTTGAATATCTTTGCCCACCGTCAAATGGATAGGTTCATCAAACAGTCTCGGATTTGGTGTCCGCGGTTCTAAGGGACCCCTGGAAGGGTTTTTAGTACTGAACCTGATATCCCCCTTAGATGGAACATCGCAGGAAGAAGGGGACTGGCCTAACACAGAAAGGAATTTTAGATGCAAGGACTCAGAAGAAGCAATTTTCTCCACCAAAGGGTTTTTTACCAACCAAGTCCGTTCCCTTGGCATCAACGACACATGTTTCCCAGTAAAAGAGGGCAAATGGCGTTGACCTCCCCCTTCAACTAGATATCTAGCAGAAATAGAAAGTCCTTGGAGGAAAAATAATATCTTCCTTGCGTCCATTCATGTTCTAAGGAATCCCATTCCAGAACTTCGTCCTCCAAATCTGAGACAAAGTTTTGGCGGGGTCACCATCACCCCCACATAACCCCAAAAATCCAGCAGAAGTGACAAAGGGGGTACAAGCGCTGACCACTAGAGAACCACGTAAAACGCCATGCATAAACCAGTGAGTTCTAGGGAAGCCAGTAAACTGAGAACAAAAGGGCACGAGCGTTGACCGCCAAACAAACAGGGAGGAGACAGACTTGTTGGGAGAAAGTTCCGGAATAAAAATAGGGCAAATGAAAAGCAAACCCAGTTCCCACTTTTATTATACTCGGTTGGTACTAGGCCTCAAAACATGATGAACTCCGATTTATCAGATGAAACACCAGGCTGGCCACCAAAATACAGCTATCGGCCCTTAGCACCTTCAAGGCCCTTCAAACCATCTACTCCTGCCATCAAAATCTTCGTCGTTTAAACCTAAGTGCCTTAATAAGAAGAAATTGGAGATGGAAATTCTCTCAGCGTATTCTATCTTTTGAGACTTGAAAATTGGATCGAACCCTCTCCCTCATACTTTAGAGCCTTATTTCCACTATAATTCCTCATTGTGGGTCTCCCCACGATGATGAATTATTCTAACGTATGTCGAGGTAGATATCCCTTAATGGTTTGTTATGCATTTCTTTTGTTGTTTTTGGAAACTAACATTTTAATATATTGTAGGACTATCTTTATAATCATTTTGTCATACACATTCTTTTGAACATTTCAAGATGGTTTGGAATTAAAAAATAATCTCTGGGATTTTAAATACATTATAAGAAACATATTTAGTAATAGTTATGTTTATGGGTTATAAATGATTAGCAATTATTGTTTTAGTACGTGGTTGAAGGTAGTTTTCACTATGGTTATTTAACGACTATTGTTAAAGACAATTCTCTAGCAATGATTATTTATGATCATCACTAAAAATCACTTAGTGTTAATCATTAAATTACTAGAAAACAATCATTAAATTGCGATTGGAAAGGAGATGACCCAATTTTAAAAGAACACTACCATAAGCTTCATAAATGCACATGTTAGTTGAGTGATTGGTTAGGTGTTACTGGGGTTAGCATTTAGTTGCATGGAGGGTTAGTGCATAATGGTTAAGGTCAGATCGAGTTATGAGTTATTGAGTTACTGGCCAAGGGCCATGTTCTAAGGGCTTAGGAGTTAATGGGTTGGTGCATAGCTATTAGGGGCATACATTATTAATAGGTTAGTGATTAGCGAGTCAATGGTTTAGGGGTTAATGAGATTAGAGGGGTTATAGGTTAGTGTGTTAGTGGTTGGTGAGGGTTTAAGGTTAATGGCTAGTGTGATAGGTGTTAAGGTAATTATGGTTTAGTGGGTTAGTGGCTAGGGATTAGTGGTTAGTGTGTTGGTGTCTAGTTATGCATTAAGGATTAGTGGTTAGTGGGATAGAGGATGGAAGTAAGTGGATGGTTAAGCATTTAGGGATTAGAGGTTAGTGGGATAAGGGTTAGGGGGGTTAATGTGTCAAAGGATAAGGTTAGATTAGGTTAGGAGTAGTGGGTGGTTAGGATTGAGGTATAAGGGAGATGGATTAATTGTCAAAAATCAATAGAGGAGTTAGTTTGTTAGTGTTGATGTTCTCCATGGTTCCAGCATCGAGAAAACATTCTGGAGATCATTCTCTTGGATGGGTTCACGACCTAGAGAGAATGGCCCCGTCTTAGCCCTTGATTACGTGTCTTATGGCTCGGATGCTTAGCCTCGTCCAGTCATGTGTTGACTAGAGTGGTAGTAGGCTAGTGGTCACATTGTGTACTCCAGGTGGGAGTGCTCCATAGCGGGAGTGATCCATTCTTATAGAGTGAGATGACTTGTCTATGTTACAAGGAGATATCTCCTTGTATATTAGTCAAAGTCTAATCTAATGTTGAATTTGACAATTGGCTCTAAGAAGTGTCTGGGACTTCTTAGAGCATGGTCAAATCAGCATCAGAGCTCTATTGAAAGAATGTGACCGCAAAAGGGGTAAATTGACCTTAGAAGACAAAATGACAAGTCGGCTTGAAAGATAAATAAAGAATAAAATAAAAGTATAAGTCGGCCTTAAGAGTAAAAATGAAGTCAACTGAAGAATATAAATAGAAGTGTTCTCACATTAAGCAAGCTCATCTCTCTTAATTGGTGCGCACTTCTCAAGGAGGACTAGTGAAGTTTACTAGAAGCATAATTTGGGGGTTTCTCTTATTCTCTTATTCTCTTGGAAGATTATCTACCCTTGCTAGGGTTTACTGGGAAGGAAGTCGAACATATCTTGTGCTAGGGTTCAACTTTATGATTGGTATTGTTCTTGTATTGGATTAATTTCTTCTGAGAAAAGTTGGTTGTGTTTTCTCCCATTAGGGTTTCCAAGGATAAATCTTTGTGTCTCTTATGCATGGTTATTCTTTCAGTGATCCTTGTTTTATTTTCCGCTGCAAATGAATGATGCGATAATTGTGGGATGAAATGAATTATGAATTAAGTTGAAAGAGATGAAAATTATATTTCTAAGTTAAAATTCAACAATTAGTTGTAATGAGTTAGGCCAATTTAAGGGTTAGTAGGTTAGTTGTTAAGGTTAGGCCAACTAGGGGTTAGTGTGCCCGTACAAAAGGGATATTTTGTTGTATTAATAGCTTGTAATAGATAACAAAGATGAAGACCACAATACGTTTGAAGAGATCTAGGGGATTAAGATAACCAAGGAAATGTATTGATTTTTCCAAAGTTTCAAGACATTTTCGACTTTTCTATCACAAGTAAACCATATGTAATTACCTTATTGACATAACGCCATTTTGTACGTGTGCCACAAATTTAGGGGTTAACAAGGGGATATCGGAGTTAATCAGTTATGATTTTCACGAGCTCTTGGGTAAAAAATCATCTATGATGACTAATGGATTACAAGGATGACTAAGTAAGGAGGCTATTAGATTACGAGATTCAATATTAGTGGGTCCATATAACTAATATGGTCCAAATGGTAAATTATATCACAATGGTCAACCTAGTCCAGATGATGAACCATGTTCAACAACGATTAGCCAAGGTTAATGGCTAGTGGTTATAATGCAATTATGATAACGTGTTCAGTAACAATCATCATTGGTCACATATGTCAATATGGGTAAGTGGGTTAGTAGGTCAATAGATTAGTGATTAAAGGTTAGTGGGTTAACATGGTCAATATGATCAATTATTTGAAGTTGTTATTCATGGTTTTAATGTATTTTGAGGTTGGTGTTCTAACGGGTGATTATGTCAAGGGTCGTAAAGGGCAAAGAGTGTAGTGTCATAGTGACTAAGAAGTGATTGCATTAGAGATCATAAGGGTTAGGAGGTAAAGAGTGTCTAGGGTCCTAATGGTTAGGGATCTTGTTATATTATGAGATTTGTGTGTTTGAAGGTCTTAACATGTCAATATGTCATGGGATTATAATGTTACAAGGTCACAAGGGTTTACTAGTATAGTGGGTCCAAGTCCAAGATCAAAGTGCTTAGAAGTGATTATATCAAGGGACGTATGGGTTATGATTAATGTGTCTACAATCATAATGATTATAACATGAATAATAAATAATAAACAATATTGACTATAGCGTGATAACATTTTGGAGTGATGGCAATGTTGTTACTACATCAACCAACCAACCAAACCCTTATTAACATTTTATCATTAGTATTAGTATTACTACAACTTAATATTATTATTATTATTATTTACTATATATTATTTATTATTTTTACACGAGAAATAAATTCCTCTTAATTTGCTAGCGCATACCAAATTCCCTTATCTTCCTTGATTTTTTGGATGGAGGACAGTATTAACTGCTCACTTCCTTGATTTTTTGGATGGAGGACAATATTAACTGCTCACTTCCTTGATTTTTTGGATAGAGGACAGTATTAACTGCTCACCAGGATAGTGGCTAGTATCCCTACAAGGATTCTACAACCTTCATGGAATTATGCCTAGACTTAATAATGTTTAGTTTCCTCAATAAATACATACATGGAGAATCAACCATTTGGATGGATTGTAGAAATAAAGATGCCTTGGACATTTAACTAAATACATACATGAAGAATCAACCATTTGGATGGATTATAAAAATAAAGATGCCTTGGACATTTTTTTGGATGGTAAATCACCCACAATTTTGTAATATTCTGACGCAATTTCCAACTAAATAATAATCCTCTATCGGAGAAAGAATCAATCCTAATATCTAAATTATTTATTTATGCACAAGGTATAACATGAAATTGTTAAACATCCTTTATTTTTATTGCATCGCATTTACTTTTCACAAGACAAATTATATATTATAATTGCTTTTTAGTTTTCCAAAGTCCATCCATATTTAGGTCTGTTAGCTATCCTCCTGTAGAATCTATTGATACGTGAATATTTTGTCATCATTATCTTATCATTATCTTTACAAGGATATCGGCAGAATTAGAAAATGATTACAGTTGGTTATTCATAAGGATTTTTACGTGGAATACAGTTATGGTTATTCATAAGGAGTTTTACATAAAGTTCAGTTATGCATTATATTTCGTGTCTATTTAGAACCACCAAAGATGTTGAATTATATGTTTTTATTTAATTACATATTCAACGAAGGTGGAGGTACTAAACTTAGAATATAGAGGATCGTATTTTTGTGGTATATTGATTATGTCAATGTCACAATCTGGAGTTCAAACTAGTCTTTTCAATGTCAAAGTTATGCCTATGTTTATTTTCTACCCTCAACTCCAAGCTATGTTTCCAAAGATTGGACTCAAATGTTTCTCACAACAAAATCATCAAGGTAACTCATCAGATCAGTGAATTCTATTTATTTACCTCCTAATGGTATCTCTGAAAAGAACCTCAATATTTACTTTGAATGATCTTGATATGGGATTCATTATATCGAAGTAGATTTATAATTTCCATGTTCAAACTTTGCAATTGTCCTTTTTTGGCTAATGATATGCACCTCTTCAATATCTTGAGATAGTTCTGGGTGTGGATGGGCAATAATCTCTATTCTTTTCTTTTGCTCCCAAGTTACTCTGGGTATGACATACACAATTCTCAAATTATCAACCTCAACACGCTTCATCACATGTATTGTTGGCTCAAAAACTCACCTTAGAACTCCAACTTCAATAAATAATGCTTTTAATCCTCTTAACATTTTTGTGGTCTCCACTGCACAAGGCAATCACAAAACTGCCATCTAATGATGCTTGAAATCTTGTCTTCTGGGGTAGTAATACTCAACCTTCAATTTTATCACAATCTGTATAGTCTAATACTCTCCACGCTCTATTCTTAATTTGGTTTATGTCAAGTATACAAAACTGCCATCTAATGATGCTTCAAATCTTCTCTTGCCGGATAGTATTATTCAACCATCTAATGATGCTTCAAATCTTCTCTTGCTGGATAGTATTATTCAACCTTAAAATTTAACACAATCTGGATAGCCTAATACTTACCATACACATGGTCTATTCTTATATTTAATTTATGTCAAGTTCAAAGCAAGTGTACCCAAGAATTATGACGGGTAAGGATCATTTCAAAATGGGCATAATAATTTGCTCTAAAAATATGTCCATACAGTTCATGTATGTGAGTCGGCTTCAGTATGAATTCCTCGGCACTGTGCTGATTCACCCTCCAATTAGAAAAACAATGGAAGAAAATTAACAAGGGTGCCAAAACAGTAAGCTTATCTAATTATGATGAAAAAACAATTTACACTCTCTTCGGAAGCAGAGTAAAACAAAACAATCAAAGCAAAGAAAAGCTGCCGCATGCCTTATTTGGCTAGAATGGTCAAATATACCAAGATTGCTCAAAGTCGAAATGTAAAGCCTACATAACGTCTAATCAAGGAGAGAATAAAGAAGAATATAACATATAATTCTACAATAATGTTAAAATATAAACTCTTCTTCCTCTACTCCCAAGGTGAATGCGCCCGCCTTCACGGAATCTTTTAGTGATAAAGCGGCGGACTCATTAATGCCCAAAAGATACTGCAAGCGAGCAATCTTTTCTTCGGATGGATTGTTCTTAAGATAGATAGAGAAAAGATCAGAAACTTCTTCTTGTACAGACCAGGATAATGGTTCAGCAGGTACAGCCTTGTCGCATGCCAGCAAGTTATTAAGAGAGGAAACCTACAGAAACACACCACATCATAATTCTAGACAGCAGTTGAATCTCAAGAGGACATGAACTAGAAGCTGCTGCCATAAAATAGGGGAATCGAAATAAAAACATAAAAGAGAGAAAATGCCAACCAAAACTATATCATCTCCAACCAAATGCAGAGTTTTATTTCTTCTGATTTTCAACTTTAAACTAAGTGACTTGCACAGCTCAGACCTTAGAATATGAGATAGAAATCAGAATCATTCTCACATCTGACAACTTGAGATGATATAGAAAATTAGAAATATTAATTAAAAAGAATAAGGAAAAATGAGAACTGCTGTCCAGTTTGCTTACCACTCCAGATAGATTTCTCTGTCGTAGTAATGCCACAGCTTGTACTAAAGAATTTGATAATCTTTCTTTAGCAAGATCTTGAACAATTTTCTTAGCTTTGTTGACATCAATTCCAAGATCTGCTGGAATTCTCTCATTCACTTCTTCTTCATTGAAGTCTCCTGTCCCGGAAGAAAATATTTCATCAACGATCTTCTTGAATAGGTTTTCACGAACAGCTTTTGTGATCATGTTATCAAGATCCACATTCGCTTCTCTCAATTCCCTAATTTGCGTGATTGTCATTTTCCCTTGGCTGACAGCTGCCTCTATGGCACCCGATATCCTTGTTGTTGTTATACTTTTAATTACCTTCTGTGCTTGCTCTGAAGGAAGCCCAACTTGTTTCTGAAGCTCATTCAATTGTTCTATTCTTGCCTTTGAAAGCTGTCCATCTGCGAGAATCACTTGAGCTTGCTGTCTGAAAGCTTGTTCAGCTAAGTTCCTATGTACATCAACAACTTCTTTAGGAGTCAAACCCAAGATTCCTCCCAGCTGCCCCAGTCTTAAATACTCCCTGTTATCCTTCCGTGTCACAATCTGTGTCCCAAATGGCAATCCAGTAGTCTCACCTGAAATACAATATAGTAAGTATGTCCTGTATAGATCAGTTCTGTCCCTGAGCGAAAGATCATCCTTTAAGGTTATCTCAGATTGGGCTTCTGCCCCTAACTTGTCCTCAAGCTCCTTGCTAGGCTTCGTTTTCCTCCATGTCTCAAGTGACTCCCATTCATCCTCCTCTTGTTTAGGCTCTTCCTTTGCTGGTTCGGGAGAGACAATGGGAGACTCCCCCTTTATATCAGCAAGCAATTGCGTAACCACAAGATTATTGAAAACGATCATCTTCTTTAGCTCCCTTGCAGATTCTGTTCGACTCTCAGCTGTCCTTGCCCTCTTCACATAATTTACAAAAACTGACCGAACCTACATGAAAAAAAAGTAAAGTAAACAGAAATATATTACAAAAGAGGATTGCTCAACTACCTTAGAATCCCTTTTCATGCACACCATAAGACTAAAAAAGCTAATTCCCAGGGTAAACCTATGAAGATTAATGCTAATATAACATTGTTTTTCTACACTGCTGCCTGATTACAACTCTTAATCAAAAAATATGTTCCCATATCAAGTATGAGGATAGAAGCTAATATAACACCATTTCATATACCAACGCTTGATTATCAATATAACTTTACCGATAGACGATACTGTTTTCTAATCTGCATTCACTTGCATTGATCTGAAGATTTATATTTGCATATTTGCTCTATGAGATTAATGCTTTTTCTGCATTTGAACCTTTCAGTTGTGCCATGTCTAGACAAGTGGGCTCATAAACTATTATCTAATTAAGTGATACACAGTACCAGTTACAAATATAATTTAAGATACAAATGAAGGAAAAGGCAGTAAAATTGTAGAAGTCAAAATAATGTGCAGTGACAACAATTACTCTTCTAGAATTGCTATATGATAAAGACTCTATCAAGCTTACAAGTTAACACAAGTACAAGTTCAGTGACATACCGCCTTGCTTGTAATGGCCATGGCTGCCTCCTTTGTAAGGCGCAAGCCTTGCGCAGCCTTTTGTATTTTAGCTTTCATTTCAGAATCATATCCATCTACGCCAGCAGATATAGCCTCATCAACAACCTGCACCAAAAGAGAAACTTGGTGTCCTCATCTCCACAGCATACTTTGGTAGGCAATGCAACAATTTACAACTCATATCTAGTAAACAAAAATCAACGGTACATATGCCAGAGGCTACACATTAAGAAACCCAGCTAATAAAATTGAAATGGTTAAAAGGCAGGCCATAGAAGCCCAAACATTTGAGAGCCCAGTGACAAGGAAGGCCTGAAAATGTTTTGTAGTACTGTGTGGTACAAATATCAAATGAGACTAAAGAACAATTCAAGAACTTTGCCATAGAACTTAAAAATTATGTTCATTTTTAAATTATAAGCAGATAAAGACAAGCTCCTTTTCTACAGCAGTTCATTTTTTTCCTTTAAATAAATTATTATTGACCTCTTACCTCACAAGAAATAGCAGTAATCTTTCAATGGCCTTGAGTGCTCCCCAAGTAAACTCTACACTAATAATGATAGTCTATAGGATACAGTATCAGTGTGTGAGATAGCAATGCCAAGGCATTAAGAATCACCGAGTTTGGTAACAAGAAGTAATGATTATAGTAACTGTATGCAAGGACCAAAACATTATAAATGTCTAAAGCAGTGTAAACCTGATTACTATTTTAACAATAATAGATGACATATTTTGTCAATTTTGTCCTTCATTCCCTTCTGTGATGTTGACCTTATGGTTTAAGACTTCAAAGCAATGCATTCGCATTGCCTCAATGTGTGCTTTGATGATTTTGAACGTCTTTCTCTTTAACACTAGAATTGTACAAACTCCTATGCTTGCTATCATGTTCCATGTCATCAGATAATTCATGGGTTACCCTTGAGTATCTTGCTCTTTAAAACTACAAATGCAAAAACTCCCATGCTCACTCATATTCTATGTCATCACATAATTCTTGGGTTGACATTTGTATGTCCTTTTTGGTTGTTTTCAGTATCTGATCCCTTTCAATGGTCTTGTTGACATCATCCTCTCTCTATGACAATAATCTCCTTACATGTGCACATTTTTCAAAAAGGATCTCATCCCTTGTCCTTATTTGTTATGCCTCAAATAAGCTCTCTCATAAAACCTAGATGACACGTGTCAAATAATTTCTGAGATTTTCCTCCATTTATGTGTGACATTGCCCTTATGGTTTGAGGCTTCAGCCCAATGTACTGGACCTGCCCTGATGTGTGCATGATGTTTTTTTAGTGTCTTGTCCTTCAACGTTACAATTGTAAGAATTCCCATGCTTTTGATCATGTTCCAATCATATGATAAAGTTCATAACGTATATTTATTATGAAGTATAATGTATAAAGTAAAGTTTACTAAGTTCATTTTTAAATCTTATTTTATGTTTTCAATTTATGGAAGATAACTTTATTGAATTTTGTCCAATTTTAAGAATGAATTTCAAATTTGTTCAGAAACTAAATTTGAATCCGATTCAAATCAAAACGTCTTGCACAAAATCACAACATATAACTGAACTTTATGGCTGTCTCAAAAATATCGCTGAATTCCAAATTTAAGGAAAAATACCACCAAAAAAGGCGACAGCATTTGCTTGCCATTAAAGCAAACACAGCTACCTCATTCTAGAACATATCCCAAGGACCTCGACTAAAATGCCCAAAGTTGTGGTTTTAATCTTTTATTGAGTCCATTGTCGCAACTTACAAAATCAATGATGACTATGTTACCAGAAACGGGAAATGAGTATGGAATGAGAAATGGAGCTTGATGGTTTCAAATTTCAAGGGACAGTAAACATGAACTCCACCCCACCACCACCCTACAATATATATATATATATATAACACAACTTGACAACATATCTTATTTATATAAACAAAATTAATAATCTACTATTGTAGTGTCAAGAATAGACTATTAGTGGATAACAAACTTAGGCACAACATTGCATCCACCAAATAAATGCTAATCTTATAAAATATAATAAGGCAAATAACTTAATAAGACCTATTGAGTCTTGACTCTCAATGAACATCTCTATCCTCGATTTTGATCAATTTTTTTGAAGAATTCATAATTCCCTTCTTAACTTCTCTGTACTAGTCAAGGAAGGTCCTTGTTGGGCTACATGTAAATCTAGATCCAATAGCCATGCATTGGCTGTTACAGATGCATGACCATAAACACGAAAGAGAAATAGTCTAGATCCAATAGCCATGCATCGGCTGTTACAGATGCATGACCATAAACATGAGAGAAATAGATATACAGAAAAGATATTGCTTATTGAAGACTCATTGAATACATCCATAGGCCACTTTTATACACCATGTGATAAGTTATTTAACTACCTCCTCAACTAACCTATACTTAATGTTGGCTCATTTACATTTATTGTGGCATGCTAACATTTGAACTAACAACACTTTATTGAGCGTACCACTAAATACTTTTTATTTTTACCCCACTTAAAACAAAATCTCAAGGTCAAAAATTTTGCTGACAAGAAGATTTTAAAAGATGTTGACAAAAAATTGATAATGACTTTCATAACCTTGATTGATAGTTGCTATTCTCCTCTAACTAGTGCTACAAGGGGACATGTCCTGAGACCTGAACAGAAATCTTCCCAGTTGTCAGGAAGTCCCTGGATCTACCAACAGAAGTCCCTGGATCACTCAAGGACTTTCCTCTTGCGTGCAAGAAACAAGGAGAAAATATCCAGGTTCTCTGAGTTGATTTTTTTCAAGAATTTGTTAGTGGTGGCCAACAGTGGCTACCAAAGATTAGAACTCCTCCATCCAAGTGCATTATCTTCAGTTGGGCATACAGTTTATACTGTGGCAACAATAAGAAGGAAAAAACAAATGCACAACATTAGATTTTCTGCTTTTTTTCAATCTTCCCCATTCCACGTCATGGCAACTTTTAAAAATGCTCTCAATCTCTTCTGAAAATACATTGATGGGACAAAGGTTCCCAACAGTGAAAGCGGAGCATATTAATCATATTACTGAATGATGAAGGAGGAAGATATCAATCACATTGGTGCATGAACCATATTGATTTATGCTTTAAGTTTTTCTGTCTCACATAAATTTCAGCTCTGTTTTTAAAATTTGTGAGTGCATATTGCACCCTGAGTACTGACATGCCCCCATGTACCCCCACACCCTTATTTTAAAACTGGCATTCTTGTCCCCCTCCCGGAAAACCCTAGCAAATTAGCCTACAATACATCTGGAACTCCCAAAGATACCAATGTTATAAAAACCGGCTCGGAACTGGCAAAACCGGCCGGTCCAACCGGTTCCAAAGGTTTTCCGGTCTGACCGTTTGATTCAACCCATTTTTGACCAGTTATGTACGGAACTGGCTGGTTTCCACCAAGAACCACCCGGTTCCGTACGGAACCGGCCTGTTTTCTCAAACCGGCCGGGACCCTGGGTTCCATATAGAACCGGCCGGTTCCATATCGGGTCTTTCTAGGGCAAAAAACCTACGTTTTGAATATTTTTTTAATTAAAAAACCAAAAATTTTGGGCACAGCAACCACATCCGCTAGCCTACTTACCATACAATCACTATATATTGATGCAGGGGCCCTCAATTGCAATCATGATTCACAATCATCTTTCGATTTTTCTAGGCTGAGCATACGAATTACGGAGTTAGGGCAGCAGGGCGTTCGGGAGTCTGGAATCAAATCTCAAATGTGGACCATGGCACAACCAAATTTTGGTTTTATACACTCTTACTTGCTATATACATGAGAAACTTTGCAGATTTGTGTATAATGGTTTGAATTCACATGAATATATATTTATTTTTTGAAAATATGAATATTTTATTTATTTTTGCTCAACCGGTTTTTTGATCCGGTTTTTTTCCTGGTTTTTGTCCGGGTCCGGGTCCTGGGGCCGACCGGTTTGACCATTGGTCCGGTTCTGATAACATTGAAAGATACTCCACCCAATGGATGTCACCCTCATAAAGGTAGAGTTCTGCCAATACCAACAAACTTCCCTACCATCCATGTCGAGCAAACGTTCTAGTGTTCCCATTGTCTAGACTCTAGAGACCCATCCAAGTAGACATTGTCATTCAAATAAGACATTCTCATGCTCCTTGCCAGTAATGTTATCAATAATAATGTCATTTCTTTCTTTCTCATCATTAACCTTTCCTTTGAGAAGATCAGTGGTGCTGGCTTTACAGTTCTAGGCTGTATGCCTTGACTTTTCACAATAATAGCAGTGTATGACCTTCCCGTTCCCCATTTTCTTACTTGCTTTGTTTTTACCAAGACGAGAATGTTCTTGAGCATTCTCCTCTTCAATCAATCATTTTTCTTCAGCAAAAGGGCAGATATCATCTACAAGGAGTTTGAACCCTGCCTTACCCAATTTGGCATTTCTGACCTTTACACATACCTCTAATAACTGAGTCATCAGAGATCTAAAGTTGTTTATGTGACTTGACTTAGTTACTCCCCTAGTCATTTTGAACCTAAAAAATTGTTACTTCAAGAAGAAATTGGCATTCAATGCTTTTGACCCAAACAATCCATACTCATCCCTAAATTCTTTCAATATTTTTGATAAGTCAAGATGGTGCAGCTCAAAGTCAGCTATACCGAGCTCAACAATGGATTTGGCCATGTCATCCCTAGTCTGACATTCCATGATTTTGTCTTGTTGTGTGGGTTTCAGCTCAGTCCCACAACTCTCCCATGAATTTATTTATACTTTAGATTTAATTGGTTTCAACCTTCCAATGACACACTAAATTTCTGATGAGGGACTTCCATTTCAAGACAAATACCTCCATGGTATCATCTAAATCTCACAAAAAGTAAGGAACTTTAAAAAACCTCAATCTGTAAATGTAAGTGTCTGTCCAATGTTAATTGTGTAACCTATAAATCTCCTCTGTGCTTCCTTAGAAGATGAATATGTGCAAAATTCTATCCATGCAGAAAACATATACTGTCATACTCATTATTGGTATTCTACATTGTGATCTTGGCCATCATATATTTTTTCTACCCTAACAAGGGCATCTACAAACAAACTTCTTTCTTTTCTGTTTGTACTTTGCCCACCAATATACTGAACCCTAAAACTCCAGCTCAGCTTCTAATTGAGATCGCCATGACTGTTGGATTTTGATAGGCTTTTGTTGTGTGAATACTTCAAATGTGTACATTTTTAATATCTTCACAATCAAAAGCTACCATCCTCTGGGTTTCCTTATTGCATTTAGCAGTTTGCCACTGTGTCAATAAATTTTGTTGGGAATTTGGATTTGGATTAATTGTCCCATACCAGTAGCCAACCAATATCATCCAGATCAAAGCAAACGCCCCCTCCTCCAGGCAGAAGCACATTAAACAGCCCAGCTCAGTTCTTCCTCCAGACAAACTTCTATGTCGAGATTCCTCTTCCATTTGGCCTCGGATGTTAGGAGAAATCATGAAATGGTTCCACCAGACCATGACAGCCTTGTATCATTTGTATCACAGATCCTAGATCTATTATCTTTTTGTACATCTCTATCCTAGATAGACTCTCAATCTACGCAGTTGGATTTCAGATATTTAGATTAGATTCATACCCTACTTTCTGCATCTTGCTTTTCATAGGAGACATTTAGTGCTCCCACTTTATATTGATGTCATTTTGTACCCAACAGTCCCTTTGACCTACTTTACCTGTCATGCATTGGACATTAATAAAATTATCTTATATTATCTTATGGATGCAAGAATATATATTTTTATAAAAATATATCTGTAAATTATATACATGCAAAATTAGAAAAAAATAAAAACAAATTACAAAAATCTACATTCTAAACATCTAAATTGAATGATACTTGACATAAAAAACCACAGCAACATGAAGAATATGCTTTCCAACCATTAAACCATGATGAAAGGCAACCATCTGTTAGGTGTAAACTCGACTTATCGGGCTCGTTGTTAATGGGACCACTTGAATGAAATCTTACCATACTTGGACTGCCAGATTCAAGGAAAACTGTTGATGCACTCAAGGTAAACCGAATAAAATAAAAAAAGGACCTTGAGGTGTGTTGAGTATTTCTTTCCACTTGTGTTCTTGAGATTCATCCACTGTCTATCTTTTTTTATGATATAGAGCATTCCTTCGGGTATTTTTCAATACCCATTCTATATTCTTGGTGTCACTTTCTCTCGTTTGCTTGTATGGAGTTATTGGGCTGACCATGTAACCTATCATTAAATTTCATTATGGTATCAGAGCTTAGGGGTTGAACTACCCTAGCTCTTGGTCCTAGCTGCTGCAAGGCATTGTTGGGAGGTTGTTGCATCATAAGAATACTGGATTAAGTCGTGTGTTCTTGAGGTCACTTTTCCAAAGAGGATTGGCTTCATTTGGCTGCATTATTATGAAGCAAAGCCTTAAGATAGCATAATAAATCAGAGTACACACCATGTACAGAAATGTAAACGTGGAGCACAATTCCAAGATAGATAAGGGAGATGAGTTACACAATAACTTAAAGACTAGGAGAACCTTCACCAAATACCCCAATACATTCATATATTCAATTCACAAGTTCCCTCAGCAATGCCTACATTACCTTTATATATACCTATTCACTCATTTCACATGTGGGCCCTTCATTAGGCCGACCTTATTACAAATACATTTACTTCATTACATATACATTCAACCCCAAATATGCCCCCAAATATGCCCCCCCTTGGGGTCATATCATATACATTTAACCCATATATGCCCCCTTTGGATCATAACATAGTACCCTCCTTCAAAAAGCTTTGTCCTCAAGGCTTTGCAGTTAAGGGCCTTACATGTGATGAAACTAAGTAATAGGATTTCCTTATATTTTTGCTTTCTTGTTGCCATTGACGATGATCCATCAATCCAAATGCAATTCTTTTTGGTCTTGATTCTTGACAGCTGGTTGTTCCATAATTTTATTTTCTTTGATTCCATCTATTGTTGTTGTGACTTCTCCAATTTATTGTAGTTTCTAGTGTCCGATAATATCTTGTCCAGTAATGGTTTTATGATGCCCTGTTCCATGAATATTGTTGATTATTCCATCGTCTTCCTTGGTGGTGTCAATGTAGATCTTCTTGTCTTTCTTGGAAGCTTTCTTGGTAATGAAGATGTTGATATCATTGATGAAAAAATCGCCGAAAAATCACAATTTTTACTGAAAAATTGGACCATGCGATTTTTAGTAAAAATCATGAATTTTTGGCAAAAAAATAACACGACGACCCTAATAATTGCCCAAGCCGCTGGTTGAACGTTTTATAGGGGATTTTTGGGTTTAAGAGCTCATTTTTCCTAGCAGGTGTTTGGGAATGAGAGGGAGAGTGTTTGCAACAATCAACCAATAAGTTTAGAAGACCAAATCCTTGCTTCATCACCATCAAGCATTTTTTAAATGGAGCACAAATCAATTGCAAACTACATACAATGTTGTTCATCTCAAATTCTAGGTATTTATTCAAATTCCACCCTCCTATCTTGTTTTTTCTTAGAATTTTTTAGGGTTTACAAAGTCCATGTTTCATTGCCTTTTATCATCATTTTCCATGGCTAAAAAAACAATTTAGAGGACTGTTTTTCCTTTAACAGCAGGCTGTTTTTTTTCCAGTTTTTGGCCCCGTGGTTCAAGTTGGATGTTTAATATTGCCTTGTCAAAATGCCAAAGGTTTTGGATTTGATGTGGCAGTATGGTGAACCCATGGATGGGGCAAACTGTCAAAGTTTGTCTTGTAAATTGTGTGGCCAACCTATGACAGGAGGGATTAGCTGGTTGAAATACTACCAGGCTAAAATCTCAGGGCATGATGTTGATTTGTACTAAATCAACCCCAAAGATTATGCGGATGGCCCAGGATGTTATTTATGAGAAGGACAGAAAGAAGGAAGACGTAGTTGCTAACAGAGTTGAAGCTACCACCAATGGAGAGGCTAGATCCTCAAGAACCACTGACAAATCTAGGACACAAGGCAGTGAGAAGGACTCCATGGATTCACCTTCCACAAGGTCCTTGTAAATTTTAATTAATCCAGAGATCACTACTCCCTCTAGATAGCCCTGAGATCTCAAGCGGTTTGAGTCTCGTATATCAATAAATACTCATAAAGACATAAACTCAACAACTAGATCTCTTTAAAACTTTAACACACATGCAATCACACAAATAACACTGCATATACCCTGGAAACCCCAATCGGGGAAAACCAACAATCCTGTGGGGCTATCTTCTCTCTCGAGCCCAGAGCATATATATAAATGAACAAATACAATACAGTGTTACCTCAGAAGTAACTCAATCCCTGAACGGGTCAAACTCTAGATCTGTATGCATCAGCTGATGCATGCACTAGGAGAATGTGCCCTAGCTATCAAACTGGATCTGAGAATCTCTGCAGGTGCCCCTGACTGTACTACCTCTCTCCATCCTCTGCTCTGCAACAGAAGACAACCAGCTGCTCAACTAAAGAAATGTGCCTTCCTCTGCATGGAGAAATGCGCCCTCCCCTCTAGATGTCTGATGCTCGTACTATGCCAGATCTGAGCTCTGATCGTCACTAACCTTCCTCGAATGCTGAGGCAAGGCTATCCTGAATGTCTTTGACTCTAAATGAGCTCCTCTCTCCTCAAGTAATGTGCCCACCTCCTCTGTGGAACACGTCCTCATGAAACTCAGCAGAAACCACCTCAGTGAACTATCTCAGTCCACAAATCTGAGTGCCAAGTGCCTTTGGAGCTAATGGTCACTAATCCAACTTAGATCTGACCACCCTAGCTCCTGCAGCAGCTCCTCTCTCTCTCAGAAAGTCGCCATGCATGCACTAATGCACCCTCCTCACTCTTGAGCTATCACTCTCTGACAAGTCAACTAAGCAACCTCATCCGGGGACCCCCTGCCTCTATAAATAATCTCACTGATGAATTAGGATTACCAAAAACCTAATCTCAGTGCATGAAAAAAGTCACTTTTGCATGCATCCTATGATCGTTGACAGGTCATGCAAAACTCATGCATGCAAAAGTCAAAACACCTCGGAAGGTCCGCATGCAGCCACCAATGGGCTCATGCCACTAAGTAGAGTGTATCTCACCCTCTATTCCATACTGATGCCTATACTACGGATGTACCTCCATGCAAGGCATCTAAACCATGGAGGACATCTCAAGATACCATATAAACTAACAGTCCTCATCGTTCTTTGTTCTAAGAACCAGAGATGGGACTCAACCTTTCATCTAGTTAATGGTTAAAAGAAAGGAGAAGCAAGAAGCAAACAAGGTTATGGGGAAGATGATTTTTTGGAGTGATTTACCTTTGAGCATCACAAAGACCAATCCATTTTTTCCATCCAATGTGTGATGTTGTTGTTGTTGTTGGCCCAGGGTATAAGGTCTCTATTTACAAGGAGTTGCAAGGGCCAATTTTGCAAGAAGAAAAGAGTGACATCAACACTAGATTGGAAGAGCTAAAGAAGTCATGGGAGTCCACTTGATGCACAATGATGTCCAATAGTTGGATAGATGGGAAGGGTAGGACCCCTCTAAATTTCTTGGTACATTGTCCTAGGGGTACCATGTTTACTGAATCCATTGATGTATCACCACATGTTGAAGATGCAACTGAATTGTTGGATGGATTCATCAAAGAGATTGGTTTGGAACATGTTGTCCAAATCATAACAGATAATATAGCCACTTGTGGTTGTCGACAAGATGCTAATGGAGAGGCACCCCACATTGTTTTGGACTCCATGTGTTGTCCATTGCCTCAATTTGATGCTTGAGGATGTGGGAAAATATCATTCATTAAGGTGGTTGATCAGGCTAGGACCATCACAAATTTAATATATAACCATGCATTTGTTCTTAGCCTCATGAGGAGATTCACAAGAAATAGGGAGTTGTTGTGTCCTACAATCACACGTTTGCCAATAGCTTCATCTATCTTTAGTCTATGCTCCAATGTCAGTTTGAGTTGAAGCAAATGTTTGTTTGTGATGATTGGCATGATTGGCATTCAACAAAAGATAGGATGGGACAACCATTACTAAACTAGTGTACACTGATTCCTTTTGGGAAGGAATGCGAGAAATATGCACAATTAGCGAGCCTTTGATAAAGGTTCCACTTGGTTGATGGGGAGAAGCCTACAATGGGCTATTTGTATGAGGCCATGGATAGAGCCAAAGAAACTACCCTCTTTTTATGTGAGCAACGACGCCCTTAGACATAATAGATACATGATGATTTGGGATTTGATTGAAAGTCGATCGACCAAGATGCTCCATCGGCCCATTCATGTAGCAACACTTTTCTTCAACCTTGCCTATTCTTACTCATGCAGCGTTGATTTTGATGGCGAGGTGATGGAAAGGTTCTTGACATGTCTCTAGAGGATGGTACCTGATACCAAAACTTGCATAACAATTAATCGCGAGATAGAGATGTATCGAAAGGCTAGCAGACTATTTGGCTTTGCCAATGTTATTGTCGAAAGGAGTATTTCAATGCGACGTAAGCCACTAGAATTTAAAAGTTTAAGTATGTGTTTTATTTGAAAGTTAAATTATGTTTTGATGAAATGTAGTTTAAGTTTCTCTTTCTTATGGTAATAGATGTTTGGTGGAAAAATTATTGTGCAAGAGCCTCAAATTTATGGAATTTTTCCATTTGGTTCCTCAACAAACATGTAGTGCTTTAGGATGTGAGCATAATTGGTGTGTTTGAAAAAATACACACAAAAAAACGCAATAGGCTAAGTCACCTGACACAAGCACATGGGACACAGAGGACACATAAATACGATTATCTAACATTGCATGTGACTACCCTAGAAACAAGACACACGGACACCATTATATATATATATATATGAAATACAGACATAAATATCAAATTTTTAGAAACTAAAACATTTAAAAAATATCGATACAATCATACAAATAGTTATTAACTACATGTACATTGTAACATCAATGATCATCAAACACACAAGAAATTAGAATATTCAATAATATACACATCACAAAATCGAGGTTTATAACTTAGAATTTGAACCATAAAGTGGAGTTTTCTCAATAAGTCATCATATGTAATCAAAATCAAATTATATTACATAGATATCGAGTCACTAATAATAAGATACTATAGGTGGGGAACGCTAACAGAAAATACAAAATAGGGTAGAATTCAAATACTAGAAACATACATGTAAGAATGTCATAGCTCGAAGTCGTCACTATCAAGACTCAATAGTCCTCCTCCATGTCAGCATCATCAAAATCTTCACCACTACCATCGCTATCTCCTCCCTCCTCCTCCTCCTCCTTATCTAATATATCCAATCTCACATTTGCGTCTACTAGTGTGGAGGATGACCCCTCAAGAGGATCACCATCATCAAAAGTGACCGGCTCTAGCACCAATGCATTGAAATCCAAGTTGGCTAATGCCGACTCAACACTGTTGTCCAAAACCATATCATCAAGAAACACATCCCACATACGTCTTTTCCTTCAGCCACTCCTCCCTTTGTTAGTAAATAAGATGGAGGTTGTAGTGCACATACACCATTGTCACTGCCCTGGATTGCTCAAGCCTGCTCTTCTTCAAACCATACAAACTCCCATATGTGATCTAATTTCTCTCACAACAAGATGGTGGCGTAACCTAAGAGGGGATCTTCATGGCTAAATCTTGTAGAATAGGGCATGCTTCCCCATGAGTTGCCCACCAAGCATAACGATTCTTAACCCCCTTTGTTTTTTAGCACATCATAACCTCAAAATCTCCCAGTGCCAGTGGAAAACTCTACAAATCCCTCCTCCACCTCATCAAGGGATGCTCTATGATAAAATATCCTTCTAAATGTTTCCTTCCTCCCCTTTGAAAATCTTTCTGTCCCTGAGAGGAGGGACTCTATGTGAAGGCCCACCATTGAGCCAACCATGGCTATAGTACTTGGGATTCAATGAGTGAGGTAAGCAATGCAAAGGTGTGCAACTCTTATCCCACCGGTTGATAAAAATATCTCGTATGGTGATGAATAAGCTCTATGTCGATGTCCCATACTCGGGGCACCCATTTTGTAAAATAACATCTTACCTCAATCATGGAATCCCACCCCTCATAAACATCTCCTAAAATGGTTTGGTCTGTGTCTGCAAACCCCAACAAAGAAATGATACAGTCCATTATCTTAATGGTAAGATCTACCTTCTCCCACTAACCATCATCTATCATTGTATCCTTGACCTTTTTTGAAAGAGTTTGATATGACTTTCTCCAAAAAGACCAAAACTCTAAAATAACCATGGAACCACGAGCAGTATTGACCTCCCTCGGCCTCTTGAGCATTCTAAATGAGGAGACAAACTGAGTAGCTACAATCTTCAACGGTGATAGATGTGTGTACTCCTTATAGATTGTGAAGGCATTGGTATTGTTTTGTATAAAATTGTGAATATGGTGTGCATCATCAATAAGACTTCCCATCCATGTCACATCGGAAGCAACAGATTTAAGTGTTAAATACAAGTAATAAACAATACAAGGTGTCCAAAATATCTATGGATATTTAGCTTCCACAAGCATGCCACAACAGCCTTGCAAACAGGTGAATTATGTACGATAGTTTGCACACAAGAATCAACACCTACATCTTCAATAACTTTAATGAACAACTCACCCATATATTGTGCATCCTTGTATTTTCCAAGAGCATCCACTATTTCAAGAAGATTGGTCCACTTAGGGAGACACAATGAAATTGATGAGTGGATGGCATGTTTGTATATGTCTATCCATCAAAAACACTACTGACACCAGAAGAAGGCCACGGTGATTTAATGGGTTCCACCTCCTTTGCCTTAACCAACAATGTGGTTCTAAGTTTCTCTAAACTAGGAGGCACATACCCTATTGGAGTGTTTTCAACTAAAGCTCAACACATCTAGATAAACAAAGGTGATCATGCAACATTGAATGAAATGAAGTTGAGATAGAAAAAGAACCCAATGGTAAGATCCATCTCCTCTCATGTCCTTTGCTCAAATATCTTGTCAATTGGACTGCCACTTGGACCTAACCTCTTTCTTGGTGGTTGGCTTGTAGTCCCACTCCCAAATCTGCTAGTACTAGTAGGTTCCCTCGGTAATGGAAGAGGATCATCTTCTTTTTGTTTCCTAGTAACTTGCTATTTCCACCTTCCTCGAGCCAATTTTATCCTCTCTTTTAATTTCTCTTCGTTTGGTAGCACTCACCCCTTTACATGGTCCAAGTCCACATTCAATTGCCAACAAATGACCCTTAAATCGGAAGCAGGCGCTCTTGTATGTATTGTTGCAGAAATTACATTTCCAAAAAACATTCCCTCCCCCAGCAAGCTTTGCCATGGGCCCTTGTTGTCTTGTCACATACTTCCACAATGGATATTTTTTTCTTGAGCTTGCTATCTTGCTACAAGAGGGTTATAGATTGGAAGTAGCTCCACTTGCAGTAGATGAATCACTAGCATCAACAAAGATAGATGGGCTTGGAGGAGGGGGGAGGGGGCACACCGATAGTGACATTACTCCCTTTCCATTGACCTCTACAAGTTGTCTTTGATGACTGAGCCATGAAAACTATGGAATAAGTGAAGAAAACAACAACCTAAAAATTGTGTTCGCTAATCCACCTGCAAATCCTTCGAATGCACGTGCAAATTGTTCACCAACACTAACAAACCCTCTCACAACTCTACCCCTTAGATAAAAAAATAAAAAATGAAAGTGAAATTACCTTTAAAAGGAAACCCGTAGGTCTCTCTTTACACCGCACATGTCGAAAAAGCAGGACACGATTTGGGCATGTGGCCCCACATATTTGTGTCCTACACGTGGGATATAGACACTTGGCCCCTGGGGGTGTGTCCTATTACTTAGGAAAAAGATTAAAACTTCAACTAACCAATTTCAATTATTATAATTTATTACCCTTTGACATGTTTATGGCCCTCAGTCGCCCGGACTACACCATGCTTGGGGGTGCTTCATCTGATGTGAGGTGCTTGGTGTATGAGTGACCATTGGTTGTTCCAAGATGGACATGCACATGTGGCAGTGGCTTACTCTTGGATTGCTAGACCTTGCTTGATGTTTATGTAGCATTCTTCTTTGGAGCATTGCAAACCCTAACAGCTTGGTGACTCCTTCATGATGGCCACATGGAGGTTGAGTTGCTTGCTTGGAGAACCCCTACTTTGGAGGAGCATTACGCATTCTAGAGGATGGTGTTGAGCTCTAGATGGCATGGGCACACTTCATTGCTTCCATGCAAGCTTGTACTTGACTTGAGGATGCTTGGGTTGATGGAGTGATCATCTAGGTGTGGTGGACTCAAAAGAGCCTATGTTGCACAAGTTTTTGGAACGCGGGTACGTTGGGTACATGGGTACAAGTATCCGATACGGCTAGAAGCTTTGCCCAAATTTGCAGGAAGCGTCGGGTTGGGAGCGGCAATAATATATATTAATTTTTTAAAATATATTACAAAACATTAAGGAGATAAAAAAACATAATTGATTAATTTCATAGCTTCAACTATTTTAGCCTCTTAAGCCTCTAGTAGTGTCATGAAATTCAATCATTTTAAATTTGCTCACTCCTCTAAATCCACATTATACAGAAATTGGGTTTGTGTGACCTAATGTAAACCCTAACTATGCATGACTCTAATGCCATGGTATGTTTTGTAAATTCGACCTGTAACTTTATCCCACTGTACGAGTTTGTAAAGGAAAATTGCATATATGTGTGTGTACGAAGCACAGATAACTTCATAGATCATAAAATTCAATCTTTTCTAATTCCTTGTTTCAAATCCATCTCTATTATTGCTCCTAAGAGTACTTAGTATTTGGGTGCCTTTGCATTTTTTTGATGGTAACTACTACTTACTTCTTATGTGAATGAAGGCTTGACTGTTTCAAGTTCAAGTAACAAAACTTTCAAAGTCTTCAGTATTTTGAGTTTGATGTGGTTTATGATCCTAAATTGTTATATCAGTCAATATGGATAACGTAAGCTAGCTATAAACATTTGAGACATCAATTAAAGTTGTTCAATATCTTAGTATTGTAGAAAGATCCATGTTTATCCACTTAAGTACACTGGCAGCTTATATTTTGAGTGTGAATGGATCTAAACATTTAAGAGGTGTGAGCCCTCTTAATTTATATAATCTTGAAAATTTTAAAAATGGTGTTATTGATAGATTCGATTGGAATTTTTATTATTGGTGATTTCTTGGAACAATAAACAGCAATCATTCAATTGATTTTTGACACTTTTCTTATGATTTTGGGCTCCACATGGTTGGGAGGTTCTGGGAGACAACTGTTGAAGCCAAGGAGGACTTGCTTGTGTTGATGCTTGCTTGTTGGAGATATTTGGTGGTGGCCAGGGTTTTCCCTAGCAAAGGTTTTGGAGTGTGTAAAGAATTGTACCAGCTTGTGATAAGCTGTGAGTATGTACACCTACTTCATTTCATTCATATATATATATATATAGTCCAAAAATGTGTAATTGCATATTTAAATTTCATGCTGATTTGAGAAAACTTATGGCTTAAAGTGTGGAAGATAATGGAGCAGATTTACTATTGTAAATTTGTTGTAATTAAAATGACTTCAGATCTGGTTTATGCTTGAAACAATATTTTAAAACTCAAAGTCAGACTCCGAATTGGTTGAGGGTCAACTCAGACTCGACTTGAACTGGACTCATTATCAACCCGGCTTGATTTTTATGACTCGGTTTACTAAAAAAATACACAAAATATTAAACTTTTAATGAAAATATATATTTTAAAGATTCCAAACCATTAGAGACAAAATATGCAAACTCAGCTCATGTATATACCATGTAAGGGTGAATATATCCAAATGGCACCTGAGTGCAATACATATCTGAAACAAAATACATAATCAACGAGGCTCTAAATAGCCTCTAGAGTCCAGAAAACAGCATATGCATGATCAATCATCACTACTACATATCACTAATCAACATGATCAATCATCAGACTCATGAGTCATCACCACTGCTGGAAGTGGGATCCTTGGCATGAACTACAGGATCTAGCTCAAAGCCTATGAAAGCAGAGGACTGCAGTGACATGCAAAAGGTTACAGAAAATAGAACCAGTCTTGAAATCCAGAAACAGCCCCGAAGGGCCAATGAAAAAGACTGACCCCAGAGCAAAGCTCTTAAATGTACTTGATGTATTTTTTGTAAGTTCCTAATATAAGACTCAGTTTTTCACAAGAATAATAATAAATCAACCAAAAGAAATGAATGATATGCATCCCACGTGATGGACCAAGGAAAGCTGAGCACTACAATATCAGGAAATCCACACTGAATTTTCATTAATTATTCATACTATCTGTTTGAAACTTTTAAGCAGACCAACAATAAATATTATATACTTCAACAGGGAGCCAGATAATATACCACTTTAAAATCAATATGCTCCTGATACTCCATGCCTGGAGCCCGTTTGTAATTTTGTTTAAGTGACAAATAACTGAAATCTCTCTGCAGCAGGTATAGACTGACAAATATCACTCGACTCAGCCGAGTTGGACCAGTTTGGTACAGAACCGGATGAGTCATACACCAACTCGTCCTTTTCGGTACCAAGCTGGTTCCCAATCTGTTTAGGAGGCCGAGTTGAAGCAGATAATGGTTGGCTCAGTCAACTCGGCCAAGTCTGAGTCTGATTTAGCCCTTTTTAAGAGCACTAGCTTGAAAAAGTGTCCCCCAAGGGCTGAAACTTCTTGGCATATATTTGGTATCTTTTCTCTTGTGCTACCTAGTATGTTGGGTTGAAATGAGTTGAAATTTTGTCTGCTGTTTGCTGCTGTAAATTATTATTTCAGATCATCCCTAAGGCTGAAATTCACAGGGACTAGATACGGGAAACCTCCTCCTCACATGAAATTTTTTAATTTGCAATAAATGTTGTAGAACAGAAATTTCTACGGGCCAATCATTATGTTTCAATATCAGTAAGAGCTACCGATTTCCTGAATAATATTGATAAGATGAGTATGATATTTGAATCTTTGATTTGTTGATGTATTTGTAACTTCGGAATATATTCTTCTATGTATTACATTTGTACTTTATTGTATATCCCACAGAGATGTATTATTCCTCTAATTGGAAGTGTCGTCATTTGTATTTGTAAGTGTCGTCATGTGCATCGACAAGTGTTGTCATTTGTATTGATGGGTTATTAGACCACTAGTGTGGGGTCGGCCCTGGTTGGCACATGTGGTTGGGTTATTAGGCTTGATTAGCAAGTTGGCCCCAATGGATTATTGGCAGGTCAAGTCAGTGTATAAATAGAGAGGTTGTGTCTCTCATTTATCTCATTCACTCACTTCTCAAGCTCGCATAGATAAGAGAGAAAGTGGCGCACTTGGGGAGGAGGAGGAGCATCTGCTAGAGACATCTCTTTGGGTTTGATCCTTGTGATCTTGTACTTGGGTTTATTCTATCTCTGAGGAAGTTGCGGGGTTTTTCACCTTCTTGGTTTTCCTCGGTGAAACTATGTGTCTCTTGTGTGATTGCTTTTGTGTCTATGATTGATATGCTGTACATGTTATTCTCTTAGAGATCCTAATGATAATGGAATGAAATTATCGAAAAATTAACATGGCATCAGAGCTAACCTAAGAAGAAGGCATTGTGCAGCTACGGAAGCTAGGGCTTCTTAATTTTTGGGTTTCTCTCCACAGATCATCAAAGGTAGAAGGCTAGATTGACTCTCCTTGGAAGGGCGCATCTTTCTGTCGAGACAGAATTCAATTCTGAGCTTTTTCAGTTTTGGCACTAAAAATTAGGGTTTCCACAAAAATAGAAATTTCTGAAATCTGAGGATATAGCTGGAAGCTCCTTGGAAAAATCGAAGTTTAGAGCTTTGGATCAAACTTTTTGGTTGGGTGAAGCTCCGAGAAACTCAAACCCTAATTCAGGGTCCTCCCTAGTGAATCCGGGAGATTGAAAAGCATTTCTGAAGGGTGAAACTTTGCAGCTTTTAATTTCTGAGTATACCAAGCTGATCAGCTCAGAAGGCGCATCTTTCTATCATTTCAGAATTTTGAAATTCACATTTTGAATTTTTAGGGTTTCTCTGACAAACCCTAATCCAGCTCCAGATCCAGTTTTCAGCAAATCAAGTGGTAAGACCTAAAACTTTCTATTTCCATTTGAAGTACTCTTTAAAATGTCTCACCACACCAAGCTTGAGGATAAGCTTGATGGAGCTAATAACTTCCGAGCATGGAATTATAGGATTGGGTTAATCCTAGAAGAAAATGGTTTGGACACCTACATAAAAGAAGAGGTTCCAATCCCAAAGGAAGATAAGGCTAAGGCCTTACACAAGAAGGACTTGGTTAAAGCTAAGAGAATCATTGCTGATTCTATAAAGGATCATCTCATACCCCATGTGTCTTCCCTAAAGACACCTAAGGAGATGTTTGACTCTTTGACCAAGTTGTTTGAAGGAAAGAACATAAATCGGAAGATGACTCTGCGGAACCAATTGAAAGGGGTAAAGCTTTAGAATGGAGAGACCAGTCAATCCTATTTTTCTAAGGTCTCTCAAATCAAGGAACAACTTGAAGCTGTGGATGAAGTATTGGAGAATGGTGAAATTGTGATGACCACTTTGAATGGCCTACCTAGGTCATGGGACTCCTTCATCCAAGGAATCTGTGCAAGAAGAAAATTGGTCTCCTTCAGTAGACTCTGGGAAGAATGTTCACAAGAAGAAGCTAGGCTGGTGGCCTGAGAAAAAAAGATGGAAAGTGAAGATCAAGCCCTCACAGCACACACTAAAGGAAGCAAGTTTAAGAGGGAGAAATCTCACAACAAGAAGCATTCTCACTTTCATAAGAAGAAAGATCACTCTCAAGTTCGATGCTTCACTTGTGATGACTTGGGACACTTTGCCTTAGATTGTCACAAGAACAAAAGGAAGAATCACTACAACAAGAAGAAGAAGGGTAGCAAAAAGAGATATCATGCTCATGTTGCTGAGGATGATGAACCACCCAAGAAGAAGGCTAGAGCAGAAAGTGATGACTCATCAAGTGAAGATGAATATGTTCTAATCTCTGCTCTCACAGGTACTATCTCTCATGGATGTAATGATTGGCTTATTGATAGTGGGGCTTTTGAACACATGACTGGGTTTAAAGAATCTTTTGTAGATCTTTCTGAACATGAGTCACCCCATAAGGTGAAACTTGGGGATGACTATCAATATCCCATCAAAGGAAGTGGTGAAGCCTCCTACATGCTAGACTCTGGGAAGTCTCTAAAAATGAAAGATGTTCTATATGTACCTAGGCTCAAGAAAAATCTCCTATCCATATCATCTTTGGATGCAAAAGGAATGAGAGTTGCATTTGTGGATGGCCAAGTACTCATGTGGCCTAAAGGTAAGACAATAGATGATGGAGTGGTGATTGGAGAGCAAGAGGGAGGACTGTACAAATTGAAGGGACAACCTGAACATGCCATGGTATATGAATCCATGGAGCCAAGTGAACTTTGGCACAGAAGAATTGCAAGCAAAGCTGTAGAAGGTCTTCCTGAAATCCAATCAAAGCATGAAGGTGTTTGCAAAGGATGTGCAAAGGGAAAGAACACAAAGAAAGCATTTCCAAGCAGTGAAAACAAAGCAAAAGGAATTTTGGAGATTATCCACTCCGATGTATGCGGACCAATGTCTTCCAGTTCTCTAAGTGGGTATGTATACTATGTTTCCTCCATTGATGATTTCTCTAGGAAGACTTGGGTTTATTTCTTGAAGAATAAATATGAAGTGTTTGATAAGTTCAAGGAATTCAAAGCCTTGATAGAAAATCAAACATATAAGAAGATTAAGACTTTCAAATCCGACAATGGTGGATAATTCACTTTAGGTGATTTCAAGAAATTATGCAGTGATTCAGAGATTAAGAGGGAGTTGATTGCTCCCTACAATCCACAACAAAATGGAGTTGCAGAAAGAAAGAATAGAACTATCATGGAAGCAGCACAGGCAATGCTTCATGACCAAGATCTGCCTATGCATCTATGGGCAGAAGCAGCTAGGACAACTGTGTATGTGCAGAACAGAACACCTCACAAGATACTTGACAACAAGACACCAGAAGAAACCTTCTCAGGTAAGAAACCTGAAGTTAGCCATCTCAGAATATTTGGTTGTCCAGTATACACACATTCCAAAAGAAAAGAGGACAAAGCTAGATCCTTCAAGAAAGAAGGGCATCTTTGTAGGTTACACTAAAAAATCGAAGGCTTACAGAATATACTTTCCAGGGTTCAAGAAGATTGACATTAGCAAGGATGTAACATTTAATGAAGACTCAACATACATCAAATCAAGGAAGACACCTGCTGAAGATCATGAAGAACCAAAAGAATCCAGATTTCAATACACCACTATGAATGAAGCAATTCCAGAAGTAGTTCGTGAAATTGAAGATCCACGAGAACCTGTAGATCCACCCCATGAGAAGAACTCTCACAAGAGGAAACCTGCATGGGCTAGAGAGCTCATCCAAAATGCAGAAAGGTATGGTATTCCAATAGAGGAACACAAAGAAAGGAAGAGGACTAGATCATATACCAGTTATGTTGCCTTACTCTGTGATATTATGAACAAAGAACCTTCCAGTTATGAAGAGGCAGTGGAAAAGAAAGAATGGAAGGATGCCATGGTCGAGGAATATCAATCGATCATGAAGAATGATGTTTGAGATGTGGTCCCAAGACTTGAAGGGAAGTCTGTTGTGATTTCCAAGTGGATCTATAAGATCAAACATGCTGCAGATGGTAGCATAGAGAAATACAAGGCGAGGTTTGTAGCTCGTGGCTTCTCCTAGAAAGAAGTAATAGACTATGAAGAGACATTTGCTCCTTTAGCCAGATACACTTCCATCAGAACAGTACTTGCTCTGGCTGGAGTGATGAAATGGAAGATACACTAGATGGATATCAAGATAGCTTTCTTGAATGGTGTAGTCGAAGAGGAAGTGTATGTGGAGCAGCCACTTGGTTTTGAAACACGACAGGAAGTCATATGTGTGCAGATTGAAGAAAGCCTTGTATGGCTTGAAGCAAGCTCCTAGAACTTGGTATGGTAGAATGGACAGTTTCCTATCCAGTTTAGACTTTACCAAGAGTAAAGCAGATTCCAACCTTTACTACAAGGTTGAGGAAGGCAATCCTGTAATACTACTTTTGTATATGGATGACCTATTTGTTACAGGTGAGGATAAATTGATTGCCGATACCAAGAGGAAGCTTGTTGCCGAGTTCGAGATGAAGGACTTGGGGATGATGCACTATTTTCTAGGCATGGAGGTGTGGCAGAGTGCAGATGGTATCTTCCTTGGACAAGGGAAGTATGTAGTAGAGATCCTGAAGCGGTTCGGGATGATGGATTGCAAGGCCATGGCCACACCGATGGCATCAAAGCTGAAGCTTCTGTGTGATGCTTCATCTAAGCCGGTTGATGTCACGATGTATCGTCAGATGATTGGGTCCTTGATGTACCTGACGGATACAAGACCAGATATTTGCTTTGCGGTGAACACATTGAGCCAGTTCCTGACGGATCCAAGAGGTGTTCACCTAGTTGTTGTAAAGCATATTCTGAGGTACCTGAAGGGTACAGTTGATTATGGGCTCAAGTATGATGTGAATCAAAAGTTTAACCTGCAAGGTTATGTTGATTCAGATTGGGTAGGCAGTGCTGCAGATAGGAAGAGCACTTCTGGGTGTTGCTTCAGTATGGGATCAAATGTGATCTCTTGGTTTAGTAGGAAGCAGTCCTGTGTAGCACTGAGTATAGTCAAAGCAGAGTATGTTGCAGCGTGTTCGGCTAGTTGTGAGGCAGTATGGCTGAGGAAGCTATTGTCTGAGTTATTTGATCTCCCGTTGGATGCTACTGGTATCTTTTGTGACAACTAGAGTTGTGTGAAGCTGTCTGAGAACCCGGTGTTCCATGACAGGTCGAAACACATTGAGATCAAATATCACTATATCAGGGATATGGTGTAGAGAGGAGCAGTGAAGCTCCTGTATATTGCAACAGATGAGCAGGTTGCAAATGTGTTGACGAAACCACTAGCCAGAGTGAAGTTTGAGTACTTCAGAGAGAGGCTTGGTGTTCTTCAGATTGATGACACTTCGAGGAAGAAGTGATGGGACACATTTGCAGGAGCCATTCCAAGCATGATGAGAGGAGGATCCTTCCCATGGTTGTGGATGTAAGCGCTGTGTGATGAGCATCAGGACGATGCTCCAGTTACTGCTTTGTATATGCATCAGGTGGATGCTTTGTATGATCAGTTGGATCATGTATATGCATCAGTTGGATGCTTGATATGATCAGGTGGATCATGTATTTATGTATGTATAGGTAGATACTTGGTATGCATTAGATGGATGCATTGTATGATCAGGATGATCACGGATGACGAGCTTCAAGATGTTGCTCCAAATGATATGCATCAGGACGATGCAGTGACGATGATCAGGATGATCATGTGTGATGAGTATCAGGACGATGCTTTGGATGATATGCATTAGGACGATGCTATGATGATGATCAAGATGATCATTTACATCGGGATGATATATGATGAGTATCAGGTTAATACTTCGTGGCCGTGGATAGGTCGTGTAGGTAGCATAGAAAAGATCCTCAAGATCCGGATAGGTAGAGCAATGTGCTCGTAACAGCCTGGGATATAGAGATCCTGACAGGTTGAGCAGTAAGCTCGTAAATAAGTCCTAGGATGCTCTTTCGAGGTTTTGTTACTAGAGGCATGTAATTAGCCCTAGAGGTCCGAGAGGTTGAGCAGTAAACTCGTAATCAGTCCTAGGATGCTGTTTAGAGTACTTGCAGGATGCAAGACACTCTTTAAAGGTTTTGCTTAACCACATGTAATCATCCCTAGAGATCCGAGAGGATTAGCAGTAAGCTCGTAATCAGTCCCGGGATGCTCTTTAGAGTAGTTGCAGGATGCAAGACACTCTTTAAAGGTTTTGTGGTGTGTAAGGTCACATATAATCAACCCTACAGATCCGAGAGGTTGAGCAGTAAGCTCGTACTCAGTCCTGGGATGCTCTTTAGAGTACTTGCAGGATGCAAGACACTCTTTAAAGGTTTTGTGAGTCATCACCATTGCTGGAAGTGGGATCCTTGGCATGAACTACAGGATCTAGCTCAAAGCCTATGAAAGCAGAGGACTGCAGTGACATGCAAAAGGTTACAGAAAATAGAACCAGTCTTGAAATCCAGAAACAGCCCCGAAGGGCCAATGAAAAAGACTCAGCCTAGAGCAAAGCTCTTAAATGTACTTGATGTATTTTTTGTAAGTTCCTAATATAAGACTCATTTTTTCAGAAGAATAATAATAAATCAACCAAAAGAAATGAATGATATGCATCCCACGTGATGGACCAAGGAAAGCTGAGCACTACAATATCAGGAAATCCACACTGAATTTTCATTAATTATTCATACTATCTGTTTGAAACTTTTAAGCAGACCAACAATAAATATTATATACTTCAATAGGGAGCCAGATAATATACCACTTTAAAATCAATATGACCCTGATACTCCATGCCTGGAGCCCGTTTGTAATTTTGTTGTAGTGACAAATAACTGAAATCTCTCTGCAGCAGGTATAGACTGACAAATATCGCTCGACTCGGCCGAGTTGGACCAGTTTGGTACAGAACCGGATGAGTCATACACCAACTCGTCCTTTTCGGTACCAAGCTGGTTCCTGCTCTGTTTAGGAGGCCGAGTTGAAGCAGATAATGGTTGGCTCAGTCAACTCGGCCAAGTCTGAGTCTGATTTAGCCCTTTTTAAGAACACTAGCTTGAAAAAGTGTCCCCCAAGGGCTGAAACTTCTTGGCATATATTTGGTATCTTTTCTCTTGTGCTACCTAGTATGTTGGGTTGAAATGAGTTGAAATATTGTCTGCTGTTTGCTGCTGTGAATTATTATTTCAGATCATCCCTAAGGCTGAAATTCACAGGGACTAGATATGGAAACCTCCTCCTCACATGAAATCTTTTAATTTGCAATAAATGTTGTAGAACAGAAATTTCTATGGGCCAATCATTATGTTTCAATATCAGTAAGAGCTACTGATTTCTTGAATAATATTGATAAGATGAGTATGATATTTGAATCTTTGATTTGTTGATGTATTTGTAACTTCGAAAGATATTCTTGTATGTATTACATTTGTACTTTATTGCATATTCCACAGAGATGTATTATTCCTCTGATTGGAAGTGTCATCATTTGTATTTGTAAGTGTCGTCATGTGCATCGACAAGTGTCGTCATTTGTATTGATGGGTTATTAGACCACTGGTGTGGGGTCGGCCCTGGTTGGCACATGTGGTTGGGTTATTAGGCTTGATTAGCAAGTCGGCCCCAGTAGATTATTGGCAGGTCAAGTCAGTGTATAAATAGAGAGGTTGTGTCTTTCATTTATCTCATTCACTCACTTCTCAAGCTCGCATAGCTAAGAGAGAAAGTGGCACACTTGTGGAGGAGGAAGAGCATCTGCTAGAGACATCTCTTTGGGTTTGATCCTTGTGATCTTGTACTTGGGTTTATTCTATCTCTGAGGAAGTTGCGGGGTTTTTCACCTTCTTGGTTTTCCCCGGTGAAACTTTGTGTCTCTTGTGTGATTGCTTTTGTGTCTATGATTGATATGCTGTAGAGATATGCTGTACATGTTATTCTTTTAGAGATCCTAATGACAATGGAATGAAATTATCGAAAAATTAACATGATTACAATCTTATAGCTCCTAATACCAGTCTAAGATTAGAAGCACGCCTTATACCTTATCCTAGTAATTCACAGTTTCTGATGCGAGTGTCCATAAATGTGTTGCCAGAGTTAGTTAAGGCAACACGACAAAGTATCTAACTACTATTAGCAAGAGAAGACTTGGAAATATCTCTTCTAATTGAAGGGATATAAGAGTGGCTTGTAAAACCTAGTTTTAAAACTAACTTTATTGTACTTAACATGCACATGTCCAACCTGCAAATGGCATGTATTGGAAGCAAAGCATGTTTAGATGGATTATATCAAGCTTCAACATATTGGGTAACCAACTACTATCTAATATCCAAATATTATGTTCATCTGGTACATAAAATTCTATATCACACTTCACAAAGTAATGAATCGGATATCATAAAAAAATACCAATGATTACTGCCCATTATTCTTTCCAAGGCAAAGAAGCCTATACAATATAATTAAAAAAAAAACAGTTTAAAACAAAATGACTTGTACATAACTATGTTGCCAGGTAAAGCATGTCACCTTCTGAAATAAACGGCCACATATATCTGCATGTGCAGTATCAACTGTTTGCTGTGGAATGCAGAGCAGCACTCTCAAGCGCAATAATGCAGCTACATCTTCTTTACTTAAATTGCCATCAGCAACACATTGCTGGAGTTTTTGCCTGTATATATCTGACAAGGACAGCCATGCAGATGAAGCTTACTAACAAATGGTATAGATTTAAGCAGAACCAGGATTGATAAAAACAAAAGCAGACATACTAAGTATCCATAATTTCACTCTCCAATTATAAAAGCTTAGTGGCCAACAACATACTAACAAGGCTCTCTCAACTCTTTCATGTCACTACAAAATATATTAAACGCAAGATAATACATTACAACACAATTATGAAGAACACTAGCTTCTCAAGTTATAACTGTGAATAAAGTTCAAATGTGGGAGTTTGTCATGTGCATTAATAGATTGATTGCGCACTGAGAATACTATAGGTTTCTGAGGAGTGTCATTTCAATTGTCAATCAATGTTGTAGTAGAGTACATCAATTACCATACGAAAACACTGAACAGAATGCACATGCATATTGAACCAAAGAACAAATCTGGTGAGTTCCTTCTTGACAACTTAAATCCTAAACAATCAAGCAAGAAATAAAAATAATGTTAGACACAGTTCCCCACACATGATACATATGCACAAAGAAGAGGATAGTTATGATAGTTAGCATGCAATGCATGCCTAGTCAATTGCAATGTCTGTGCATGTCTATATATATATATAAACACTAAATAAATAATAATAATAATAATAGAATAAATAAATAATATTAATTAATTCGCTAATGAATAGACATGACCTAATGAAAAAGACATTTTAATTCATCCATGGTGACCAATCAATGCTTATATATATATATATAATATATATATATTCATTAATGAATAGACATGACCTAATGAAAAGACGTGTTTATTCATCCATGGTGACCAATCAATGCTTATTCAAGCACACCGTCCCAGGCATTGTATCATATCTCACTTTTTCTCATATTAATATATTATATTTTATATACTTATCCATAAGGATTCTTTTTTACTATCTATCTACTTTGGATATTTAGTGTTTGAACCAGATCGGTTCATTTCATTGGTATCAGAGCTTCGTTTTCAGAGCCTGGCCTTCAACCATATATATATATATATATTAATGAATAGGCATGACCTGATGAAAAGACGTGTTTATTCATCCATGGTGACCAATCAATGCTTATTCAAGCACACCATCCCAGGCATTGTATCATATCTCACTTTGTCTCATATTAATATATTATATTTTATATACTTATCCATAAGGATTCTTTTTTACTATCTATCTACTTTGGATATTTAGTGTTTGAACCAGATCGGCTCATTTCATTGGTATCAGAGCTTCATTTTCAGAGCCTGGCCTTCAACCACACTATTTTCAGACTGTCTCACAAGGCTGTTGGCCACACTCAAATTTTTCAGAGATTCTCTGATCCTCAGGTTTTTGACCCCAAAAAATGGCCCTGGGCCATTTAAGTCTAAAATCTTCATTGCAAACAAACGTATTCTGCTGCCAAATATCACTATCAAGAGAAAAAGGGAATAAAATTCATTTCAGGGAAAAACCCATTGCAATTGATTGATCACTGCAATTACAGGAATCAAGTAAACCAGAGTTAAGTTGCCAAGAAACTTGGGTTCGGGGATGCGGGCTGGGACAGGGACGCCAATTTTTGAAATAGGGGACTTGGGAATGTTGGAGGTACTATATATATATATATATATAAGAAATTCAAATCATTTTCATTGTTCAGCAAGTAACGCACTGTAAAGTCTAACATACTAAGTTAAAGTTACTAACTAAATAGTAAAAGATGCACATTGCATCAAAGTTCATTGATATAAAGTGGAAATTACATATGAATCATAAGTTTGAATATGATAAACCAAGTGCAGTTTTTTTTTCGTTTTTTGGACCCGTAGGCAATGTTTTAAAACTCATACTCGAACTCGGAATCGGTTGAGGGTCAACTCGGACTTGGACTCAGAATCGGTAATGAATCAGTAATGACTTGGCCAATTTGAATTCAATGACTCAGTTTACTCAAAAGTACATAAAATATTTAAATTTTAAAGAAAAACAATATTTTAAAGATTCTAATCCATAATTCCAAAGCATTAGAGACAAAATATCCAAAGTCTGCTCATGTATATACCATATAAGGGTGAATATATCAAAATGGCATGAAGTGTACTGTGTAACAGCACAATACATATTTGGAACAAAATACATAATCAATGAGGCCTAAATGGCCTGTAGAGTCCAAAAAACAACATGCTATGATGCCACTACATCATACATCATACAACAATGATCATACATGTCATTGATCAACATGATCAATCATCAAACTCATCACCACTACTAGAACTAGAAGTAGAACGAGAATTAGGACTAGTAATGGCATAGGCAATGGCATCATCATCTGGCTCAACCTTGGACTCCTCAAGGTCATCTACAACTGCAGTAGTAGTATTAGTAGTAGTACTAGCTGAATGCCTAGAAGCACGAGGTTAGACTTCATCTTATAGCTTTAAGATCAAGGTTAGATTCTAAGTTGCACGAAGCGAGGAAATGGGGACGAGTTTCCGATGAGCAAGGACACTTAAAAAAAATGAATGTGATCCACACGAATGTGGTCTATCGACAAGTAATGAGGTGATCAGGCTTGTATTAATGTGGAGACCTGGGTTCTAATTCCCGAGTGGGTATGATTGTAAATATAAGAAGTATTCCTCCAAAAAAAAATGAAAGTGAAACATAAAACATAAATCATACTTGTCGGCGAATCATTGCCTATATTGGAATCCTCTTCATCAATAGCACCCTATGCCTCGCTCCTTTAGGCTCTAGCCCTTGCCTCTACCTTGAATCTCAAACTTGATCCTCCAAGGACATTAGTCAACGACTCAACACCCTACAATTTTGATGAAACTTCCTAATCCAATCATTAAAATAAGGTAGAAAAAGCTTCCCATGCTTAATAAGTGATTTTGTTTGAGTGAAGAGTACAGTTTATTAAGGTCATGACAGAGGAGTTCAACAATCAACACCACCAACATCAAGGTATATAGAGGGGTTGGCGTGTTTGATTAAATGTTAATCCCATACCCTTGTACATGATAGAAGTTGGTGGAAACTTTGCAATCCTGAAACCCTAAAAACTATTAAATCTGTTGAATTCTGAATGGGATCTAAAATTCTATTTTTTGCATATGAAGTCCGATGAGGTTGGAACCACTCTCAAACATCCTGAAACAATTAATGGTAATATTAAAAATTTAAGTAGAAGGATAGAAAATTAAAGATAAGGAGAATGTCACTTTCACTTTAGGAATTTTATATTACCATTTAGTGTTACCAAATATTATTGAGTAACTGAACATAAGAGATTTTTTTACAGTCAACTCAACCGTTTCAGGTCAGGACTCGGCCTAGTTGACCAGTTCGGTACCGAAGCTACTGAGTTGGTCGGTTCGAAGGCCGAGTCGGCTTAGTGGAGGGTCAACCCAATCAACTTGACCGAGTCCGGGTCCAAGTTGACCAACTTTTAAAATAGAGCTCGTAGATATGTGGAACAGTCTCCGAGCATCCCCAAAAATGTTATCAGAACCGGACAGGTCATCGAATTGTTCAAGCCCAAAAATATGTACTGGACCGGAACTGAAAGAAAAATGGACCAAAAACCAGTCGATCGAAAAATACATAAAATATTCAAATTTTGAAAAAAAAACATATTGTAATGTCCTCTTCTGCTTAAGCACAAAGGACCATCCCGCTAACTTATCTGATTCCCATAGGTTCGAGCGGGCACTGACACTTAGGGAATCAACTAAGGATTGATGCCTTATGCACCCTAAGAAGATCTTTGGCAGGGGTATTAAATCATCAATAAGTAAACATGGGCCACAGGAACTATAGGCCACCTGCATGCATGGCATCCGAGCATTATTTCATGATGCATGCACTAATTGAGTCTCCAGAGCAATACATGCAAGTCAATTGAGAATTAGAAAGTAAAGAGACCTAATTAGGTCAAAAGTTAGGTCTGACTGGTGAATGTTATAAAAGAAAGGTAAAGCTAGTAAGGAAGACCTGCTTATATGATTATTGATTTGTGGATTCGAATTGGAGAGCTCAACGAGCTAAGTTGGGGTTGAGTGCATGTACTCAACTAACTGGTGTATTTCGGCAGCGAAATCTATCTGCCCTAGTCGCCATCAGGTTGGATCATCCAGATCCAGCATTGCTTCATCACCAGGTACTATTATCATTCAGTTTCTGCAGAATTCCAGTTTATGAGTTATTAAGGGATTTGTCCTCTTGCATGGGCACATTGTCCAAGGACCTCCCTATTCGCATTACATCCTACAGGGCTCATTTCTTCTGCATGCTGCTCTCATCCTCTTCAGAGCAGTGGTATTACTCTTCCCCTGGAAGAAGGGCTCTTTAGCTTGAGTCTTCAACTACTCCTCAGCACATCCATCTTTAGAAAGACGTCCTCCTGCATGTGGGCGACTTTCTAAGAGAGGGGCACACGTTTTAGGGCTTGGAGCCATCAGTTATTCTGCATGTTGCTTCTATCTTCTTCAAAAGGGCACTATAACCCTAGCACACCTTGTGTGGAGCTTCATCTGCGGAGTATTATTTATTGAGGAGCATTCTTAGCATTGAGGAGGGCACATTTATTCTCTGGAGGAAGTCCTACCTTATCTCCCTATTCCACCGACACAATTCTTGCATGTTGGGATTATATTGATCTACATTCGTTGATCTATCTACTGGTATGTACATGCATTGATTCCTCCTATTTTATAGCATTTCTGTTTCTCTGGGTTATAGATCTGCATGCAAGTACATGCATGCAGAGATCAGTGCATACTTTCATACTCTATTCTTATATTGAGGAATAAGACTACTAGCCAACCACAGTACAACACAAAAAAAAGAAAAAAATATCAGTTTGGAATATTACACATATATATTCATGTGCATCCATATGAATCCAAACCATCATACACAAATATGCAGAGTTTCTCATCTATGTAGCAAGGGTAATACAACTAAAATAGCATTGAGTGTGATCCATATCTAACCCAAAATAAATAAATAAAGAGGCTCTAAATGGCCTCTTAAGTGCAAAAATTATCATCAAAATTATTGCATATATTGGGATCCTAGTCCTTAATCTAACATTGTGCCCTTGCCTCTACCTCGAATCTTGAAATTGATCCTCCAAGGACATTAGTCAACGACTCAACACCCTACAATTTTGATGAAACTTCCTAATCCAAGTGTTAAAACAAGGTAGAAAAATCTTCCCATCCTTAATAAGTGATTTTGCTTGAGTGAAGGGTACATTTTTATTAAGGCTGTGATAGAGGAGTTCAACAATCAGCACCACCAAAATCAAGGTACATAGAGAGGTTGATGTGCTTGATTAAATGCCAATCCCATACTCTCATACATGATAGAATCCAATGGAAACATTGAATCCTAAAATCTTAAATGTCGTTAAGTCTGTTGAATTATGAATGGGATCTAAAGTTCTACTTTTTGGATTTGAAGGCCAATGAAGTTGGAACCACTCTCAAACATCTTGAAAAAATGAATGGTAATGTTAAAAATTTAAGTAAGACATTTTCCTTATCATTCATTTTCTATCCTTTTACTTTAAGAATTTAATATTACCAAATAACATTGATCCCCAGGCATCCCCAAAGATGGGGTACCCTATTTCCTCTGCGATCAACATCCCCTGATTCCATGAGAGACCTCTCGGGTTTGCAGGAAGAGTACCCAATTTAGCAGGGTACATCTGGGAATGTGGGGATGCATACCCAGGGCATGGGGATGTGAACCCAAGATGGAGACGAGAACCCAGGGTACCCATTCTACCTAGAATTAGAGAAACGATCGTGAGATTGGATCGCCATCAAAACTAAGAACTAGGATTGATCTCAAGGATAACCTTGAAACGCTCTCCACGATTAGCATTGTGAACAGTCTGGCACAACCATCATTCGTGCCAGTAACAGTAATGGAGAATAAGACTAAAGAATGGAGTATACGCTACAAACAAATAGCTTAAATCGCCACAACTTAATCCTGTCCAAGAATTCACACCTAAGAATTTAGGATCCGTCAAGTCTAGCAAAAGAGTTGAGGCAATTGTGGCTTCAAAGAAATTGACTATAATTCAGAAATCCCATCTAATAATAATACCTAAAAAAAAGTTGATATCTGACAGTTTGGTATTGTCGTCTGGCACATATATGTCACTTAAAGTTTGAATATTCAAACCCATGGCTAGGCAATCGCTATCGTGGAAGAGTGCGTCACATAACTTAAAGAATCCCTTTCCTTAGCCTCCATTCCAATCTGATCTCGTCATCGCAAGCATCGATAATCATAATTTTGTTGAGCATTGTTTGAACCAGTCCACAAAAGAGTGCACGTTACCTTTGGTAAAGGCGATATCCTTGCCATCGAAAGTATCCCTCAATCCACTATAATTGAGCCACCATACTTGCAGCTGAAAAACAATCATGGGTAAACTGTCAACTAGGGCCAACTCTTGAAATTAATCAATCAAAGTCATTTTAGGAACATCATGACTGTTGGACTAGAGGTGAATTTGGAAAAGTAATTGTCGTCTCATTATTGATTGGCATATTAAAGGTTTTACTTTTTTAACCAACAAATTACTTGTTATTAAAAGTGTTATATCTAGTGGAATCGAAGAGATAAAAGTTTAAAAATCTTAGTTAAATTAAAAAGGGGATTATTCAAGTTATTTAATACCCTTCATTGGTTGGCTTCATTGACATATTAAAGGTTTTATAAGCTCATATACTAATTCAATGTTACAACTATGTCTAAAGAAGGCCTTGACATAATTCTTGGCTCATCTTGGATGGAATCTTTGGGAACTTCCATCTTAAACCTGAAGAAGAAATTTGTATCCTTCTCCTATTAGAATAAGAAGATAATCTTGCAGGATGTTAGAATGAAGTAATATTTTGAAGCTACATCATTAGAAGACTTCAAAGATGTTTCAAAGGTGATCCTTCAAGATAATCATAAGATAATACAAGAGATGCAAGGTTATTTGACAAGGTCGTTAATAAAGACAAAGAAATTTCTCGCCTAAAAGAGCATAGTCAAAAACTACTTGCGAAAATCAAGAACACAAAAGATACAAAGCAGTGCAATTAGAAGTTAGAACAGGAAAATCAAGATCTCAAGGAGACTCGAAAAGAGTTTATCAAAAAAAGATGAAAAAAATTCTGACCTAAGCAGGCCTTCATCAAAGGTTGCTAGAACTAAAAGAAGAAAAGAAAGAGACTCAAGATATTAAAAATGAAGTCGACAAATCAAAAATAGAAAAATAACTTCCGCCCCTAAGAAAGCACAATCAAAGTTTGCTTACACAAATCAAGAAGTTGAAGGATGAAAAGAAAATACAACCAAAGTTAGATCTAGGTGTCAACAAGGAACCATCAGTCAACAAAGAAACAATTACAGATCCACTTGAAGTAGGGATATTGTCAAATGTTGAAGTACAAATGATCAACAAGACGACACAAGTGTGTAGGGAAGATATGTAACAAAAGGTAAAGGAAGAAGACTTTACAAATATGAAGAAGAAAGATAAGATTATTAAGACACCTTATCAACATCGTAATCATAAGAGTCGATTCCTTAACCAATCAGTATATCAATATCAACAAAAGTAGATGACCTACGTTCTGAAGAATACTCATACTGGTAGAATTTGAATACTCATACTGGTACAATTTTATCTCAAAGTAGAAGTCATCTTGGAAATCGCAATACATTAGGTTCTTTCGAAGAACCCTATAAATGTTCAGTTCCACAAGACATCGAATTAGGGTGGGCAGGCCCTTTAACAACTCGACAATTTTGCTCGATGCTTAGAAGATCACATCATTTCGTATCATCTACCATGATGAGCTTAAAAATTAAGCATCCTGAGAAGACATTATACACCAGGAAAAAGAATTTTTAAGGGCTAGGCAATGTATACATACATACACACACACACATATATATATATATAGAGAGAGAGAGAGAGAGAGACATTAAATAATAATAATAATAATAAAATAATATTTATTAATGAATAAATATGACCTAATGAAAAGATATGTCTATTCATCCATGGTGACTAGTCAATGCCCATTTAAGCACACCATCCCATGACATTGTATCATATCTCATATATCTCATTTTTTCTCATATTATATTTTATATGGATTCTTTTTTATTATCCTGTCTATTGACTATTTTGGATATTTAGAGTTTGAACCAGATTAGTTCATTTCATCAATCAACTATAGAAACATCTATGAGATTAGTATTTATTTATCACTTAGCACCACTAATTGTGATTACAACAACATCTAGTAGCTGAGAACATATCTAATAATAGGTGAAAATAGATGATCATTTACACCCAGGCACTAGAATCCCAATGGTAGCTAGCCTGAATAATCATCACCGCCCTACAAGCACACAATCCACATAGTAGTCGGCCCAAAGTTTTGTTGTTGCTAGGAAGGATGAAACTTGAGGCCTGCCTCCAATGAATTCTCCATTTTCACATTAGACCACAATATCATCTCCCATCAAGTATAGGAATGTCATGCTCAAATGACCCATCATCTGATGACCTCAAGCAACCTAATACAAAACCCCTATAAAGGTCAGCACCACTTGGCCATCAATATCCCCTAGACACAAGATAGCTCATCAGTGAGTCTACGCCCCCCCCCCCCCCCCCCACAACATATAACTATAGACAAAAGAAGAGACAATACAACAATATTCTGAGTCAAAATTTAATAATGTGGTATCAGTGTGTAATAAAGGTCACATGAGTATTAAGTGACAAAAATTAGGATAATTTAGTGTCGTTAAAATAGCGATAGCAGTTAGGGAAATCCTACTAGCCCAACTACCAAGACCATGTTAAAACTGTATCTAACCCATAATCAATGTATCAATGACTCCTTTGAATAAAAGTTATTTATTCTGCATCACCCATCTATGATAGACATACTAGAGCACGTCAGACTGTGAAGACTGGAGTCAATACAAGGTCAGTGATGCAAGTAAAAATCCAAAAAGACAGAATGTTATTTGAAAGCACGTACACAAAAAAGTGTCTCAAAATCAAGCATACAGAGAAGAAAGTTTTTAGGACCAAGCATACAGAGCGAAGTTTATGTGAGACTTTTTTAAAGGGCATAAAATATATTTCAAATCTCTCTAATTTGAAATTTTGACTAGAGAAAAAATTCAATAAATAGAGACAATGAAGACACCTGCTTCTCTCTTCATTATATCTGCTTGAACTCGACAACATATGATATTATTGAGTAAACAGATTCTACATAGCAGACACAAAGATTACATTTGGGGAACCAGATCAGATTTGAGCACACCCACAATAGAATAAAGAGAAAAAAGTGTCTGGCCACCAGATAGTCTCATTTTCTGATACCAGATGAAATGAGCATTACAGAAAATAAGACACTCAGCAGAAAATATCTGTTAGCAAAACAGCAATACGCCTTGAAAAATACATCACAGATCCAGTCATGAAGGACAGACCGAAGATAAAACATTTCTTTTTGCAGATTATATGGCACAATTTACAAACACCCTGCTTAATAGGACCAGAAATTGTGAATGAAACAAAAATGACACACTCATGCTGCTAGAATTGTACCAAGAGAAGCTGAATATGTTTGTTTCTGAAAATCATAGAATGTCATCCTGCAATTTGTTTCATAGCCCAGACAAATGTAGACTTCATTAAATTTACACTTATTAAGATTGTGTGACCTGTGAGAAGTAAATTTGTCAAGGAATTTGGTGTCGCAGAATTTGTGACAACAACATGAATCCCTAATCATTCCCCCCACTGGAACAACAATTGAAGCAAACGCATCATATGACCAGACAGAAAGAGCATGACCAGACCACATTTGAAGACAATCACTAGGGCACACGTAGCTCAGACAGTTTGCAGACATCCTTTTATCACAAATTTTCTACTCCAATAATAAGGCATTTAATACTTTATTTTCTCCACAAAGGGGAAAAGCATACAATCACAATGGATCCTAACTTCAACATAAGGAAATGGCAATCTAATAGAGTTGGAAACGTGTCTAAGTGGATTTAGTGGAATGCTTCCTTCAACAGACAAAATGAGCAGGACAACAATCTGATAGACGAATGACGAGTTAAAACTAAAAAATTTGACATTAGGATCAAAATACACTTCTCAAATATGAAATATCACATAAGCACTCGTAACACAAAATAAGGAAGGGACACATAATTACTCAAATATGCAATATATTGTGCTACAATAGTTACAATGATGTGCAAGACCCCTTTATATAGAATTAAATCTAGGTTGACTAGGTCTAACCCTAAAAAACGTTAGTCACCCCTTAAATGCACCGAGAGTAGCGAGGTGCTCTACAGCCCAGTATGGGGTAGATGTTGTCACGTAATGTAATGTAACGTTACGTTACATAACGCTACTAAAAATAAATAAATAAATTCATATCAAGTCATAAAATTAAAAAATTAAAACTAGCATAGATCCATCTTAAACCTGGATCTATCAAGCACAGAGAGGGGTCAAATTTCTTGAGGTGTAAACTTTTTCTTGACCTATAAAAGATTTAAGATAAACAAAAAAACAAAAAAAATAGACCTTAAGAAATTGGATCTCTATCGGTGCTTGATAGATCCGGGTTTAAGATGGATCTATGCTGGTAATATATAATAATGACCTTAATAATATTATTGACAAATAAGTTAAGATTTTATTTTAACACTAGCAACCTGTCATGTCCCCATTTTTATGTTCTCCTGACCTTAATAATATTATTGACAAATAAGTTAAGTGGAGATGACTTCGAAGTTGTATCAACCTGATCAAAAAAGGGGAATTAATTAATTATTTAATGTCACCAGGCAAAAGGTGACTTTATAAAGTGACATTGAATAATTAATTCGTAAAGTGACTATTGAAAAAGTCACTTTATTAATTAAAAGGAGAAAAGTAAAAACGGCAGAAAATGGTCAAAATGAAGATAAAAGGGGAAGAAGTCACTCTCTTTTATTCATTCATGTTATTCTCATTTTTGAAAAAGCATTTGAAGAGCTCTTGAAGTTTGTGACTCTTGGGACGAAAAGCCTAGGAGAATGAACGATTTCAGTTGTGAAACCATCCACCCTAGTCATCCTTGAAGAAGAGATCACTCAGATCTCTTCATTGCACTTCATGTCCGTGGTCGTAGTAAAGATTTCTTAGCAGATCTGAGGAGTTAATCGAGTTACAGTCTATCTTTGTGGAAGGGCACACTGCTTGAGGGATCTGCTTTCATTTTCTTGTGGAGTCGTGTCTCTCTACCAAGAAGAGAGGGTCAAGCCACCCTCAGCTTCATTGTGAAGGACGCAGTCACCTTGTTGAGAGGGAAAACGTGGGAGTTTGGGATCAGATATGAAGATTGAAGGAGGGCACAGTGACTTGGAGAGGTTGCCATCACTGTTGGAGATCCCCCTCATTGTTTTACCAGCTGGTCTCATCAATCTCTAAACTAAGGAAGAGGAAGGCAAACTCATTCCCTGTAGATGTCTTCCTGTGGAAAGCGAACAGCCTGAGAACAATCATAACCTCCCCATTTGGGCTAAGATCTCGGCCATCTACTATCTGTTGAAGACTGCCTGGAGCTGTTCATTGTTGCTGAGCAATATCTCACTGTGTGTACCAGCTGCCAGTATCATTCTCAGTCAAATTGTGGGCTTCAAAGAAAGTCTTTCCCTTCAGAATTTCAGCTGCCCACGCACTCAACTCTGCAGGTCAGAAAGTATGGTTTAAATAATCCTATTTTAAATATCTATCATAGTGCTGATACGGTCTCTAAATACTGGTGTAAACTCCAATTCTTAATGCTGTTATAAAACTGTGGAATTGCTGAGTCATTATAGTTATATATCAGTTTTATGAGTTGTCTCTCATGACTGGCCAACAACAATTGTGTGGATTTAATTTGACATGCTTGTATCCTATGGACTTAAATCAACCGTCAAAGTCATGTAACAAATCACATATTCCTTGAAAGGTACTCTACAGTAACATAACAGTCGGGGCTGCCAAGTGTTTGATAAAAGTCCTGAACCAGAACACACAAACAGTGAGAAATTATCAGCTCAGATTTGCTTAGGATCACTGCTGGGGTGTCAGATTCTGTCATCTAAGTAAATGCTAAGGTCCTAAATCAGAATAATTAGCAAAGCCAACATAGAAAATCAGACTCCACTTGAAGGGTGTTGTACAGTGAGGCTACAGCAGTTGGATGCAAAGTGTTTGATGAAAGTCCTGAATTACAAAACACCTAACCAAAAAAATTTAGTTCAGACCAAGCAAGGGGACATTACAGTGGTATCAGAGCTGTGCATCCAGCCAACCTGAGGGCTTATCAGTGACAGGTACTTTCAGATTGCTTGTTGAGTGACCAGCACTCATTAATTTCATTCTCAGCAGTTGTTCATTGGGAAAGATGAAGTCTAACTAGGAACTCATGGCGGAAATTGCAAGTCTTACAGGGATATCAGAAGAATCTAACATCATTGTTAGAGAATCCAGACTTGTTGGAGCCTCACATATCAGTTGGGAAGGAGAAAGAGGGATTCCAATCTGAAGTGGTTGGTGGTCTGAATGCCTCATCTCAGGAGGGAAGTTTGACTAAACCCCGGGATGACTTCTTCGAAAGTGCATGCATCTACTCATGTTTAGGATGTCTGCTATGGAGTTGACAAACCCACAGCCTTGGATACACCCTCAAAGCTGCCCTATGAGACTAATGACACCAACGCACGGGATGGAAACAAATCAAAAAAATTGGTTGAGGAGGATTGTTCCCATGACCCACATCATTTGACAGGGCAGTTGAAGGTAAGCGAGGACAAGAATATGGCAGCCATGAGACATTTTGATGATACGCATGCATTGGTGACAGATTGTTGTTGGAGAACTCCAAAGACATATGATAGTTTGGGAGGAGAGCCATCCCTTACAAATTTCCAGGCACTTACAGAAGCAGTGGTAGAATGAAGTCTAACTATCTACACCTACTTTCCGATAGAGATCATCTTCTCATACTTGATGAGATGTACCATCATGCGCTTAAAGAGGAAGAAATGGAGGTTGACAGGCTTACCCATGAGCTTGAGATTACCTAGGATTCCTTGAAGAGCACTCAAATGGCCCTTCAAGAATCAGAGACGCAAGTTGGGAAGCTTTGTTACCAAATGAGTTTGGCATGCTCTTCATCACTTACAGTAGTAACTCCATTGTTGGAAGCAATGACACATGAGGGCATGAGTGCCATTCACAGTTTGAGGGAGGAGCCTCTTGTGACTATTCAGTACGAGGGGCGTTCAGAGTTGCAAGTACTTGAGGAGAGTCATGACTCAACGGGTTTTGATTATGCTCACATTTTGCATGGTGAAGATCATGAGTTGTTCCTTTTGAAGAGCCCGTTGAAGGCGCAAGACTTAGCTACAGAGGAGATGGCTAAGCACAATCCTTGCCGACCAGCCAGTAAATAAGTATATACATCCATGGATTGGGTGGACAGGTATATGACAGATATGGATACACACTGGGATACAGTTTCAGTTGACATTAGTAGAGTGTTGGATACAGTAGCGCATATAGGATACCGAAGGCTACAGGAGGCTACAGTAGTATGCAGCAGTATACATGGATATGCACTAGCACACGGTGGTGTACAATGGAGTTTCGGAGCGTTTCCTTCAGGGAGACCTCCTGACAAAGACATTGAGCGTACCATTGAGTTTGGTTTACCCAAGATTGGTGAGGAGATGGGTGAGCCTCACAGAGTAGCATACCCCTCGATGATTGACCTTTACTTGGGATATCATCAGATGAGGGATAGGGAGCAGTATACTCACAGGACGAGAGAGGATCACTGGAGCCGGTTGGATGAGACAGGGGGCATTGTGGCCATGACAAAGGTCTTTCATTTGGACCAAGTGATCAACACGTAGAGTGCACAAGAGGAGAACCAGGCTCGGTTGGATCGGTTCATTCAGCAGGCATTGAGAGTGGTGCACTTCCAATTTGGTGGTGGGATCTTGGCATTCATCGGAGTGATAGATTGTTTCAGACGACGATGATGATCGACAGGGTTGTATCAGTGATTGGTCTGCATCATTGTGGGGATGTTGTGAGAGGATTTGTTGAGCTTTGTTCTATATGGTGAGGTAGATTTTCCCTCACGCTACCCAAGATCGAGTCTGTTCACATATTGGCAGACTTTGACTGCATTGAGATGCTTTGGCAAGACATGATCCAGGATAGTGAGTTTAGTCCTTTCAAGGATTTCAGCTTGGGGGTCCATGAGAGGAGAGTGCAATCAGAGCATGGTGATCAGGCGATTATGATCAAAGGGGTGCAGCGTCGACATGATGGTTTCTCACGGAGATCAACTTGGGACCCTGGGATTATAGTGTTTGACAGTTCAACAACCGATACGAATTAGATGGTAAGTCTTCGCTTTCCGGAGTATACTCTTGGTGTGCACATGATTGGTTGCTTGGACGAGTGGTCTTCTGAGAAGCCGACCAAGTTCCTACAGCTTACGATTGTTTGGCTTATCAAGGGCAGTCAGGTGGATCCTTGTGTTAGCACCTTGCAAACCAACGCCATGGGTAGAGGGTGCTTCACATCTTACAGGCTAGTTTGGGACCCTAGTGACTTTACCACTTTTAGGCAGATCCGAGAGAGGTTCGCATGGAGGGGCTTTGTGGACGTTGTGTTGGGACATATGGAGGAGTGCACAACTTGTCGATAGAGCAGGTCGAGGTACACTCATCCAGCAGGGTTGATGCAGGCTCTACCCATTTCAGGGCCAAGGTGGGAGGGCAAGTTGTTAGATTGAATCACAGGTTTACCAAGGGTGCAGAGCGCAGATGGTATGTGAGTAGGGATTGACCAGTTATCAGATTTGATTAGTGTAGCTCAGTTGGAGTCGGTTGGTATGAGGCATAGTGGACTCCTAGTTTGGGTGTGGATTACAGGAACTCATATGATTGATCTATGTCATTTTTGGAATGCTTTGAGAGGATATGATGAGGCACATGCAATATGGCAAGATAGATTTTCTTTTCTGATACCCAAGATCGAGTCCGACAGTGGATTTGCAGACTTTGAATTCACTAAGATACAATCACATGATGTGATCTTTGATGGTGGGGATGGGTTTTCTAGGCATTACAGGTTGGGGTTCCAAGAGTGGAGGATACAATCTATGCATGAGGACCAGGTATTTATGATCAGAGTGGCGTAGCGTCAACATGGTGGGTTCTTTCTGGGGATAGCATGGGACCTTGGCACTTCATGGATTGTCAGTTTGGAAGCCAGTACAGATGGGAGAGTCATACTTTACTATCGAGAGCTGACTTCTATAGTGCATTTCATTGGCTTCCTAGGAGGGCGATTCTATGAGAGGTGGATTGAGTATTTACAATATTTGTTCACTCTGTTGATTTGTGGCCTGCAGGAGGCCTCTTGTGTTAGTACCTTGCAGGGAAGTATTGTATTCAGTAGGTGCTTCACATCTTTTAGATTGGTTTCGGACCCTGGGATCATTCTAAGTTTCAATTTGGTTCAGTTGTTGATCGAGGAGTTGTGATGTCATTGCTTGAGGACAAGCAATCTTTGGGAGGGGAGGACTATCATGTCCCCATTTTTATGTTCTCTGGCTCTGGAAGTGGAGATGGCTTCAAAGTTGTATCGTGTAAGGTCCCATTTCTGACGAGTTGGGGAATTAACTAATGATTGATGCCACACGAGATAAAAGCACACCTTGAGCAATGATTTGAAGTCATTAGGGAATAAAAATGACCACTTAAGTTATATCAAGTGACATGCGTGACAAGCGAGAAAAAAAGAAATAAAAAGAGAAAAAGTGAATTTGCTTGGTATCCATTGTTATTATTCATTGTTGAGAATTGGTTTGAGAGCTCTGAGAGTTGATTTAGGGTTGAGGGCGAATTGCCTTAGCCAACATTGGTTTCGACAGTGAAATCTATCCATCCTAATCAATGCAGAGGATAGATCATCCAGATCTGTCATTGAGCTTCAATATTACAGTGTATTCATCAATCTTTGCAGGGATTCAAGGACCTATACAACTACATATCAAATCTAAGAAGGGGCGCACCCATCTGACCTAATTGGGGGCGCATTGACAGGACCTACATAGGGGGCGCATTGTTGAGTTATCATTGGAGGCATACTCTCTTCTATATCACAAGATCCATGGATTATTCACTCACCAGAGGCACATTGCCTTATTATATCAATGAGGGCACACTACATTCTCCCTATATAACACTGAGGGCACAGTCTTCTTGCTTGGATCACCAGAGGCGCATTATCTGATCAATCTATGGACCATATCATTTGTCCATCTCATTGGACGAGTCCTAGTAGTCTCATTGCTATTTGTTGAGACCAGATCTATTATTTTCGGAGGCCTTACTGTGGATCCAGGTCCAAAATGTAAATTTCCTTAAAACCCAATCTTGAGTCACAGTATGCAAGTTAATTTAAATTTAACCCCAAATAATTACTGATAACCACAAATGGATTTCTTCACAAATATTGCAGTGGAAAATAAATACTGAGAGAAATAGAACAACAATCACATCAATAGAGACACCAATATTTTTGGATTTGAAAACCCCCTTAAAAAACCCAAGATGGGAAAACCGGTGCAGCAATTTGAGGAGATATTTTTATTATCAAGATATAGAACAGTACAATCCAGAAATTGATTTTACCCAAACTGGAAAAAACGTACAACTGAAACTCACAAAGAAAACCCCAGCTAGATCGTACGGACCCCCTACGTCAGCGTGTATGGCCGTTGCGTCAATGTACAGCCCTACGTCAGCGTACAACCTCCCTACGTCACCTATACGACCTCTGTGTCACCCATATGGCTACCTACCTCACTCGTACAATTTCCTACGTCACTCATACGATCGGCCCTGCGTCAGCTTGTATGGCCCTATGTATAAGTTGTATAAGTTGTACAGCCTCCTTGCAAACCTGTACAGCCTCTTCAATTTTCCTTTATCGATCTATCAACCTCTGGATAGATGTTCTTCAATCTCACCCTCTGCAAACTTCTCCTGCAAACTTTCTTTCTTACTCTCCGGCTGAATGCTATGAGCAAGAAATGTCAACTGTGTGTATGTGTGTGTCCTCTCTACCAAATCAATCTTCCTTTTAACTCGATGGCCAAGCGAAAACCCTAACTTCCCACTATGGATCAATGGATGAGATCCTCCGGTGAGATCAATGGCCAAGATTAGATTAGCCATCACTTAAATTATTTTCACTTTAACTTTATAAAAAGTAACTCCATTAAGTCTATTAATAATTAGATCACATAATGCACTTTTCCTAAGTCTAAACTTTGGATAAAGTCATTAATCCATTTGGCTTCTTGTTTTATGCCTTCTAGCATGCAAGGACACATGCAAATGATAGAAGACCTTCCTTGTTGCCACTTTCTAACACATAAGAGGGCGTGAGCTATTGCATGGGCAAATTCTCTTAGTAGCTACTTCCAATCGCAAGCACCAAATCTTGTGCATGATCTACATGTCTTCTATATGAGATTTAAAAGTATATTACATATCGACATGATCAAAAAAGGGGAATTAATCAATTATTTAATGTCACTAGGCAAAAATTGACTTTATAAAGTGACGATGAGTAAATAATTTGTAAAGTGGCTATTGAAAAAGTCACTTTATTAATTAAAAGGAGAAAAAAGTAAAAATGGCCAAAAAGAATCAAAATGAAGATAAAAAGGGGAAGAAGTCACTCTCTCTCATTCATTCATGTTATTCTCATTTTCGAAAAAGCATTTGGAGAGCTCTTGAAGCTTGTGACTCTTGGGATGAAACGCTAGGAGAAGAAACGATTTTGATGGTGAAACCATCCACCCTAGTCGTCCTTAAAGAAGAGATCACTTAGATCTCTTCACTGCACTTCATGGTTGTGGTCAGGCTATGTTGCACGGAGACCCGTCCCCCCCCAAAATTACATATGTTCCCTGCGTTTCCGAGTTCAGGGGACTTTGGAACTCCTCGGAAACGTCCCCAATTTATCGAGGACTCCATTGGGGACTTGGAGACTTATCTGGCATTCCCTAACCATACCCATCCAATTCAGGAACTTTTTAGGGACATCCCTGAAGTCCCTCGACCTGCACATTAAAAATAAAAAATTAAAACATTGAATTATTAAAATTAAAAATTGAAAAGTTAAAACCTAAGCTACCCTACTCCCTATTTCTCTAACCCGCAGCCCCTTCTATTCTCCTTGCACAATAGTCACTCAATGGTGGCACTCTGCACAACTCGTGGCGGCTCCCCCCTAATCTCTGCACAGCTCGCAGTGGCTCCAACACACTCATCCTAAGTCTCTGCATAGCTCGTGGTGGCTCCAACACACTCGTCCAAAGTCTCTGCACAGCTCGCGGTGGCTCCCTCATGGTCTCAACACTCGTAGAGTAGCTCCCTGTGGGCTCCCCCATGGTCGCAGCACTCACACAGTAGCTCGGTTGGCTCCCCTGTGGTCGCAGTACATGAGGAAGTAGCTCCCTGTTGGCTCCCCTGTGGTCACAGACTGGCAGCACTTGTTGCCTGAACATTGCAGCCCCCTCTCGAGTCTTAGCATACAGGAAGAGTGTAGTAACAGCCACACTGCCACTGCTATAGGTAGTTACATTTTAAATATTTTGATTGTATTTTTTCTTTTTTAAATTTCTTTAAGTATAAATTCAAAGGGAGCATTGCTGAGATTCATTATTAATTTAATTAATAATGAATCTTAGCAATGCTTCCTTTGAATTTTTTTTGTGTAAAACTGTAAATACTAAATACTAAAAATATCAGACAAAGACTGAATTCAGAGTGACTGATTTTTTTTTTGTTAAAAAATTTAAATTTTAAAACAAATAATTTTTGCTTTTAGTTCCACAAATTAAAATTTCCTTCAAGAATCAAAAAGAAACCAAATGGACAGCAACACTCCTGGATCTGTTGAATCAGAATGTGAAACAAGAACAGGGCTAATTGAGATTGCATGTAGATCATTCATGGATTATAATTGTTATGGAGACATTTTAATTTTTTATATAGACTGAAGCACTACTATATTTTTAAATTTTTATATTATATAATTGTTGTCCCCAACCTGCCGTCCCCTGAAAAATTGGGGGTGCGCTCTAACCGTCCCAGAAACGCGTCCCCCGGGCCAGTGCAACAAAGTGGTCAGGGTAAAGATTTTTTAGCAGATCTGAGGAGTTTAATCGAGTTACAGTCTATCTTTGAGGAAGGGTGCACTGTTTGAGGGATCTGCTTTCATTTTCTTGTGGAGTCGTTTCTCTCTACCAAGAAGAGGGGGTCGAGCCACCCTCAGCTTCATTGTGAAGGACACAATCACCTTGTTGAGAGGAAAAACGTGGGAGTTTGGGATCAAATCTGAAGATTGAAGGAGGGCACAGTCACTTGGAGAGGTTGCATCACTGTTGGAGATCCCCCTCATTGTTTATTGTCATGTCCCCATTTTTATGTTCTCAGGCTCTGCAAGTGGAGATGGCTTAGAAGTTGGATCGACCTGATCAAAAAAGGGGAATTAATTAATTATTTAATGTCACCAGGAAAAAAGTGACTTCAAAGAACATAAAATGGGGACCGGACACATCCCCAACCTTAAGCTTGACTTTGGGGTAAGGAAGAGATATTACAACTATGCCCCCTTAATGGCAACTTTATTCATCCCAAGCAACATACAAAAATTGGCAAATTTGACCTCTGTCAAACATTTGGTGAAGATGTCTGAAATCTAGTCCTCAGTGCAGCAATACTCTAGATCAATGATCTAATCCTGGATCAATTGTCAAAAATATCATTGATGGTTATCAATGGATTTGGTCTTCAAATGGTACATAGGATGGCAGGCAAGCTGAATGGCACCCTAATTATCACTTAAATGAAGCGTGCTTTTATTAAACATATATTGCCAACCAAATAGTAGTTATAATATTATAATCTCCTAAAGTCAAAAAGTAGTAATGCTATAATTTTTATTAACCAATGTAAATGTGATAAGTCAACCTTTTCACCAAAAAGCATGACCTATCATCTTCTTCATCTTCATGACACTACTATACACACCATTGTAATTGTATCAAGCATCCATCATTCATATATATACAATGTTACACGGGAACCATTCCCGCCCTCTAGGAAATCCGTTCCAAAGGTTCCCATGTTCCAAGGAACTTAGGAATGGGAAAGAAATGCCCCCAATCCAATGGGAACAATGTCGGGAGCTCAAGATCGTTTAGGGAACTTTGCAGGCACATACCTGGGAACGTAGGAAACCTTTCGCTGGCACTTCAGAATGTAGGAGCAGCTACAGGCTCCCAATGTCATGGGAACAAACAGACACTCCTCATTGAGCAGTAAGGGCCATCTGTTCCCAATGCCCCATGGGCCCAAAGAACGTGGTTTTCTCCTGCCAAAACCCTGACAACCAGCAGGACTGAAACCGTAGAATATTTTTATAAATAAAGCCTTCAATCTTCAGATACACACAACTGTCAACATGGTTTCCAAATCCATTGTTTGTCTTTGAGCAAATGCCGATTGTGAGAGAGGCAGAGGGCTCCAGATGTGGCAAGTAAGAGAGGCAAAGGGCTTCGGCTGAGGCGAGTGAGGGGTCCAGCTGAGGCGAGGTCTAAGGCAAAGGAGAGTTCTGAGGCAAGTGAGGTAGAGCCAGAGGGCTGAGGCTGTGACAGAGAGGTCGTAGCTGTGGCTAAGGGAGGCTGTGGCTGAGAGAGGCCATGGTTGTATTCTCCGTTGAGCTCTCAAATCTGTTGCATGTTCTCACTTCTCAACTATGCTATCCCTTTTAAGTTTTTGTATGTTTTGTAATTTTTTAATTTAACATCTATGTCTTAGGTCTCCAATATGATTGTTTGTATCCTCAGGGAACTGCATGAGTTGCTATTGCAGGTCTCCTAGGAGCTGTAAGAGCACAAGGCTGACCAATATCAAACTTTGGCCTTTTCAAAACAAAAGATTGTTGTTGCTGGTGCAGGGAGGTAAGATGCCAGGCTACAATGTGTTTATCATGTGTGAATAGGCTTCTCTTCCCAAACCTGTATGAACTAGGAGAAACTGATTTCAAGTCTGCTGAGAAGCCTGGAGTGCTTTCTAGTGATTTCTGTTGACTGCATGTTTAGTTGTGGTTATGCCATGTTAGGGAGATTGCTTTCAGTCTTTTGAAGAGTGTTAGAAAATCAGAAACCTGACTGCTAAGCATCCACCCAAGTGTCATTGAAGATTAATTTTTAAAAAATTAATTAGAGAGCCAAATTCAGGATATGACTTTCCAGTATTTTAAGTTTTAAACTTTTATGATATTTGATTTATGTGATTTATGGAGTCAGCTAAACCATTGAAGCAGGCCTTTAATTTGTAACCGCTTTCTAATCTCTTCTATTCTCATTGCAACTTCTCATTTGCAGTACAGTTGTTCAAATCTTGTTTAGCCATAGCCTGTTTAATTTTAAATTTTATCTATATTATATATAAATGCAATATTGTTGGGCCTTTCAATCACATGCCTATCAACAAATACTTTATTTACAGGAATAAAATGCAACAAATTCCATGCTCCTGTTGCCAAAACTCAATAATATATTAATAAATAGTGCAACTGTATCATGCTGTACAAAAAATTATAAATTATAATGCTTGCCAATATCCTTACTCCAAGTAACTTACAGAGCTAGCTAGCCACAAAATGTTGTAATAAATCAAACATGTTATTAATTTTATCTATGTTTCTTACCTCTCTTCTTAAGTTATGGTAGCTGGCTGGCTATAACAGTGATTATTTTGCATCAAGTTTTAGTTTGCTGTTTACAATGTACATTGTACAATTTTTACCCAATTCATAATTATTAGTTAGTAATTAATATTATAAATCATAATCATTGAATAAATATATGATATATGAGATCTAGCTCTGCAATTTATTAATAGTAATATACTAATATAGTTTCTAAGTTTTCAGATTCTATTTTAAATTTTAAACATGTACATTTGGCATCACATTAAAGTTTAAACCTGTTATGTTGTGTATTAATCAGGGAAGTCATGGAGAGTGGGAGCCCACAACCTAGGGTGCAATACACTAGTTCCACTCCAAGTCCAATTGCAAGCCAAAGCCAAGTTCAACAAAGCCCAAACCCCAGGAAACCCTTGTTAAAGTTTGCGAAGAAAATTACTAAAAACAAGAAAAAGAATAGGGGGGATTGTGAAGAATGGATGTTCACAATGTGCAACCATGTGTTTCAGGGAAGCTACATTAGGATGTGGCATCATCTTCTGTCCCTATCTGGTGAAGGGGTTAAGGGTTGCTCAAGTGGTCTTGAAAAAGGATGGAGATGCCCAAGCTTCATATGGCTGCCACAGGTGCTAGTGAAACAGACTTGAATAGTGACCGTCCTTTTAAGGTACCTAAGCTTGTACCATCCTCCCATGATAGGCAAGATTTAGTGAATCAAAGTCAATTAAACCAACTTGAGTCTGAGAGGGGGTCTATTTATGAGAGGACTAAGAGGTCTCCTAGTGTTGCTGCTGATCAATTTCATATAATCTACAATGTTGTGCATAGGATTGAGACTGATGATTCATGATGCTATAGCTAACTTTTGTATGGCAAATGGAGTTTCATTTAATGCTAGCCGTTTACAATATTACTAAGAAATGGTCAAAAAAATCATAGCTGTTGGTCCAGGTTATGCAACCCCAAGTTACAACAAAATGAGGACATCATTGTTAGACAAGGAGGTGACAAGAATGCAGGGGCTTATGGGGTACCTCAAACAATCTTGGCTTCATTCAGGGTATTCAATAGTCATGGATGGTTGGATAGACATTCAACAAATGCCATTGTTGAATATTATTGTCACATCCCAGCAGGGCCCTGCGTTTTCAGTGCATTTGATTGCAGTGGAAAACTAAAAGACGCTACCTTCATGTTTGAAGTCTTGAAGGACGCAATTGATGAGGTGGGTCTCTAATGTAGTACATGTAATCACAGATGCAACCCCTGTTTGTAGAGCAGCGGGGTTGATGCTCCAAATTCGATATAGACATATCTTTTGGACTACTTGTAATGTGCATGCCCTTAACAATGTCCTCAAAGACATCGGCAAAATATCTTGAATTCCAAAACTTATTTCAAATGCAAGAGAGGCACAAATATTAATTTGCAACCACCATGCCTCATTAGCAATCTAAGGATGAAATCAAGGAAGCATTTTTTAAAACCTACAGAAACAAAATATGCCACAAACTTCATTCTTCTTCAAAGTATGGTTTAGGTGCTTTCATCCTTGCAAGCCACTATTGTTGCTCAATAGTGGAATGCATGGTCCGACTCTAAATCAGCTTAGGCAAAGAAGATAAGATATATGCTTCTTAATGAAGAATGCTGGTCTGAGTGTAGATATGGTGTTTCCTTCACACCTCTAATTGTGGGATTGATTACGTATGCAGATTTTGATTCCCTTAGTCTTGGGGAAATATATGAATGCATGGATTGCATGGTGGGCAAGGTAAGGCACATAATTTGTTAGAGCAACCCCTCTTTGGAGTTTTTCCAAGAAATCCACAAGATAATAGAGAAGAGATGGACCAAACTCAATACCTCTTTTCACATGGTTGCATATGCCCTTAATCCAAAGTGGTATATGGAGATAGCAAATAGAACTCTACCCATTGATGATGAAGAGATAAAACATGGGTTTCTTGATGCCCATAAGCAAGATTTATACCTCTGATGAACCAACCATGATGCAGGAACAATTTATTGATTTTGATATCTTAAGTCCCCCTGGATTCATTCAACATGCAAAGTGAAACATCAAGATTATGCACAAATGAATCCCATTGGATGGTGGAGAATATGGGGGGCTAGTCCAAGAGATTCGACAGCTTGCCTCACATCTCAAGTTGTCAATTCCTCGGCAGCTGAAAGGAATTGTTCCACTTATAGTTTCATCCACTCTATTAAGAGGAATAGGCTTACCTCTAAGAAAGTGGAGAAACTGGTTTTATGAGCATAACAGTCTTCAATGGGATGTGGATGTTGAAGACACTACTCAGATTGAAGATGAGGACAATAATCCTTCACCAAATGCAGGCTTGGTTGGCATACCCTTAGATGGCATTGCAACTAATCTTGGTGATGATGATAATTGTGGTGGTGACTATGGAGGTGCAGAGCCGATTGAGGCTCAAGCTTATATCGATAACCTTGCCACTAAATATCACTCTTTATGATCACCTTTATTGTCAATGATATATTTTGGGCCTTATGACTTGTCCTTCGTGCATTTTTGGACTATCTACTATTTCGGTCATTTTGTCGACTCTTGGACTATGCAGTACTTTGGGCATTCTACCAATTTTTGGACTATATATTACTTTGGGCATTTTGATTTTACCCATATAAAAATCAACAGGATGTGGGTCATTTCAATTTGTGTTTTTTAAATTTAAAAATTGTCTCTTGAATCATTTATTGTTTTCAAATCCCTTTTGCACGTGTTCCAACTTTCAGCTTTGATCTAATGGATTCACCTAACAAACCATTATTGCAGTTTGTTACCAAACTTGACAACGAAATTGACTGTCCAAATTCCAAAATACTCACACAATATATGTGCACACAGGTTTAGGGGCAAATACCATAGGGTAGTTTGTCCATTTTACAGGGGACAAAAATTATGGCATAAAAAAATATAGTGGTTTTGAAGAGCAACTCAATGAAGTGTTGTGAATTGCTAATTAACGTTTAGTAAGAGTTGAAGCGTTTCCTAACGAGCATGAAGCAAATAATCATTGACGACATTGTACTTGTCACACTTCCATGGTGCTTTGAAGTTTAAACTTTTGGGATTGTCCCATTTTGGTTGATATTGGACAATGTAAACAATCACTACTTCATTTTATCATTAAATAAATAAATATTGGGAGCATGTTTATCATTTATGGTTTAAGTGTCAAATGGATCTTCAAGGTTATTGAAGATGGTATTGTGATTTGTGGTTTAATTGAATTGCAAATGATATTCTTAAATTGTTAATCACCAATTTCAATCTTGATTCTTTCTATGTTTCATTGTTTAATATTTATGTTACTTAGCATAATAATATAATTACTAAAATAATATTAAATTTAAATTTATCATTGACAAAACAATACTTCTATTCAGGTTTAATTTTGTTTTTTATTATTTTGATTATTTTATTTGTTTATATATTTTTAATATATACTATTGTCGTTCCCAACCAGTTGTTTCCCACAAATTTGGGGGAAACCTGTAAACATATCCAATGCTCATTCCCATGTTCCAGAAACTTGTGCAACATAATATATATATATATATATATATATATTCTTGTGCGCTACGTGTGCAATGACTTTTGTACTTCCGTGGGAAATGGAGTATGAACTACTTGGCTCAATAATATAAATCCACACCGATACTCAAACAAAAGCACACAGGGAGATGACAAGCATGATCTAGGGATGATTAAATCCCCCCAAAATAACCCAATCACTAAACACAAAAATAATCTGTCAACATGACCACATCTGAAACCAAAACTAACAACAATTGTTGTCAGGCTCCCGCACTCAGCTCCACATGCAGCCTCAAGATCTACGCGTTGTCAATTCACCCATCCCACAACACAGTCATACAGTTGTGCAGTGGATGTACGGCTCGTATGGTCCTTTATTTTTTCTCTTTTTCTGTTTTTTTGTTTTATGTAAATCCTTTGTCAAATAATTTCCCTCTCATAGCAGAACCAGCTCTTATACCATGTTAATTTTCTAATACCATATCTAATCTTCATTATCAATAATTTACTGTTGAAAGTATAAACGAAAATACATTGATATTTTAACTAATAATGCGGCAGAAATAAAATAGGAAATTCAACACATTTGACACAATTGTTTACCCTGGAAAACCCCAATGGGGAAAAACCAACAACCAATGATTCCATTAAGATAAAATCTGGGCTACCGTCCTGGGATAATGGCCCACTGAGATATAATACAAAAACAGCAAATAGCCTAGCCTATCACACCTCAAGATCTGTACTTCAATCTTGTTGGCTATGTTGATTTTGTACCTAGGAAAGTGTTCCCCTAGTGACTTTGTGCCTAAGTCACTAAAAGGGGAAAAGTGACATGACCCTTGCATTAATTAAATGAAATGTGTAATTAATTCACTTTAGATTCATAAAGTGACTTGTTGATAAATTTAAGCGGAAGTTGAAAGAAATTAATTAATTATGGAGAGAAAAGTAATTTATTCTCATCCATTGATTTTAGATCACTAGAATCAATTTGGGCCCTTGATCTTGTGACCTTTCAGCTATCCCTCATGAGAAAACAAAAGGGCAAGGGAAAGCCATTCATTTCATTAATTCCATGAGTTTTGGAGGTCAAGTCAAGTTCTTGAGGAGAAGGAGTCGAGTTGTGGAGAGAGACAGAAACTAGCTGAAACTGGCACAAATTCCTAGGCCGTACTAGCAGCAGTTCTTGGTATGATTTTCTAAAGAGATTCTGGAGCAGAAATTGAGGCATAAACAGTAGCACAAAATTCGAGAAACAGCATGAAGTTTGAGGAGGAACTTTGGCACAATTTTCGAGGAGATTGACTGCAAATTTCTTGCAGTCCATACAGGCATTCGTACAGTGTTTTATGTGTTGACTGGGCACTCATTTTGAGGCAGAGAAGGCACAAAATTCGAGGTGTTCTGCTGTTGTACCAGTGGGCACAGAAACCGAGGTTGAAGACTTTGACTAGCGTGAAATTCGAGGAGCTGAGTAACAGTTCAAGCAGGCTTGAGAAGGGCACGAATTTCATTGTGTAATACTGCTATACATTTCTTTTAAGAATAAAATAATAAAGTCAGAACTCTCTCTCACAGGTTTTCCCCTTGAGGGGTTTTTCCTGGGGCATTGCCCAAAACTACTGAGTCTGAAATTTTATGTGTGTGACTGAGTTTTTAATTTCTGCTAAATGTCTGTAAAAGTTTCCTAAGTGTTTTCAGTCTGAATTTGTTTATGAGAAAACTCATTTGCAGCAGTCATGACATGAATGGGTTGGGCATTAAACGTGTATGTTTAGTGAAAACTTGAAAACCGGGTCGGGGAACTTCAAATTTTTACAAGCTGCTACTCTGTTGCCACCCCTTGCACACTTGGATGAAAGTCCTTCTCCAACGAATCAATGAGATCTCACACACTTTGTGCGTATCTGTGTTTTTCCTCCTCTCCTTAGGCTTTCTTTTCTAACATCTCAATGACCAAAACCCTAACCCTCAATCTCCAAAGTGATGGATGGCTGAGATTAGATCTCAAGCCTCACTTAGGTTATGACTTAATTTGAAGTTCACTTTTAGTCATTAGCCAACATTAAGTTAATTAATGTGATTTTCCTAAATTAGACTTAGGAAAAAGATACAAAAGTCACTTACTCTATCAAGCAAGTACCTAAGGAGGTAATTTGGACAACTTCTGCATGCTAGACACTTAGCCTATGCAGAAGTGCTTGTCCAAGCTACAATCATCAACATAGAAAGATCTCACTTTGCACATTCTCCATGCAAAAAAAAATCCATTCACCTCATAATATTACAACAAACTATGTAACGCTAATCATTAATGATTAATTCTTATAAGTCCTCTTCCAATGATTAATCTTCCCTTGGTCGCATAAATATTCCACTGGACTTTGGGCCTTCAAGTAGAGATATTAATTAATATAGCTTTGTTAGCATCTTTTCAATGACAAATATCTTTGATGCTCAATACTAGCAATCCCTTCATGTTTTTCAAGAGAGAAAGAGCTCCATATTGCAAGTGACCAAGATACTTGTGCCACAGCTAGCAAGCCTCATGTTTTATAGTAGTAGCAAGGAGCCAATAAAGGCCTTCTTCACGCACTTCTTTAGCTAAGAACAAACAAATTTCTTGGCTAGTATCTTGTATGGTGCATTTCTTATCATTAAACTCAACTATACATTTCATATTTGCAATAGCTTATATTGAAAGGAGATTCTTAGTTAATCCAAGTACAAAAAAACATCACCCAAAGGAGATGGTGTGTCATTTCTAGTCACTAGATACACGCCATCATCACCCATCTCCAATTGTACGTGCACATCTTGTTCTTGAAACTTGCTGAAATATTTCTTGTTGAATCTCATATTTGTGATTCTCCATTATCCACATACCAACCAAGACTAGAAGTGGCATTTGTAAAAAGGCATGAAACCATCAAAAAGGTGGTTTCTAGTTTCGTGGCCAACTCATCCAATTTAATTGAAGTATTTGCAGTCCCGCAAACTACTTTTGCTTACCCTTTCCTTTTATCTTCTCTAGACATTGATTAGCAAACGGCCCTTATTGTTACACTTGTAACATGTCACATGGCTTTGGTCCTTAGCACTTTGATCTAAAAAAGATGTCTCCTTCTTACCCTTCACAGGTCTACTTTTCCATCCACCTTTCCTCACCTTTCCAATAAGCGCAAGACAATGGTCCTCTTCTTTTTGAATTGATATTGTTTCTCACATTTTCTCTTCTTGGACAAAGACATCCCAAAGGTTCTCATAAGTAGGAAGGTTTTCCCAAGCACACACACCTTTAACAAAGACTTCCTAAACAAGAGAGTATCCATTTAGTGCAAAAGGAAATAACTCTCATATTCAATCTTCATACTCATATCAAAAAGCTTATCTATAAGCTTGGTGGTCTTCATAAGGTAACTCAACACAATATTTGAGTTACTGATGCATGTTTGGATGAGCGTGCTCTTCAAGAACGTCTTCCCAAAAATATTGACACTTTGATACAAATCGTCAGTGCATCGAACATTTCCTTTGTCGAAATTTTTGCAATACAAGGAATTAGGTGGTCCTTCAAAGAATCCAAAAGAATCATCTTCACCTTAGCAACCCTCTTCTTGTACTGACAACTATTTAGGATAGTAGGTGTTACCACTCAAACTAGCAGTCTAGGATTCGTAGCACAATGTGATGCAATAAGCTAGTGAAAGGTAAGCATGGGAGATATCTAAACCCAATGTCACGTCAGCTTAGTCTCTCAACTACTTCAGGTAACTCCTAAACCCAAGGGAGAGACCTATCAAGATACCTGCAATCACCAATAAATAGATACCTTTCTAAAACCTAATAGCATAGATCAATGCCTTAAATGGAGTCAAACAATGAGATAAAAAGACAACCAGATATACTCAGGAGTTAGTGCAAACAACTACTCACCCAAAATAACAAATATCAATGATTTCCAACGCAATTTCACGTTTACCAATGAATTTCACACAACCCAAGGGACACCTCAGAAGAGTGCGCCCTCAGAAGGAGATGGACAAGTAGGGCAAAGTGAGGCCCTAGGTGGCTTCAGAAGGAAAATGTTGCCTTGGGTTTGGGAGATATAGGGTTTTCATGTTTCCCGAGGCATCTTCGAGAATGAGGACACCCTTCAAGATCTATGGACAAAACAACTATTGAGGGTGGACCAAATTTAGTAAATTCAAAATATTTTTGGGCTTTTGAATTTATGTACATTTTTAGGGCTTTTTTGACAAATATATGATTTTTAGGGTTTTTTACACATAAAATGAGGACGCCCTTCAAGATCTATGGACAAATCTACTAGGGAAAATTTGTAGGGAGGACCAAAATTACAAACTCACAACTATTTTTGAAGTTATGGATTTTCTAATTTTTAGGGTTTTAGGAATTTTTCAAATTTTTAGGTCTTTTTATGCATAAAATTGTAGCCACAAATATAATACAATAAATGCTAAAAAATAGAGTAAAAATGGCAAGAAAGGAGATATGATTATTGTCTCAATCCCTAGGGCATTGAGAGATCTATGGTTAGCGTCCCTCTCTTAAGATGTTCCTCTAGCACTTGCAAACTAGGGCATCACCTAGCAACCTCCAGGGTTCAGTAGGTGAGCCTAACTAAGGCAAATGGAGAAGTCCAAGGCCCCAAAAGCAATAGGAAACCCTTATGCAAGACGTTTCCTTCATACAAAGTTGGTAGAATATTGGTAAAAAGCCCTAATTCAGAGAAAATGCAGCATAAAACTATCATTCAATCCACATAGTAACATTATTCACCAACATTCAACAATGGATGAGCAAAGAAGACATCTTTAGGTCACACTTGTGCATGTGTTAATCAGACAAGTCTAGCATCAACCATAGCATGTGTAGGAAAGAAGCCCTAGATCATTCATCCATCCACCATCAAGCAAAGAAGATCATCCCAAGAGAAGAGAGCATCACCAAAGAGACTCAAAGAGTAGGAGAAAAAGAAATAATTTCATATTAGAACCCTTGTCTTATGATTTTAAAATGTGAAGAGGAGGATTATTTATACCTTTCTCTCTTGAATATTTTAATTTTAGCCTACAAGTCTAAAACATAAAATAATATTATTTTTAGAGTAAATTCTACACAACAAAGGAATTTTACCCCAAAAAGTACAAAAATGATAAAAATAAGCTAAGAGATGGCTTCACTTGATAAATAGTGAGGCAAGGGGGGACGTCATGCCCCATCTAACCCCAAAATGCTGAAAATCCCTCAACACCCCCCCTCCAAGACATTGTAGGCTTGACTGGTGCGCGACAGCTGGAAGAAGGGTGCACTAGGTTGTAGGCTTCAAAGGAGGGGTCTCTAGAAGCTAAAATAGGTCCAAGTGGGTGCAAGAAGGTGGGAAAGGAGGAGATAACAGTCCTTTACAAAGCGCAATCACCTCTACAATTCGAATAACCAAGATGGGCATGTGCCCCAGTGGGTCACCCTCAAAAGCCCCAGAACACCAACCCATAGGCATAAAGCCCTACATGGTGGATACATCATCACATCGAAGGGGCAGTCAGCAAAGCCATTAAGCCAAGCACTTCTGAGAGTGAAACCAAAGGGGTTAGCCATGTCCAATCCAAGGGGTAAACAACCCCCAAACCAAATAACCATACAATAAATCGCACTTTGGCTTGTACAATAAAAAAAAATTGACCCCTTGCTCTAGCCTCAGCCTCGTCGGAACTCTGTAGTAGCTTTGTTGCGTAATAGTAGGAACTGTAACTGTAAATCTTTGATACAAAGATCACTACTCCCTCTGTATCAGTCTGAGACCTCAAGTAGTATGAATCTCAATGTCAATACATACTCATAAAAACATAGACTCAACCACTAGATCTGCATCTACCAACAACATATAAAAGCAATCACCAACAATAGACAACAGATGTACCCTGGAACCCTTTCGGGAGAAACCAGCTAGCTATGGGGCTATCTTCTCAATCTTGATCCCATAGCATATAGATGTGTAAAAGAAGAGACAATACAGAGTTACCTCAATCGGTAGCTCAATCCCTCTGACTAGGGCAAAACCAGATTTGCATGCATCCAGCTGATGCATGCACTGATGAGGTATGTCCTAACTACCAATCTGGATCTAAGTGCTCTGATGACGCCTCTGACTAATCTGCCCTCTCTCGATCACTCTGCTCTGATATGCTCGCTCTAAAGACTGCCCACTGATGAAATCGGCCCTCTCTGCATGCACAAGTGCGCCCTCCTCCTCTGGATGTCAAATGCTCGTACTGCTCCGGATCTCAACAGATCTGAGCTCCGATCATCTCTACCCTTCCTCAAATCTCGAGGCAAGGCTATCTTGAAAGTCTTGGGCTCCAACTCAGTCAATCCAGCTCACAACGAGCTTCTCCTCCTTAGGAAAAACGTCTTCCTCCAAGCAAACTCAGCCTCCTCCAACCTAATCAATAATCACACTGTAGAGCTCTATCAGCTCACAGTAATGGAGATCTGGTCTCTCTGGAACTGAAGGTCACTGATCTAGCTCAAATCTGACCTTCCTAGCTCCTGCAGCAGCTCCTCCCTATCTCAAAAAGTCGCCCCACATGGATAGATTCGTCCTCCTCACTCTGGCCGTATCTCTCTCTGATAATGTAACTAAGTAACCCCATCTGGGGACCCCCTGCCTCTATAAATAATCTCACCGATGAATTAGGTTTTCCAAAACCCTAATTCCCGGTGCATGCAAAAAGTCACTTTTGCATGCATGCATGCAAAAGGTCACTTTTGCATGCATTCACTGAATGTTGGCAGGTCATGCAAAACTCATGCATGCATAGGTCAATCTCCCTGAAGCTCTGCATGCAGCCCCAACTGGGCTCATGCCATTGAGTAGAGTGCATCTCACTCTCTACTCCATCCTGATGCCTATGGTACTAATGTCCCTCCATGCAAGGCATCTGAGTCATGGAGGACATCCCGAAGTTACCATAATCTAACAGTAACTTTGCCCTAAACTATGCCCCAAAGATCAATCTCCACCATAAGACACTACAACCTACACTTCCAAGGGGTGAAATTGGATGCTTCTTCTAAACAATCACTCTTTGAGACATAACATCTCAATGCTTGTGGCAGCTTGGCATCCCTACAGTGCCTTGTATCACAACTCCAAAAATAAAAAAAGTGTAACTCCCCAAGTAATGCACCCTACATGTGCCAAAAATAGTTATACACATGCTAATACACACCAAGCACACTCCCCCATGTGGTGGCCAAACGCCAAGCATACTCCTCTACGTGGTGAACATATGCTAACACATGCCAAGTGCTAAACTCATTAGCTAAATGTAAATTACTCATTGATGACTAATAACCATTCAATCACTCAACTCTAGTCTATAAATAGTAGTGTTGCAAATATCTCTGATTGCTCTCGATATTTTCGATTTCTCTTGATTTTTTCAGGTTGCCGATTTCTCCGATATCTTCATAATTCTTCAAGTCTAAGTTTCTTCTTGCCGATATTTTCACCGATATTCCAGATAAATTTCTTTGTAGACCCTTGGAGATATATTCCCTGAAACAATGTTTGCAACATTGAAAAATAGAACTGCTTAGATCTCTGATTTCTCTAGAGTTTTTCAAATTGCTAATTTGTCTAATATTTTTTGTGTTTCAAGTCCAAGTTTATTCTTGTTGATATTTTCCCCAATATTTCCAATAAGTTTCTTTTCAGACCCTTGGTGATATATTCCCTGAAACAATATTTGCAACATTGCAAAAAATAGGAAATGACAAAAATTGATAGGTAATGGAGAGCAGGGTCAGAGAAATCGAGAAACTAACAAAGAATACACCTAGGAATGGGAAATACTACCGACAGATGTGCCAAGATAACCCAAGAACAACTAGTTCAAACACATGTAACTATGTTGAAGGATTATATAAAGAACAAAATCAAGATGCATAACACCAAAACAATGGACAAAGCAAAGACTTCAAGCAAAATGGACAAAAAAAAATATATGTCAACATCAATCCTACCATACACCAAATGTGCAAAGTTGTGTTAATCAATGCCATTATACAAATGAAGAAAAATGTAGATATATTACACCACATCAAAGTGAGGACAATAAACAACAAAATTCAAGAATCGAAATGATAATAAATGCAGCAAGTGTGGCGAGAAATGGTCACCAGGGCACAAACGTGAATCAAAACAATTAATTCATTGCAAGATAGTAAATGAAAAAGAAGTAAAGGCTTCCTAATGAAGGAGACATGTTAGAATCTGGTGATGACGAAGCTCTTACAAAAACACCATTATCAGCAACCACATGCTGATGCACCAGGCAACCTCAAACGAAAAAGAATTGTTGTTCCAAAAAGAATCTATAGCTTAATAAGGAGACACATGAGCACCGAAAGTTAAATATACTCCACCTCATCTAAGGAAGGTTAATAAGACCCAAGACCCTAGAAACAAAAAACCCAAGATCTCACTGTCTACAATTACAAGAATATTGGAACCCGGGACCCTGAAACTCAAAGGAATTATAAAAAATAGAAATGTCATAATACTATTAGACTCCTGAATTACACAATTTTGTAGATGTCAATATCACCAAAAAATTAAACCTCTGTGTATACCCTGCCAAAGATCTCACTATTACAATTGCAAATGGATGAGTCAAATGAGTAGGAAGATGCCATAAGGCTTACAGATGAATACAAAACATGGAACTCTAGATAGGATTTTACAGTCTACCACCCAATGGAATGGATATGGTAATAGGAGAATATAGTTGATGCAACTGGGTGCTTACGCCATGAATCTCCAGGAACAATCATGGTATTCAAGTATAAATGTAGGAATTATAAGCTATATGGGTCAAAATCCTTAATCACAAGGTAGGTCTATTGTAAACAGTGAAGAAAGAAAGTTTCAAAGAAAACCCATTTGCTTATCAAAGTCATCTAAGCAAATACCATACTAATGATCACCAAAAAAATATGTTAAGAGACAAGACACAAGAACTCATAAGCATTATAATCAATTATAAACCAGACTTGCAAACATTCAAACCCAAATCCAGAACTAAGATGACCCTCTACAACCAAAAATGAAAGTATCGGGTAGAACAATTTAAGAAGAGGGAATCACCCAAGGTAAGTCTCCTCAGGAATGCTTAGAGGACAAAACATCTTTGAAAGGGGAAACATTTTAACATCCATAAAGTATGTATAAATTCCATACTAATACATTAGTTAATAATAATAATTAATCACCAAGGGTCATAACCCTCTTCCCTCGTGACCAGTCATTGAGTATTTATACCATCACAAGAGTTCTTGTAAATCACTATTCAATCATTTATTCAATAATATAATGTATATTGCAGATATATATTTGCTATTAAGTAACAACACCATTGTGCTTATTACACATTTGGCAGAACAGTCGTATAAGTCAGCAAACCATACTTCTTCTAAGTTAACTCATTTTAAAGCCTTTTATAGTTATCACCCCCATAAACATAAATATTTTCTACTATTCGACTTCTGAGTTCCTGCTGACAGAGCACTTGAAAGAATCCCATAAGACCATCCACATATTATAGGAAAACAAGGTTAATGCTGAGAGTCTGATTAAACAGGAAGTTGATCATTGCCAATCCAAAAGTGACTTTCAAGAAAGTAATTGGGTCTCCATACACCTCCAACACTATAAACAATTTTCCCTTAAGCAAGATAAAAGGAATAAGTTAGCAATTAGCACCTAAATTCTTTTTATGCCTCCTCCTTTCCCAGGACCATAACTTTTGCATATACTATGTTTCCATTGTATGATACAATGTTGAAAAACTCTCAATGAGCTCTACAGACTACGAAGTCATCTAGTTCACTTGCCCCATTCTCTGGACCCCAGGAAATGTGGGAAAGGCCCGAAATGGGCTGTGGAAGTTCAGCACCTGAAATTGTCTAATTCAGGATCTGTTTGGAAATGGCCCTGAACAGACTGAAGTCACTGAACTGTCACCTGGATCACTCTTCCTATGGTTTGACAAAAAATCATATTAGAACGGGGCTTGTCATATACATCACTTATCAAGTTATCACCTATTAATAAATGAGGATGCATTATGACCTCGCTCTTTACAAATATGAATACAACTGAACAGTGTACATTGTAATCATTTATCACCTATTCATTTCATCTGATATATATAAAAAAAATCCTTCAATAGTTATTGGACTTTGACAAACTCATTAAGTTATCCTCTAGGTCAATATCAGTCATATGAATGGATATTGCAAGAACGCATAAATAAATAAAAAATGCAGTGTACTTATGTTGATGCAATGTGATTGGCAGATGATATTGTATATTTACAGCAGAAAACAGGATACAGCGTGCATGCAAATAAGAAACCAAAAAATAGAAAAAGTTACAAGCATGTCAACTACTTGAAGCCCCTGTGAGAAAACACTACTAATTATCCCTCACAGAAGCATATATTTTAAGACGACTTCCAATAAACAATTGACAAGGTAAGTGCACAGACAATCATATATCAAGGACTCCAACTGCAGACAAGACGGTATATAGCACGCAACAAGTAGAATAACCACAAAAGGGTAGTTTTGCAACAGAAAAAAAGAGCTCCGTTCCTTATGATACAATGGTAATGACAAAACCAGCAGTTAGATTTGAATCACAATGTATCCAAATGGGTGAGTTAAATAACAGCAGACATCACCCTTGTATAGAACACTTAAACTTTATGATTTACAAAGGAAGACATATAAAGCAGTACCTTCTGTATGTTTTCTTATTTATTTTCAGAATATAAGATGAAAATTCTGTCATGAAACACAAAATAATCCTGCAGTTTCAAAGAGATCAAACTAGGCCACTAAAATACCTTCATGCACTTCACTGGCTTTCTGTGGATCAAAACGCAACTCATTGCAAAGATTTTGAAGAAAGACTGCTTTGCTAGGTGCAGCCTCTAAATCACCCCCACTAACAACCTGTGAAAGTCTTCTCCGATACACCTTGGTTGTAATTTCCAACATAATTTGCTCAGTTTCGCGGGTGCCTAAGCTAAATATTTTCTTTAACTGGTTCAATGCAGCAACCTACATAGCTAGACACAACATGTGAGTAACATCAACAATAACCATAACAGCATATAGGTAAATTCCAATAAATGAAACCAACAGTGACAAGGCAATGTGAGCAAACGCTGACACATGGATCTGTAAAACTTGTTCAGGAAACTAAATAAATAAAAGAACAAAAAATAACATTTACAAGACAAAAGAATGCAAGTGTTAGGACTATAAAATACCTTAGATAACAATTAAAAACAACTTCAGTAAAAATAGAGAAATGAATGACACCAGATCGATATGTTACTAAAGGAAAGATGATTTGCAATAACTTTGATGCAACCAATAATTAAGATATAACAACCGTTTAGAGATAGTTCATATCAAACTGTACTCATCAGCTCTACTTGTTCAAGATAATACTCATAATTAGAACTTACATGTATTAGGACCTAGATGTATGCGAATAATAAAGTCTCACCAATAAACTGATGTAATAATGAAGAATTTAAAATCGTAATACTGTAGTGGTTATTAGTTAGTTATTTAGGAGTTATGTAACATACTCCTCTCCTCCTACCATGTAATAAGACATCGGATTATCTAAGGAGTGAATGAATCCACTCTTTCTTATTGTGTGTATTAATGTCTACACTTGTGTGTGTAAAAGCAGCATGGTATCAAAGCCAAGTTAAGGAGTAGCCGAGGAAGCAAATGAAGGAGCCGAGGGACCACTGTGATCAGAGAAGGCACCAAGGAGTTACACACAAGCGAACAAAAGATAAGGGGGGAGAATCAAGTCATGTCCATCAACAATCACCGTATAGGACTAACAAAACTAAGCCTGTGACAAATTAGAGAACTTGTGATATTGTCTACAGAAAGAAGAGTGGGATTGCAAGGTCAATTCCAAAGTTCATGAAAGGTTTATCAAAAAGGTGTGTCCATGTCTATCTGCATAAGGTAACGTAATCACTGAGTATGGATTTTTTGCTATGTTGCAGGAACCATGGAGTACAGTGCCATACCGGCTGTGTTTTGATATGTAAACATGTAAGGTACAGCCTAGAAATTGCAGGAAAAGTGAGGTACATTGCCATAATGGCCACATTTCAGTATTGAAACGCAGAAACATGTATGATACAGCATGGAAACACATTTCCGGCTGTATGACTATGAACACATCCCACGTGTGAGAAATGCGTTTGTATGGTTGGAAACACATTTCACAGCCGTACCTATGTTGTACAATCGTGTTTCAGTGCAAATTAAACTTAAAGCCAATATTACTCAAGAGACATGCATTTATCACTAATTTTAGGTTTAGGTTTAGGGTTTAGGTATGATAGTGAGACTTCTAGAAGCCTCTAAAGATAGAAAAATGATTATAAAGAGGATTTCACTATCATTTTGCCTCACACGGTTTGAGAAAGAGCGATCTGAGAAAGGGCTATTTGAGCAAGAGCAATTTGAGAGGCAACTTGAGCAAGGGTGTTTCTAGTAAGAGGGAGTCAAGGAAAATTTTAAGGATCCATAATTTTCTCAAAGTGTGAAAACCTTGGCAAATCTTACTAATTCTTAAATTTGCAACAATAAAATGTTTGGCGATTTTTTTTAAATATTCAAATTTCTTAAGACTTTATATAGTTTTTCGCTATGTTACCGGATCCACCAACCCAGTGTGTACGATCCACGGATCCGATATTTATCCAGATCGGATCCACCTAGGATCCATCATGGAAACGTATCCTGTGTAGAAGGAAATGTATCCTGGTCCCATGAAACGGATCCTGTGAAAAATCAAACAATTCTTGAAATTTTCAAACGGATCCTGAAACTTCCAGTGCTTCTATGACCCATTGATCCCCCCCAAAAAAATGTTTTTTAATGAAAAACTTAAAAAAACCTAAACAACAATGGTTAAAAACGTAAACCCCATTCCTCCTCAAGGTCTAATCTATCCTTTTGTCAAGATCTGCTCTTGAACTCTAATACATCAATATCAAGGTCTGGTCTCAATGTTTTTATTTGATTTATCTTTATGGTTAAGGTCTGCTGTCAAGGGCTGATCTATCTTTATGTGCTATGTGCTCACTTCACCTACATTGTTATGTAGTCTTGCCATAGCCTTCAAGAAAACCACTTTATTCCCTACTGATAGGGACATGTGAATGTGGCTCACGAAAAAATTGTTATGCCCCACTTCAAGTTCATGCTGAAATGGTTTTTAAAATTATCAATATCAATCTTGGCTGCAACTCATCAAATTATCAGTTATGGTACATGAACTCTCTTTTGTGGCAATAACTTATAGTTCTACCCTTGTGTTTCCTGAATAGTTTCGTTTCTTCACTTTATTTTTTATTTAGTATAAAAATAATTTTATATTTTTTTGTACTTGTCGTTTCCCCCACTGTATCAAGATCCTGGGTTTTAAAAAATCTGGCGAATCCGGATCCAGATCCGAATCCGGATTCGTATCTTGGTAACGTAGGTTTTTGGACAATTTTGGAGATTCTTAGAGTAAAAAAAACTATCCCATGGAATTTGGGCAAATCATCTTTGAAAAAAAAGGCAAATTGGTGAATCTTTTTTTGGAAGAAAAGGTCGAAAAATAGCCCATGGGCAATCTTTGGGCAGCTACAGGCATCATTGTGCGTTGTTTTGTAGTCTTTTTGGGCAAACACAGCCATCCTTGTCTATTGTTTGTGGTGTTTCTAGGCAGCTTCAGCTACAGCAAGCTTTTTGTGGTGTTCTAGGCAGCTTCAACAACAATTTCATGTGTTTAGGTGAGCAGCAAGCTTGTTTGAATTTTTGTTAATTATATAGTGTTTTTTGCTAGTTATATACGGTTTATGCTTCCATTTTCCATTTTATTTATTGCAGATCTGTTTTTCTATTTTTTGTAGCAGCAGTGGCTTCCAACCAAGCTACTTCGCTTGCTCCAATGCCTAATGCCAACAAGAAGACTGTCTACTATCCTATTTGGAGGTATGTTACAAAGATTGCAAAAATTGGCAGTGGTGGTTCATGGGAATGGCAATCCTACCTGTGTAATAAACCCTACAAGGGCTCTTACCCAAGAGTGAAGGCACGGTTTTTGCAAGAATTGGGAAAGAGGGTGGATTGTTGCCGAAAAACAGTTGACCCAGCAAAGAAGAAGAAGTCTGAGAATGAGCAGAAAGACGCTGACATGCTTAAAAGAAGACATGATCAGCTTGCTAATAGTACTCCTAATGCTCCAAACATAGAGCCAAGGATTTTGCATGAAGGAAGGAAGAAGAAAACAGCTCAGCAACAATGACAAGCATCAAAAATTTCTAAAGATTCATCTACTCTTCCTGCAATTCAAAAGAGCAGAATAAATAAAATGATGAATGTTCAAGGGAGAGAAGAAATTGAAACAAGAGAGGCAAGGACCATCCAAGCTCATGGTATCACTTTTAGCATAGTTCGGCCTCCTTATTGACAAGATATGGTAAAGGAAATTAACACATCTCCTCAAGGGTTCAACGGGCCTAACTATGAAAAAATTCAAAACAATCTGCTCAAAAAGAAGAAAGATCTTATTGAGGATACTTTAGCACCTATTTCTGCTTCATGGAGCAGCTCCAGGGTTACCATTGCCTCGAATAGATGGACAAATGCTAAGCATAGACAATTGATCAATATCATTGCCACTCCACGAAAAGGAGCAATGTTTCTAAAGGCTGAAGACTGCTCAAGGGAGGAAAAGGATACGCAAGTCGTTGTTGATATTTTAATCAAAGCTATTGAGAAAATAGGGCCCACTAAAGTTGTGCAAGTTATCACACAAATAATGCACGGATTTGCAAAGCTGCAAGTTTGACTGTTGAGAGCAAGTATGATCACATTTTTTTGGATTCCTTGCATTGTCCATAATTTAAATCTTATCTTAGAAGAGATTGACAATGAAGTTTCATGGATCAAGGAACTCAGAAGACAAGCAAGGGAGATACTCAATTCATCACCAAACACCACTAGTCTCTAGCAATATTTTGAGAATACTCCAAATTGAAGTTGTTGAGACAAGATATGCCTCCAACTTCATCATGTTGTGTCGCCTTGTTGAGATTAAGCAACCATTAGTTTATATGGTGGTGAGTCAACTTTGGCCTGAGTGGAGACAAGTAGATTCAAAGTAGGGAACTATGGTACACAACTTAATGAGCAGTGGTGGAGCAAGATAGAGTTCTTGCTCAAGTTCACATCCCCTACATTTGAGCTTATCCAAAGTGATGACAGAGAAATCATTCTTGGGAGAGGTTTGCGGTGGTATGGATACCATCATTGAAAAAACTATGGTTGATTCTCCTCATTTGTTATTTGTTGATGATCATTTTGTTGATTTAGTGAAAAAATCCATGGTTGAGAGATGGAACTAGTTCAATACTCTATTGCACACTTTAGCACATGCCTTGAACCCAAGATTTTATGATGAAGACCTTACTGCTCAAAGCAATGGGAAGAGAAAGGCACTACATAAGGATAGGGAGGTGCCAAATGGAGTCAAAAGAGCCCTTATGAGAATGTTTCCAGCTCATCTACAAAAGGGAGGTGAAGGAAGAATTTGCTAGTTTTGTTGTTGGTTTGGATGATTATTCATACATATCAGCTTTGGATGAGAGAAGCACCATGAGTGTGATTAGATGGTGGAATGTTATGGAGGAAATGGTGTACACTTCCAAAACCTTGCCATTCATATTCTATCAAAAGTGGTAAGCTCTTCATCGATAGAAAGGAATTGGAGCACCGATGGTTTTATTCATTCAATGAAGCGCAACAAATGGGTTCACAAAAGGCTGAAAATATTGTTTATGTGTATTCCAACCTTCACCTTGCATCTCTTAGGAGTCCAAAATATAGCTGTGAGTCTTTTAGAGATTAGGATGTGGACCTAGAATCCCCTGACTTGGACATCTCTCTCTTGCTACACTGAATCTTGAGAATCCTAGAGGTGGAATTAGAAATACTTCTTCCACTCCACATTTCATTGTTGAACATGCATCTTGTTCTATTTTTCATGATGATTATGAAGATGAGGATGATCAATATTAGGCTTTACCATCTTGATTCTTAGCTCATGTTTATTTCTATGTTCATTGTTCACAGTTCGATACATGTAGCATGGTAGCCTCATATATAAAGGCTGATTTTGGATGTATAGTCTCATTTATAAAGGTTGTTTTTGGATATTACTGCTTGCATTATGTAATCATCTTTAATAAATTAATATAAAGATGGATTTAGGACTAAATTGTGATGCATCACTTGTTGTTTATGCTTCTCATTAAATGGTCATGCTCATTTCTTCATGAATTTGAATCATCATGTCAATGCTTTCTTTCAAAGCTTCAATATAATTATCTCTTTGTAAAATAGCCCATTATATATATATGTCAAATAGAAGTTATAGGCACCATCAAAGAAAGTGTGTATGCAAAGGTTAAATTCGTCGGTAGAGTGAGCACTAAGGGTGCCTACAAGTTAAGAATTAGCACAGTCAAGCCATCAAGATATCAGGTAGGAGGAAGTCATTAAGCCATCAAATAGAAAGGTTAACAAATTAGAGAAAAAGGAAGCCAGCACTATGTCAGTTATCAAAGATTTATGGATATTATTAGAGGTTAAAAAGGGAGATGCCATCAATCGTCATAGAAGAGGATCACATTCGAAAAAACAGATCTATGAATAGAGCGAAGTCGCCGTGAAGGTACCAAGTTGTTTAGTATATACCCATGAAGATATAAGCAACTGAGAGATAGTGTTAAGTGTGGCTCCGCACACAGGTATATTTTAAAAGTGAAGTCATTGTTAAGTCTAAAGACATCATAAGCCTGTTTGAGTATAACGTTCCAAACAAATAAAAGAATTTTATTTTTAATTGTCTTTTAGTTATACAGTTATGTAATCGTCCACAAGCGAAAAAAAAGAGGCTTGATCTCAACGTAATGTGAGCTTCTTCTATCAATAAGATTTCTAGTTTGGCTTATATTTTCTGTGTTCCATATTGCAACATGGTATCAAAGCAGGAAAGCCTGAGTTTTGTTGATTATTAGGGTTTTGAAGGTTTATAACCACCATTGTAAGAGAAGCCATAGAAGGGAGCATCCAAGTCGTAGTCTCCCAGAGAGGAAGCATTAAGGTATGGAAATCAAGTTAAGCTGCTGCCGATTCAAGGCAAGCCCTCGAACAAAGCCAAGTCATAATTGTCACAAAGGAAAGTCGCCCACAAAGATTATACTCGCACATGAAAGAAGAATTGCCTTATAGATTGAACTGTCGCAGCCTTATGGATTGAGCTAGGAGGAGGAATACACATCAAAGTCGAACACTTAAAGATTAGTCACCACTTTAAAGAAAATTTGAGCCGAGGGTTGAAGCAAATTACTGTGAACCGCTGCAACCTGTCAAGAAAGGACAGCTATCGACTTACGAGCAAAGCTATCGTTTAAAGACCAGAGATTGTCGTCAATTTCAAAAACGACAATTTAAAGTTTAAAGAACAGAGACTACATGTTGAATAATAAGAGACGCTGCCTATTCTGCAGTTAGATAAAAGTCGAGAGGGGGCAGATACACCGCAGAGAAGAAAAGTTCTAACATTCTTAAAATCCAGAGATCGGACTGTGAAGACTGTCAATTAAAGACAAGATGACAGAGGAGATACGTTCAAGGTGGGTTGAGCCATGAAATTACAGCTTAAGTAATCTATGTGTCTAACCAGTCTAAGTTCATTGATTTAGAAAGACATAAGGGATTCTGGAAGTTATAAGTAACTATAGAGTCAAAGCATTTTCAAAGGTAGTATGAAGTGTCCAAGGTAATATGCATAGCTATTTAATTTTTTTTAGCATTCCAAGTAATTACAATGGACATTTCTCTTGAAAATTTTAATGGTTATAACTTTCATACTTGGAAAGTAAAGATTCAAATGCATCTCATGAGTAAGAATTTATGGGGAATCATGAAGGATACTGAACAGGAACCTTAATTGCCTAATAAATCAATTGAATGGCAAAATAGGGATAACAATGCCAACTCAATCATTGGTCTTGCACTCTCGGATTCTAAATTACATCTTATTAATCTAGACAAATCTTCCAAAGAAATTTGGGAAGAACTAGAATAGTTGTCTGACACAAAGGCAATAAATGCAAATTTTTCTTTGAAGTTACAACTTTTTAGAATGAAAATGGTTGATGGTGTTACATGCCTCAGCAGCTACAGTGTTCCAGCGAGGCTGAGGCTAGAGCAACTGGCCAAAAAAATTATTGTATAGGCCAAAGTGGGACTTATTGTATGGATATTTGGTTTGGGGGTTGTTTATCCCCTGGATTGGACATGGCCAGCCCCCTTGGTTTCACTCCCAAAAGTACCTGGCTTAGTGGCTTTTCTATCTGCCCCTTCGGTGTGATGATATCTCCACCATGCAGGGTTTTATGCCCATGGGTTGGTGCTTCACGACTTCTGGGGGTGACCCACTAGGGCACATGCCCATCCTGGTTATTTGACTTGCAGAGGTGATTGCACTTTGGGACTATTATCTCCTCCTAGCACACCTTCTTGCACCCACTTGGACCTATTTCAACTTCCAAAGACCCCTGCTCCAACCTTCTTAGCCCAGTGCACCCTTCTTCCAGCTATTGCGCACCAGATGAGCCTACAGTACCTTAGAGGGGGGGCGTTAAGGGAATTTCAGCACTTTGGGGTTAGATGGGGCATGATGTCCCCCCTGGCTCACTACTTCATCAAGTGAAGCCATTTCTCTTATTATTTTAGCTTGTTTTTATTATTTTTGTACATTTTAAGGTAAAATTCCTTTGTTTTGCAAAATTTACCCTAAAAATAATATTATTTTATGATTTAGGATTGTGGGCTCAAAATTAAAACATTCAAAAGAGAAAGGTATAAATATACCTCCTCTCCTCATTGTAAAATCATAAGACAAGGGTTCTACTATGAAATTATTAATTTTCTCCTACTCTTTGAGTCTCTTTGGTGATGCTCTCTTCTCTTGGGATGATCTTCTTTGCTTGATGGTAGATGGATGAATGATCTAGGGCTTCTTTCTTGCACATGCTATGGTTGATGCTACACTTGTTGGAATAACACATGCACAAGTGTGACCTAAAGGTGTCTTCTTTGCTCATCTCTTGTTGAATGTTGGTGAATAATGTTACTATGTGGATTGAATGGTAGTTTTATGCTGCATTTTCTCTGAATTAGGGCTTTTTTAACAATATTCTATCAACTTTGTATGAAGGAAACATCTTGCATAAGGGTTTTCTATTGCTTTTCGGGCCTTGGACTTCTCCATTTTCCTTAGTTGGGCTCACCTACTAAACCCTAGAGGTTGCTAGTTAGAAAATTCATAACTCCAAAAATAGTTGTGAGTTTGTCATTCTACTTCTCCCTACAAATTCGCCCTAGTGGATTTATCCAAGGATCCTGAAGGGTGTCCTCATATATTGTCAAAAAAGCACTAAAAATTTACATAAATTCAAAAACCTAAAAAATATTTGGAATTTGCTAAATCTGGTCCACCCCTCAATTTCGCCCTAGGTGATTTATCCATAGATTCAAAAGGGTGTTCTCATCTTCCAACCTACCTTGGGAAACGCTAAATCATCATATCTTCAAAACCCTAGGTAGCGTTTTGCATCTGAGGCCATATGTGACCTCACCTTGACCTCCTTGTCCATCTCCTCCTAAGGGTGCACTTTTCTGAGGTGTCCCTTGGGTTGTGTGAAATTCATTGGGAACCGTGAGATTGTGTTGCAAATATTTGTTATCTATTGTGCTGGATAAGTAGTAGGTTGAATTAACTCCTCAATAGATCTAGTAGTCTTCTTATCTCATTATTTGACTCCATATAAAGGCATTGATCTCTGTCATAAAGGTTGTAGAAAGGTATCCGTTTGTTGGCAATTGCAGGTATCTTGATAGGGCTCTCCCCTGGGTTTAGGAGTTACCATATGTTAAATATTGTAACTTCAAAGAATATTATATTTGTACTTTATTATTCCGGAGATGTTTCATCCCTCCGAGGTAATCCTATTATGTATCCGGAGATGTTTATTCCTCCGAGGGTTAGTATTAACTAGGGTTATTAGACCCACCATGTGTGGGTCGGCCCTGTAGTTATATTTTAGGGGTTATTAGACTTCTCCAGGTGAGGTCGGCCCCAACAGGTCTTTTAGTCAGTTGAGAGTCAAGTATAAATAGATGAGGTGAACTCCTCATTAGATCATTCACTCACTTGTGAAAGGGTGCGCACTAGTTGAGGAGATCTGCTAAGGAGTCAAGAGGAGAAGGAGCACATCTTGTATTTTGGTTGATCATCTTATTGAGGAAAGCTTTACTGGGTTTTCTACCCCATGAGGGTTTCCCAGGATATATTGTGTGTTATCTTGTGATTGTGTTTCTATCAGAGATCTTGCTTGTCTATTTGGTTTAAATCTAACATGGTATCAGAGCCAAACTGAATAGGACATCTTTCACAAGGTAAGAATACCTCTTTCTCTCTCTTTGGTGAAGTTAGGGTTTCAGCCCAAAGTTGATATTATTGATTTTTGGTTGCATGGCTGGATAGCCCTTTTCAATACCTTTCTTTTGAGCTATAGATCGAACTTTTTGGTTGGGTAGAACTCCGGGAAATCCAAACCCTAATTCTACCAAAAGTGCGATACGTCAGATTTTGGTTTCAGAAAAAAGTTGTAATTTTTGAATTCTGATTATATGGCTGGGTATCCCTTCTCAAGAGCATTCTTTTGAGCTATAGATCGAACTTTTTGGTTGGGTAGAACTCCGGGAAATTCAAACCCTAATTCTACCAAAAGTGCGATAAAATTCTGTTCCAGATTCCGGAAAAGTAAAAGGTAACTTTCCAGGTAAGTCTACTCTGTCTCTTGGACTCCCCCAAGAGAAGATGGCTCCAAATACTAAGCTTGAAGACAAGCTAGAAGGCATAGAGAATTTCCGAGCATGGAAATACAGAATTGGTCTAATTCTTGAGGAGAATGATCTTGCTCATTATATCAAGGAGGAAGTTGCAGAACCAGAAGAAGATGAAGCCAAAGAGAAACACAGGAAGGATCTGATTAGGGCAAAGAGAATCATAGCTGATTCCATTAAAGACCACTTGATTCCCCAAGTGTCTTCCAAGAAGACTCCAAAGGAAATGTATGATGCCCTAGGAAGAATGTATGAAGGAAAGAACATCAATAGGAAGATGAATCTAAGGACTCAGTTGAAGAGCACCAAGATGAACAAAGGAGAATCCATTCAAGACTACTTCTCAAGAGTCCATCAAATCAAAGAACAACTAGATGCCATTGGTGATACCCTTGATGAAGATGAACTTGTGATGACAGCTCTAAATGGTCTCACTAGACCTTGGGAGTCATTCATTCAAACTATGTGTGCCAGAAAAGAAAGTATGAAGTTTGATGTAGTTTGGGAAGATTGTGTACAAGAGGAGGCTAGGGTTGCAAATAGAGAAGCCTTGCTCAAAGAAGATGACCAAGCCTTGGCCACTCATACCAAAAGAAGAAGGAGTCAATCCTACTTCAAGAAAGGTGGTCTCAAGGAGTCTCATCCTCCTCACAGATTTCACAAGAAAAGAGGATCTACTCAAAGAAGGGATTACTCTTCTTTCCAATGCTACTCTTGTCACAAATTAGGACACATTGCTAAAGATTGCCCTCTACAGAAGAAAAAGGGTAATCACTTCAAAAGACATCAAGCACATCTTGCAGAGGATGACAGTGAAGAAGAAGAAATAGAGGAAGAAAGGTCTCACAATAAAAGGCCTAGAGATGAAGGGGAAGAAGAAGAAAGGACCTTCTTCAAAAGGAGGTCAAGAAGAAACACAGAAGAAGATGCAGAAGAATATGTTCTATTCTCCGCACTCTCTGGATCCATAACCCCTGGTGAAGGTACATGGCTTATTGACAGTGGTGCTTCAAAGCACATGACTGGACAGAAGAGGACCCTCTCAAATCTTGAAGAAAAGAATTCTCCCCAAAAGGTATCTCTAGGAGATGACTATCAATATCCCATTAAGGGAATTGGTGAAGCAAACTACAAACTCGATTCTGGAACCCCCATGAAGATGAAGGAAGTTCTATATGTTCCAGGATTAAAGAAGAATTTGCTTTCAATCTCAGCTTTAGACAAGAAAGGCTATAGAGTTGCATTCATTGATGGACAAGTGTTAATGTGGTCCAAAGGCAAATCCATTAAGGATGCAATTGTTATTGGTGAAGAGGAAGGAGGTTTATATAAACTCAAGGGTCATCCAGAAGCTGCTCTTGTTCATGAAACCTCTAGCCCCAGTGAGCTATGGCATAGAAGACTAGCTCACATTAACTACAAAGCCTTACCTTATGTAAGCAAGGTGGTCATAGGACTACCAGATTTAAAGGTGGATCATAATGGCTCATGCAAAGGATGTAAGAAAGGCAAGAATGTCAAGAACCCATTTCCAAAGAGTGAAACAAAGACCAAAGGGATCTTGGAGTTAATACACTCAGATGTGTGTGGTCCAATGCCCACCACCTCTCTAAGTGGGTTTGAATACTATCTTTCCTTCATTGATGATCATTCAAGGAAAACTTGGATATACTTTCTAAAGGGTAAGAATGAAGTTTTTGGGAAGTTCAAAGAGTTCAAGGCTCTAATAGAAAATCTCTCAGAAAAGAAAATCAAGGTTCTCAGAACAGACAATGGTGGAGAGTATACTTCAAAAGAGTTTGAAGAATTCTGTAAGGAAGCTGGAATCAAAAGAGAACTAACCACTCCCTACAATCCCCAACAAAATGGGGTTGCAGAAAGGAAAAATAGAACCATCATGGAAGCTGTGAAGACTATGATACATGACCAGGATCTTCCCATGTATCTGTGGGCTGAAGCAGCCAGAACAGCAGTATATGTTCAAAACAGATTATCTCATAGTGCTCTTGATTTCAAAACTCCAGAAGAAGTGTTTTCTGGAAAGAAGCCCGAAGTAAGCCATCTTAAAATATTTGGGTGTCCTGTGTACATCCACATTCCAAAGGAAAAGAGAACCAAGTTGGATCCTTCTGGTAAGAAAGGAATATTTGTTGGCTATTGTGAATCATCCAAAGCCTTCAGGATTTACATACCAGGTTTTCATCATATAGAAATAAGTAGAGATGTAACCTTCGATGAGGAAGCAGCTCTTAAGAAATCTAGAAAATGTCAACTTGAAGAAGTTTATGAAGAAGATACATCTCCCAGAGTCTCAGATACTGTTCACATCCCTGAGGAGGACATAACAGAGGATCATGACATGCTGGAACCACAAGAACCCCCTGTTGCAGAATTATCTAGGAAAAGAAGACCAGCATGGGCTAGAGATATTATACAAGGAGCTGAAAGATATGGTGCTCCTGAAGGCTCCACTAGAGAAAGGAAGAAACCAAAGCTAGTGTCCAACTATATGGCCTTGATGTGTGATCTTGTGGATCAACTACCTACTAGCTATGAAGAAGCAGCTCAAAAGAAAGAATGGGTAGAAGCAATGACTGAAGAATATCAGTCAATAATGAAAAATGATGTTTGGGATATAGTCCCCAAACCAAGAGATAAAAGTGTGGTTTCTTCCAAATGGATTTTCAAAATAAAACATGCTGCAGATGGAAGCATTGAAAAATACAAGGCAAGGTTTGTAGCCAGAGGATTCTCTCAAAAGGAGGGAATTGACTATGAAGATACATTTGCACCTGTTGCTAGGTATACTTCGATTAGAACTATCATGGCACTTGCATCTATGATGAAATGGAAATTGCATCAAATGGATGTTAAGACAGCCTTCCTGAATGGTGTAATTGAAGAAGAAGTATACATAGAACAACCTCAAGGTTTTGAGGTCAAAGACGGAAGGACCCATGTATGCAAACTGAAGAAGGCATTATATGGTTTGAAGCAAGCTCCCAGAGCTTGGTATGGAAGAATTGACAGCTTCTTATTAAGCATGGGCTTTACCAAAAGTAAAGCTGACCCCAATCTCTATCTTAAGGTAATGAATGATGAACCTGTTATATTGCTATGTAGATGATTTATTTCTAACAGGAAATGAGAAACAAATCATTGAAAGCAAGAAGAAGCTTTCTTCAGAATTCGAAATGAAAGATCTCGGATTAATGCACTACTTCTTAGGCCTAGAAGTATGGCAAGAGCAAAAAGGGATATTTCTAAATCAAGGTAAGTATACTGTGGAGATCCTCAAAAGGTTTGATATGTTGGAGTGTAAAGCTATGGCCACTCCCATGGACTCCAACCTAAAACTACTAGCTAATGATTCATCAGAACTAGTGGACATAACCCTATATAGACAAATCATTGGATCTTTGATGTACTTGACAAATACTAGGCCTGATATATGCTTTGCTGTAAATACCCTAAGTCAGTTTCAAGTAGAACCTAGAAAGGTTCACCTTATAGCTGCAAAGCATATCATGAGGTACCTAAAAGGTACAGTGGACTATGGTCTTTACTATCTTAGAGAAAATGAACTCAAGTTGCATGGTTTCTCAGATTCTGATTGGGCAGGTAGTGTCTCAGACAGAAAAAGTACTTCAGGTGGATGTTATGGTCTTGGATCTGCCATGATCTCCTGGTTCAGCAAGAAACAATCTAGTGTGGCCCTCAGTACCGCTGAAGCAGAATATATAGCTGCTTGCTCTGCCAGCTGTGAAGCGGTGTGGCTTCGGAAACTCTTATCTGGAATCTTTGACTTAGAGATGGATCCTACTGTGATTATGTGTGATAATCAAAGCTGCATTAAGATGACTGAAAATCCTGTGTTCCATGATAAGTCAAAACACATTGAGATCCGTTACTTCTATATACGAGACATGGTGCAGAGAGGAGCCATCAAGCTCGAGTACATAAGCACTGAAGATCAGGTTGCCGATATCTTGACTAAACCTCTGTCTCGAGTAAAGTTTGAATACTTCCGAGACAAGCTTGGTTTAGTCCAGAAGGACCCTCCTCGAAAGGGGGAGTAGCATAGTATTTCTGTCACTTATTTTTTTTTGTTTTGTTAGCTACTTACAATTATTTAGATTTAGAACTCTTACATATCGTTTATACATGATTTGATATGATGTATTAGTGAGAATACATACACATGTTTTGATGAGATGTGTACATGTTTTGATTAGTGATGTATACATGTTTTGATGTACACATGTTTTGATGTGATGTGTACATGTTTTGATTACTGATGTATACATGTTTTGATGTACACATGTTTTGATGTGATGTGTACATGTTTTGATTAGTGATGTATACATGTTTTGATGTACACATGTTTTGATGTGATGTGTACTGATGTATACATGTTTTGATGTACACATGTTTTGATGTGATTGTTGACGTATACATGTTTTGATGAACACATGTTTTGATGTGATGAATACATGTTTTGATGTGATATATGATTGTACCTGTATGGATGAAGATACAGTTGAGGGGATTGAATCATCCCTGGACTTTCAGTCCTAAAGAGAACCGTAGACGTAAGGTCTCCGAAAATGAAGTCCTTAGTGGACAGTTGAGGGGATTGAATCATCCCTGGACTTTCAGTCCTAAAGAGAACCGTAGACGTAAGGTCTCCGAAAATGAAGTCCTTAGTGGACAGTTGAGGGGATTGAATCATCCCTGGACTTTCAGTCCTAAAGAGAACCGTAGACGTAAGGTCTCCGAGAATGAAGTCCTTAGTGGACAGTTGAGGGGATTGGATCATCCCTGGACTTTCAGTCCTAAAGAGAGCCGTAGACGAGAGGTCTCCGAGAATGAAGTCCTTGGTGGACTTGAGGGGATTGGATCATCCCTGGACTCTCAGTCCTAAAGAGAGCCGTAGACGTGAGGTCTCCGAGAATAGAAGATAGGACTGCATCGTCCCTGGACCTTAGTTCAAAATGTACGTGATGGGGATTGCATCATCCCGGAACTGATAGTTCAAAATGTACGTGATGGGGATTGCATCATCCCGGAACTGGTAGTTCAAAATGTACGTGATGGGGATTGCATCATCCCGGAACTGATAGTTCAAAATGTACGTGATGGGGATTGCATCATCCCGGAACTGATAGTTCAAAATGTACGTGATGGGGATTGCATCATCCCGGAACTGATAGTTCAAAATGTACGTGATGGGGATTGCATCATCCCGGAACTGATAGTTCAAAATGTACGTGATGGGGATTGCATCATCCCGGAACTGATAGTTCAAAATGTACGTGAAGGGGATTGTATCATCCCTGGACTTCGGTCCCTGAATTGATCCGTAGACGAATGGTCTCCGAGAAAGTAATGGTATTAATGATGTGGTTACTTGTATCGGTAGGATACTTGTATTGATGATGTGGTTACTTGTATCAGTAGGATACTTGTATTGATGATGTGGTTACTTGTATCAGTAGGATACTTGTATTGATGATGTGGCTACTTGTATCGGTAGAATACTTGTATTGATGATGTGGTTACTTGTATCAGTAGGATACTTGTATTGATGATGTGATTACTTGTATCGGTAGGATACTTGTATTGATGATATGGTTACTTGTATCGGTAGGATACTTGTATTGATGATGTGGTTATCTGTATCGGTGGGATACTCATATTGTTGTGTAGGATACTTGTATGATCGTATGATGACGATGCTACTGATCGTGTGATGACGATGCTGCTGATCGTGTGATGACGATGCTGCTGATCGTGTGATGACGATGCTACTGATCATGTGATGACGATGCTGCTGATCGTGTGATGACGATGCTGCTGATCGTGTGATGACGATGCTGCTGATCGTGTGATGACGATGCCGTTGATTGTGTGATGACGAAACTGTTGATCGTATGACGACGATGCAGCTGATCATGTGAAGACGATGCTAAAGATCGTGATGTTGATATTGATGTACCAGTAACTGGTTGAGTTACTGATGAAGTCGAATTGAAGAAAGCTTCCGATGATTTATAGATGTATCATGTGTAGTGACTCCTTGCTCCTGCAGATGCTGTTATAATATCCTTCTCGTTAAGGGGGAGTGTTAAATATTGTAACTTCAAAGAATATTATATTTGTACTTTATTATTCCGGAGATGTTTCATCCCTCCGAGGTAATCCTATTATGTATCCGGAGATGTTTATTCCTCCGAGGGTTAGTATTAACTAGGGTTATTAGACCCACCATGTGTGGGTCGGCCCTGTAGTTATATTTTAGGGGTTATTAGACTTCTCCAGGTGAGGTCGGCCCCAACAGGTCTTTTAGTCAGTTGAGAGTCAAGTATAAATAGATGAGGTGAACTCCTCATTAGATCATTCACTCACTTGTGAAAGGGTGCGCACTAGTTGAGGAGATCTGCTAAGGAGTCAAGAGGAGAAGGAGCACATCTTGTATTTTGGTTGATCATCTTATTGAGGAAAGCTTTACTGGGTTTTCTACCCCATGAGGGTTTCCCAGGATATATTGTGTGTTATCTTGTGATTGTGTTTCTATCAGAGATCTTGCTTGTCTATTTGGTTTAAATCTAACACCATAAGTAGTTGAGAGACTAAGCTGAGGTGACATTGGGTTTAGATCTCTCCCATGCTTACCATTCGCTAGCTTATTGCACCACACTGTGCTACAAATCCTAGACTGCTAGTTTGAACGGTAACAGATGGAACCACCATGTCTATCCATATTAATGGATTAAAGACCCTTGTAAAATAGTTAGCCGAAATTTATGCAAAAGTAATCAATTTCGGCTATCATTGGTATCCACGATTTGGAGTTGTTGTAGATTGTTGTTAATTCCTAGTGTTGTTGGTAGTGTATGGGAGCCATTGTCCTAGTACGTATAGAGCGGGAGTTAGATTAGTTCATGTTGTTAGGAGTAAGGGGGATAGGATATGGTCTATGGGCATGGATGGAGGGGATGGTGTAGAAAAGGGGGAGGGACCGCTCATAATAGGTTCGTCCCAACAGATTGTGTATCGACTCTTGTTACAAACCCCCATGAATATCCCTCCACGAAATAGAATAGGTTGGATAATTGCAATAAGTCATGCACAAAGGCACAGAAAGGGCCTGCAGTATAGGTGAATGGATCATATCAAATGAAGGTTGTCAAGACCAAACACTAATCAACAAGATAATGACAGCACTCAAGCCAAAGAGAACCTAATGAAAGGAAGATTCCTCTCACGGGTCGAAGTAAAAGCTGAACATGGGCCAAAGAAACCTTCCTCACACAGGTCGTAATGAAATTATTCCATGGTCGTCCGAATCAAGATGCAGGACCCGGGTAGAATTCCATGGCCAACAAAATGAGATTGATGGCCAACAGAATAGGATTTCATGATGGCCAACAAAAGAGAGTTTCGAAACCTGAACAGAGTGTCTTAACCTCCTTCAAAAATCATAGAATTGAACCTGCAAATACTCCCCATTCATCTGCAAACAAACATAGAATCATGCATAAAAACTCGACAAAATTATCCTAGCATTTTCTGTCAATGTAAAGACAACAAAAGCCAAACTGAACTTGAAACAAAAAAATAAAGTATGCTTTGATATATTCTATTTTTGTACAGCAATGTGCAATCAGATGCATTTTCAAATAAAACACCAAAAAATTATTGTGGCCTTCATATATTCAAGACAACATGAGAGAAAATCAATGTCAGAAATTTCAAATAGAAACGAATATATTGACTATAATAAATCATACAAAAGATATGGAGACTATTCACCTGGTTATCCTCGAGGCGACCACTAGATAATGCTTCACTAGCATAAGCTCTATAAAGTTGCCTCAGCTCATCAACCTTTCGATCACTGTCATACTCACCACCTATGCACAAAATGTTTCAACTTGGCAGGTTATGAAATACATTTGAGCAATATCTTAGGCAAATGAAGGCAAAACATAAATTTAGATGCCAAGATGAAAAGTGGACTTCTGAAAGCCAAACCACTAAGTGTGCAGTTAAACAATTAAAATTGGACTACCTAGCACAGTAACAAATCCGATGCCTGGAGGAAGTCTCTCCTTATTAGCATGTTTACTCAAATCTGTGAGAGCTTGATTGTATGCCAAAAGTTTATCAAGCTCCTCCTTCACCTTTATTGCCGATCCCCTACATACACAATATATCACAAGTATTAAGAAAAAGAATCATGTCTTGAGAGGAAAACACAATTTAAAGAAACTACCATACACATAGAACTTGAGGCACTGCAAATTGATGACAACACTAATGAAATACCTATAAAAAAATAGCCAAGTACTAAACTGACTTAGAAATCACATCGCAATGCTTAAACATACAGTGGAAAGAAAGATAAAGAAATTTAATGTCCATAATTGACTGAAATAGGTGAATGGAACTCAAAAATACAAGTCGTGTAATAACAACAAAAGGAATGTAAAAATAAGCTATCCCTAAATGGCCTACTGAAACAAGAAGGGCATAACCTAAAAAGCCTAAAAGGAAGAGAAGACAGAGAAGTAGAGATAATTACGAAAAAGGGGGAAGGAAAAGGAAACCCTTATATGGTCCCTTCCAACATAAACAATCATCAACGACCACATGTAGCTCCCCAAGGGTGCTTTTGAGAATGTCAACTCAAGAATGGCATGGGCTAATAGTCTCTCATGCAATCTTCTGAGAAATGATGATATGTTTTGCTGAAACAATAGCTTCTCTTATAGCATCCAAGGAAGAAGAATCCCTGGCAAACATAACAAACCTCATAATCAATCCATGAAAGAATTCCTAAGTGAAGTGCAGCAACAGTGGCTCTCATATAAGCATCTCTATAAAGTTGTAGTAAACACTCGTGAGAAAAATTATCTATATATATATATATATATATATATATAAGCATCTCTATAAAGTTGTAAACACTCATGAGAAAAAATTTATATATATATATAATAATTGATGATGACTGTCTATAATGCAGTTGTCCAATATGTATAAATATGATTTGAAGGACCATTGCATTGAATAGTCATTTCTTCTTAGACAAGTCAGCTATGTGTGTGTATGTGTGTGTATTCCCAGGAAAATCTCACAACAAAACACAAGGGATGCTTCCCCAAAATCTCACGACAAAACCCAGGGATGCTCTTCCCCACATTCATGGATGGCATCTCTAATAAACCCATCGCCATAGACTACTACACCTAACCCACAGGATTTTGAGCCTCACACTTGGTAGCATGGAAGTAGCCAAACGCCCAACAACATTGGCAACAAGTTGAGCTCAAGAGGTTTGACTTGCCATGCCAATGTTGTAATGGCCAAGGAGATCACAAAGTCAAATCCACCTAGGTCCCACAAGGTTAGGCATACATGTTGTGCATCAACGACATTTACCTTAGTGCCCTTCACAAAATGTGAGGAAGCCCATGGAAGGTTTCTCCAAAGAAATTTTCCAATGTTGCTTATTATTTATACCCTTTCACAATGTAAATAACCTTTCATAAAGATTTAATTATGCATACTAAGTATATTCCGTGTCCTCCCCTTATGAGAACCTTTGTCCTCAAAGCATTGGTAGGGAAGGATATTATTGTTGAAGAGATTCAATCTCCCATGAGGAGAACTCTTCTCGTAAGTGCTTCCACTAGATGAAGTATTTGGTTATTATTCTGGATCTTAGTGATTTATCTTGAGTACTCAAGATACCTTCAAGTTCCAATATCAAGTTTCTTTCTTCATTAAGTATAGCTAGTTCACTCTACACTTATTTTCGATGCCCTACTTTTTTCTTGATGTAGGGGACATGAAATGCATTATGGATATGACTTTTGTCAAGTAGTTGTAAGGCATATGCTACTTGACTAATCTTCTTCTCAATTTGGTATGAACCATAGAATTTTGGGGCAAGTTTGTTCTTCCCTTGTTGCTTTCAGGATTGTTGCTTATATAGTTAGTCCTACACCAATCACCTTCTTCAAGCTCCCTCTACAATCTATGTTGATATGCTTGTTGTTTCATCAAATTTTGTGAATTCACTAGGCTTTCTTTTAGTATTTAGATAGTCTTAAGGGTTTATTCAAAATGTTTTTTCATTGTTGGAGCCTTGACAATTTTTAGTGCAAATATTTCAATCTTGGAGGATCATGACCATATAGGGCTTTAAAGGGTGTCATCTTAGTGGAGGTATAATAGGTGTAATTGTGCCACCATTAAGGTAGATGCAACCAATGGAACCACTAGTTTTGTTTGCTTGTAGCAAAACAACAAAGATATGTCTCCATGCATTTATCGACAACCAATGTCTAACATCTATTTGGGGATGATAAGCAGAGCTCATATTAAGAGGTAATTCCATTTTGATTCCAAAATTTCTCCCTAAATTTATTTTTGAATTTTGCATCCCTTTCACTGACAATGACCTTGGGAAAAGCAGGTAGCTTATAATCAAATTTACAAAAGATATATGAAATTTGTCTTCATGTATTATTTTTCTTTATTACGATAAAGTGTGCATAGTCGACCACTACAAATATTTTATCTTTTCCTTTAGACATCATTACATCCAGTAAAACAAAGAAATCTGATTCAGAATATGTAAGAATTACTCTGAATAGTCTTTCTCCTGCAGTCAAAAATTTTACTATCATTTTCTAAAACATTCCTCTCTTTATCAAGGCACCTGGTTCTCCCTCTTCAGAGGATGTATTTTCAAAACTTATCCAGCATCAAGTCACCTCACGGAATTTAGGAGACATACCCCCTCATGATCAAGCCCATTCTAAGACTATCTCATCCTCATGTACACATCAATCTATATGGGAGACTCCCAGATTCTCTAAGAAAAAGAGGATGGTGTTCCCTTATTTCCATAAGGAACGGCATTCCTTCAAAACATGTCTCCTTTGTCTTAGTAAAGATATTGCTAGGCAAATAACTAGTAACAATGACCTCCTTGAAGACAAGGTTGACACTTCTAATACTGCACATCTAACTATGCACTCCGATTTATGGTCTTCAACTTTTTCACAAGAATGGATCGTAGAATATGGGGCAACTACACATATGATGAAGCATGCACCTTCTCTCCATAGCTCTCCAAGCTTTTGATTGTGGCATTATTGTGACTAATAATGCTAAGTGTGGGGATGTTCTCCATGTTCCTAGAGTGGGAACAAATCTTCTATTGATTTATTGCATCACACATACCAATAAAAAGGTGAAATTATGTACCCAAAGGCAGGTTGTTAAAGATATAAATTCCATGTTCATAGTTGTTGCTTCCGGATATCGTAATGAATCCTAACATATGTACAAGTTGGCAAAGTCTTCATCATCTCTAGCTTCTAATAAATTCATTTCAATGATGGCCAATGTAGTGATGTTAGTTGTTAGTGTTACTCCAAAAGTGTTTACAATGTGTTTGGGGGTACATCATGTGATGTGGGGTGCCTGGTGTAAGAATGACCCTTGATTGCTTCGCAATGGACATGCACATGTGAAGGTAGTTTACTCTTGTATTGTGGGCGTTGCTTGATGCTTATGTGGCATTCTTCCATGGAGCATTAGAGACCTTGATAACTTGGTGACTTCTTCATGATGGCCAAATGAAGGTAGAGTGGGTTACTTTGAGGATGCCTTGCTTTAAAGGAGAAAGCATTCTGCATTCTAGAGGAGGGTATTGAGCCCTAGATGGCATGGGGACACTTGGATCACTCACATGAAGGCTTGTACTTAACTTGAGGACACTTGGGTTGAGGAGTGATCATGAAGATGTGGTAGACTCGAAGGAGCACACTGCTTTGAAGGAGACTTGGAGCCTTGGAGAATTGTGAACGAGGAGAGTTGGACACATCTTGTGGAGAGTCCATGCCTTGGAGCCTTGCTTGTTGAGGATATCACCATGGAGCTTGACATGTGGTTTTTTGGGAGTGTAGTGCTTCAAAGGTATCAACGTTCTTGTCAGAGATCAATTGATTGTAAGGGTTTAGGCCCACTTTATATTGTTGCCATCCCTTACTTCTCAAATAAACAATGCAAGAGAGTCCTTTCATGCACTATTCATTCATCATATCATATTATAGATGTGAGGAGAGTAATGCACTAGTGTGTCTCTCTCCTATGTATTGTATCATCTTTCTTTGTATAGAGAGCTAGGGTTCTTGGAGAAGCTCAAGGTTGTTCTTGGGTTAGGGTTTCACTCTAAGCAAGCAAAGAAGATAGTGTTTACCAGAGAGGAGATTGATTGAGTAGAGAAAGAGACGTCTTGGACAATTGTGGGAGACAAGTGTTGAATATAAGGAGGAATTGCTTGTGTTGATCCTTATATGTTGGAGATCTTTAGTGATGGATAGGGTTTTCTTGGTTTTCTCTAGCTAGGATTTTCAGCTGTCCAAAATTGTGAAATTCAAGATTTAATTTTCGGATTGCTTTGTCTTTTTGACTGGGTAATTTCTAGCATTTGTTGTTCATGCTAATTTGACAGATCATAGGGCTGAGAATGTTAAGTGATTTAACCTATACCTTGAACATAATTGAGCAGATTTACTGCTGCAAATTTGTTGAAGTTAAAATTATTTCAGTTCAAGTTTATGCTTGAAAAAGTGTGCCCTAAGGGTTGTGTTACCAACTATTTTGTACAATAGTTGAACTTCTATTGAGCCACCAGTTTCAGGAACATGATACATGTTCATCTTCAGTATTCAAAAGTTCAAAAGTCATTTTCATGGCAATTTTTTACCCATTTGTAATAAACTGCATGTTTCACACCCCCTAGGGGGAATTGTAAAAAGTTAGTCTAAGCATGGTCATTTTATAAAATACTCGGCTATCATTAGGTTTGACTATCAGGGTGATACTCTATAGTGTTTTTTCCTTGGGAATTATGCTTTAATCTTCAGTGAAGTATAATCCCCGAGTTTTTCACTCACACCTCCAAAGCTGGAGAATTTACCATGGTGGTCGAACCTAAGGTGGTTATTAGAGTCTTGTGTCTAGGATTTTTTACATGTTAGTCATCTATATTGAGTCATGTGGACATGCACTAAGTCCCCTAGGATTTTTGGCTTTTTCTGAGAAAATAATTTTTACCTGCTTCCCGGGGTTTTTTAATGATTTAATTAAAAAATCATAAAAAATGATAAAAGATGGGTTAGGAGGTTAAGTTTGCCATGGGGGTGCTCGTTTTCTAACCCAGAGCACCCATAAAACCCCTAAACCCACTTTTCCTAAGTTTTCTGTGAATTCACCCAATTAAATATTTTCTCCAAATTAATAAATGAGGAATATTTAATTGGAAATAATAAAAAATAATAAATTTGGAGAAAATAAAAAAATCTCCAAAATAAAGCAAATTGAATAAAGTAAAGGGCTAAATGACATGGCAAGGAGCATCAGAGAATATTCCAATCATCACCAAACTCTTTCAATTAGCAATCGGAGCACTGCAGATGACTTGGCATTGGGATTTGCGCCCTCCTTAGCTTGGGCGACTTTCTTAAGTGGCAACTTGTTATTAGATGGTTGATGTTTACTATGCTGGATGGTGGGCACCTTGCCTAGGTAGAGGCCACCTCACCCATTTCACAACCACCAAGACCCAGTTAACTATCAAATCAAAGGCTTGGCTCCCTCATTCATTGGGATGTGCGCCTTCCTTGACCTAGCTCTTCTCTCCAATTCGCATTAGCTCTCTGAGTGTATAAATAAAGGTCCTTGCTCCACCACTGAGGGTGGAAAATTGTGCAAGGAACCTCTGCTGTAAATTTGTTATTTGCTTGTTGCTATTTGGCAATCAAGCTTGGAATAAAGTGAAGGCTTTGGAGATCTAAAAGTGTGCAATTTCTCATGGCATGTGCTTGAATCAAGGTGAAATCTACCTAGTTATTCAGTTTTTATGCAAGTGTTTATGGTTCTTAGCTTAAGAAGATTATAATTCTAATCCATAGGATAGATATTTGAAGATTCAACTTATCTATTGATGCAAAGTTGTTCAAGATTTAGGAGTTGCATTTTGTAGTCAATTATACTTGTGCACTCTTAGTTTTGCTTACCTACCATACTAAGAGAGTAAGATCTAATCGTTTGTGTAAAGGTTGTTTGTCTCTGCAGAGCACCATAAGGCAAAGTAAGACTTGGAGCTCAGTTGCATCCTCTTCTTCTTTGTCACTTTCTAAATGCTAATGAGTTTTGTCATGCAGGAAACCTCAAAGTGACTCACTTGTTCAAAGCTTGGGCTTGGATTCCTTCTCTCTTCACCTTTTTAAAATCAAACTACAAATCATTTTCTTTTTGGTTACATAAGCAAAGCATTTGAACTATAAATCTCTATCTCCCATGCTTTCGCTTTCCTCAAGTGCATTAGGCTATCTTAGCTTCAAGCTTCATCTTACACCTATTTGCTCTTCTCCCTACGTAGTTCAAGTTTTCAAAATCATATTACTTATTGATCTACTTGGTTTTGTCTAGATCCTAGTTTTCTTACAAAAGCATGATCATCATTCTTAGATCTACATTTGTATTTTTGTTTCATAAGCTAACAATACTAATCTACTAACTTCTTTTTGGATTAAGTGTTGACTGACATAGAAAAAAGCATTGGCTGCCTTGAAAAGAGTGTTGATTGGCCGCCATCAAACAGTGCCTTGACTGTCATAAAAGAAGTTGCATTCACTGCCTTGAAAACAGTGTTGTTGACTGTCTAAAAAGATTGCAAAACAGTCCAAAAAGGAGTACAAAACAGTCCCAAAAGGAGTACAAAACAGTCCTTTAAAAGTTGCAATCTGCCATCCATTAAAACAGTACTTTGACTGTCATTTTAAAGAGTGTTTTTACTGCTGTCCAAAGATTACTTTGACTGTCTTTTTTGAGGAGTGCATTCATTGTCCAAAAAGTGCATTCGCTGCCTTGCATGCAGGAGGTTTAAAAGTTCAAGTTTCAAAGTTTTATCATTGTTCGCTTGCTTGTTTGCATTTAGATCTTAGTCATCATTCAAAAGTTTTGCATTCTCACTTGTATTTAGTTTGCATTTAGTTTAATTTTAAACTTCTAGATCTAATTTCATTTGTTTTATTAACTAACTCCTAACCAAGTTTGTGTTTGTTTTATTAACTAACTCCTAACCAAGTTTGTGTTTAAAGCCCTTATCCACAGGTGAACAAAGAAGACATAGCCCAAAGGCTAAAAGGATCAAGCTAAAGGTGCTAAAGAACAAAAAGACCAAACTCCCAAAAGCACACAAAAATCCATTTCTCCCTCTTCTTCGTTCCCCTTCTAACCTTGTGCTTTCAAGGAGAAATAAAAACCATACATTGTACAAAAGATTAATAAAGAGCAAGTGGGATAAAGGCTCCCACACCCTACTTCCCCCATTTGGGAAAAGCTTGTATCGTCTTTTTTTGCACTTTATTTGCTTTATACCTGCAAAGTAGAATAGGAAAATTGGAGTAAATTTCAATTTGATAGGTTGCTAGATCTTGGAATTGTTAGCTTTAGTTTGCTTCATTTTCAAGTTTTTACTTAGTTTTCCATTTTACATATAAACTGTTAAAAAGAACACAAAATCTCTTGAATCTCGCCATAAGGCGGATCAAGAGTGCTCTCTGTCGGAGAGTTCACTTTGTTTTATTTTTGCTAACCCCCTTGCTCTCCCGAGTACGATCCTAGACCTGAAAGAGATTATTGGGTAGTTTAATTCATTTACTTCACAACTTTGCAACCTTGTTCATAAGTCTCTTGAATCTCACCATAAGGCGAATCGAAAGCGCTCTCTATCGGAGAGTCTATGGTTCTTGGTTCATTCACATAATAAAATTGGAACAAACATTTATCTACACTGTGTATGCTCTACCCACTTGTGGGATACCCAGAAGTAGTGTAGCTTGTTAATTCTTCACATTTAATTCCACTTCAACCATTAATAAAATGCATCCCGAGAAAACCAACGGAAATCCGACGTTGATCGCTAACAATCAAAAGTGGGCAAATTATGCCTGGGGACGCGGGAACCACAGGAAGGAGACCTTAAGGGCACAATTAGGCTACATCCTTGTTGATGTAGTGTTGAACACCGCTCTAGAGACTCCAGCCAGCCCACATGTCCTTGTATGGAGCCACCTAGATTGTTATCCGGACATATCTCTTGTACCGCAAGGTATATCTTGGAGATCCCCATTCCCATAATAATCAATTTCACCCCAAAAATATACAATAAAATTTACCAAGAAGCATTTGCAAAACTCTCTCAAGCACACCAAAGACATGTTTTAATGCATCCCAAGCACTCAAGACATTGACTCAATTTGGCACTGGTCACTCTACAAAGCAACAACTGTTCAGTATTTCATTTTGTTTATTATCTATCTGGAAGATTGTTATTATCTGCTTTAATCATACCATGTCGTGGATGTTTTAGTTATAAATTGGTTGTGCATCATCTATTTTATTTTGCAAATCCATGCTTGGATTTAATTCATTATTGTAAATCATCAAAAAACTCCTAAAACAACACCCATCCTCATCACACATTCAATCCACTAAAAACATTCAAAACCATAAGAGCCTTAGTAACTCTTTTGTAGGGTCTACAACCCTTGGCTTCGTTAGGAGTTTGCCAAAACGGAGGAGTCGGGATCAGGTGACAGCACCTGACTCTTTGCTTGCCCCCAAGGCCACACATTCCCAAAGCAGCTTCGAAAGATTTATGCTGTTGTGTGCACATCGGCGGGCAACAGGCTGAAACTTGTTGGCATATATTTGGTATCTTTTCTCTTGGGCTACCTAGCATGCTGGGTTGAAATGATATGAAATATTGTTCATTGTTTGCTGTTGTAAATCAATATTTTAGATCAGCCCTAAGGCAGACTAGATCTAGGAAACCTACTTGTTATGTGAAATTTCTGTATTTGCAATAAAAGTCATAAAACATAAATTTCTACATGGTATCAGAGCTATCTTGCTGAAATCACTTTTGGTGAAGAGGGAGTTCGTATTTCAGATGTATTGTACCTGGGAGTTGTGCTTGACCTTGTTGCCGCTTGGCATAAGCACTTGCACCCTGTATGGGTTGTTCTACTCATTTGTTGTCAATATTTTTCATGAGGTGTGCTCCAGAAAGTGATAGCTGCCCCAACCGATCAGACAGTTTCCCACCCATAACAAGAAGAAGGCTAAGGCAAAGCAAATCAATCTTGTTTCATTGAAGATCACTCCATGCCTCACGTTGCAAAGAAGATGACTGAGAAGGATATGTTTGATACTTTGGTTGGTTTATTTCAAAGTACTTATGCTTTTCAACAGATGCTCGTGGGGAACAAACTTTCAGTCACCCACATGAGTAAGACAGACATGGTGGTGAACTACCTTACCAAGCTCACTGACTTGGTGTCCACTGCCTTGAATAAACTTACTCCATATTGTTTCTGATTTTGTGAAGCCTTGCGATAATCTTGGACAAGAAGAAATTAGGTTGGAGATATGTTCAACACAACAGCACAAAGTACAAGAAGTAACCCTTGTTGGAAGGACAAAGAAGGGAAGCAAGAAAAGGAACAAGAAGGATAAGACCGAAAGATTCAAGCATGAGAAAGAAAGATTTGAGTAAGGTGAAATGTTTTAGGTGTCACCAGATGGGACATTATGAAACTGAATGTCCTAAGAAGAAGGGGAAGGCCAAACAAAATGCAGCAGGTAATATCGCAGCAGTGGATGAGCTATCATCCTAGTTTGAGACCACTTTCTCCATGGTCTCTTGTTTATCTTCTAACATTGGATGTCATATGGATAGCAGGGCATCAACACATGTGAGTTAGGAAAATCCTCAATAAACTTGGAAACAAGACAAATGTATTTGTGTGGTGTTCGATGCGGAAGATACATATCTCGTGAAAAGATTGGACTCCATTTCTTTTCGGATGCCATCAGATCATGCTCCTGTGTTGAATGATGTTTTCTCTGTTCTTGGATTGGAGAAAAATCTTCTTTCAATCTCTTGTTCAGTAAATCATTAGTGCAGAGTTGCATTTGAGGGCCAAAAACGCAGCATCATTGATTATAACAATGTCCCCCCCAAGTTTCTGGGACGGGGGGACGCGGGAGCGGGGAAACGCACATTCGGGACGCGTGGAGACCACCCCCAAATTATAGGGAAATTCAGGGGGGACGGGGGGATGTACCTAAAATTATAAAAATAAAATAAAATACCAAAAATAATATTTCATTTGACGTATATTCATGATTGTGCAATGTAAATACTAAATATATTGATTTATTTTCTTAGTACTAATTATGGATTGTAAAAAGTGAAATAATGGAAAAACATAAAAAAATATTCTCAAGGGCATGGGTGGGGGAGGGAAGTTTCGTCAGGAGTCCTCGGGACATTGGGACGTAGGAAACGCGAGAAATGCGTCCCCAACCCTGCGGGAAGCGTCCCCGTGGAACACCGGATTATAGTCGAGCTAGTCCAAGGACTTTACCTAGAAGTGTGCAAGTTGGTGGCCTTTACAGGTTGCTTGTTGATCCTATGGCACTTGTAGATTCCAGTGAGAAGATAGATGAGCCTTCTAGCCTTGAGGAGGCATATGCAAAGCATGCATGGCAGGAAGCCATGGAGATAGGTTCAAAACCTATACTGGAATCGGGGATTGATTCCAAGCTTGCTATTGATGAGGGTGTTGTAGAGTATAGAGACAAGGATGCTGGATTCTCTCATGGAGGAGTTGACATTGATGTTAATCTTGCTTCAAGATTCTCTTAAACAAAGGGAGGAAACCTTGTTGAAGTTGTTGCTTCCATTTCCGGAGGTTTTGAGGTGCATGGACGAAGATATCCCATCATTACAAGTTGTTGACAGCCCTGCGTGGGTTGTTTTCTTGTACCACAAAATTGGTATTTCAAGATGGAAGGGATTTGTGCAGTTTTCTATCTATATGATTTTGATAGATCTGATCTACTTGTCGTGATTCTGTATAGAGATATGATTATATTTGTAGGATGTCCTAGACTCCTCATGATGTGGTGTCAAGACATTTTGGCCCATAATGTTGCCTTGGGCGATAATGGACTTTGAAAGGTTGTTGATGATCCAGAGTTTCGATTCTTTAGATTCACAAGTGGTTAGAGTTCTTGGAGGTTCAAGATGTTGTGATAGCATCTGGTGTTCTTGGATAGGGTGTGACTTCCACAGCTTACAAGATCAACATTCTAACATAGCAGAAGAATGTGGTGAGCAGCGATGGAAAGTTTGGTGAGCATGTGAGATCTTCTAGTTCATAAGGTTCTCCTTCAATGATTGAAGAGAGTGAGGAAGTGATCGTTCCAAAGGATGATCTAGACTTTAGAGTTGAGTCAAACTTAAGGTTGGACGAGGTGAGAATGGGGATGGATATCCTCTCACCTAGTACTCCAACTTGCGTGAAACTAAGATGGCTTACCCAGACATTACAGAATGCACTGGAGCATGTAGGAGTGCCAAGATCTTCAGTGAGGGAATGTACACCTTCGAGGAGATATACTAGCCATATCGCATTGGCTTATGGCATTTGTGAGCCTTCCAGTAGTCTTGAGAAAGAGAGGTGTGATGCCTTGATGGAGGATGATAGTTGGGTTCATGTTGGGGGATGATGCTAATATATATTTGTAGATGCTAGGTTTGGGTGAATTGTTGAGGAAGAAGAATATTGTTTTTTAAAACACTTTCGAGGCAACTCTGAAAGTGCTTACACCATGCTTGAGGGTGCTTCATATGATATTCGGTGTGTGATATATTGATGACCCTTGGTTGTTATATCATGGACATGCAAGCTTACTATTGGATTGCTAAACCTTGCTTGATGTTTATGTAGCATTCTTTATTGAAGTGTTGGAGACCTTGACAGCGTGGTGACTTCTTCCTGATGGCCACATGCAAGTTGAGTTGCTTGCTTGAAGGATGCCTTGCTTTGGAGGAGGAGCATTGCACATTCTAGAGATGGAAATTGAGACCTAGATGCCAGTGCTACAATTGTATCAGTTGTACAAAGCCTTGTACACTTGGACCGAGGGAATGATCATTTAGATGTGGTGGGCCCAGAGAAGCACATTGTTTTGGAGGAGCGTTGGAGGCTTTAAGGATTGTAAAAGGGGAGCGTTGGACACTCGTGGAGTGTACATGCCTTGGAGACTTGCTTGTTGACAACATCGCCTTGTAACTTGACATGTGTCCTTTTGGAGTGTAGTGCTTCACATGTCGACCTACTTGTTAGAGATAGATTCCCTGTAAGAGTTTAGCCCCACTTTATATTGTTGGTCGTCCCTATCTCTCATATAAATAGAGGAAGGAGGGACTCCTTTCACTTACTATTCATTCGTCATCCTATGTTAGAGATGTGAGGAGGGTAGCACACTAGTCTCTCTCTTGTGTAATTTTCATTATATCATCTATCTCTGTCTAGAGCACTAGGGCTCTTGGAGAAGCTCAAGGTTGTTCAAGGGTTAGGGTTTAACCAAAAGAGGCAAAGAAGCTAGGGTTTATCGTATAGGAGATTGAATGAGGAGGAGAGTAGCAGCCATCTTAGACACTTGTGGGAGATAGGTGTTGAAGCAAGGATGACTTGCTTGTGGTGATGCTTGCTTGTTGGATATCTTTGGTGGTGGCTAGAGTTTTCTTGGTTTTCTCTAGCTAAGGCTTTGGAGAGCTTGAAGTATTGTACTAGCTTGTGATAACCTATGAGTATATACATGTACTCCATTTCTACCATATATATAAGAATTTTCAGCTGTCCAAATTTCTGAAAATGCATATTTGTTTCCAGCTTCCATTGTCTTCTTGATTGGTAATTTCCAGCACTTGTTCATGCTGAATAGACAGAACATATGGCTGAAAGTGTTAAGTGAATTAACATATATACCGAAAATAAATGGAACAGATTTACCACTGTAAATCTGTTATAATTAAAGTGATCTCAGATCTGGTTTCTGCTTCGAAAAGTGTGCCGTAAGGGGCGCCAGAACTTGTTGGCATAGGTTTGGTATCTTTTCTCTTGGGGTGCCTAATGTGTTGGGTTGAAAAGACTCTATGAGATGAAATATTGTCCATTGTTTCCTGCTGTACATTATTATTTCAGATCAGCCCTAATGCTGAAGTTCACAAGGACTAGATCCCGGAAACTTCATTGTGAATTGAAATTCCGAAATTGTAATAAAAGTCATAAAAAAAATTACAAATGATGGCAGTGAGCTATGGCACTTTCATCTACATCACACAAATTATGGATCCCTGAAACATACAACCTGCCTTCTCCTCACGACAACCCTCCTAGTGGTCTTGGCAAGGGATGTGCCATGGGTAAACATCACATAGAGTCCTTTCCAAAGGACAACACAAGGCATGCCTCTAAGCCACTTGAATTAGTTCCCAATAATATTTGCCTTCACATGGCCATAATTTATTTTAGTGGACCCAAGTACTTCATCCATTTTATTAACAATTGATAATTATTCCAGTTTTCATTGGTCTACCCCATCAAATCCATGCAGTGTTTGGAAAATTCTGCAAATTCAAAACTCTTGTTAAAGCTCCAAGCAAATAGAAGATCAAGTGCTTCCGAAACAATGGGGGAAGCAATATCAGTAATGCTTTCGAAAAATTTATTTGTTCTCATTGCATTTATTGGCAGAAGATTGTTCCCTACACTCCTGAAACAAATAGAGTCATTGAGCATAAGAATAACATAGTCATGAAAATGGTCCCCTATATATGAAACTATCTTTTCTAGAAGCTGTGATTTTTAAAAACGGGGGGTAGTAAGCTCTTCTTATTCTCGAACGCATGCGCAAACTATAAAAAGTTGTTATGACGTAGAATGTGCATACTTTGTTGATTCCATTTACTAAATAAATGAAATTATTTTAAAAACTCGTGTTTTTAAACAAATCATGTAAACCTTCTAGAAGCTGTGATTTTTAAAAACGGGGGGTAGTAAGCTTTTCTTATTCTCGAACGCATTCACAAACTATAAAAAGTTGTTATGGCGTAGAATGTACATACTTTGTTGATTCCATTTATTAAATAAATCACATTTTTTAAAAACTCGTTTTTTTTTAAGAAATCGTGTAAACCTTCTAGAAGCTGTGATTTTAAAAAATGGGGGGGTACTAAGCACTTCCTATTACCGATCGCATGAGCAACCTATAAAAAGGTGTTATGTCGTACAATGTCCATACTTTGTTGATTCCATTGATTAAATAAATGACATTATTTTAAAAATTTATGTTTTTAAACAAATCATGTAAACCTTCTAGAAGCTGTGATTTTTAAAAACGGGGAGTAGTAAGCTCTTCTTATTCTCGAACGCATGTGGAAACTATAAAAAGTTATTATGACGTAGAATGTGCATACTTTGTTGATTCCATTTATTAAATAAATGGCATTATTTTAAAAACTCATGTTTTTAAACAAATCATGTAAACCTTCTAGAAGCTGTGATTTTTAAAAGCGAGGGGTACTAAGCTATTCTTCTTGTTGAACGCGTGCGCAAACTATAAAAAGTTGTTATGACGTAAAATGTGCATACTTTGTTGATTCCATTTATTAAATAAATGACATTTTTTTAAAATGTCTTTTTTTTTTAAGAAATCATGTAAACCTTCTAGAAGTTGTGATTTTAAAAAATGGGGGGTACTAAGCACATCCATTACTGAACGCATACGCAAACTATAAAAATTTGTTATGACGTAGAATGTGCATACTTTGTTGATTCAATTTATCAAATAAATCACATTTTTTTAAAACTCGTGATTTTTTAAGAAATCATGTAAACCTTCTAGAAGTTGTGATTTTAAAAAATGGGGGGTACTAAGCACTTCCTATTACTAATCGAATGAGCAACCTATAAAAAGGTCCTATGACGTAGAATGTCCATACTTTGTTGATTCCATTGATTAAATAAATGACATTATTTTAAAAACTCATGTTTTTAAACAAATCATGTAAACCTTCTAGAAGCTGTGATTTTTAAAAACAGGGGGTAGTAAGCTCTTCTTATTCTCAAACACATGCGGAAACTATAAAAAGTTGTTATGACGTAGAATGTGCATGCTTTGTTGATTCCATTTATTAAATAAATGACATTATTTTAAAAACTTAAATGTTTTTAAACAAATCATGTAAACCTTCTAGAAGCTATGATTTTTAAAAACGAGGGGTGCTAAGCTATTCTTCTTGTCGAACGCATGCGCAAACTATAAAAAGTTGTTATGACGTAGAATGTGCATACTTTGTTGATTCCATTTATTAAATAAATGTCATTTTTTAAAAACTCGTGTTTTTTTTTAGAAATCATGTAAAGCTTCTAGAAGCTCTGATTTTAAAAAAATGGGGGTATTAAGCACTTCCTATTATCGAACGCATGTGCAAACTATAAAAAGTTGTTATGACGTAGAATGTGCATACTTTGTTGATTCCATTTATTAAATAGAACACATTTTTTAAAAACTCGTGGTTTTTTAAGAAATCATATAAACCTTCCAGAAGCTGTGATTTTAAAAATGGGGGGTACTAAGCACTTCCTATTACTAATCGCATGGGCAACCTATAAAAAGGTCCTATGACGTAGAATGTCCATACTTTGTTGATTCCATTGATTAAATAAATGACATTATTTTAAAAACTCATGTTTTTTAAACAAATCATGTAAACCTTCTAGAAGCTATGATTTTTAAAAACGGGGGTTAGTAAGCTCTTCTTATTCGCGAACGCATGCGCAAACTATAAAAGGTTGTTATGACGTAGAATGTGCATACTTTTTTGATTCCATTTATTAAATAAATGACATTATTTTAAAAACTTGAAAGTTTTTAAACAAATCATGTAAACCTTCTAGAAGCTGTGATTTTTAAAAACGGGGGGTACTAAGCTATTCTTCTTGTCGAACGCATGCGCAAACTATAAAAAGTTGTTATGACATAGAATGTGCATACTTTAGAATGTTAGAATGATGGGACGGATTAGGGTTCTGCAGCCCCTCCAGGCTGCACCCTGCAAACCCTAGCTGTCACTATACTTTTCTCTCTGATGGCAGCGAACTGTGTTGGACCGGATGATGCACATATACACACAGTGGACGCGGATTACCATAATGTGGATATGGTAGATTATTCTCTGGATCCGCTGGAGGGTAAATCTTTATTTTACCATTCTAGGGAATGTAAACCGCGGGAAAGTCTTGACAGGGTTTCAGCCGATTCTTCATCGGGTTACTCCTCTCCGCGGTCTAACGGGCGTTATACTGACGGTCCCATGACACTTGTGACGGATTCCTTGATGGAGGCACCTTCCCGCCCTGACGCTTCACCTTTGCCGACCGCCGGAACAACTACTAGCGAGACGGTTGTCGCCCAGCCGTTACCACAGCAACTTGGGGGTGCTCCTTTCTCACTCTTTGACTCTCCTGCGCACTATCAGCTGGGCGACACCTTCACTGTGGATTCCACCATCATTCACTCGGAAACTACTACTTAAGGTTGGACTCTAGACCCTTCCTTTCTTGCCGACTTCACAACAACTGACTGGCCATATCGCGCACAGGTGACATCTCCAACCACTCTACCTGACGAGGCTTCTTTGCATTTTACTTCTGACGACTTCATCGCCTCTATTATTCACTCCCCGGAGGATAGGGTAATCTCTACCCCACCTATCTGTAATGTGGAGCAAGGTACACATACTTCAACATTGATTTCCCGTGAAATCTCCCCAGCGTGGAAAATAAAAGGGAACTTCCTGAAAACGGCTCGGAACAATATAAACCTTATTTGTGGTAAGGACGTCTCGGTGGCAAATTCTCTCAACATGGCAGAGACAGCACTCGTGGGTCGTGCTAGGGGTAAGTATCCAACCTCTAATTTTCTGGATCATTGGGTATCCGCAAACTGGTCACATCTTTTCGCTTATAAACCTGATGTCATAGTTCTCTCGCGCGGATGGTTCGTCTTTAAATTTCACTCTCGCGAGGATGCGAGCCGCGTTCTCACAACAAATTGGAGTTTGGGTAACATGCCAATTCTCTTCAAATGCTGGACCCCTATGTTTGATGCTGATACGAAGAAGTTTGATGTTATTCCCATTTGGGTCCGCCTCCCTGGTTTGCCCTGAGAATTCTGGAACATGAATTCTTTCCAGGACATTGGAAACGTCCTTGGTTCCTTCATAGATGCAAATCTGTCTTTTTTAAAAACGCGAAAATTCACAGTTGCGCGTATCTTGGTTTCCATTAATGTCTGAGAAGGGTTACATGCTGTACTCACCTTCACTTGGGGACAGGCACGGCATACTCAGAAACTTGACTATGAAGGTATTCCTTTTCGTTGTCATCGTTGCCATGGTTGTGGGCATCTTGCAAAGCACTGCAAACTTCCTTTTCATCAGAAAATGGACATTGCCCGTAAACGCGTGGACGGAAAGGACTTTGAGGCTGGGGTTTCTCTGTCAAAAGCTGGCAGGACTTTTGAGGACTCTGGTATTCCGCAGGGTGCACCTATTACTGAGGATCTTCTATGGATCACTCTGCACCCATCGATACTCCTTCTACTACGGGTACGCACGAAATTTTTCTCTCTATTTTCTCTTCTGTTGAAACTTCACTTAACTCTCTGTAGATCGGTCCTACCGGGAACACTTCCTCCCCCCCCGGTTTGTCATCTCACCCCCCCCCCCCCCTACGGTACTCCCTACCACCTTGGACCCTCTTGACACTGCCATACCCTTTGGACCACTTGACCCTCTCCATACTTCGCCCATACCACCCACCTCCCCTATCCCTACTGAACACTTGGTCTGCACCATGCCACACTCCACGGTGGCCCCCTTTCTCCCCCCCCCCTATCCGCTTCCACCTGCGCACTCGGGATATTCTGGTCCTCCCGACCACCCCCACGTTCGACACTGGCATGGGCCTAAACCCCATACCGCGAAAGCACACTCGTGGACGGGGCAGACCCACTCACTTAGCCTTTGCACAACAACAGGCTATTCTGGACCTTGTGGATGGTAAACAAAAATCTATTGACAGGGCACTTAGAGCAGTGCAATCCCTCACAGGGTTAAACCCATGAAACTACTTTCCTTCAATTGTCAGGGGTTGGCAAGTAATCCTAAAAAACTTTCCCTCTACAGGCTGATCGTCCTTCATCAGCCTAATATCTTTTTGTTACAAGAAACTATGGGTTCTGACACGGATGTTAGGGCATCCCTAGCCACTCTTTTCCCTTCTTGCGATTTTGCTGCTATCAGTGCGAGTGATCTTTCTGGCGGACTAGCCACAGACTGGAAAAAATCTTCTACCAAAGCATTCAACTCCTGGGGCTTCCCCTCCGAACTGGGTGTGGATCTTTACCATGCTACCCTCAACAGGACCTTCAAGGTTGTCAATATTTATGGCCCTTATCAGGAACGTGAGGTATTCTGGAACACTTTTCGACTTAATCCACTCTGCTCTGGGGATGAGCTGATCGTGGGCGGTGATTTAAATTTCACCCTTGGAAATCATGAGATTTGGGGCACTCATGCATAGAGGGATACTCTTGCTGGTTACTTTGACACTCTCCTCCAGGACACACAACTGATTGATCTTCAACCACCCAATTTGAAACTGACCTAGAATAATCACCGTATTGGGGAGGGGTGTATCTCTAAAAGGCTTGATCGCTTTCTACTGTCTGAGGATCTTCTTCGTCAATCATACAGGATCCGACAATGGGTCGTCTCGGGTGGCATCTCTGATCACCTGCCTATTTGTCTAAAGATTCAGGGCAACTCTACAAAACCTCCTAGCTCTTTCAAACTTTGTGCGGCTTGGCTAAAAGAGGAGGAGGTGGCAAATATTATCAAGAAATCTTGGATTCCCTTCCAACCGGGTGAGGGTTCTTTTGCTGCTCCACATTTTGGCAAAAATCTCACTCGTATCAAATCACTACTAAAGGCTTGGGCTCACCAAAAGAAAATATCTGATACTTTGGAACTCTCTCGAGTAGAAGAGGCTTTCGTTGTACTTCAGGATTCTGAGGGAAGTGGTTACCACAAACCGGACTCCACGGCTACTCTAAAATCTCTGGAAAGCTCTAGGAACAAGATCCTCTCTACATAGGAAGCTACCTGGAGATTAAAAAGCAGAGCCATCTGGCTCGACTGTGGCGATGAAAATACAAAAAAATATCAAGCCTGTGCAAAGGGCAGGAAGGCACAAAACACTATCTGGGATCTAAAAAGCCCCACGGGGGAGACGTTATCCTCCTTTGAGGATTTAGCCACTTTGGGCTCCAATCACTTCAAAACTTTGTTTTCGGCAACACGGGGAGCCAATATTGTTGAAGTTATCAGACTCTCACAGTACTTTCCAGGAGCAGTCACTAAACTTGATAATCAAAATCTCATGGAGGAGATATCCGAGGAGGAGCTAAAAACTACCCTTCATAGCTTCCAAAAAGACAAAACCCAAGGTCGGATGGATGGACCATTGAATTCTTCATTGAAAACTACGAAATCATTGGCAACGATCTCTTGCAGCTAGTTTAAGAATCCAGAATTGGCGGACATATACATCCCCCTCTTAATGCCACTTTCATTGCACTTATCCCTAAAGTCGACAAACCTAACACTCTGGATGAATTTCGCCCTATCTCCCTCCGCAACATCACCTACAAGGTGGTGGCAAAGATCATGGCAAAAAGACTAAAAGCTGTTCTCTCCAACTTTATTTCTCTTGAACAATTTGGCTTCCTGGAAGGTCGTCAAATCCATGAAGCCATTGGAGTAGCGCAGGAAGGTTTACACTCTCAAAAACTAAAGGGCATTAAAGGAGCTGTCATAGAAATTGATCTCTCAAAGGCTTTCGATAGAGTCAGTTGGCTTTATCTGAGGCTTCTAATGACTCACCTGGGGTTCGACTATTCTTTCATCCAATGGACAATGAGTTGCATCACTACAGCCTCTTTCGCTGTACTCATCAATGGCTCTCCATCACCTTTCTTATGTGCGGAGAGGGGTCTCCAACAAGGCTGCCCTCTGTCTCCTCTACTCTTCCTTCTGGTAGCCGAAGGACTCAACCAGGCCATCACTGACGCAAAAGGCTAGGGAGCATTTCAGGGTCTACACATCACCAACAACCTTCGGCTATCACATCTGCTTTTTGTAGATGACATCTTGATATTCTGCGATGGTTCTATCAGGAATGCAGAAAAACTAGACAACATACTCTCTCTTTTTCAGGATGCCACGGGAATGGTTATCAACATCAACAAATCTTCTATTACCCTCTACAGAATGACAGAGGAAGAACAACTAAGGTATCTCACTCTCTTTCCATTTGAAGTACTTTCTCTGGATGTTGGCTTAAAGTATCTGGGGTTCCATCTGAAGCCAAATGCTTACAAGATGAGCGATTGGGCATGGCTCATTCCAAAATTGGAAAAAAGGCTAACTATTTGGAGTCATCGCTGGCTATCCAGAGCTGGACGTTTGGTTCTCGTAAAATCTGTCTTGGAGGCCATCCCGGTTTACTGGATGCCATTGGCATGGATCCCTATGGGCATTCGGGAAAAAGCTCGCAAACTCTGCTTCCGCTTTCTTTGGTCGGGGCACTCCGAACAACGCATAGCTCCATGGGTTAAATGGGATCGTCTAGCATTGCCGAAATCTTTGGGGGGTCGGGGCCTCAAACACATTCATTTGTTTGCAACCTCTCTCGCGGCTAAGGTGGGATGGCGGATCCTCTCTTCTGAAAATTTGTGGACAAAGGTGGTTTTTCAAAAATATATTGCCCCTGATACGTTATTACAATGGATACGAACTCCCACAAAGCCTCACAACGGCATGTCTGTCATCTGGAAAGCGGTACTGAACTCCCTTCCACTTATCTCTCAGGGTCTTGCTTGGAAGGTGGGCACTGGAACAAATATTCATATTGGAGCAGATCCTTGGCTAGGGTGCAATAATCAACATATCCTACAGGAACCTATTTTACACTTTCTTCATCAACATGGGTTTTTTCACCTCTCACACATTGTCGATCCCTACACTACAAATTTATGGCAACAAGGGTGGCTTTCTCCGGAGGTTCTAAATCTGCCTGAGGATCTACACAACCAATGGAATGATTACCTCATTGCGCTCAAATTATCACATGCCTGCATCTCGAACTCTCCCAATGCACTCATCTAGGCATCCTCTTCCGACGGTTGTTACTCTCCGAAGCTCGGTTACAAACTATTAATGGAAATAAAGCATCAACAGGTTGAACCACAGTGGTGGTGGAAAAAACTCTGGAAGTCACATTGTCCATCTAAAAATAAATTTTTATGTGGTGCACACTATCCAACCGGATCCCCACCTGGGACCGTATCAAGAACAAGAAAATTGAGGGACCGGGTTGGTGTACTTTGTGTAGACAGGATGAAGAAAATATCCCACACCTCTTCCTACACTGTTATTTCACAAAACAGGTTTGGTCTAAATTAAAAATTATACACACTCCTATTGGGCTCTGGACTGGACAGGCTGTTGAAGAGGCTTGGAAACGCTGGTTCGACTCCCCGAACACTTCGTATATTCGAGCACTCCCACTGATCGTCATATGGGGTATCTGGATTGCTCGAAATCAACAAATTTTTCAGGACAAGGCCACCACCCCCTCCATCCTGGTGAACCACTACCTCACTATTCTCTCACATTTCCCCCAGGAAAAATCTCCACCCATCCCCTGTCATCCCACTGCTGAAATTATCACTCCTAACATCCCCTAGGCCTATTTTGACGGTGCCTCAAAAAACAACATTTGTGGAGGGGGCGCCATTCTTTATCTCTCTAATACTCATTTTTACAAGATTCAAATGGGGTTGGGCAATGGCACAAACAATTATGCTGAACTTTTCGCTCTAAAACTGCTACTCCATTTTGCGATGGATATACACTGCACTCACTTACAAGTCTTTAGTGACTCCATGATCATCATAAACTGGATTAACAAACTTCAGAGGTGTCACATTTTGTTTCTGAACACTATTCTTGAGGAGACCCTGCGAATCACTAAGATGTTTGACACTTTCTCTTGCAAACATGTTTACAGGGAGCGAAACATGGTGGCGGATCTCATGTCAAAGCAGGGGCTGACTCTATCAATTGGACAGTGGAAAATTTTGGAACAATAGAATGATACATATCATGAATATTATCATAGACCGTTTATTGAGGGCACTTCAAACCAGTGTTACAAATATCGGCGATATACCGCCGACATCGCGATATATCGCGATACGATCTCCCTGCCGATAATATTGGAAAATATCGCGCCGATGTTTAGGGCGATTTTTTGTGTAGAAAAATCGTGATAATATCACGATGTTTGGTAAAAAATCGCGAGTTGATGTTTTGACATCGCCAATCCGCCCGCGGGGTATAAAAAAAACTCTGAAATATGTTTTTTTTTGTTTTTTTTAACTTTCTCATTCTGTTCGTGGTTGCCGTTCACAGCCTATTCGTGGTCGCCATTCAAACTTCACACTGAGAGCTAGGGCAAAAGAACCCCGTGGTCTCCTATTCGTGGTCGCCATTCACTCTTAGAGCTAGGGCAAAAGAACACCATGGTCGCCTGTTCGTGGTCGTCGTTCTCTAAGAGCTAGGGCAAAAGAACCCCGTGGTCGCCTATTTGTGGTCATCGTTCACGCTGAGACAGTGAGAAAGCCCGAGTTAAAACAATATTCGGACAGGCCCGAGCTACTGCTGGAGAAGGCCCGATTTGTTGCTGCCGCTTGAGCTGTCCGCAAGCTGAGCTAAGGTTTAGGTAAGTCCCGTGTGCGGCTACGCCCTCAAATTCTCAATGCATGCTTAAAGTTTAAAAAATTTAAAATTAATAAAAATAAAACCCTAGGGCCTAAACACATTAAGTTTTAATTTCAAATAACAGCAGTAGGACTCCATGAGTCCATACTATACCTTGCTAACTTCTACACCTGTATATCTGACATATTACATGCATTTGCATAAACTTGCAATGCATAAATCTATAGGTTATGGGCTAAGAATTTGATTTTTCAAATAGAAGTAGTAAAGATTTGATTTTTCCTATTTCATATATTTAAACTCCAAAGTCCAAACAGGAAACCGCTCACGTCTTCTGAAGAAAATAGCTCAATACAGCATTGACCACAGTGAGCAAACTGTACATGACTGAAGAAATCACTCCACTTTTAAGTTTTAACAATTAAAAATTTTAAAATCTCCAATGAAATTACTAATATGAGCCACTATAATTTACTAATTACTAATTAGAATTTAGGACCCTTGCTAAATTAGGAATTTAGGAAAAAATTAGGATAGCAATTTAGGTGTTCAGTTGATTAAAAGTTAACACAGGTGACAGAGCCACCGTAAGTTACAGTGGCTCTGTGTTATGCAATTTAGCATTGCTAATAATATAATATGCAGAGCAGCAACATGCAGTCATGCACATTGCAATTTTTTTGAAAATTTTGAGGTTTAAAACTTTAATAAGTTAATAAATTAACAATTATTAATTATTAATTAATTTTCATGTTTTAATTTTATGTTTTATCATTTTCTGTTTATCATTTTATGCTAAAAGTAAAAATCATTTTTTTTATGTTGCAGCCTTGTAGGTTCAAACTTTCAAAGTTGCAAACATGCCGAAGACTTTGGATCCATTCTGGGACTATGCAGAGCCTCTTGATCCACAAAATCGCCAAAAGCTAAAATGCAATTTGTGTGGGAAGGAGATGACGGGGGGGATAAGTAGGCTCAAATACCACCTCGCACAACTTTCAGGGCATGAGGTGGATATTTGCAAAACCTCCACACCTGAAATTATTCATAGGGCCAAACTCGCAATTGAAAGTATTGGCAAGAAGAAAGATGAAAGGGAAGCTCTCAGGCAGGAACTTGGAATGAGAGTGTCATTAGGATCCGGGACAGCCGGACACACTTTAGGGGGAGTGGGGAGTGAGACCTTTTCCTCATCTTCTGCCATGCCTTCAACAACATCTAATTACTATGTTCTGAGATCCGGGCCTGGTGGACAACCAGGTATAAAGTCAATGTTCAAGATAAATGAAAAAAAGGAAGCAGACAAACTTGTGAGTCGGTGCCTTTTATGGAGTGATATACCATTCCACTTTGCGAGGAACCCATTCTACATTCCTATGTTCGATGTCGTTGCTATTGTTGGGCTGGGGTATAAGCCCCCCACTTATGAGGAGCTGAGAGGGCCCCTCCTTGATAATGAAACGGTTGATTGCACTACTAGGTTGGAGGAGCTTCGAGGTTCATGGGAGGTCACAGGATGCACAATGATGACAGATGGTTGGACCGATACGAAGGGTAGGACCCTTCTCAATTTCTTGGTTCATTGTCCCAGGGGCATAATGTTTATAAAATATGTGGATGCATCTGCACATATCAAAGATGCAGCATTACTATGTGAGTTGTTGGATGGGCTCATCCAGGAGATAGGACCGCAGCATGTTGTCCAAGTTATAACAAACAATGCTGTGAATTATGTAGCAGCTGGCAGGATGCTTATGGACATGTATCCTTCTTTGTTTTGGTTCCCTTGTGCTGCACACTGTATCGACTTGATCTTAGACGATATGGGAAAGATTGAGTTTATCAGGGATGTCATTGATCCAGCAAGAAGCATCACCAAATTTATATACAATCATGCTTTTGTGCTTAGCTTGATGAGGCAGTTTACTCATGACAGGGAGTTGGTTCGTCCCGCCATCACTCGCTTTGCCACTTGTTTCATCTCTCTTCAGTCTCTCCATACTTCTACGTGGGACTTGCAAACTATGTTCCTTTCAGCTAAGTGGCTACTTTATCGATTAGCACTAAACCGGAGGGACTTGCCATATCCATACTAGTGTCATTCCAGGAGAGCTTCTGGGATGGGGTGAAGGAGGTGTGTGCCATCTGTGAACCTTTGGTAAGGGTTCTTCGCTTGGTTGATGGAGACAAGCCCGCAATGGGCTACCTATATGAGGCCATGGATAAGGCCAAAGAGGCCATTCGTGCCTACTGTGAGGACAAGGGAGAGGATGGGCAAGCGAAGCAACAATTTATATGGGCGGTGATTGATCAGCGATGGAACAACACACTTCATCGCCCCATTCATGCTACAGGGCTATTCCTCAACCCCGCATTGTCTTACTTCTGTGGCTTCCGGTTTGATGGAGAGGTAATGGATGGGTTCTTGGAATGTGTCGAGAGGATGGTGCCAAGTGAAGATGATCGTTCAGAGATTTCCAAAGAGTTGGAAATCTATAAGAGGGCCGTGGGAACATTTGGGTTTGCTATGGCTGTCAAGGACAGGAAGAACATAATGCCAAGTAAGCTTCACCTTGTTTCAAGTTCAACTTTCAAGAATGAAAAAAATTCAATTTATTTATTTCTTTGTTTTAAATTTTAAATTTTCAATGTCTTCTCTTATGTTTCTAACTTTCTCCAATTCATTGTAGATCATTGGTGGGAAACCTATGGCGCACGAGTACCCCATCTCCAAAGTCTTGTTGTTCAGATCCTTAGCCAGACATGCAGCTCTTCTGGTTGTGAGCACAACTGGAGTGTATTTGAAAAAATATACACCAAGAAGCACAACTAGTTAGAGAATTTGAAATTAAATTCGAAATTCATTATCTATTGTAATTTATGTCCCATGGGTAATTATAATTTATGTATTCTAGATTCTAATTTAATAAATTCATTGTCCTCATACAGGTTGGATACCCAACGCCTGAATGATCTAGTGTACGTCTCCTACAATCTCAGGTTGTGGGTGAAGCAGCTTCAGAAAAAACATGATGTGGAGGCCATTTCATTGGATGACATTGACACCACTACTGCGTGGAGAGTGGAGATTGAGGAACCTGTTATGGAGGCAGCCCCTGATTGGTTAGAGCATGATCATGATACACAAGATCCCCAGAGTGAGATATGGGAGGATGAGGGGTTTGGCTTTGAGAGTGTGCCACCACCGAAGCCACCAATAGCAAAGCCACCAGTAGACTGTCCAGTTGCATAGCCACCAGTTGCACAACTACCGGTTTCATGGCCACTGGTGTCACGACCACCGTCTCAGCCAGAGGGACCCAGATATAGGGGCAATGGTAGCAGTAGCAGTGGTAGAGGGCTTGATGAGCGTGACGTAGTAGTACCTTATCAGTCTTCTAGTTCTTCTATATTACATTAGAGACCAGGCACTTCTAGAGGCAGAGGACGCCATAGTCCACGACGACCCCCACGAGAACCTGGGCTTTCTAGCTCTAGAAGCAGAGCCATTACTAGAGCGATTACCTTTACCCATAGAAGGGGTAGAGGGAATCCATAGTTTACTTTATTTAGTTGATTTCATTGCATATGACAGTTGACTCTATGAGATACATTGATTGTATTTTTTTGGCGATAATGAATCGAGGACTCAAGATCCAGGACACGATTCATTTTTGATGTGTGATGTCTAGACTCTAGCGATACATCTTATTATTTATGCATCTTATATATCAGTTTTCTTTCCATATGCATGTGGCAATGTGTTTAAACTTTATTTGATGTTCTTGTTGCTTTAGATGTTTAGAAAATTGAAAAAAAATGAAGGACACGATTCATTTTTTATGTGTGATGTCTAGCAATACGTCTTATACATCTTATATCTCAGTTTTCTTTCCATATGCATGTGGCAATGTGTTTATTTGATGTTCTTGTTGCTTTAGATGTTTAGAAAATTGGAAAAAAATGAATATTTTTGTATTTTTTTAAGTTTGTCGATATATTGTCGATGTTTGCCGACATTTTCGTCGATAATTTCTTTTTGGACCCTCCGTGATATATTCGCTGACACGATATTTGTAACTTTGCTTCAAACATAGTACTCTGAATTAGAACATTTAAACTTTTTTGGAACACAACTACAATATTTTTTGGGTCTTTCTAAGTACCTTTGTGGTCATTTTGTAAAAGATTATAAAGCTCTCGTGTAGAGTCTTGCTCATTTTCCTTTTTCTGAACTATTCTGAAGCAACTAAAAAGCTTATACTTGAAGCTCTTATATGTAATTTGGTTATGATATAATGAAATTACATTTTTTTTCCTTGGTAAAAAAAAGAATGTGCATACTTTGTTGATTCCATTTATTAAATAAATGCCATTTTTTAAAAACTTGTGTTTTTTAAGAAATCATGTAAACCTTCTAAAAGCTGTGATTTTAAAAAATTGGGGGTACTAAACACTTCCTATTATCGAACGCATGCGCAAACTATAAAAAGTTGTTATGATGTAGAATGTACATACTTTGTTGATTCCATTTATTAAATAAATCAATTTTTTTTAAAACTCGTGGTTTTTAAGAAATCATGTAAACCTTCTAGAAGTTGTGATTTTAAAAATGGGGGGTACTAAGCAATTCCTATAAAAAGGTGTTATGACATAGAATGTCCATACTTTGTTGATTCCATTGATTAAATAAATGGCATTATTTTAAAAACTCGTGTTTTTAAACAAATCATGTAAACCTTCTAGAAGCTGTGATTTTTAAAAACGGGGGTACTAAGCTATTCTTCTTGTCAAACGCATGCGCAAACTATAAAAAGTTGTTATGACGTAGAATGTGCATACTTTGTTAATTCCATTTATGAAATCAATGACATTTTTAAAAAACTCGTGTTTTTATAAGAAATCATGTAAACCTTCTAGAAGCTGTGATTTTAAAAAATGGGGGGCACTAAGCACTTCCTATTACCGATCACATGAGCAACCTATACAAAGGTGTTATGACATAGAATGTCCATACTTTGTTGATTTCATTGATTAAATAAATGACATTACTTTAAAAACTCGTGTTTTTAAACAAATCATGTAAACCTTTTAGAAGCTGTGATTTTTAAAAACGTTGGTGTAGTAAGCTCTTCTTATTCTCGAACGCATGCACAAACTATAAAAAGTTGTTATGACATAGAATGTGCATACTTTGTTGATTCCATTTACTAAATAAATGGCATTAGTTTAAAAACTCGTGTTTTTAAACAAATGATGTAAGCCGTCTACAAGCTGTGATTTTAAAAAACGGGGGGTAGTAAGCTCTTCTTATTCTCGAACACATGCACAAACTATAAAAAGTTGTTATGACATAGAATGTGCATACTTTGTTGATTCCATTTATTAAATAAATCGCAATTTTTAAAAACTTGTGTTTTTTTAAGAAATCATGTAAACCTTCTAGAAGCTGTGATTTTAAAAAATGGTGGGTACTAAGCACTTCCTATTACCGATCGCATGAGAAACCTATAAAAAGGTGTTATGTCGTAGAATGTCCATACTTTGTTGATTCCATTGATTAGATAAATGACATTATTCTAAAAACTCTTGTTTTTTAAAACAAATCATGTAAACCTTCTAGAAGCTGTGATTTTTAAAAACGGGGGGTGGTAAGCTCTTCTTATTCTCGAATGCATCCAGAAACTATAAAAAGTTGTTATGACGTAGAATGTGCATACTTTGTTGATTCCATTTATTAAATAAATGACATTATTTTAAAAACTCATGTTTTTAAACAAATCATATAAACCTTGTAGAAGCTGTGATTTTTAAAAGTGGGGGGTACTAAGCTATTCTTCTTGTCAAACACATGCACAAACTATAAAAAGTTGTTATGACGTAGAATGTGCATACTTTGTTGATTCCATTTATTAAATAAATGACATTTTTTAAAAATGTCACGTTTTTTTTAGAAATCATGTAAACCTTCTAGAAGCTGTGATTTTAAAAAATGGGGGGTACTAAGCACATCCTATTACTGAACGCATGCGCAAACTATAAAAATTTGTTATGACGTAGAATGTGCATACTTTGTTGATTCCATTTATTAAATACATCACATTTTTTAAAAACTCGTGATTTTTTAAGAAATCTTGTAAACCTTCTAGAAGCTATGATTTAAAAAAATGGGGGGTTCTCGAAGCAGTTGGGGAGGTTGTACAGGGCAATGAGTTGGTGCGAACAGGATTGAATGACGTGACAAAGCCATGTGGTATATTTGTGGAGTCCATAGTTGCTCATGAGCAGATGCCTTCCTAGGATCATCTCTGGGACGACTTCATTCAAGAGGAGACCCGAAGAGGGTATGTACAGGGTAGTCCGTCTCATAGTAGGGAGGATGAAGAGAATGTAGCATTGCCAGCAAAGGGAAAGAAGAAGAAGTTCAAGAAGGGCCCTAAGGGTGGGGCCAAGTAGCAGAGTGGCGAGCAAAAGAAAGACATGAGCAAAGTCAAATGCTTTGCTTACCAGAAGTTTGGACAATGTCGGAACAAGAAGAAGAAGAAGCAACAGCAGCAACTGACATTGATGAGTTTGCTACACGATTTGAGGGAAAGTTTTCTCTCTATGCTGGTTGTACAGAGAGAGCATCTATCACCAGCAGTGATGTGGAGGACCAGACACAGTGCTCCTTCTTGGTTGGTCATTCGTTGAGTGCTTCCACCACTCCTTCCACTTGGTACATTGATAGTGGGGCTTCGACCCATATGACAGGTGTTCGAGACATATTCACCGAGATGACTAAGACTAGCTTGAGCTTGGAGGTAGTGTTGGGTGATGATACTGTTGTGATATGTCTTGTACATCCCCGGGCTGAAGAAGAACCTTGATTCAGTTTCCACTATTGAGGGCAGGGGCTTTGGAGTGTATGTCCTAGATGGGAAAGTGTATGTTTTTCCCAGAGCAGCAAGACCATCTTCTTCATATGCCATTGGAGTTAGATGTGGGAAATTGTACAAGCTTCTCTTCCAGCCTCATCGTGCATTGGCCCACACTAGTAGTAGGAGTGAGTTGTGTGAGTTGTGGCATAGGAGGATGGCGCACCTTCATCATTGAAAAGAGTAAAACTTTGTTTCTTATGGGTAAACCCAGTGCAAGTAACTAAGATAGTCCATAAATGGAATTAAATAATAAAAATATATATTTTGAATGAGATATGAATAATGAATTACAATTGATGGTCCATTAGTTATATTTTGACGACACCCTTTCATTAATTATCATGTCTTTTCGGTAAGACATTATTAATTATTATTATTATTATTATTATTTATTATGATGATATTTTATATTTATCGATGTTTATTATTATTATTTTTTATTCATAAAAATCATTCAGCTTTGAGATCGTTGAGAGAGATGACCACAGGTTTACCACAGTTTAGCATAGAGCATAGTGGTGTGTGTAGAGGGTGTGCTTTGGGAAAGTATACCAAGACTGTTTTTCCGAGCAAGGATAGCAGATCAGGAGGAGTACTGGATTTGATACATTCTTATTTATGTGGACCCATGTCTTCTGCTTCGTTGACAAGATTTGAGTATTATATCAGTTTCATTGATGATTACTCCAGGAAGACCTAAATCTACTTCTTGAAAAACAAGAAGTCTCAGGAAGTCTTGAAGAGGTTCCAAGAGCTCAAAGCTCTTGTGGAGAAGTAAACAGGGAGGAGGATTCGGGTACTCATTTCAGACAATGGGGGTGAGTATACCTCCAAGGAATTTAATGAGTTTCGCAAACAGAAGGGGATCACTTGGCAATTGATTGTTTCATATACTCCACAGCATAATGGAGTTGCCGAAAGGAAGAACGGAGCTATAATGGGAATAGCTAGAGCCATGCTACGTGATCAAAGTCTTCCTTTCTTTCTATGGGCTGAGGGCTATAGTATTGTTGGTTATGTGCAGAACAAGAGTCCACACTGTGCCTTGGGGTGTAAAACTCCTAAGGAGATGTTCACCAGCAAGAAGCCTCAAATAGGCCACTTCTGCATATTTTGATGCCTTACATATTTTCATGTCCCTTCTGAGAAGAGCACAAAGTTAGAGCCCACTGCAGAGAAAGGCATCTTTGTTGGCTATGATGAGACTTCGAAGACCTTCCGCTTATACTTTCCTGCACAGAGGAAAGTTGTGGTGAGGAGGGAGGTGAGATTTGAGGAGCGGGCCTTCAAGAACTCTTGTGAGTCAGAGATGGAGCAGCAGCACGTTACTAGTACACAGGTGACAGCATCTCAGAGTTCAGCTAGTCAGGGTGCAGGGTCAGGTTTCAGGGGTGACGAATCAATAGTTTTCAAGATCTACTGGATCAAGGACTCAATCTACAGAGACTTCTAGTACAAGCGTGTCCCGAACCCTCCACTCTCTTCCTCTTCGCCCATGTTTCCGCTGCTCTCCCCCGCGCCGCAACTCCACTTCCACCGCTCTACACCCCCGCAACTCCACCCTACGTCCCGCACTACTTCCCATCCCTTTCACACCTGCTTCCCATCCCCTTCAACCCTCCACTCTTCCCTCCTTCTCGCCATGCTACACGTTGCCTTTCACGCAGCCACCCCACAATGACGCCACCTAAATCCGCGCCCATCTCCCATCTCCCAGCTCACGTGGCCCTTCTGTAAATTTTAATAAAAATAAATATCATACAATAATATTTATGTTATTATATTAATACTTATTTTTTATTAATAATTTTATCTTGGCTGGCTGGGAACGAACAGCCAATAAAAATAAATCGAGATTCAGCGTAGAAAAAATTCCAGCAGTTACCAGAATGGGAGATATCAAGCTGTAATCGAGAAATACTTCTTCGCCAAGATCACAAGATTGCAGTAAAAAGGTAGTGTAGAAGAGTACACTTGTGAATGGGAAGCTTTGGCAACCCGAGTTCCAGAGCTAACCGATGACCAACGACTGCAAACATATATACATGGACTGAAACCACACATTCGAGATGAGTTAGAATTACATAAAAATTCTACCATGGAGAAGGAAAGACGCAAGGCCAAGATCATCGAGGACAAGTTCAAATGATCCACTCAAATGAGTTTCGACAAAAACTACTCCAAGAGGAAGCCTCTCCACCCAGCAAATACAGGAACTTCAAAATATATGCCGTCGCATCTCAGGGAAGGAGCAAAACCCAGTTTGGAGGCCCATAGGATGAAGAAAGGAAAGCGCAAATATTGTGGAGAAAAGTGGGATCCTAAGCATAGATGTTTACAAAGGAGCAACCCCCAAAAGTTGTATGCATGTGAGGCTGAAGAAGATGAATCTGAAAGTGAGGAATCAAATAAGGACGATATGGAAGTCAACATGACTGCCACTCAGAAATAGAAGATAATACACCAAAAATATCATTAGCCGCCATTACAAGGATATCCAAACCTCAAACATTAAAGCTAAAGGGGAATATCAAAAACAATAATGTCTCAATTCTCATAGATACTGGCAGTACCCATAACTTTATCAATGTTAATCTGGCTAAGATATTCAACCTATTCGTATACCCAGTTCCTAACATGAAGGTTATGGTAGCAGATGGTAAGAAGATTGAAAATATGGGAAGTGTCACAAGGTTAAATTACAAATGCAAGAGTATAACTGAGAATCTGACTTCTTTGCAGTACCTCTTGGAGGAGTAGACGTGGTATTGGGAATCCAATCGTTGCAAACATTGGGTACTTACTCCGCAAACCATCAAGAGCATTTTATCAAGTTTAAGTGGCTAGGGAAAAAGTACAAATTGTACGGTTTCCAACCACCCCAAACACAATTGGTTACATCACATCAAATGGAAAGGCTAATTTGAAAAGGAGCACCTGCTTACATAATTCAATGTCAAGAGATGGAGTTGCTAACATGTGAAGGAGATGACTGCAAACCACCAGGAATACAAAAGCTAATTCAAAAACACCACGAGGTGTTCCAAGAGCTTCTAACGGAGCTCCCACCAAAGAGGAAGATTGAACACATAATTGAGGTAGAACCAGGGGCAAAACCTGTCAATATCAAACCGTACAGATATCCACATCACCATAAAACAAAGATCGAAAGGTTAACCCAAGATCTATTAAACTGTGGTGTCATTTCAACGAGCAGAATCCCTTATGCAGCTCTAGTATTGCTAGTTCAAAAGAAGGATGGGTCTTTCAGGTTGTGCATAGATTACAGAGGGATGAACAATATAACAATCAAGAATAAATTCCCTATTCCATTCATCGATGAGATGTTGGATGAACTTCATGGAGCTAAGTACTTCTCAAAATTAGACTTAAGATCAGGATATTATCAAATCAGGTTTAGATTAGAAGGTGTAGCAAAAACGGCTTTCCATACTCATGAGGGCTGTTATGAGTTCAAACTAATGCCCTTCGAATTAACTAACGCTCCAGCCACTTTTCAAGCTGCAATGAACGAATTGTTCCAGCCATATTTGAGAAAGTTCGTATTAGTATTTTTTGATGATATCCTCATATATAGCAAAACTTGGAGAGAGCATCTCCAACACCTAGATCAAGTACTCACCATCTTGGAAGAACATCAATTCTATGCGAAAAATGTCAAAATGCACTTTCGGAAAGGAACAAGTGGACTATCTTGGCCATATAATATCGAACGAAGGGGTCAAGGTTGACCCAAGTAAGATCAAGGCAATCATTGAATGGCCCAAACCAAATAACATCTCTAAACTAAGAGGATTTCTAGGCTTGACGGGATCGAAGATTTGTGAAAAATTATACCCATAGGACTACCCCTCTAACAAATCTATTAAAGAAAAATTTATTTCAATGGAATGATGAAGCTGACAAATGTTTTGAAGCAAAGAAAAACATTATGTCATCAACGCCAGTGTTAGCAACACCAGATTTCACAAAACCCTTTATAGTTGAATGTGTGATGCTTCGGGATTTGAGATAGGGGCAGTCTTGATGCAAGAAGGTCACCCAATAGCATTTGAAAGTCGAAAGCTCAACAAAAGAGAAAGTCTGAAGTCCACATACGATAAGGAAACGCTTGTCATTACACATGCTCTAGCAAAATGGCGACAATACCTTCTAGGGAGCAAAACCTTGATACGAACAGACCACAACAGTCTTCAATATCTCTTACAACAAAAAACATTGTCAACTGAACAACAGAAATGGATAGAAAAAATTGTTACATTTGACATGGAGATATTGCATAAGAGAGGAAAATACAATGTAGTTGTTGATGCCCTATCTCGAAAAGATGAAGTCAAAGCTTATGCAATTTCAGTTGCAGTTCCAGACTGGTTCGGTGAAATCCGAGGTGAATATGCCAAGGACCCAGACACATGCACCTTAATAAATTATCCTAATCGAAGTCCAAAATTCGAATGGAGGAATGACCTCTTTTGGTATAAAGGAAGGATCTACTTAAGCCCAACATCAAGGTTTAAGACTAAGGTATAAAGGAAGGATCTACTTAAGCCCAACATCAAGGTTTAAGACTAAGGTATAAAGGAAGGATCTACCATCTGCAGGACATGTAGGATTTTTAAAAACTTACTACAATGCCAAGCAATCATTCTACTGGAAGGGAATGTATAAAGACATTCAAAAGTATGTAGACATTCAAAAGTATGTAGCCGAGTGTGACACATGTCAAAGAAACAAAAGTGAAAATGTCATGACTCCAGGGCTATTCCACCTGCTTCACATTCCAAACCATAAGTGGGAGGAAATCTCCATGGATTTCATTGAAGGTCTACCCTTATCTAAAGGCAAGGACAAAATCTTCGTGGTAGTGGACCGATTAACGAAATATGCACATTTTATAGGTATAAAGAAAACTGACTCTGCTAAGCAAATCGCCGAAACATTCTGTAAAAATATTTACAAATTACATGGATTTCCGAAAATCATTGTTAGCGACCGAGATGCCAAATTCACAGGCAATTTTTGGAAGGAATTATGCAAATAAATTGGGATCACTCTTAACATGAGCTCAACCTATCATCCCCAAACAGATGGACAAACGGAAGTTGTCAACAAATGTTTGGAAGTATATCTTCGTAGTTTCATCACTGACAAGCAAAACAAATGGTTACAGTGGTTACATCTTGCAGAATGGTGGTATAACTCCACCTATCATACATCAACCAAGATGACACCTTTTCAAGCATTGTTGGTTATGAGCCTCCCAGATGGAAGGAAATCGCTCAAGGTGACCCTTAATGACCCTTTTAATTTCGCTCAAGGTGATACTCACCTTGAGTGACCGAAAACATCTAATTTAAAACCTGAAACATCGTTCCCCCTTTCAGAAACGGAAACGGGTTCAAAACGGCTTCGATCTGTTTCAGGTGAAGCTGACACAAATTAGCTGAGTTGGAAACGGATCCGACAATTTTGGAAACGGATCAGGCATCGTTGGATACGGTTCAGACGAAGACAGATACGGATCGGTCAAAAACGAACACAGGTCATCCGAAAAGGGATACGGATCCACCGAATTGACCAAAATCGCGAAACGGGTTTTTCGATTTTTTATTGAACCCTAGTGGGCCCGATACCGAAAGGCTAACCGCTAAAGCCTAAAACGAAACATGAAATTCCCGTTTCGATTTCCAGCCCGTGAAGTGTGTCTCTGTCGTGGTTGAGCCTTCAGCCTTCACGATTTCTCATTTCCGATTTCGCACAACTCGATTTCTCATTTCCGATTTCACATAGCTCACCGTTCGACTTAGATTCGTGCACTGCTCGAGGTTCACGCGACCAATTCCAGCCTACGTCCAAGACTGAGGTTTGTGCATTGCTCGAGGTTCACCCGATCGGTTCCAGCCTACGTCCAGGACTAAGGTTCGACCGATGTTCACCGTTCGACTAAGGTTCGAGTGAGGTTCACCGTTCGACCGGTTCCAGCCTACGTCTAGGTATGTTACTATCTCCTACCCTTAATACAATAATTTTTTTTTTTATTTTACTGGAAAGTGTAAAGTTTAAACACTATAAAAGATAAATTATTAAATATTGTAAAGTGTAAAGTTTAATAAAATTTTTATTTTATTTTACTGTAAAGTGTAAAGTTTAATAATTTATAAATCTTGTATTACAGGATTTATAAATTATTAAATATTGTATATGCTCGAATTGAGGAAATCCCGAATGAGACAGTTCATTGGGAACTATTTGATCATGTTGATGTTTACCCAAGGAGTGGGTGTTAAGTTAATGATAATTTTTGGTTTGTAACGGCCTATGTTTTTGTCGTGGCGGTTGCATTGGAGCCCTTTATTTTAATAAAAATATGTTTATATTAAATTATACCAAAATATGTGAACTGATTAGTAAATGAAGCTTGTACAGTGTATATGCTTGAATTTTGGCATAGAAACAATCTCATTTGAAGAGAGGAGATTTTTAAATTAGGCATATTTTTTTAAGTCACACCTCTTATAAAATCAATTTATCGAAAGTCAGCTTATTAAAATTCTTTTTAAAACTTGACATACAAAAAGTTATAAAAATATTTTAATTTTATATTAAAAAATACCTTTTTCAAACACTAGTGAGTCAAACAGACGATATTTTAATTATTCAGATGAGTCTCATATGAATCCATTTAATGAGGGGGCACCATCAAGTGGACATGGTAGCAATGCTCCCGCTTCTACTTCTAGAGGCGATGAAAGTGCTAGTGTTGATGTTGATCTTCGTCATATGGACGAGGACATTTTTGATGATATGTAAATATAATTTATAATTATGTTTTGAACTTTTGAACAATGAAGTATGAACACTGAACAATGAATATCATAATATGATAGTAGGTTGCCACTTAATTCGTTTTGTAATTTGTATATTTGCCTTCTATTGATGATGATGATTATGTAATATGTTAATATGTAGTTTTAAATTTTAATTTGAAATTTAAATGATGAATGACAAATTTTAGTTGGATTTTAAATATAGATATATAGATATATATATATATATACGTCGTTTCCCTGTCGTATTGTATCCAGATTTTTTGAAAATTTGTCGTATCCGTGTCCACCCCGGTATCCGTATCCGTTTCAGTGCAACTTAGCTTTTATGTGAGCCTTAGATCTCATTGAGTGAAGGTCTAATCTTGGCCATTGATTTTGAGAAAGGAAGTTACCATGAACAAAAAGGGAGATGTTAGGGATTTAAGATATCATTGTTCACTTTCACCAAAGAGATTTTGGAGAGAAAGAGTGAAGAAAGAAGAGTAAGTGGGAGAAGTCTATTTCTTCCAAGAGAGAGAGAAAACCCTAGCAGGAGCTTGAGATGGGCACGAATTCCAAGGAGGGCACAAATTCCAAAACAGTCATTCAGTGCAACTAATGGAGGCCATACAGTAATCACTGCTGTGCACAGAAATCGAGATAACATTTCTGAGTTTGCTGATGTAATTTTGAAGGCTGTACTCCTCAGTAAATTCAGGCACATGTGGAGGTCGTACACTAGCAGACCGGGCACAATTTTCAAGGAAGAAGGGCACAGTTTTCGAGGCAGGAGATTGGCACGATTTTCTAGAAAAATGACAATCCGTACAGCAGGAAAAAGGCAGACCATACAGCGCAGAATTCAATGATGTCCGTACAGCAGTCCGTACAATGACAGATTGGCACGTTTTCCAAGACTGTACAGGAGAAATAATTGCTAGTATGTGTGGGTTGAATCACTGTCAGTGGGGTTTAGAAATATGACTGGGTTTGACACGCTTTTCAAGATGAAAAGCTGAGATAAGTACTGTTGTTCTGTTTTTGTAATTTGTCTAAAAGAATAAAATTTTCTCTCCTCATTTTTCAAGGTATTACCTTCAGATAGGGGCACCAAGAGACCGACCGATATCAATACATATCCAGGCTCTAGATCAGTGAGGATCCGTGGGACCTCACCCCGACCCACGAGATCTCAGCAGCAGATTCATCGCAGACTCCGTCCTGAGAGACGGGATAGATCCTCCAGACCTCAACAACGTACGAACCCCCAGGCAACAAGTTTGTGGGCAGTCCGCACTCTCTACTAGCCCTTCATCAGGACAACAGACTTTGTTGAGTTTTCTTCAGTCCTCTTCTTTCATCCTTGGATGTTAGGAGAGATGGGTCGGATCCTCAAACCCTTTCGCTCCTGGATCTTTTTCGCTAGGACATCTCCGCCCCATTGCGGGTTTTCTGGATTCGCGTCTGCTGTCAAAGCTCTCTTACTTCAGCCCTGCTCACTTGTGTTCACTCTTTTCTTTCTTTCTTCGTCCATTGTATCTTTTTATAGGAGACCGTTTGGTTCTCCCACTTTGTACGGACATCATTGTAATCAGCAGTCCCTTTGACCTACTGTGTGGTCATTAGTTGGACATTAATATAATTATCTTATCTTATCTTATCTCCTATCAGGTTTTCCCTTCGGGGTTTTTCCTGAGCCAATTTGGCCAAAATTCTGAGTCTTTAATTTTTGTGGTTTGGCTGTCATAAAATTTCTGAGTTGTAAAAGTTGAAAAGATTTTCATGTGTTTCAAGCAAAAAATTCATTTTTATGAATGCAAAGTAATTTTGCAGACATGGGGTTTGGGCATTAAATTTCATGAGAAAAATTAAAACTTGAAACCGGGTTGAGAATCCAAAATTTTCAATCTCTACGACACCACCTCTCACCAACTAACTGAACATTGCGATGTTCTTTTTCATAAACCTTTTCCTTGTGATCCGTCAGTATCTCTTTCATCACTTCTTGCATGTGATGATTCTATGCATATATCCATGGAACATGTCACTTCTCCTCTTGCCAAGTTGCTTGTTGATGATTCCCAAATTGTTCTAGTGGACCTTTCCTCATCTCCATTGATGTTCATCCAACTATATGTACTCCTTTGAGCTCTTCATCTACAGTGGCAAGATCGTTTGTTGGGGCCCCTTCTTCCATCAGTCATTCCTTTGTCTCGAATGTATCTTCTAGTCCTTTATATTCAAATGAGGCTACTATCACCCTCTATGTGCACCCTAGTGATGGTTTTCCATCGTGTGATGCTCAATTCAATAATAACACTTTCCACTTGAATCCACAGTCGTTGGATAACTATGATATTACTTTCCACTTGCCTCTGCTTAACGAGGTTGTTTCTACTCTCACCAATGTTGTTTATTTTCTTGCAAGTTCTTCCACACAATTGTCAAATTCACCTCCACTAGATCCTTATTTTGGTTGGACATATTCTTCTTGGCAAATATCAAATTGTTCCACCAAAGGCTCTTTGTAGCACAATCAATCACAATGAAGATCATGAAACTCTTCTCCACAAGTGATACAGTGTAATGTCCTCTTCTGCTTAAGCGTTAGAGGCCAACCCGCTAACCTATCCAATTCCCATAGGTTCGAGCAGGTAATGATAAACAGGGGAATTAACCAATGACTGATGCCACATGGGTATAAAAGCACATTACTAGTAATGTTATTAAGTCGTTAGTGAAAAAGGGGACCACTTAAGTAGTATCAAGTGACATGTGCAACATGCGGTGTGTAATTCAAAATGCACACAGCATGCGTAGTTAAAATTGCATGCATGCGTAATTAAAGTTGCATACGGCATGCAAAGGTCAAAAAAGAGTAATAAAAGAAGAAAAAGCGATTTGCTTGGTGTTGATTGTAATTATTCATCTTTGAGAATCTGATTTGAGAGCTCGGTGAGCTTATTGGGTGTTGAGGACAGAAACCATCGACAAGTTTTAGTTTCAATGGTGAAATCTATCCACCCTAGCCAAGTTCAAGGATAGATCATCTGGATCTATCATTGGTGCTTCATCGTGGAGTAATTTGTTGAATTGTTGAGCAGGGTTCGAGTTTAGTGCAGCTGAACTTATCTTTCTTGGGGTTTGTTGGAGAGGGCGTCTCCATCAATCATTGGGGCAGCGACCTCTCTTAGTTGATGCACGAATCTACATCGGAGTTGTGGGCCCTAACTGACATTAAATGCAGCGTGTTAATTATCTAGAGAAGGCGTGTTCAGAAGTCAGAATTAGAGTATTGTGAAGGGCAAATCAGTTTATGGGGAGAACAGCGAATCTTTGCTTGAGGGCTGCGTGGCATTAGTAAAGTCGTGTTCTATTGGGCAGCACCATTCCTACACAAGAAGCAGTGATTATTGACTCGCATAGCCATTCTACTCATACTTGCATCTATTCTTCATTCTAGCAGCGATATAGTGAAAGGGGAGGCCCGATCTATTCTTGGAGAAGTCGTGTGAGTCTTTGACAGTTGGAGTCCAGTGTAAAAAGCAGAGTTCCATTATTTTGGCAGCGCCTTTCTCTCTTGAGCAGCAACTCCACATGCTAAGCAGTGATCTACTGTTTTAAGGGCTCGATCCATCCTTGAGGAGAGTGCATCATCATCTGGAGGTTATACCTGATTGAGGAAGCCACGATCCGATTAAAAAGGGGCATCATTACCATCCTAGGGCGACATGCTTCCAAAACTGGGCGTGATCTATCAAGCTGGGAGTGTACCTTCCAGTTGGGCATTTTCTCATGCAATACTCAGCCCTTCACTATCTACAACATTCAGATTATTTATATCAGCTGCTACAGCCATCAGGAGTTCATTATCATCGCTATTCAACGTTAGATTCACTCCATCTATGAGATCTGGTTACTGTTGGTAATGTGAAATAAATTTCCTTTCCAGATTTGAATAAAATAAACAGTTTATTCTATTCCTTGGGGTGTTTCCAAACTTGATCATATTGAATTTTAAAGAGTTTGTGTTATATTAAAGTTGTATGCAATTGATCCAGGGATAAAACAAACATCTACATAAACATTGCCAAAAACCAACCAGCCACACAAACTAGCAGGCTATGTAACACATGCAGAAGTAGTTTTCGTTACTTCGCATATTTCATATGGCTTTTGATGACCCCTAGTTTAACATTATGGTGGGTTATTGTGATGATTTACTATAATAACCGATTGATGTAATCTCATTTGCATGGCCCCTTGTTCAACATCAAGGGGGTGTTGAGATTATGTCACTAATCTTCATGAGGCCACTTATATATATTTTTTCCGCGGAAACGGTGCACGGGAAACCCACCAATACTTCCCCACATTTCGTGGATGGTAAGGATGGTAAACCGTCGGCCAGAAATAAACAGCTAGCCTAACCCCTAAGGACTCAAGGCTCGAACTCGTGACCTCCCCCCGTACCGAGAGAGTGTTCGCACATCTTACCAATTGAGCTAACCCTTGGGGCTTATTTGAAAGCATGTGTGGAAATTTGAAAATATAAGACATTTTATGTAAGTATGGATAAAAGGAGTAGTTTATTAAAGACATTTATTTAAACTTGTGAAGATATAAGTAAGGGGAAAAGCATGTGTGGAAATTTCAAAATATAAGACATTTTATTAAGTATGGATAAAAGGAGTAGTTTATTAAAGACATTTATTTAAACTTGTGAAGATATAAGTACATATTAACCTTCTGGACTAGATGTCCTTGTTGTATAATGGAGTTTGAGTATCTCTACACCTTTAAAAATAGCATTTTCATTTGCCACAATTGTAAAACATTATACACTAAAAGGGAATATGCATGCAATGCGCAAACACATGAATTTACGTTGCAAATTAAGAAACTAGACAATGAATGAGCAAAACCACAACAGAATGAGAAAATATTAGAACAACAAATTCAAGATCTAAAGAATAGATTTCACAAGAGCTTGCCAGAAAGCGATGAAGATATTTCTCCCCTACAAAATCATAATCAAAAACTACTAGCAAAAATCAAGAAGTCAAAGGATAAAATGCAATTTATTCATAAGTTAAAACAAGAGAATCAAGATCTCGAGAAGGAATTCAACAAGAAGTTATCGGAAAAAGGTGAAAAGCTTCTAGCCTAAGGAATCTTAATCAGAGGTTGCTTGAGCAAATCAAAAGATTAAAAGATGCGCAGTCAGAAAACCCTTAGTATAATGGCAGTGATTCTATCTTGAATATTAACTTCAAGTTTCAACTGTTATTAAATTGGTTCTGAATCTATAATTTGTTTCTCCCCAAAAGGTGAATTCAAAGTGAAGGCGGATGCCTAAAGCTGTACCTCTACATTTGCAATCCCACAAAGTCAGCCTCTGCATCATCTCCATGAGAGTTGACTTGGAACCACTTTCAGATATTATATTAGTTTCTATTTATCTACATTATTACGAGGATAGGATTCCTTTGCCACAACATACTGTGAATTTCCTGTCCCCTTGATAGTGTTGAGGTTATTGGTGTACATTGATATACCTTCTTCTGTCAATTGTTCTGAAACTCTAAACACCTTGCATTCTGTATCATGTGTTAGAGTTTGTAGCTCGGACAGGTACATCTACATTGGCTGGTGTCTAGCATGTAGAAGTGTCCGAGACAAGGAACTCTCTAGACATACTTTGTAAAAGTGTCTTTAATAATTTTATGTAAAAAGTCAATTGTATTGGAGAGCTCATGGTATTGGAGGGACCATGGGTCCATGGTATTTGAGGGCCCATGGTATTGAGCCCATGGTATTTGCATAAAGTGAATGTTATAAAAGAGTCTATCGAGAGTTGTAGACATGAGGTCATTGTCAGTGTGTGAGATCATTGATAGTGAGTGATCAGAGAGTGATCAGACCTAAAAGAGGGATTCTCTTAGAGGCTTAGGAGAGGGGAATTCTCTCAAGCTGAGATTGTCTGAGAGAGTGATCAGTGAGTGATCAGATCTAAGAGAAGGATTCTCTTAGAGGCTTTGGAGAGAGTGATTCTCTCAAGCCGGGTTTGTCTTTACTGTTGAGGGTTTGGGCACAGTTTACAGTGAGTGAGTCAAGAGTCCAAGCATAGGGTGGATTCAGGGATGCCCTAGCCTTAGGAAGCTACGGGAGATGGTTTGAGGTTGTTCAGGGTTGTATTGAGCCAAATATGATGTGTTATATCCGGGAACCTGAAACTGTAATTGTTGTTACAAATCTGCAATAAAAAGACAAACTGTTTGTTGGTTTTCCCCAGGTATTGGGGTTTCCAGGGTAAAATATCTTGTGCAAACTGTGTATGGTTCAATGTTATCGGAACCGGACCGGAACCGGCAAAACCGGCCGGTCAGGTCCGGGCAAAAAAATTTGAAAACCGGAAAATTTTCCAAACCGGCCAGAAAACCGGCCGGTTCCGTACGGAACCGGTCAAAACCGGCTGAACCGGCCGGTTTTGACCGGTTCCGTACGGAACCGGCCGGTCCGTACCCTGCTGAATGTGCCATCTAATTTTGGATAGCTCCCCCGTCCCGGAAACTCCGTGGAACATTGGTTTTATGCCACTGCTAACAGATCTGAAAGGGAATAATCACTATGCTGTTTGTCATTGTGCATATACAAGAGATTTAGAAATGAGAACAGCTCTCCAAATGCATTTATAGCTGGCTGAGAATCATCATAAGCCATCCATGTCAATATACTATGCCTAATGAGCAAGAGCTCTCTACAAAATTAGATGGCACATGTCTTCAATATGTAAGCCCAAAACACTAGGATCACAAATTAGACAGAGACAGAGGCACCAAGAGGCAGGCAGAGAGCAGTTCCATATTAGCTTCTAGATCCACGAGATCTCAGGGAGATCCAAGACCTTCCCACTCATTTAGATCTCAACAGAGAGCAACCTCACCCAGGCAACATGCTGTACCCAGATCTTCTAGTACTGACAGTTCATATGAACAGTCTTCATCAGGTTTTTTTTACAAAATATGAATATTTTATGTATTTGTTAGTCGGCCGGTTTTTTACCCGGTTTTTTGCCGGTTCCGGTCCGGTTCACATTTTGGGCTTCGCCGGTTCGATGACCGGTCCGGTTCCGATAACATTGGTATGGTTATGTGATCTATTCCGCTGCGCATTTTCAGTTAGCTTAGACAGTGTGTTACAGTTGTTTAAATGTTTCAGACCTGCAATATTTATGTTTGCTGGTTAAAATCTGAAAGTGAATAATTAAACTGAAGACTGCTAATCAGATCTGTTTAAGGGTTGAAAAATTAACATCATGTATCTCCTTTTATCAATTGGGCAAAATTCTCGTGCTCCCAAGGAATGCACTCTATACAGCCCTAGAGGACGCCACTGGAAACAAGCTACAAGGGACTCATGCTGATTGCAGTGATACTTGGTGGACATTTTGTTTCAACAAGCATTCTGATTGAAAAAAAGATGCAAATAAAAAGAAATTTTCCATCTCCACAGTCAATTCATATAGTCTTTAACATTTAATATCACAGCAGCGACCTTCATTTCATTTACAAGAGATATTACTAAACCTTACCTTACTCGTCCTTGAGATTTCATAACCTCAAGCGCTGAAGAAATGTCCTCTTCTATCTGTTTTCGGGTATGATCCCTAAACATATCAGAAGCAACCTGCAAGGCAAAACAAATCAGACTGACTTTCCAAAAGCATAAAAATAATACCAGAAATGATTTTATCCATTAAAAGGCTGACAGGAGCAATGACAATTTTGAGTCGGTTGACAAGCTATAAATTATTACAAAAACTAACCTCATCAGGAAGTTTGAGTTTAAGTTGTGCCTCCCTCAAATCCATGAGTTTTCTTTCATCAACATCTATAAATCAAAATTACCACACCAAAAAATTAGCTAATGAAGAACTAATCAAGTTCTAAAACAACAGACTCAGAATGCAGTTATTATTAACCCAATTCTTTCTACTTCATATGCATTGGTATAGTTTAAGAAGACAGAAATGAGTGGACAGCGCTAAAACAAACACAGCAACCAACATCATGCTAAACATATAGACTACTGCTTGCATGTTTCAAACAATATTGCAAGGTGGGTAGAGACACAAGAGCTGACAGAGGCTCAAAAGACAACCAAGAAACCTCTAAAGAAGTCCTGGTTATAGTGAGCAAGTTTGTGAAGCAGATGGTACAAAGGCAGCCGAATTCAAGAACAGAACACCATGAACACAAGATGTCCTTCCTAGATCGTAATGTTTTATTTCATTGTTATGTTGCAATATACACAATATACATGAGCAACTGAAACTGTGAGAGTAGAGCTACCCTGTGCGCTATAGTCTCGAGAAGGGTTGTTAAGCCATGTCTCACATAATGAGCTAAAGATCTACAGAGAATTCATTTGCCAAGAGTACAATGTGTCAAGAGAGCTAAGAGTATAAACTGCTACGACAGCTACAAATATTGCAATAGTCACGACTCACATCTATACAAAGAATATTCGGTTACAATCAGTAATTACAGTTGTCAGCAGCCCAATTCAAGAACAGAACACCATGAACACAAGATGTCCTTCCTAGATCGTAATGTTTTATTTCATTGTTATGTTGCAATATACATGAGCAACTGAAACTGTGAGAGTAGAGCTACCCTGTGCGCTATAGTCTCGAGAAGGGTTGTTAGGCCAAGTCTCACATAATGAGCTAAAGATCTACAGAGAATTCATTTGCCAAGAGTACAATGTGTCAAGAGAGCTAAGAGTATAAACTGCTACGACAGCTACAAATATCGCAATAGTCACGACTCACATCTATACAAAGAATATTCGGTTACAATCAGTAATTACAGTTGTCAGCTTTCCGCTAATCTGTAACGACTAAAGCTTCATCTTCCAAGTCGGCTGTCAGATCCGAAGCTAGAAATAGATAGTGAAACTTGGACATCTGGGCAAACAAATTGCTGAGGATGTCCACTCATTGAATGCTCGTTGTTGAGTCCCACTTGGTCAGAGGTTTAGTAAATCAGATGTGCCAGGTCAGGGTTCTTCGTTAAAAGGTGCTAGCATTGGAGGTGTAGATTCCAAAGCACCAACCAATGTTGAATTGGGAAATTGATGATAGGTGCCAAAGGTTTTACAAGTCCAATGTGAAATAGCAATGTGTCAAACTATTCCTCTAGGAAGCAATACACTGTTGTCAAAACGAGTATTTTGATATGGCGGGTGGTTTACCACTTAGCCTGATGTGGATATTTCCAAGCCTTACCAACTTTGAACATGGGTCACTTAGCCTGATGTGGATATTTCCAAGCCTTAATAGCTTTGAATGTTAAAAAGTTATGTCTTCTTGATCTCCCGGTCCAAGATAACATTGACCTATGCATCAACTAAGTCATACAAATCTAATTCAGTTGGTTATCACTCTGACAGAGGTTCAAGGAAAAGAACATTTAATGCTTGAGCAGTTCAATGTGAAATATTGGATGCATGTCGAAGTATGGTTGTAAGAAGAGAAAAAATTCATTCCCACCTACCACATGAATAATTGTGTAGGGTACATATTAAAGTGATTCAATATGTACATGAATCTCTTTCTGAAGATATAGTGAAACCCTATCATCAACATCAAACTGATGCAAGTTGTGTCGATCATTGTGCATTTGTTGTTGTTGAGCAAGCATGTCCTATGTCTATATGTTTTGTCGGAAGCATTGAATAAACGCTTATATCTTGTCCTATTCTTTAGCATAGTTATGCAATGTCAAAGGTGCCTAAAATGCAATGCCTAATGGTGCTAGTGGCTGGAAACCAAGGCAAGACTATAATGGACTATGGCCTATGGACTTGTGGATAACCTTGCTTTACTGTGTTGAATAAAACGTGGGCCTTCATCCCATGTACAAGGCATGCATTGTTGTACATGCATTAAGAGATGGGCAAGGATTCAAGTGGCGTGTTTGGTTCTGATTGAGTTGATTGGTTCCATTCCTAATTCACATTCAGTCATCCATCTCTCCTACTCGAGGGAACCTTTGGCACAGTGAGGAAGTAACCTTCTCAACCGAGGGTGCTTGGTTTAAACATTATACATATTTACATTTTTTATTTATCTTTAGTTTTATGCGTGGTTTGCTTGTGCACTCTCTTTCATTTCATTTCGAGATAGCATATCCTAATTTCTTTCGACAAGAGAAGAAGCACTACGAGGTCCCTAGAGTGGGTTCTAACCCTCTTTGCTTCTTGTCATTTCTCTCTTTTTCTTTAAGCCCTTGTATCTTATTGTAAATTAGTTTAGATTAAATTAGATTAGAGATCAGACCTAATAAAGGGCTTTTGCCCACTTAGGAGGCAAATACACCCTTTGTTCCTTCCCAAAATGGATGAACATCATAAGGAAATTCGATAATCTACTTAATGCTTGTTTGTTGTTTACATTGGATGCAAAAACGGGTTCAGTAGGTCTACATGCTTTCATAATTAGTTCTCTCATTTCATGCAAGTAGTTAATTAACTCACCAAAGAGACAAAGGAGAAAAAATTATACTTGGTCTTTCTTCTTTTGTTCATTATTGTTGGTTATTTATTTGTTTCTCCAACTAGCCTAATAAACTCAAATATGTTGATGTATTTGTAACTTCGGAATGTATTTCACATATGTATATTGTACTCCTATAGAGATGGTATTATTCCTCTATACGGAAGTGTCGTCATTTGTATTAAAAGTGTCGTAACTTATACTTGATGGGTTATTAGACCACCTTGATGGGGTCGGCCCTGTATAAGTCATGTGGGTTAAAGGGTTATTAGACCACCCTATTGGGGGTCGGCTCTGTCAGAATTATGTAATGTGGTTAAGTTGAGGCCGACCTAGTAAAGGTTATTAGGCAAGTCAAGTCAAGTATAAATAGAGTGCGGGAAGCACTCTATTTGATCATTCACTTTCTCACTTATACACTCATTGGAGAGTGGCGCACTAGTGGAGGAGGAGAAGCTGCTGCTAGGAGACTATCTCTTATGCTTGGGTTTTGTATCATTGCTCTATCTATCTCTGAGGAAGTTATTGGGGTTTTTCACCTTTATGGTTTTCCCCAAGGAAACTCTGTGTGTCTATTGTCTCTTATGATTGCTTCTTGTGATTGATATGATGTACATGTTATTCTCTCAGTTAAGATCCTAGATCATATTGAATTGATGCTCAAAATTAACATGGTATCAAAGCTAACCTGGGAAGAAGACACTATGCAGTTGCGGAAGCTAGGGCTTCTTGTTTTTTGGGTTTCTCTCCACAGATCTCGAAAGGCAGGAGGCTAGATTCACTCTCCTTAGTAAGGCGCATCTTTCTGTCGAAACAGAATCCAATTCTGAGCATTTTCAGATTTTGACCTAAAAATTAGGGTTTCCACAAAAAGTGAAATTTCTGAAATCTAAGACCATGGATGGAAGCTCCTCAGAAAAATCGAATTTTAGAGCTTTGGATCGAACTTTTTGTTTGAGTGAAACTCCGGGAAAATCAAACCCTAGTTTGGGGTCTTGTCCAATGAAGCCGAAAATTAGGGCTTCTGCAAAAGTTGGAATTTCTGAAATCTGAGACCATGGTTGGAAGCTCCTCTGAAAAATCGAAGTTTAGAGACCAAGATCGAACTTTTTGGATGGGTGAAGCTCCGGGAAAATCAAACCCTAATTCAGGGTCCTCCCTAGTGAATCTGGAAGTTTGAAAAGCAAATTTGAGGGGTGAAACTTTGCAGTTTTCAAATTCTGAGTATACCAGCTTGATCATCTCATCAAGGCGCATCATTCTATCCTTTCAGAAGTTTGAAATTCAAAGATTGAATTTTTAGGGTTTCTCTGACAAACCCTAATCCAGCTCCAGATCCAGTTTTTTGCAAATCAAGTGGATTGGGTTAATTCTAGAAGAAAGTGAGTTGAACACCTACATAAGTGAAGGGGTTCTTGTCCAAGAGGGAGAAGAGACTAAGCCCTTACACAAGAGGAACTTAGTCAAGGCTAAAAGGATCATTGTTGATTCTATCAAAGACCATCTCATGCCACATATGTCATCTCGGAAGACACCTAAGGAGGTGTTTGATTCCTTGACCAAACTATTTGACGGAAAGAATATAAATCGGAAGATGACCTTGAGGAATCAATTAAAGAATATCAAGTTCCAAAATGAGGAGACCATGCAGTCTTATTTCTCAAGGGTCTCCCAAATAAAAGAACAACTTGAAGCTGTGGGAGAAGATATAGAGAATGGATAAGTGGTAATGACCACTCTTAATGGCCTTCCTAGGTCATGGGATTCCTTCATCCAAGGAATTTGTGCTAGGAAGAAACTTATCACATTTAGTAGGCTGTGGGAAGAATGCTCACAGGCAGAATCTCGAATTGTAGCTTGAGAAGAAAAGATGGAGAATGAAGATCAAGCTCTCACAGCACATACCAAGAAGATGACACTTTTCCTCAGATTGTCCTAAGAACAAAAGGAACAACAACAACAACTACTACAAGCAATCTGACAGGTATGATTTACAGGTATGTTTTGAAATCTGTTCATGATTAAGTTTATAATATGATTGTCTTCATGTTATTGAGTTTAGTAACAATCTTGTTTAATTTTAGACTTGTCTTATCACCCTACTAGAAGTATGAATGCATGATAGAAGACATTCATTGATTAGGGTTATGACACTTATGATTGTATCTTGATTGTACTAATGCACTGTGGTGTTGTATGAGGAGAATGTTATCCGCTAACATGAAGGTACAAATCAAATTCCAAGATCAAGACCATGGTGACATGAAGGCAGAGACTCATCCATAGTCATGGATCACATAAGAAGTTCTACTTACGAGGTATGTATATTTTGGTTCTACAATGGTTAACTTATGAGTTATGCAGGTCATTGAAGAGAACAAGAAAACATTGCTAGAAATAACTAGCAAATATGATAACCATGTATGTTTTCTTATATCAAGTTAGAATCCTACCTTGTGTTAGGATCTTATACTTTTGTATGATTGATAATGATTATTCATGAAGTTAGAAATTTAAGTAATTAAGGGTTTATGGATATTATGTCTCTTACCTTGATTGATGATATGACTAACCAGAAGAGTTATATGGTCAAATATGAATCTGCATGAGTAAGAGAAGTCTTCCCTGAAACCTTGAATACCAATGCTTATTATCTGTGTTTGAAATGATCATGACTATACATGTTTGAGATTATTTTGTTTTGATAAATAAGATTATACTAATGAATGTATGATTATGTATGAGATCTTGAGGATGACACAAGGATGATACTAGTGTACACTTAAGCATGCATAGTAGTTAAGGATGGATATAAGTTCAAGGACAGGTAATCCAGGAAGCAAAGATCAAGAGGGAGCACACTCCAGTAGCTCCTGCAAGGAAGCAAAGATTGAGAGGGAGTCCACCCAACAAACAAACAAAGATAAGTATTTGAATTATCATTTCTTATTGTTTAAATAATATTGTTCAATGATGTATATGCTTATGTTCCTAGACATAGGTTGTGTATTATGCATATTAGAATAATTGCATTAATGAACAGTATACTACTAATATGCATGTGATGGGTAAGTGGCCTATGGCACTGTACAACATTCCATTGCTACTTATCTAGAATGAAACCTCTTTGCTGACATGTTGGGAGTTGTACACACTCTTAACAATGTTCTAGTAGAGATTGGAAGGCATCTAGAAAGTTACGAGATATGGATAAATGTTGTCTTGAAGCATTGGCTAAAATAATTGCATGACTGTATGACATATTTCTTTATGTGTAAGAATTTGTTCTAAAAACTATGAGATGTTTCTAATCATGCAATTTAACTTGTTTTTGTAGGAAAGATCGTATACAAGTACCTACAAAAGGACTACAACATTTGTTCAGCAACAAATCTATCTATTGAAGAATCTGAAGTTCCCAGGATCCGGGATGAAGTAATGATCGAAGAGTACCAGTCGATCATGAAGAATGATGTTTGGGATGTGGTCCCAAGACCTGAAGGGAAGTTTGTTGTGACTTCCAAGTGGATCTATAAGATCAAGCATGCTGCAGTTGGTAGCATAGAGAAATACAAAGCGAGATTTGTAGCTCGTGGCTTCTCCCAGAAAGAAGGGATTGATTATGAAGAGACTTTTGCTCCTATAGCCAGGTACACTTCCATCAGATTAGTACTTGCTTTGGCTGCAGTGATGAAATGGAAGGTACACCAGATGGATGTCAAGACAGCGTTCTTGAATGGTGTAGTCGAAGAGGAAGTGTATGTGGAGCAGCCACTCGGGTTTGAGACACATGACCCAGAGTCACATGTGTGCAAACTGAAGAAAGCCCTATATGGTTTGAAACAGGCACCCAGGACCTGGTATGGCAGGATAGATGGCTTCCTATCCAGTTCGGGCTTTACCAAGAGTAAAGCGGATTCCAACCTTTACTACAAGGTTGAGGAAGGCAATCCAGTGATACTACTATTGTATGTGGATGACCTGTTTGTAACAAGTGAGGATAGATTGATTGCCGACACGAAGAGGAAGCTTGCTGCCGAGTTCGAGATGAAGGACTTGGGTATGATGCACTACTTTCTTGGTATGGAGGTGTGGCAGAGTGCAGATGGAATCTTCCTTGGACGAGGGAAGTATGCAGTAGAGATCCGGAAGAGGTTCGGGATGATGGACTGCAAGGCCACGGCCACACCTATGGCATTGAACCTAAAGCTTCCGTGTGATGCTTCATCTGAGCCGGTTGATGCTACGATGTATCATCAGATGATTGGGTCCTTGATGTACCTCACGAATACAAGACCAGATATCTGCTTTGCGGTGAACACCTTGAGCCAGTACTTGACAGATCTGAGACATGTTCACCTAATAGCTGCAAAGCATATTTTGAGGTACCTGAAGGGTATAGTTGACTATGGGCTCAAGTATGAGGCGAATCAAAAAGTTTAACCTAGGGGGTTATGTTGATTCAGATTGGGCAGGCAGTGCCATTGATTGGAAGAGCACTTCGAGGTGCTGCTTTAGTATGGGATCCGGTATGATCTCTTGGTTTAGCAGGAAGCAGTCCTGTGTGGCACTGAGTACAGCCGAAGCAGAGTATGTCGCAGCTTGTTCGGCTAGTTGTGAGGCAGTATGGCTTAGGAAGCTACTGTCTCATTTGTTTGATCTCCAGCTGAATGCTACTTGTATATATTGCGACAACCAGAGTTGTGTGAAGTTGTCGGAGAACCTAGTGTTCCATGACAAGTCAAAGCACATTGAGATCAAGTATCACTATATCAGGGATATGGTACAGAGAGGAGCAGTGAAGCTCCTGTATGTTGCGACGGACAAGCAGATAGCCGATGTGTTGACCAAGCCGCTGGCCAGAGTGAAGTTTGAATACTTCAGAGGGAGACTTGGTGTACTTCAGATCGAGCTACCTTCCAAGGGGAAGTGATGAGTCCGGAGACACAGATGCACACGAGCCATTCTCACATAGTGGTAGGAAAGTCCTCCTATGGTGTAGATGTAAGGGTTGGGGCCATTCTTACATGGTGGTAGTAAAGTCCTCCCATGGTGAGATATAAGGGTTGGGGCCATTCCGACATGGTTGAAGTGTGTCTTCCCATGGTCGTTGATGTAAGAGTTGTGCCATTCGAGCATGGTTGAAGTGTGTCTTCCCATGACTGCGATATAAGTGATGTGCCATTCGAGCATGGTTGAAGTGTGTCTTCCCATGGCTGCGATATAAGTGTTGTGCCATTCCTAGCATGGTTGAAGTGTGTCTTCCCATGGCTATGGATATAAGTGTGATGCCATTCGAGCATGGTTGAAGTGTGTCTTCCCATGGCGTAGATATAAGTGCTGAGCCTTTCACGAATGGTTGAAGTGTGTCTTCCCATGCCGATGAATGTAAGTGCTATGTGATGTGCATTTCAGTTGTGCTCCGTGGACTATGAGGTGATCTGAAGACGATGATGTGACAGTATGGTACACAGGTTTTGCGGAGGCATATGATCAGTCCTTAGATGCTCTTGCAGGTTTTGCAGAGGCAGTGTAATCAGTCCTGGGAGATCTTGCAGGTTTTGCAGAGGCAGTGTAATCAGTCCTGAGGTGTACCTACTTGATGGCTTGCTCGCAGAGATGTTGAAGACCTACATGGAGGCTAGGGCTACATCCAGCATGAAAAAGGGTTGGCTCTGTAGATGATGAAAACCTGCAGGTGGTGGGCCTACATCCAGTATGAAAGAGGGTTGGCTTTGTAGAACTTCCTATGACGAGTAGATGAGAGATTGATTGAGATAGCAGCAGCAGTGACGATAACGATGATCAGTGACAATGATCCAGAGAAGAAAACTTGTGCTAACAGATCTGTGTCGAGAAATACCTTCTTAGTTAAGAGGGAGTGTTGATGTATTTGTAACTTCGAAATGTATTTCACATATGTATATTGCACTCCTATAGAGATGGTATTATTCCTCTATACGGAAGTGTCGTCATTTGTATTATAAGTGTCGTAACTTATACTTGATGGGTTATTAGACCACCTTGATCGAGTCGGCCCTGTATAAGTCATGTGGGTTAAAGGGTTATTAAACCACCCTATTGGGGGTTGGCCCTGTCAGCATTATGTTATGTGGTTAAGTTGAGGCCGACCTAGTAAAGGTTATTAGGCAAGTCAAGTCAAGTATAAATAGAGTGCAGGAGGCACTCTATCCTGCACTCTATTTTATCATTCACTTTCTCACTTATACACTCATTGGAGAGTGGCGCACTAGTGGAGGAGGAGAAGCTGTTGCTAGGAGACTTGTCTCTTATGCTTGGGTTTTGTATCATTGCTCTATCTATCTCTGAGGAAGTTATTGGGGTTTTTCACCTTTATGGTTTTCCCCAAGGAAACTCTGTGTGTCTATCGTCTCTTGTGATTGCTTCTTGTGATTGATATGATGTACATGTTATTCTCTCAATTAAGATCCTAGATTATATTGAATTGATGCTCAAAATTAACAACATAAACCCTAAACGAGTTGTAGATACAATAAAAAGGTTGTTTCTTTAATTATATAAGTCACCTACCACTTGCTTGCTTCTTTCCCCCATCCAATTTTTCATGGTTTCTCCCTAGGTGGCAACTCCATTTCCCTCCCACGCACCAAAACATGAACTTTATTCCTTCTTAGGTAGCATGGTACCTCACTGACTATCAAGCTCCATTTTGGCAACTCCACTAGAGAGCTCCCACCAACCCTTCCCTTTTTCAAATGAATGGATAGCCTTATGTATTCACCTTTCTTCATAGGATAGGCTTTCTTTCCTCCTTGTAGTCTTTTAGTCTATTCACGAAGGGGTTTAATTTTTATTTACTATTAGCTGCTGTAGTCTTTTAAGAATTTTGTCATTCTTGACAATCCTGTGTGGTTTATCTCATAATAAGTTATTAGATTGAATATTAAGGTTGTCATAAAGAGATCTGGAACCTATGTTATGAGTCTTGGGCACAATTTTGGAATCAATACTATCTAAATATTGCATCCAATTTTGGGAGGAGGTGAATTATTCATGTAGACCTTGGCAGTTATGGGATTATCTCCCCTCTTTTAAGCGGTGTCATCCAAATACCTGAAAATATAATCTTCATTCTACTTAAATAAAAATTATGATTTTCTTCTGTGGAAAAAGAAGGATAGGTTCTCTCTCTTGCCCTTGCCCCTAAGTGGAAAAAAATTTCTTCCACCTCAACCTTTCCCAAAGCTACTTCTTGAAGCAATTTCCTCCCTTGGCTTTTACCTCTCCAAAATGGAAGCACAACAAGTGAGCACCATAGACATGACTGGCTGTGGAAGAGCCTAAATGTCTGACAACTATCATGCCTTCAATGTGTGGAAACGAAGTTCTCCCAAGGCCTCAACCTTTAGCCAAGTCCTTGTTAGCTTGTAGGTTATTTCAAAAGTGTCTACACCATGCTTGGGGGTGCTTCACATAATGTGGGGTGCACGGTGCATGAATGACCCTTGGCTGTTTCATGATGGACATACACAATTGAGTTGGCTTGCTCATATTGTGAGACCTTGTCTTGATGATTGCATGGCACTCTCCCTTGGGAGTGTTGGAGATCTATGGACTTAGTGACTTTCTTCATGATGCGCACATGGAGGAGGGCGTGTGGAAATTTCTGCTATCGTAGATTTTAATGCAAAACAGAAATTTCACCTCTTTGACTAGAGGTTTCCTACATCTTAACCATGTGAGTTTTCAGCCTTAGGGCTGTTATAAAATATAGAACAAAACAGCAGCAGAAAGTGAACAATATTCCAATCCTTAACAACCCAGTCTTCTAGGCAATCCAAGAAAAACAAATACCAAAGTGAATTGATAAGTTTCAACCCTCTAGGGCAATCTTAGCTTGCATAAACCATATCTGAAATCTCACTTTTACAGTAATAACAGCAGTAAAACAGCCCTTAACTTCTTCAATTATGATTTCAAATCCCTCAACAAAATTGTTATTTACTTATGTCAAATCAGCAAGACATATATGCTCTAAATAACAATTCATGAAGAACATAGATTGCTGAAAATCAAATCTGCAATTTGCACAAGTAGTGAACAGCTAAAAACTTCATTAATATGCATAAAATGAAGTTGTTGTATATACCATAGCTTTCTCACAAGGCTAGTACAATCCACTAGCTCTCGAAAACCCTAGCTAGGGGAAACCAATAAAAACCCTAGCTTCACCAAGGAGCTCCAATATGCATGAATCACTGAAACAAGGCTCCAATGCAAGAGTCCTCTTCTCTTCTTCTTTAGCAAATACACCCTAGGGCTTCATCACAAAATCCTAATCTCAAGCCTCCAAGGGATGGAACCCTAACCCTAGACTTTAAGATGCTCCAAGCAGATCGTGAATCCCTACCAACTCGAAAAGAGAGAAAGATCAAGTACAGACGAAGATCCAATAGAGAGAGAAGAGTGGTCGTCACCAATGTCTTCTTCAAAAGAGTAAACCCTAGTATCTCACAAGGATCATGTTCCAAACTAAGACTTCATAACTGCTCCTAAGGTTTCTTCATGAACGCTAACGACTTCCTCCAAAAAGCTTACAAATAAAAAGACTACAATGATGATGATAATGAAAGGACTCTCTCCTTCCTCTATATATATGGGAGGTAAGGGAGACCAACAATACAATGTGGACCCAAGCCCTTATATACAACCTACAATAAACTCATGTTAGGCCTCCACAAGTGAAGCACCCAACTACAAGGGTATACATCTCATGCTCCAAGGTGATGTATACAATGAGGGCTTTGTTACATGGTACCAGTACTAGTGCACCTTCAGATGTGCCCCAAGGAGAGAGGGTCATTTTTCTCTGACCAGGAGGGGTGTTATCCAACATTTTCTGAGGGAAGGTTATGGCTAGATCCTTTGGTTCTTCTCCTAGGAGTACTATGGCTTAGTGGCATTGCTAACTACCTCATGAAAGGGCTTGAAGCCCTGAGGTTGGTGTTCGGGGCTCCCAGGGGTGGGTCACTGGGTCACATGACCCCCCACCTCTTTTATCATTCTGGTCGCATCTCTCTCAGCACTAAGGATAATGTTTCTCTTTCAGGTCACCATACACACCCTCCTGGTCCCTCTACATTGCAGCACCCTCTCTCCTTGGGCTCCTAGTCATGATGACGTCATCCTTGTACTAAGCCTAAATTTCTTGATATGGGGGGGCATTGAAGGATTTTCACCATTGTTGGGGTTAGATGGGGCATGACACTCCCCCCTTGCCACTCCAGCCTTCAGTTCGGAGTGATTTGCTCATTTTTAGCTATTTTAGTCATTTTTTAGTAAACTCTAGGGAAAACGCCCCAAGTTACCCACAAATTTGATTATTTTATGTTATTTTATGTTATAATTTTAAGTTTACATGTTTTAATTTTAAATTGACATTTTAAAGCATGTAGGCTCTGTTATTTTTTAAAAAGTGAGTGTGAGATCATGTAAATACAATCTCCTCACTTCATTTTTACACACAACTTATGGGATAAAATTCATTATGCTACTCTTTTACCCTAGAAGGGCCTTATGAAGGGATGCGCACCTCTTGGAGGGATGATTTTTCTTGCTCTTGGATGAAGTTGGATGCTTTCTTGTCTCGCTAATGCTTTGTGGATGCTAGAATAGTTGGAATAACTCATGCTCAAGTAAGTTTTTTACCTTTTAAGTCTTGCTTGGTGAAAGGTAGGTATTTTTGCTTTTTGAATGAATGAATGGTAGCCCTAGGGCTGCATTCTTTTTTAATAGGGCCGTTATCTACTTTTCTATCCCCTAAGCATAGTAGAAACGCTCCCAAGATGAGGTTTATTACAAAGTTTAGCCTTGGAACTCCAACTCTGTCCTAGTTTAGGCTCTTGAAAAGAACCCTAGGGGTTGTTTCAAGAAGCCCTAACCTAGTTGACAAGGAGAATTACCTCCAAGAGGAAGGCTGGTCACCTTCCTCTAAGGTTAGGGTTTGGGGTAACATCCATTTAAACCCTAAGTTATCAATTTTTACTAAATTTTGCTTGCATTTTCATGGTAGAATTAGGGCTAAAATTAGGTCTGCAATTTTATGACTAAAACCCTAAAAAATCAAAAATTATTTTTTTTAAATTTTTTGCCTTCCTAAAATTTCGGCCCTCTCTCCTACAAATTCGACCTGCCCTCTTAAGCCCTAAAAACCATAGGGCGAAATTTTAGGAAGCCCTTAAAACATAAAAATAATAGAAAATCCCTAAAAACCCTAATTTTCAAACTAAATATTGTTTTTAGGTTAAATTTTGCATTTTATTGTTAACTTGGTCAAATTTTTGTACATAATTTTCTAAACTAAAAACCCTAAACCCTAATTTCTAGCACTCAAACCCTAGCTGCAACATCTTTTGTGCCCTAGCAGCTTCCCTAAACCTCTCTTCTTGCCTTCGCTCTCTTCCTCCTTGTACTCGCCTTCACTCTTTCTCTCTTTTGGAACCTTCTCTCCTCTTCTTCCCTAGCTCGCTGCCCTCCTTTTCCCTTCTTCCCACTTGCTCCTCTATGTTTGCCTTCGCTGCCCCCTTTAAACCTCTTCTCTTCCAACCTAACTCCCCACCTTCTTCTTCTTCTCCATCCTTTTTCCTTTTTCCCTCCTCTCTTCCCTTCCTCCCCTTTCTCCTTTCCATTTCTTCCTTATTCCCTGCTCTTCTTTTCACCCTCGGTCAGCCCTAAAGAACCTTCGATCTCTCTTCAAAAGGCTTGGTCACCTTCTCTTTGGCTGCCTTGACCTCCGACCTTGGCCCAAAGAGCCTTGGTCCTCCTTTTGTGACCTTCCTAAAACCTTAAACATGCCTATATCAGACCTGGTTTTTGCTGCTACAAGTCTGCATTTTGAGCAGACTGTCAAACCCAAGACCACCTCCTGATCATACTCTATGGCACCTACACACAGCACAAACAATTGAATTATTAAATACTTTAATCCTCTACTTAAAGGACTGCCTGTTAAAGGTCTGAAACTTGCTTTAAAGAAGTTCTGAAATTTTGATTACAGTCTGCTATGTATTGGTTTATTTACATGACAAAACCGCTCAGAATTTAAATTATTCATTGCTAGCATCTCTTTGACATTTGTTGGTTACAAACTTGACATTTTATGAAGATACCTTACTGTTGTGATAGACATACTGTTTATCAATTGACACATACTGCTGCTAGTGCTACTGAAGTTGCATATTGATGAACCTGTGATTTGCTGAAAGTTAGTGGTGGGTTTTGCTTATATAAAGTACCAGCATTATTGTTCATTTTGCTCTTATTCTTATACTGGTTTGGCAACAATTACAAGCAAATATTTACAACTCTGAGATATTGCTGATTAAGTTCATATTCACTGCCTGGGAATTACTATTGTAAATATTATTGGTTAAGTGATAAACCTTATCTTGGAACTTTGTTACACATCTTGCATTAACCTTACACACAAGTGCTTGCATTGTTATTATTATATTTTATTTGCTATTAGTGATTGTACTCCCTTATCACTGAATGACTGATAACTTGTAGTCGCTAACTTGTCATATTACATTAGTACATGATTTATTTGATCATCGGCACATGATAGTTAACTAATCTATTGCTGAATGACTATAGTAGTATTGATCGTGAATACACTAACATCATATATTTAACATTTGCACAAGTACTTGTATTGTTACCATTGATTGATTATACAGTATGTCTTTTTCATTCGCATAAATACATTGTTTAAGGCACTGGTCATTAACTTGGATATCCTTGGAGGCATAGTCTTCTTTGTTACTAGTGTCTTACAGGGCATTGAATGGCTCTCCCCTTGGAGGCTCCAACTCTCCGAAGCAGTTGGAGGAGTGGCTAAGGTGACAGTGGTCACTTGCTCCATACATTTTTTCATCGGATACTAGCCCTGCTAGTTCATCTGGTAAGGGCTCCAAGGTGATGTAGAAACACAAGGTGTGTCCATACCCCTCACAAGCCCACACAGACTCCATCACCATGTACACTCCCGGTCTAATCCCCCTCCATCAACAATGATGCAACCTAGGTGTCCCTCAGCCAACTTCACATGTCCATCTAGGAATACAAGTTACCCCATGTTGTCTAGGGACCAATGCCCTCCAAAATGCACAGCACTCCCCATTCCAAGCAGTGTGTTCTCCAAGCAAGCAAACCTCTCCATGTCCCCATCATGAAGGATGTCCCTTAAAATGTCAAGAGAACTCCAATGCCCTACAGAAGAACACAAAGTTAGCACCCAATTGAGGCCAAGTAACCACTAAGCAAGCTATCACCAATGTGCAAATCCATCACCAAGCATCTATCATGTGCCAATCCATCTCAAACCATCTTGAGGCTAAACATACACAATGTACCCAAAATCTCATGAAGCACCACCTAAAATGGTGTAAACACTTGTGGTGTAACCTGAAACCTAACACTCCTTTACGAGGAAAGTTTTTACACAATACCTGTCAATTCCCTCTACAATTCCACCAAACCTTCCACTTGTAAATATGTACTTGATGTAGTCTTGGAATCAATTGTTGCCACCTGTAAAGAAACTGGCATCCTTGCTATCACATCTCAATCCTCCAAAGAATACTCCAATGTGCAAATACCCCACAGACCATCTCCCATGTGCCAATCCATCTCAAACCGTCCAGGGGCTGAACATACACCATGTACCCCAAATCTCATGAAGCACACCCAAACATGGCATAGCACTTTCAAAGAAACCCAATAGCTAATTCACTCACTCTTTAAGAGGAAGGTGTTTACAATAACACCTATTGAGTATGTTTGCAACTACACCAAACCTACCACCTACAAATTTGTAAATGTTTCAATCCTGGAATCAACCATTGTCACCTACAAAGAAATTGACATCCATGTAATCACAGCATCTCGATCTCCAAAGAATAAGCAAAAGCAACTTGCCAAACTCTAACGTCCTCCAAATCAACATAACATGCCATATTCTCCAAAGACCACATCCTGAGTTGTCCAAGACATCCTACAAACGCCATACAAGATCAAGACAAGTAGATCACATCTATCGAAGTGACAAAGAAAGAAATCAACACAAGTCAACTACTCGATCCTGGAATACCAAGCTCATGGTCAAGGCAACAACCTATGCAAGGTCATCAATAACTTGTCAACATGAAATCCTTCTCATGTACCTCCAATCCTCTGGCAATTGAAAGTTGAAACAACCTGAACTAGGCGAATTCTTTGATCCTAAGAGAATCCTAAAGCAAGAGTAATATCATGGGTAACTCCCTCTGTCTGAGTGAATCCAACAACCTTGTCACTGTACTCTACAAAACTTTCATATGTTGCAAACCTAGAATCAATCTCAACATCATCCTCCATCAAGGTATTACACCTCTCCTTCTAAAGACAATTGGAAGGCTCACAAATGAAAGAAACCAGTGGAACATGACTAGCATATTTCTTGTTATGCCCCAAATTCCCAAAATAGCATAAAATTAGAAGAGAGAGTAACCCAATGCCTTGAGAATGAAACAGAGAGATGAATAAGAAGACTCTTCCAGGGGGAAACCACCTTTTACAATGTAAAAGATGCACAAGAGAAGATGAGATGATTATACAAATGCATAAATATGAGATGAAGTGATTATAATGCAACCTACTACTAAGTCAACCTAACCATAACTAAAATACTAATAATGAATGATTATACAAATGCATAAATATGAGATGAAGTGATTATAATGCAACCTACTACTAAGTCAACCTAACCATAACTAAAATACTAATAATGAATGATGGCTAGGGCCTTAACATAGTCCCCTCTTTAAAAAAACTTTGCCCTTAAAGCTTGTAATTGAGGATGTTTCTTCATGAATTACTCATTTTCCCATCCCCTCTTTAAAAAAACTTTGCCCTTAAAGCTTGTAATTGAGGATGTTTCTTCATGAATTACTCATTTTCCCATGTAGCTTCTTTTGGAGTCATATTCTTCCACTTGAATAGCTACTCCATAAAGCCTATATTCCGAAGAGATAAAGAACATCAATCAATAACTTTATCTGGTTCAAGAATCGGCTTCCCTTCATCTAATTCTTGCAGTTCCATTTGCACTAGCAAAGTTGGTCCAAGAACCTTTTCCAAGTGGGATACATGAAAAACCTTATCAATGTGAGAAGAAAGCAAATCTAACTCATAGGCCACTTCTCTAATCTTGCGAAGAATCTTGTAGGGTCCATAAAATTTTGGAGCTAATTTCTGATTCTTCTTTTGTTTGAGAGTAGGTTGCTTATAAGGTTGTAATCTCAAAATTACCCAATCACCTTCCTCAAATTGTCTTTCACTTCAATGTTGATACACTTGTTGCTCCATCTTGTTCTAGGCCATTTGAAGGTTTTCTTTAAGGATTTGCAAAGTTTCTTTAGTCTTTTCCATATGTGCATCTATTGCATGTACTCTGAAATTGTCCTGCGAAAAGGATGTGATAATAGGAGCTAGATAACCACCAGTATAGACCCATCTAACTCCGGTTCTACAAAGCGCCGAGAGTGATCAAATATGCAAACATTTCACCACTAAACTACAGCACACATCCCTCTCACCACTATGCTATAGCATACTTGATGTATACATTCTTATTTTTTTATTTTTTTAGTATTCATTTTATTTTTATTTTTTTTACACATCCCCTCTCACCTACAACACACTGATGCATGCATTCTTTCTTTTCTTTTTTTTCTTTTCTTTTTTATGGGATAGACGGACACTCCTCCTCCACTCGGGCTATAGAAATGCACCTTCTCGGCACAATAAAGAACTTCAAATGGAGACATCTTAGAAGATGTGTGATAGGTGGTATTATACCACCATTCTGCTAAAGGAAGCCACTTGACCCAATGAGATTGCTTGTCTAAAGAATACCAACAAAGATAACCCTCCAAACATTTGTTAACAATTTCTATATGGCCATCAATTTGTGGATGATATGTTGAACTAATAGCCAATGTTGTTCCCATTATCTTCCATAAGTCTTCCAAAAATTTCCTGTGAATTTTGGATCTCTGTCACTGACAATTACTTTAGGGAATCCATGAAGTCTATGAATTTCCTTCATGAACACTTCCACCACTTGGCTTGCAGTATATGTACTTTGAATTCAACAAAAAAATACATATTTTGTAAGTCTATCCACTATTGAATTTGTTGTACCTAGGAAGTTGTTGCCCTAGTGACTTTGTGCCTAAGTCACTTAAAAGGGGAAAATAACATGACCCTTGCATTAAATGACTTGAGATGAGCATTTAATTTCACTTTAGAGATTAAAGTGACTTTTTGATATATTTAAGTGGTGGTTGAGTGAAATTAATTTATGGAGAGAAATAAAGTGCACTTATTCTCATCCATTGATCTAAACCAATGTGGGCCCTTGGATTAGATGTCCATTCAGCTACTCTAGTGAGAAACCAAAAAAGGCAAGGGAAAGGCATTGTTCATTCATTATTTGCATGAGTTTTGGAGAGCAAGAGAAGAGGTCGACTTCCTTGAGGAGAAGAAGGGCGCAACAGGATAAAGAGAGAACCAGCACGATTTTCAAGGAATTGACTGACACGAAAATCGAGGAGATGGAGTTCAGCATTTAATGCAGCAATTTACTAGCACAAAAATCAAGGAGTAGCAGCATTCTGTTTCAGACTGGCACGATTTTCAAGAGTCAAGTACAGGCAGTCCATATAGCATTTATCGTGCAGGCCATATAGTTGAATTCTGTAGCTCAGATGGCACAGAAATCGGGGGATTAATTACTGGCACGAAAACCAAAACAGAGGTAGATTCTGGGCACAAAATTCGAGAAAGATAGTCTGAAATTTGCAGTTTGTACACAGCTGAGATAGCACGAGTTTCAAGGCAGGCTGTACACAGAATTGGGGCAGCTTCAGCACAAATTTCGAGGCAGCCTGTTGGTCACTTGGTTGAGATAAGTTGTACTTGAAAACTTTGTATTGCGGCTGTACTATTTCAAGAATAAATAAGAAGAATCTCTCTATCACACAGGTTTTCCCGTTGGGGGGCTTTTCCTGGGTAGTTTGCCAAAAATTCCTAAGTCTGAATTTTTCATGGTGTGAAATTGTTTTATTTCTGCTCATAAAATTTGTAAAATTCTCCTAGTGTTCCTGTACAATTTGTTTATGTGAAAACAGTTCATTTGCAGCAGTAAAGTTCATTGGGTTGGGCATTAAACAATGAGAAAATGACTTGAAACCGGGATAGGGGAATGCACACTGAAAAAATTACATCCACAACCACAAAAATGGCTTCCTTACCTCATGATTTTGGTAAATTTGTAATGAAGTCCATTGAGATCTCTTCCCATCTTTGATTAGGTATGTGTAAAGGTTCAAGTAAACCTGGAGGCTTGACTGTCTCTCCTTTATTTCTTTGGCACACCTAAAATTCTCTTACAAATGTTTGAATATCTTTCTTCATTCCTTCCCAAAAAAAATCTTTTTTGATCCTTTGAAATGTTTTAAGGATCCCGAAATGACCTACCATCCGATAGTCACAATACTTCCTTAATATTTGTTCTTTCCACTTTGATTGAAGGCATGAAATATTATACCCTTGTACCAAAGAATATCTCTCTTCCACTCCCACTGTTCCATAGAGCTCTTCCCTTCTTTTAGACGTTGTATTTTCTATCTAGTACTATTATTTTCTTTCCATTCATGGCTTCCAACCACATTGGAAGGGAAGAAGTCATGGAATAGAACTTGGAGGATTCTTCTATTCTAAAAAGTGCATCTGCTACCACATTTTCCTTTTTTTCAGATTATTTAAAAATCAAAACCTTGCATTTTTGCTACTCAGTTTTGTTGATCTTCTGATGACACTTTGCTACAAAGAGTACTGTAAGTTGTCATGTTCTGTCTTGACTTTAAAATGCCTCCCAATGAGATATTGTCAGCATTTATTTTATTGCATGCAAAATTGCTGCCATTTCTTTTTCATATGTAGATTTCACCATGTCTTTTCCATTGAATTATTTACTTTCAAAAGCCAAAGGCCTCCCCCTTCTTGCACCCAAACTGCTCCCATTCACTGTTCAGATGAGTCACATTCATTTATGAATGTTTTACTAAAATCAGGTGTTGCCAATACTGGTGTAGAAGACATAGCATCTTTTAGGAGTGAGAATGCCAAGGTAGCCTCTTCATTCCATACAAATGAATTTTTCTTCAAGAGAGATGTGAGTGGCCCTGCATGTTAGTTTTGTACCTAGGGAAGTGTTCCCCAAGTGACAATAGCCTAATGTCACTTAGGAGGAGGAAAAAGTGACCCTCACATTAAAAGTCACTTAATGAGACTTTATAATATTAAAGTCACTTTTTGCTAAAGTTAAGTGGGTGAGTAAATATTTATTTAAGTGAATTAAATAAAGTGATGTTTTTACTCTCATTGAATCTTAACCATTGGATTGGATCCTTTGTCCACCATTGGATTAGAACCCACTTAGGGTTAGACAAAAAGATGAGGGAGGCTCATTTCATTTTCATTCTTGAGAGTTTGTGATAGAGAGAGGTCGAGAGAAGAGCTTGGATGTTGATGTATATGTAACTTTGGAATGTATTTCATATATATTTATTGTACCCTTATTAGAGATGTGTTATTCCTCTATAAGGAAGTGCCGTCATGAGGATTGACAAGTGTCGCAAATGTGTGTACTTGCCGATGGGTTATTAGACCACCATGTGTGGGGTCGGCCCTGAAATATATATATTATATTGTCGATGTACCTAGCTAGACAAGTCGGCCCCATAAGGTCACTGGGCAAACAGGTTAGTATAAATAGAGATCGAGAGATCTCTATTTTGATCATTCGGAAAGTCACAGTTCTCTCACTCAGAAAGTGGCGCACTAGTGAGGAGGAGGATCATCTGCTACTAGGAGATTATCTCAGTGTATTTTGGTTGTACTTTGGTTGAGCCGTTGCTCTCTCTGTCTCTGAGGAAGTTGTGGGGTTTTTCACCTTAGGGTTCTCCCCACGGAAACTCTGTGTCTCTTGTCTCTCATGCTTTTGATTCTTATGATGCTTGTCATGCTTATTGTGATTGCTATGCATTGATATACTGTATATGTTATTCTCTCAGTAAAGATCCTATAGTATTGTGAATTAATGCTCAAAATGATACATGGTATCAGAGCTAACCTGAGAAGAAGACATTTTGCAGTGACAGAAACTTGAGTTTCTTGTTTATTGGGTTTCTCTCCACAGATTTTGGAAAAGTAGTATAGTAGATTGACTCTACTCATCAAGGTTAATCCATCTGTCCAATAAGAATTCAATTCTGAGCATTTTCAAATTTGGCCCTAAAAATTAGGGTTTTCACAAAAATAGGAATTTCTGGAATCTGAAGACATAGCTGGAAGCTCCTTGCAAAAATCGAAGTTTAGAGCTTTGGATCGAGATTTTTGGCTGGGTAGATCTCCGGGAAACTCAACCCCTAATTCAGGGCTCTCCCTAGTGAACCCGGGAGGACAAAAACGCAAATCTGAAGGGTAAAACTTTGCTAATCTCAAATTCTGAATGCACTAGGCTGATCAGCTCATCAAGGCGCATCTTTCTATCCTTTCAGAAAGTTGAAATTCACATTTTGAATTTTTAGGGTTTTTCCGACAAACCCTAATCCAAGACCAGATCCAGTTTTCAACATTTCAAGTGGTAAGACCTAAATCTTTTCTATTTTCATTTGAAGTACTCTTTAAGATGTCTCACCACACCAAGCTTGAGGATAAGCTTGAAGGGGCTGATAACTTCCGAGCTTGGAACTATAGGATTGGGTTAATCTTGGAAGAAAATGAGTTGGACTCATATATAAAAGAAGACATCCCTATCCCAGAGAATGAAGAGGCCAAGGTATTACATAAGAAGAACTTGGTCAAGGCAAAGAGAATCATTGCTAATTCTATTAAAGACCATCTCATACCCCATGTGTCTTCTCTAAAGACACCCAAGGAGATGTTTGACTCTCTGACCAAGGGAAGAACATAAATTGGAAGATGACTCTGCGGAATCAATCGAAAGGGGTCAAGATGTTGAATGGAGAAACCATTCAATCTTACTTCTCCAAGGTCTCTCAGATCAAGGAGCAACTTGAAGCTGTGGATGAAGTAGTGGACAATGGTGAAGTTGTTATGACCACCCTGAATGGCCTACCTAGGTCATGGGACTCCTTTATTCAAGGAATCTGTGCAAGAAAGAAATTGATCTCTTTCAGTAAACTGTGGGAGGAATGCTCTCAAGAAGAAGCTAGACTTGTAGCTCGTGAGGAAAAGATGGGAGGTGAAGATCAAACTCTTGCAGCTCACACCAAAAGAAGCAAGCCCAAGAAGGAGCACTCTCGCTACAAGAGATCCTATCAAAAGAATAAGAAGGATCTAAGATGCTTCACATGCAATGAAAAGGGTCACTTTGCTTCAGATTGTCCAAAGAACAAAAGGGATAATAACAACAACTCCAGCAAGAAGAAGAAGGGCAACAAAAGAAAGTTCCATGCTCATGCTGTCGAGGATGATGAACCTCCAAAGAAGAAGGCTAGGGCAGAAAGTGATGATGACTCATCAAGTGAAGAAGAGTATGTTCTGATCTCTGCTCTCACAGGTACTATCTCCCATGGTTGTAATGATTGGTTAATTGACAGTGGGGCTTCCAAACACATGACTGGGTTTAAGGAATCTTTTGTGAACCTATCTGAACATGAATCACCCCATAAGGTGAAACTTGGGGATGATTATCAATACCCAATCAAAGGAAGTGGTGAAGCCTCCTACAACCTAGATTCTGGAAAATCTTTGAAGATGAAAGAAGTCCTTTATGTACCTGGGCTCAAGAAGAACTTACTCTCCATCTCTGCATTGGATGCAAAAGGTATGAGAGTTTCATTTGTGGATGGCCAAGTCCTAATGTGGCCAAAGGGAAAGACCATAGATGTGCAGTAGTGATTGGAGAGCAAGAGGGAGGTTTGTATAAATTGAAGGGACAACCTGAACATGCCATGGTGCATGAATCCATGGAGCCAAGTGAACTTTGGCATAGAAGACTTGCTCATATGCACTATAGGGCACTTCCAATTGCAAGCAAGGCTGTAGAAGGTCTTCCTGAAATCAAGACCAAACATGAAGGTGTTTGCAAAGGATGTGCAAAAAGGTAAGAACATTAAGAAGGCATTCCCAAGTAGTGAAAGCAAGGCAAAGGATATCCTGGAAATCATCCACTCAGATGTATGTGGTCCTATGTCATCCAGTTCTCTTAGTGGGTATGTTTACTATGTCTCATTTATTGATGACTTCTCCAAGAAGACTTGGGTATACTTCTTGAAGAACAAAGATGAGGTGTTTGATAAGTTCAAGGAATTCAAAACCTTGATGGAGAATCAAACTGACAAGAAGATCAAAACATTCAGATCCGACAATGGTGGAGAATTCACCTCAAGTGACTTCAAGAAGCTTTGTAGTGATTCAGGGATTAAGAGGGAGTTGACTACTCCCTATAATCCTCAACAGAATGGAGTTGCAGAAAGGAAGAACAGAACAATCATGGAAGCAGCAAGGGCAATGCTGCATGACCAGGATCTACCTATGCATCTATGGGCAGAAGCAGCTAGAACAGCTGTATATGTGCAGAACAGAACACCCCACAAGATATTGGACAACAAAACACCATAAGAGGTCTTTTCTGGTAAGAAACCTGAAGTCAGCCATCTCAAAATATTCGGTTGTCCGGTATACACTCATGTCCCAAAGGAAAACAGGACTAAACTAGATCCTTCAGGAAAGAAGGGTATCTTTGTGGGTTACAGTGAAAGCTTGAAGGCTTACAGATTATACTTTCCAGGGTTCAAGAAGATTGATGTCAGTAAGGATGAATATAAGTTCAAGGACAGGTAATCAAGGAAGCAAAGATCAAGAGGGAGCACACTCCAGCAGCTCCTGCAAGGATGCAGATTTTCAAAGGGAGTTGACCATCTCCCTACATTCCACAACAGAAAGGTGTAAAAGAAGCTACTTCAGCAGCTCCTGCCAGGAAGCAAAGACTCAGAGGGAATCCACCCAACAAACAAACAAAGATAAGTATTTCAATTATCATTTCTTGCCTATTTTGTTTAAATAATATGATGCTTATGTTCCTAGACTTAGGAGATGTATTCTGCATATTAGAATGATTGCATTAATGAACAATATACTACTAATATGCATGTGATGGGTAAGTAGCCTATGGCACTGTACAACATTCCAGTGCTACTTATCTAGAATGAAACCTCTTTGCCGACATGTTGGGGGTAGTGCAAACTCTTAACAATGTTCTGGTAGAGACTGGAAGGCATCTAGAAAGTTGTGGAACATGGATAAATGTTGTATTGAAGCATTGGCTAAGATAATTGCATGATTGCATGACATATTTCTTTATGTGTAAAGAATTTGTTCTTTAAATTATGAGATGTTTCTAATCATGCAATTTAACTTGTTTTGTAGGAAAGGCCGCATATCTTCACCTACAAAAGAAGGACTACAACATTTGTTCCAGCATCAAAGATATCTATTGAAGATATTGAAGTTCTCAGGATCTAGGATGAAGAAATGGAATGCCATGATCCGTCGATCATGAAGAAAATGTTTGGGATGTAGTCCCAAAACCTGACAGGGAGTCACATGTGTGCAGATTGAAGAAAGCCTTGTATGGCTTGTAGCAAGCTCCCAGAACTTGGTGTGATACAAAGAGGAAGCTCGCTGCTGAATTCGATATGAAAGATTTGGGAATGATGCATTATTTCCTAGGTATGGAGGTGTGGCAGAGTGCAGGTAAGATCTTCCTTGGTCAAGGGGAGTACACAGTAGATATCCTGAAGAGATTCGAGATGATGAATTGCAAAGCCATGGCCACACCTATGGCATCGAATCTGAAGCTTCTATGTGATGCTTCATCTGAGCCGGTTGATGTCTCTATGTATCATCAGATGATTGGGTCCTTGATGTACCTGACGAACACGAGACCAGATATTTGCCTTGCGGTGAACACATTGAGTCAATTCCTGACAGATCCGAGGAGTGTTCATCTAGTTGCTGTAAAGCATGTTCTGAGGTACCTAAAGGGTACAGTGGATTATGGGCTCAAGTATGAGGCGAATCAAAAGTTTAACCTGCAGGGTTATGTTGATTCAGATTGGGCTGGCAGTGCTGCAGATAAGAAGAGCACATCTGGGTGCTGCTTTAGTATGGGATCAGGTGTGATCTCTTGGTTTAGCAGGAAGCAATCTTGCGTAGCACTGAGTACAGCTAAGGCAGAGTATGTTGCAGCCTGTTCAACTAGTTGTGAGGCAGTATGGCTACGGAAGCTACTGTCTGAGTTATTTGATCTCCTGTTGGATATTACTGGTATCTTCTGTGATAACCAGAGTTGTGTGAAGCTATCCGAGAACCCAGTGTTTCATGACAGGTCAAAACACATAGAGATCAAATATCACTATATCAGGGATATGGTGCAAGGAGGAGCTGTGAAGCTCCTGTATGTTGTGACGAACGAGCAAATTGCAGATGTGTTGACGAAGCCACTAGCCAGGGTGAAGTTTGAGTACTTCAGGGAGAGGCTTGGTGTTCTTCAGATCGAGGACACTTCGAGGAAGAAGTGATGGACACATTTGCTAAAGCCATTCCAAGCATGTTGGAAGGAGGATCCTTTACATGGCTATGGATGTAAGCGCTGGATGATGAGCATCAGGATGATGTTCTGGTTTCTGCTTTGTATGATCAGTTGGATTATTTTTATATGTATGTATGCATCATGTGGATGCTGGATATGATCAGTTGGATCATTTATATGTATGTACGCATCATGTTGGATGCTGGATATGATCAGCTAGATCATTTATATGTATGTACGCATCATGTTGGATGCTGGATATGATCAGTAGGATCATTTGTATGTATTTTGTATATGCATCATGTTGGATGCTTGGACCATGTATCGGTATATGTATCAAGTGGATACATTGTATGATCTAGTGGATCATGTATGGTGACATGTATCATGTATTTGTATTTGTATCAGGTGGATACACTGTATGATCAGGTAGATACTTGGTATGCATCAGGTAGATGCATTGTATGTTCAAGATAATCATGGATGATGAGCTTCAGGATGTTGCTCCAGATGACATGCAACAGGATGTTGCAGTGATGATGATCAGGATGATCATGTTTACATCAGGATGATGTATGGTGAGTATCAGGTTGATACTCTATGGCCATGGATCAGGTTGTGCAGATGAGCATATAATTTGGCCCTTGGAGATTTGCAGATAGTCTTTCGAGGTTTTGCCTATGGCATATAATTTGGCCCAAGGATATCTGGCAAATGCTCTTTCGAAGTTTTGCTCTGGGAGGACATATAATTTGGCCCTGGGAGATCTGCAAATAGTCTTTCGAGGTTTTGCCTATGGCATATAATCTGGCCCTGGGATATCTGGCAAATGCTCTTTCGAGGTTTTGTCCTATGGCATATAATATGTCCCTGGGAGATCTGATAGGTTGAGCTGTGTGCTCGTAATAAGTCCTGGGATGCTCCTGCGAGGTTTTGCCATGACCACATATAATCTGTCCCTGGGAGATCCTATAGGTAGAGCTATGTGCTCGTAACAGCCTGGGATGCTCTTGCGAGGTTTTGTGGTGACCACATATAATCTATCCCTGGGAGATCCTATAGGTAGAGCTGTGTGCTCGTAACATCCTAGGATGCTCTTGCGAGGTTTTGTGGTGAGGTCACATATAATATGGCCCTGGGAGATCCTATAGGTAGAGCCGTGTGCTCATAACAACCTGGGATGCTCTTTCGAAGTTTTGTGACGCACGTAATAAGTGCCGAGGATTCCACAGTATGGCCAGTGATGACGAAGACCTGCAGGTGGTGGGCCTACATCCAGTATGAAAAAGGACTGGCTCTATAGAACTTCCTATGACGAGTAGAGTCAGAGATTGGTTGAGATAGCAGCAGCAGTGACGATGATGATGACGATGATCCCGAGAAGAAGACTTGTCTAGCAGAACTGTGTCGAGAAATACCTTCCTAGTTAAGAGGGAGTGTTGATGTATATGTAACTTCGGAATGTATTTCATCTATGTATTTCATATATATTTATTGAACCCTTATTAGAGATGTGTTATTCCTCTATAAGGAAGTGTCGTCATGAGGATTGACAAGTGTCGCAAATGTGTGTACTTGTCGATGGGTTATTAGACCACCATGTGTGGGGTCGGCCCTAAAATATATATTATATTGTCGATGTACCTAGCTAGACAAGTCGGCCCCATAAGGTCACTGGGCAAACAGGTTAGTATAAATAGAGATCGGGAGATCTCTATTTTGATCATTCGGAAAGTCACACTTCTCTCACTCAAAAAGTGGCGCACTAGTGAGGAGGAGGATCATCTGCTACTAGGAGACTATCTCAGTGTATTTTGGTTGTACTTTGGTTGAGTCGTTGCTCTCTCTATCTCTGAGGAAGTTGTGGGGTTTTTCACCTTAGGGTTTTCCCCACGAAAACTCTGTGTCTCTTGTCTCTCATGCTTTTGATTCTTGTGATGCTTGTCATGCTTATTGTGATTGCTATGCATTGATATACTGTATATGTTATTCTCTCAGTAAAGATCCTAGAGAATTGTGAATTAATGCTCAAAATTTAACATTGGAAACTGCACGATTTTCGAGGCAACCTTCAGACAGTTGGGCACATAAATCGAGGCATGAAGTCAGCATTTATTATCAGCACAGATTTCTAATAAGCAGCATTCATCTTCAGCATGAATCTCGAGGAGTCAAACCGTACAGCAATCACATTTTTCTGCACGCAGTTCGAGGGTTTTCTGGGCACAGTTTTCAAGCTTCTCGACACACTTTTCGAGGCTTTAAAATCCTGGCTCTGTTATCGAGGCAACTGACACATAAATACAGGCCGAGTCTACACAGGTTTCGAGAAGCAGTAGGGTACAGCAGGTCCGTACAGACCGTACCACTATCACTTTCCAGCATAGATTTCGAGGGTGATTTTAGCACAGAAATCGAGGGACAGTAGGGCACAGTTTACGAGGTGGATTCTGCACTGTTTTCAAGGAGAGTACAGCATTACTATCAGTCTAATATTAGCACAGTTTTTTAGTCGTCTCAGCACACATTTCGAGGCAGCTCTGTGGGTGCATTTCCTGAGTGGAGATAAGTTGTATTCTTTCTGTATTACTGTTCTATTTTTGCTGCTGAAGAAATAATAAATCTCTCTCTCTCCATTGGTTTTCCCCGTGGGGGTTTTTCTAGGGCTTGATTTTGGCCAAAAATTTCTGCGTCATTTTATGATGTGATTGTTAAATGTGTTTTTCAACCTGTTAGTGTATTTTACTGTGTGTGTAATTGTTACAATAATTTTCATTAAGTAACCTACAGCCAATGCAAAACCAGCTGTGTGTGAAAACCACGAAATGTTGACATACACCAGCAAACAGTAAAGTGCAGAAAATCTTCATGGTATCAGAGCGAGGGGGCTAAAAACAGTGATAGTTTGCAGACACACAGAAATTTTCAGATCTCAGAAACTTTAGTATTTTTTATCTTCTGTTAGTGGGCAGCATTCTGTCGGGTTGGTGTTGAGATGGCTACAGGTCTAAGGATTGAGGATAGGCTGAATGGGGCAGAAAATTTTGTGCCTTGGAAGGCCAGAATTTTACTTATATTGGAGGAGAATGAACTATGGGTGGAGGTGGTGAGAAATACTATAGCTAACCCAGTTACCATTCCCGATGCCACTGATGCAACAGCACTTTCAGCCTTCAACAAGAAGAACTGTAAGGCTAGGAGGATTATCCTTGACGCAGTAAAAGACCACAAAATCCCTCACATTTCCGGGAAGACCAGGGCAGATGAGATGTGGAGTGCCTTGACCAACTTGTATGAGAGTTCCAATGAAAACAAAAAGATGGTTCTCAAAGAGAAACTCAAGAGTATCAAGATGAATGGAGGAGAGGGAGTCACAGCATACCTCACTAGGATTTCTGCAGTTCTGGATGAACTGGCAGCGGTTGGTGAAGTGGTATCTCCTATTGAGCTAGTACGTACAGCAGTGAATGGGGCTTCAAAGCCCTGGGTGCATTTGTGCAGGCCATAGTGGGTAGAGAGAACCTACCGTCTTGGGAGAGACTGTGGGACGACTTTGTACAGGATGAGACCAGGAGGGGTCTCGTACAGGGCAGTTCATCACATGGTGGGGTAGATGAGGAGAACGTGGCTCTGACAGCCAAGGGTAAGAAGAAGAAGGGTCCCAAGAAGAATGGGGCCAAGAGGCAGCAACAGCAACCACAGGGTGAACAGAAGAAGGACTTGAGTAAAATCAAGTGCTATTGTTGTCAGGCGTTTGGGCACTATGCATCACAGTGTCCAAGCAAGAAGAAGAAGAAGGGACAAGGACAGCAGACAGCAGCCTCAGCAGAGGTTGATGATTTTGGTGACAGGTTTCAGAGGGAGTTTTCCCTATATGCTGGACAGATTGAGAGAGAGAGAGTCTCCTTAGCCACCAGCATAGACATGGATATGGAGAGTGAGCATTCATTGTTGACAGGGCATCAGACAAGTCCATCCACCACTGGTACGTGGTACATTGACAGCGGAGCCTCAAGACACATGACAGGTACTCAGGAGTTGTTCTCCGAGCTATCACGGACAGCTAGAGAGGTGGAGGTGGTACTTGGTGACAACACCATTGTTAGAGCAGTGGGTCAGGGGACCATTACATTTGAGAGGGAGTCCATGAGTCCCATGACCTTGAGGGATGTGTTGTACATCCCTGGGCTGAAAAAGAACCTTGTTTCAGTTTCCACTATTGAGGACAAGGGTCTTGGGGTGTGTTTCTCAGATAGGAGAGTCCATGTGTTTCCCAAGACCACAGGTGTATCTACCCCCATGGATATTGGAGTTAGATGTGGACGACTGTACAAGTTATTGTTTTAGCTGCAGCATGCTCTAGCACACAGCAGCAGCAGTGAGCTATGTGAGTTATGGCACAGGAGGATGGCCCATTTACATCACCCCGCTCTGAGATTGTTGAGGAGCATGGTCACAGGTTTACCAGAGTTCGACACTGAGCAGAGTGATGTGTGCAGAGGGTGTGCTTTGGGAAAGTAGACCAAGACTGCTTTTCCTAGCAGTGACACGAGAGCAGCGGGGTGCTTGACTTGATTCATTCTGACATTTGCGGTCCCATGTCTTCAGTATCTTTGACTCGTCACGAGTACTATATTAGCTTCATTGATGACTACTCCAGGAAGACCTGGATCTACTTCTTGAGGAACAAGAAGTCCCCACTAGTGTTGAGTGTCTCCCAAGGGTTCAAAGCCCTTGTGGAGAAGCAGACGGGGAGGAAGATCAGGATGTTGAGATCAGACAATGGGGGTGAGTATACCTCCAAGGAGTTCAATGCTTTCTGCAGTCAGGAGGGTATACAACGACAATTGATAGTTACCTACACTCCTGAGCAGAATGGAGTAGCAGAGAGAAAGAACAGTCGATCGTTGGAGCAGCGAGAGCCATGCTTCATGATCAAGGGTTACCGTTCTTTCTATGGGTTGAGGCTTGCAACACTGCAGTGTATCTACAGAACAGGAGTCCTCACCGTGCTTTGGGGAGGATGACTCCAGAGGAGATGTATTCAGGCAAAAAGCCTGAGGTGAGCCATTTTCGGATATTTGGCTCTCTGACTTACTCTCACGTCCCTTCTGAGAAGAGGACGAAGTTCGAGCCCACTGCAGAGAGAGGTATCTTTGTGGGTTACGATGAGACTTCGAAGGCATATCGGCTTTACATTCCTGGCCAGAGGAGAGTTGTAGTTAAGCGGGAAGTGAAGTTTGATGAGGAGAGGGCCTTCAGGAAGTCGAGAAAGATGGAGCAAGGGGAGCCACCAGCTCCCACACCTCAAATGATACAAGCTTCTTCGATACAGGTTTCAGGTCCGCAGGTTTCTGGGGTGACTGGATCACAAGGTACAGGCACAGCTTCTACAGGATCAGTGGTTCAGATTACAGGTACTTCAGGGACAGGTACAGGGACAAGTTCAGGGACAGGCACAGGTTCAGGATCACAGGTTTCAAGCTCACAGGTTATAGGGTCCTCAGGGACTAGTTCATCAGCTATAGGTCCTCGGGGTGTTAGACCTTCTGCTTTTGGCACTTCCTCAGATGAGGATACACCAGTTTGGGAGGAGCCTTCAAGGAAGAAGAAGCCTAAGTGGCTTCAGGACACCTTGAAGGAAGCAGAAGCATTTGGTAGACCTCAGGAGGCGATCAGATCAGTGGTTGAGCCAGACAGATATGGGATGGCCCTTGTTGCGAGTCTTCGTGACTCTGTGCCTTCTACCTTTGAGGAGGCTTCTCAGTATCAGGTATGGAGAGATGCCATGATGGAAGAGTACCACTCCATCATGAAGAATGATGCTTGGGAAATTGTGCCGAGACCTGAGGGAAGTCAGTTGTGACTTCCAAGTGGCTTTACAAGATCAAGCATGCTGCAGATGGCAGTGTGGAGAATTTCAAGGCTCGGTTTGTGGCTAGGGGGTTCTCACAGGTTGAGGGAGTTGACTATGATAAGACATTTGCTCCAGTTGCTCGGTATTCCTCTATCAGGGCAGTGATATCTATAGCAGCAGAAATGGGTTGGAAGATCCACTAGATGGATGTGAAGACCGCGTTTCTCAATGGTCTTCTACAGGAGGAGGTGTATTTGGAGCAGCCACAGGGATTCGAGATACATGGGAGGGATTCTCATGTGTGCAGGCTTAGGAAAGCCTTGTCTGGTTTGAAGCAAGTTCCTAGAGCTCGGTACTCCAGGATCAATGCATATTTGACTTCGATGGGATTTCAGAAGAGTGAGGCTGATCCCAACCTATACTACATTGTGGTTGGTGGAGATCCACTCATTCTTCTGTTATATGTTGATGTCTTATTTATCACTGGAGATGAGCGTCTTATTGCACAGTGCAAAAGAGATCTTGCAGCTGAGTATGAGATGACTGATATTGGGCTGATGCATTACTACTTGGGGATGGAGGTTTGGCAGGAGCCTAGACATATTTTCCTAGGACAGGGGAAGTATGCAGCGAAGATTCTAAAGAGTTATCGGATGGAGGACCGCAGGCCTATGTCTACACCTATGATCACCAACTTGAAGCAACTTCATGCTTCAGAGGGTAAGTTGGTGGATCCCACACTATATCGTCAGCTCATCGGATCGTTGATGTATCTGGTCAACACCAGGCCAGACTTGTGCTTTGCGGTCAACACTCTTAGCCAGTTCATGGTGCAGCCTAGGAGTGTGCATTGGACTGCGGCAAAGCACATCTTGAGATACCTAGCAGGGACAGTGGATTATGGTCTGGACTACAGGGGTTCGGATGGAGTCAGCTTGGTTGGGTTCACAGATTCAGACTGGGCAGGTTGTGTGAGGGACCGGAAGAGCACTTCTGGTTGCTGTTTCAGCTTGGGCTCGGCAGCAGTGTCATGGTTCAGCAGGAAACAGAAGTCCGTTGCATTGAGTTCTGCTGAGGCTGAGTATATGGCAGCCAGTCAGGCGACTTGCGAAGCACTGTGGCTTCATAAGTTATTGGTAGATTTATTTGATCAGCAACTGAGACCTACAGTGGTTTATTGCGACAATCAGAGTTGCATTCAGCTCTCTGAGAATCCGGTATTCCATGACAGGTCGAAGCACATTGAGATCAGGTACCACTTCATTCGGGACTACGTTCAGAGAGGGGCAGTTGAGCTACAATATATATCCACTGATGAGAAGGTTGCAGATGTCCTGACGAAGTTTTTGGGGAGGGGGAAGTTTGTCTTCTTCAGAGATAAGTTGGGAGTGGTGCGGAACACTTTTCTCGGTAAGAGGGAGTGTTAGTTTTGTACCTAGGGAAGTGTTCCCCAAGTGACAATAGCCTAATGTCACTTACAAGGGGAAAAAAGTGACCCTCACATTAAAAGTCACTTAATGAGACTTTATAATATTAAAGTCACTTTTTGCTAAAGTTAAGTGGGTGAGTAAATATTTATTTAAGTGAATTAAATAAAGTGATGTTTTTACTCTCATTGAATCTTAGCCATTGGATTGGATCATTTGTCCACCGTTGGATTAGAACCCACTTAGGGTTAGACAAAAAGATGAGGGAGGCTCATTTCATTTTCATTCTTGAGAGTTTGTGATAGAGAGAGGTCGAGAGAGAAGAGCTTGGAGACTGCACGATTTTCGAGGCAACCTTCAAATAGTTGGGCACATAAATCGAGGCATGAAGTCAGCATTTATTATCAGCACAGATTTCTAGTAAGTAGCATTCATCTTCAACACGAATCCTGAGGAGTCAAACCGTACAGCAGTCACATTTTTCTGCACGCAGTTCGAGGGTTTTCTGGGCATAGTTTTCAAGGTTCTCGGCACACTTTTCGAGGCTTTAAATTCCTGGCTCTGTTATCGAGGCAACTAACACATAAATACAGGCTGAGTCTGCACAGGTTTCGAGAAGTAGCAGGGTACAGCAAGTCCATACATACCGTACCACTGCCACTTTCCAGCACAGATTTCGAGGGTGATTTTAGCACAGAAATCGAGGGACAGTAGGGCACAGTTTACGAGGTGGATTCTGCACTGTTTTCAAGGAGAGTACAGCATTACTATCAGTCTGATATTAGCACAGTTTTTGAGTCTGTCTCAGCACACATTTCGAGGCAGCTTTGTGGGTGCATTTCCTGAGTGGAGATAAGTTGTATTCTTTCTGTATTACTGTTCTATTTTTGCTACTAAAGAAATAATAAATCTCTCTCTCTCTCTACTGGTTTTCCCCGTGGGGGTTTTTCCAGGGCTTGATTTTGGCCAAAAATTTCTGAGTCTATCATTTTATGATGTGATTGTTAAATGTGTTTTTCGGCCTGTTAGTGTATTTTATTGTGTGTGTAATTGTTACAGTAATTTTCATTAAGTAACCTACAGCCAATGCAAAACCGGATGTATGTGAAAACCACGAAATGTTGACATACACCAGCAAACAGTGAAGTGCAGAAAATCTTCACTGCAATGCATGCATAATTATTAACAAATTTCCTATAATATCCTGTGAGTCCCAAAAATCCTCCAAGACTCTTGATGTTCTTAGGAATAGGCCATTTTGTGATGGATTGAATCTTTTGAAGATCCACCTTGACCCCTTCTCATGAAACAATACGACTCAAATACTCTACTTCTTGTTTCCCAAAAGCACATTTGGACCTTTTTACATACAATTGATTGTTCTCAGGAACGTGTAGGACTTGATCCACATGTTTAATGTGTTATTCCCTTGATTTGCTATAAATAAGTATATCATCAACGTATGTCGAAAACAAACACAAAGTTTCTAAGATGAGGTCAAAAAATTTGTTAATGGGGATTTGAAAAGTAGGAGCAATAGTTAATGCAAAAAGCATCACTAAGAACCCGTAGTGCCCTTCATGTGTTCTAAAAATTGTTTTGGGAATGTCTTCTTCTCTTAATCTGATTTGATGGTATCTTGAATTAAAACCTAACTTTTCTATCACATATCCTAGATCCATTTTCATTGTACATCTTGCTGCCGCCCAAAACACACTTGACTGCAGGTAAGTCTCCCAACTGCTATGTGTGTTCCTGAGGAAAACTATGAGTGTAGAACCCAATGTCACCCCGATCCTCAACTCCTTCATTTAGACCACAACTCCTAAAGGTTAAGGGGGGTAGTCCCGACTCCCTACTTACTAAGATTCTTTTTTAAAGTTTGATTTAAGAGTTGTAAATTATTAAATATTCAAATGACAAGCAGACGTGCAGAGATGCAATAGTTCAAATGATAAGCAAACCTTTCTTAAGCAATTAACCAATTAAATGCAAGAGAGAAATAAACAGTTAAATAACAAGACCACTACCTACTTCTTGGGCAATGGAGTCACAGAATAAACCAGATTACCAAATATTTTCCAATAGCATTAAATCATTCAACACATCACATTAAGCACCAATTTGTAGAGAATGAACAATTTAGTGAACCAAAGATGCATATAACAAGATTGAACCAATAATGAATTGCTTTTGAAATAAAGTATTGTAAACAAAAGTAATCTTGTGCAAATGGTCTTGTAAATTTTAGTTTATTTTAGGTCTCACTTCAACCTAGGGGATTAAGGTTTTGTGCAAGAAAACTAAGCTACTCTATGTGTCTACCTCAAGAAACTATCTCTTTCGATTTGAGAGAAATTGTCGAGTGCTCAACTTGAGAACGCAAGGTTCTCAACTAGCTCCATGGGTCAATCCCAAAATTTGTTGGGTGCTCAACTTAAGGACACAAAGTGCCACAAGGCTCCCAACATCCTTTACCCCACTAGCTCCACAGGTCAAGTCCATTTTTCTCAGTGTCTAATTAAGATGAATTTTTGAGTGCCTATTATTCTAGCCAACACAAATCCTTGCCATTTCTTGTCACCCAGGATCGGTGAAACCGGCAAGGGGAGTGAATACGAGGCAAGAATCGAGGCACAAATTAGGTTTTAACCTTTAAGCAAAAACCAAAACAATGAAAGCCAACGCAATTTTACAAGGGAGGCAAAGCCTTCTCAATTGTAAGGTGCGGGCGAAATTAAACACAAGCCAGCGCGATTTCACAAGGGAGGCAAAGCCTTCTCACTTGTGAGGTGCGGGCAAAAATAACTTAAAGCAAATAATTAGAAATAAATTACAAGCCACCACGATTTTGCATGGATGGGAAAAGCCTCTTCTCATGCAAGGTGTGGGCAAAACCAAAATGCAAGCCAACGCGATTTCACGAGGGAGGCAAAGCCTTCTCACTTGTGAGGTGCGGGCAATGTAAATTAAACTAAGGAAATAAATGCTAAACCCAAGCCACTTACAACTACAATGCAAGGGTGGTAATGCCTCCTCTCTTGCATGCAATGGATAGCAAACTAAACTAAGCACTTCGAACTTGAAACAAATATAAGAAATCAAACCCAAGAGACTCTCTTGGGCTTGTTACAATGATGTATATTCAGCACTTATTAAATATGAGAAAAAGAGACGTAAGAAAGTGATTTTGACCGTTTTCTTCCAAGTGGCCAAAATAGTGGCTTGAGGAGGCCCTTTATGCTTGAAGATGGCCAAATTTGGATAGCATAACTCCTTGGAAATGTGCAGACCTGCTAAAAACCAACAAGCAAAAAGATTACAGAAAATGCCCAAAATCACTCTTGGGCAATGTTAATATATCATACAAAATGTTACAAAAATTTCTGAAAATTTATGAGTAAGATTGCACAAGATAATATCATGTAAATGAGATTTGAAATCTGATTTTTATATGGAAAATATGTAAAAATAAAATGCAGAAATTTTAAATGAGAATGGAAGAGAGAGTGCTCCTTTGCTCTTCGAATGCTTGGAGAAGTGGGTGTCCGACCAAGGAATTCCACTCTCGAAGTCAAGTAACCTGCGACTTGTAAAATGTTTTCTACACACTTAAAAGAAAAGGTGAGTACCTAATGAAGAGCTAAGAAATCATAAACTTCGACCAACAAGCGTATGAAGTTCTTAACTATTAAACAGGAAACTCATAAGATCAATAGCAACAATACTAAAAATCTTACCAAAGTAAAACAGTTTGTTTGTTTGGCCTCCCCAAGCATGAGTAGCTATGAAGTGCAGAAGCAAACTACCATCACAGAGCAACACTACACCAAAACTCCTCCAAAGAATTTTTATTACCAAGCCAAATGGCTGAAAATTACAATGGCCCAAAAATGGGGCAAGATGGAAGCAAGAGAAGTGAGAAAATAGAAATAGAGCAAGAGCATGAGAGATTGTAACCCAAATGAGGAGGAGGAGCCTCCTTAAATAGGAAAAGAGAGAGGGGAGAGTTCATTTGCATGAGTGAAATTGGTCACTTGGAGAGAAAAGGGGCCCATGAAGGGTGGTGCACTTTCTTGGGTTAAAAATAACAAACAATGGAGGAGGGAAAACCCCCCACTCATGTTTTATATTTCATTGCTAGGTCAAGGGGAGAGAATCGTGAAGGTGGGACCCTCCCTTTTGGCTTATTTCAATTTATCTCATTTCCCATGGTGAGAGGGTTTCCCCCTTGGGGAGAAACTTCAAACTTGAAAAACACTTGCTTGGGGGGGCCCTTTGACCTTTAATTTTACCTTAGGCACATAATATAAACTTTAGAAACTTAACTTGGCAACCCCAAGTGACTTTAGGCATTTTTCCAAAATTGCCTTACTAATTATTTGCCAATTTTCTTGATTTCTTTGAGTGACATAGGCAAATGTGTACAAAACCTTAGCAAGACTTGTCCGAATGACTTCAAACTTTGCCCAAGGGTGTAGCGGGTCTCATGCCATTGATTTTGATTACCCATACCCTTATTTATGGGAATTGAGTACCACTGATCCCTCTTTTACATTACAATTTTTTTATGTTGAGGGACATTTTTCAATCACCAAAACTTAAAAAATCCTATGTAAAACTTAATGAAATTCTGCAAGACTCTGGATGATGTCTAGCATTGAAATATAGAACATTCCTAGGCCCCAATCACCCCATGGACTCGATCATTAGAACGCCTTTCACCACTTTGGAGGTATTTTTGAGTGAAAAACTCAAATAATTAAAATCACTAAAACGGAATTTTAATTATCCAAGTGAAAAAACACTTGATGAAGGACTTCCCTAATGATAAAGTCTTAGGCAACTAAGTTACACAAAAATTGACCCTCATGTTGACATATCCTTACAAAATCCCCCTCAGGGGTGCAAAAGTTTCATGGAGAGAAGATAAGAAGAAGAGTTGTCTCACTTGAAAAATTCATTAGGTACTTCTTTCTCATCTTCAAGGCACATTGAATATGTGCATGGTACATGGTTGTCCACCTAGTTGGTTTGGTGGTCAACACATCTCTCTCCTGGATCGGCTCTCCATCTTTGGAGTTATCTTTATAATATTTAGGTTGGAATCATTTTGTTTTTTTATAGGAGCTACCTTAGTGCTCCCACTGTGTATTGACATCATGGTACCAAACAATCCCATTGACATACTTTTGTAGTCATATGTTGGACATCAATAAAATTATCTTATCTTATCATCTAATAGCTCATCAATATTTGGAATGGGGAATTTATCTTTGATGGTGATTTTGTTTGGATTTCTGTAATGAGGACACATCCTCCATACATTATCTTTTCTTCTCACCATCACTGTTGGTGCTAAAAAGGAACTCTTGCTTGGTTGAATAATATTTCCATCCAACATGCCTTGTACCATTTTCTCAATCTTCCCATTTTGTTGATGTCGATATCTATAAGGCCTTTTATTAGGAGGAATACTTTCTGGTATGGGTTCAATTTGATGTCCAAGATCTCTAGATGGAGGTAGTCCTTTAGAAATATCTTGGTAGACTCTATGAAGCTTTTCCAAGGTACTTTTTAAGTCTCTAGATATTTTTATCTTCATGCTTCTCTTCCATAGAAAAAATTCTAGCAATAGCACCAATGCAACATTGTTTTAGGAGCTTTTCCATTCTATGAGAGCTGATGATCTAGGAGGGTGGAAATTTTAACCCTTTGAGTTCATATCAAATTCCTCCAATTCAAATCTCATGAATAATTCATTATAATTTGCAGAAAATGTACCCAAGATTCTCAACCATTGAAACCCTAGAACAATATCTACTCCTCCAATAGGAATGGCATACGTGGGGCTTGATAGATTATAGTCTCGCATATTAAGTTTAATGTTATGTCATTTCCCTTCACAATCAATACTTCCCCCATTAGCAACCAATACTTGAAAGTGTCACTAGATAAAAAAAACAATTGAGGCACTCCACTAATATTTTCATCAATGAAGTTGTGTACTACCCAAATCGATCAAAACTATGACCATATGCTTCCTAATGTATTTTGTAATCTTGACGGTTTGAGGTGGTGACACACCTACCAATGCATGAATTGATATTTCACACCTATCTAGATCTATGTTATGCAAAATTGCTACATCTTTTCCCTTCTCTTGTTGGTTCAGAAGTTCTTCCTTCTAATTTGTGTGGATGCCTCTATTTCCTCCTCATCATTATTCTCTAAAGTGAACAATTTTGTTTACTAACATTTATGCCCTTTCAACCATTTTCCATTACAACCAAAATATAGTCATTTTTCTCTTCCTTCATCCATTTCCTTTTGTGATATTCAAGTAGGTTGAGATAGGGTTTCCCTTTGAGGCAAAATTCTATCTTTGCTTCCTACATATGTTCCAATGGTAGACTTGTGGGTAACCTTATTCTTGGCTTGAATAAGACAAGCCTATTGCATAGTTTTCATAACATTTTAAGGATGTCTTAAGCAAAGCTCATGTTTAATGTCTTCTTTTAATCCACTCATGCAAGCTTCTAACAAATGCTAGTCACGTATGTTGTCCACTCTTGTGGATAATACTTGAAATTTCGAATTAGAATCTTCAACATCACCTAAGTACTTCATTCTTGTCAAATGGCTAAAGTAATCTTGTTCCCAAACTTTACCATATTGAGCTTCTAGCTCTCTTGTAAATAGACCCCAAGTATAATGATAAGAGGGAGGATTCCTTTTAACTACCCATTGATACCATTAATAGGATTTTATCTCAAAACACAATGTAGCTAAGGCAATCCTTCGCTTATAATCCATATTATATGCAATTTATACCATTGCTCTATTTGGTTCGCCCATGTAAACACATTTGTTCCATCAAACTTTGTTAATTCAACCTTGGGAATGAAGAAGTTCTTTGGTACTAAGTTGAACCCATGATGATGTGGATTATGGAGTGATGATTGATCAAGTGTTGGAGAATCAAAACTATTGCTCTCCAATTGTTTTTCAATTTTCTCAAAATGCAACTAGGATGAGTCCCTCTCGTTCTCCTTATCCTCTTTTTGAGGAGATGAATTATGAGTAAAGAGATGTTTAATCTCATTCTTAATTTCCCCCTTCATATCTTCAAGATTAATGGCCATCTATTGTTACATCATTTGAATATCAAGTTCTATTTGTTTTTGTGTCTAACAATTGAGCATGTGTCACTAACCTATCACTCAATTCTTTAACTATGACCTCCAAATTGGATGGTTAAACATTTCTTCAATTTCTTCATGAGCCATGGCTGAGACTTCTAAAGGTTTCAGTGGTGTATAATTTTTTGCAAAACCCCTTTCCATGTGAGCCTAAAATAATATTTAGTTATATTCGTCCTCTTTTTTTTCTTTATCACAACTTTTGAATCACCGAGAACAGATATTCCAATAAAAAATTATACAAGTTTCAAGTTAACATACCTTTAAAAACCTTAGTATGTAGGCAATCTTTCTGGTCGACCTTTCTCTTGAATTATCTCGGAATTTCGCCCCCCCCCCCCCCCAAGTCTTAAATTTCGACCTATAGTAGCCTAGTATGTCTTCTCTCTACACTCCCACAGGTTTGACCAAATTCTAATGTGCTACGAGAAAACTATGGTAACTTTCTCAAAACTTGTTGGTTTTTGTCTCTTTCAGAAGAGATAACTTGTATGAACCAATGTTATCAGAACCGGATCAGTGGTCAAACCGGTCGGCCCCAGGACCCGGACAAAAACCGGGAAAAAAACCGGTTGAGCAAAAATAAATAAATATTCATATTTTCAAAAAATATATATATATTCATGTGAATTCAAACCATCATACACAAATCTGCAAAGTTTCTCATGTATATAGCGAGTAAGAGTGTATAAAACCAAAATTTGGTTGTGCCATGGCCCACAATTGAGATTTGATTCCAGACTCCCGAATGCCCTACTGCCCTAACTCCGTAATTCGTATGCTCAGCATAGAAAAATCGAAAGATGATTGTGAATCATGATTGCAATTGAGGGTCCCTGCGTCAATATATAGTGATTGTACGATAAGTAGGTTAGCGGATGTGGTCGCTGTGCCCAAAATTTTTGGTTTTTTAATTAAAAAAAATTCAAAATGTAGGTTTTTTGCCCTAGAAAGACCCGATATGGAACCGACAGGTTCTATACAGAACCTGGGGTCCCGGCCGGTTTGAGAAAACAGGTTGGTTCCGTACGGAACTGGGCGGTTCTTGGTGGAAACCGGCCAGTTCCGTACATAACCGGTCAAAAATGGGTTCAATCAAACGGTCGGACCGAAAAACCTTTGGAACCAGTTGGACAGGCCGGTTTTGCCAGTTCCGAACCAGTTTTTATAACATTGGTATGAACTTCCATGTGTCCAATTTTTATGATCTGATTCTGAATTTTATCCATAAACACTATGGTCTATCTTCCTTCTAATGCAATAGGTGGCACTCAATTTGAAGCTCTCAAGCTTCAATTGTAGCAATTTTAACCGAAACACTTGTTTGAGACTAGTTTCCTAGACTAGCCAAAAGCCCTAGCTTCCACAAACTATAACTCTAAACTTATAATGAACCAAGCCCTGAAATTCTTACCACATGTACTATGATATCTCTCATGAGGTGCCTCAAAATTTCACTATTTGAAACGACCCCAAAAAAACGTAATAGTGAAAATGGCTAAGATACCAAATGTTATGCCCCAAATTCCCAAAATAGCATAAAATTCGAAGAGAGGTTAACACAACGCTTTGAGAATGAAATAAAGAGATGAATAAAAATCCTCTTCAAGGGGGAAACCTCCTTTTACAATGTATCAGATGCACAAGCCAAGTTGAGATGATTATACAAATTAATCTCCATTACTATAAATAGAAGATGAAGTGATCATAATGCAACCTACTACTAAGTCAACCTAACCATAACCAATTGGGGCCTTGACATCTCCTACGATCTACACTTGCCCTTAAAGAAAATTTGGGCACTCTTATATGACCTTGAGCCTCTTGCAATGTGTAAGTGTGTCATCTCGATCTCCTATAGTTTGGAGCAAAAGGTGGGGTTATATCCAACCCTAATCTCTCCTTGTCTCCCTTTTAATCTAACCCATCTCAAGTCTCTGAATTAGTCTTTGGAACAACAATCTCCACATTCTACTTAATCACTAAAGGAGAATCTTATGAACTAGAAGATCTCACATCCTCATCTAATATCGCATCTCTGCTCACCACAGTCTCCCACTGTGTTGGAATATCGATCCTATAATGTGTAAAGTATCATTGTATCCATCAACATAACATGTTATCACAACATCTATGATAGGTTTTGAAGCTATCTCCATGACATCTCACTCTGCAACCTTTACGTATGCCTCCTTAAAACTAGAAGGCTCATCCAGCCTCTTGTTGGAATGTACAAGTGTCGCTAGATCAACAAGTGACCTATAAATGCAACCCATCACAAACAATCCCCATGTGCCAATCCATATTGAACCATCCAAGGGCTGAACATACACCATGTACCCCAAATCTCATGAAGCATCCCCAATCAAGGTGTGAAGACTTTTGGAGTAACTCAAAAGTTGACAAGGTGTTGAGCCCTAGTGGGCATGGGCACACTTGGTTGCTTGCATGGAGGCTTGTACTTAACTTCACGATGCCTAGGTTGAGAAGTGATCATGTACGTGTGGTGGACTAAAAGGAGCACATGCCTTAGGAGTGTTGAGATTTGGAAGCTTGTCGAGTTGGAGCATTGGACATATCTCATGGAGCATTCATGCCTTCAAGCCTTGCTTGTTGAACTTGCATGCCTTGGAGCTTGACACGTGTCACCTAGAGTTGGAGCAATTCAAATGTGGACCTATCCTTGTAGTTACGAAACATTTAGTGGACTTGGTCCACCTAATATTGTTAGCCTCCCTCACCTCTCATATAAATAGAGGGAGGAGACAATCTTTTCACTCAATGGTTCACACACTTGAATTAGAGATGTGCAAAGTGCAGCGCACGAGTTTTCCTCTTTTGTACTCTACATCATTGCATTTTCTCTCTTTGTTTTGGAGTGCTAGGGTTCTTGGAGGAATTTCAAGGGAAGACTAGGGATAGGGTTTCACCCTAAGGAGACAAATAAAACTAGGGTTTGTGATAAACCCTAGAGAAACAAAGATTGCATTTTATCTAATAGCTCTTGTGAGAGAAGACTAGGATTTTGTGGCATTTGAAACCCTAGTGCTACTAACCATGCATGTAGTGGAGAAGTGAAGGAAACATCTTGCAAGGTGTCAAGGGAACTTGCCAGTGTTGGTGCTAGCATGTTGAAGATCTTTGGTGGAGTGACAAACGTTGGTTGGGAGTGATTTCTAGCTAAGAATCGGTGGCCAGGGTTTTGTATAGTTTCCCTAGTTAGGCTTTGGAGATCTTGACTTGTAGCAACTTTGTGATAAAGTTATGTACTTGTTTGTTTCTTATATATATATATATATAGAGAGAGAGAGAGAGAGAGAGAAATGAAGTTTCCAACTGTCCAAATATTGTGTACATACATATCTAATTTATGGCTTATGTTATCTCCTTGATTTGGCAAAAGAGCACTTTGAGAACGTTATCCTAAATAATCTCTTTGATGAAGTGCATGTGTAGTTCAATGTGTTTGTTGCATTGATGTTGAACTAGATACTTGGAAAGCTTGATGGCACTCTAATTGTCATACCATAGGGTGGTCAAATGCCACTGGTGGAATCCAAATTCTAAAAAAATTTGTCGAAGCCACAAGGCTTCTTGACTTGCATTAACTGCAGCTCAATACTCTGCTTATGTTGAAGAAAGAGCAAGAGCTTGTTGTTTCTTACAAGCCCAAGTGACAAGTAATAAACCAAGAGTAAAAGCATAACCTACAATAGACTTCCGATCATTAGGGTCACCAACCCAATCAAAATCAGTGAAACCAACCAACACATGAGCCCCCCCCCCCCCGAGAATTGCAATGTATCACAAACTGAACAATACCTCATATATACCAAAGTATTATTTTTGCTTCTTTCTAATGACTTTCATAAGGTGATTGCATATACCGGGCAACAAGACCAATAGCAAAGGAAATATTAGGATGGGTGTGATTCAAGTACAAAAGGCTACCAACTAATCAACGCTACAAGATGGCATCTACTTCGGGTGTAGTACAAGTGGCAACAAGTTTGACTCCACACTAGAGGGGAGATGGGGTTGGTTTACAATCTTCCATCTAAAAGAGGCAAAGAATGTCACAAGCATACCTAAACTGAGAAAGAAAACTTCCTTCTTTGGTTTGCAAGTCTTGGAGGCCAAGAAAATAATGCAAATGTCCCAAGTGGATCGTCTCAAATTTCTTCTTAAAGATGGATTTCACACGGGTTAAAAGTTTGGGGTCTCTATCACTAAGAATAAGATCATCAACATAAAAAACAAGGATTATGACATGATTTCCTACTTTCCTGTTATAGATATTGGGGTCAGGATGATATCTAAAAAACGAATGTCAAGAAGAAAGTTATCCATTTTGGCATACCAACTAATCAACGGTACAAGATGGCATCTACTTCGGGTGTAGTACAAGTGGCAACAAGTTTGACTCCACACTAGAGGGGAGATGGGGTTGGTTTACAATCTTCCATCTAAAAGAGGCAAAGAATGTCATAAGCATACCTAAACTGAGAAAGAAAACTTCCTTCTTTGGTTTGCAAGTCTTGGAGGCCAAGAAAATAATGCAAATGTCCCAAGCGGATTGTCTCAAATTTCTTCTTAAGGATGGATTTCACTTGGGTTAAAAGTTTGGGGTCTCTATCACTAAGAATAAGATCATCAACATAAAAAACAAGGATTATGACATGATTTCCTACTTTCCTGCTATAGATATTAGGGTTAGGATGATATCTAAAAAACGAATGTCAAGAAGAAAGTTATCCATTTTGGCATACCAAGCCCGAGGAGCCTGTTATCAACTGATTTGTACAATAGTTGAAACCTTATTGAGCCGCCAGTGTTGGAACACATCAGTGTTCACTTCCAGAGTATCTGGGTTTCATTATATTTGGGTCTAGCCAGTTTTGTTTTTGAGTCGACATGACCATGGCCCCATGGGGGTTTGTATCAAAGTGTGCTAGTAGGGTCTGAGTGGCTCGGTTTCCCATGACTGGATTAAACAACTAAGGTATTCCAGGGAGTTTTTTCACCGTCAGATTATACTTTGCTTCAGGCGAAATATAATCTCTTGGTTTTTCTCCCGCTTCCTCCAAAGCTGGAATGCCCGATTTTGGAAATTTGGCCATGGGGGGTTATTAGGGTCCAACTATAATGTATAAACCTACTAGACACTATTAGAATTGGTTCTGGTCATGTCCTAGGTCTCTAGGACCCCCAGAAAAAATTTCGAAAAAATTTTACCGGACGCGTCGAAATTGGGGTTTTTAATTTTTTAATTATTTTTAAATTTTAATTAAATTTCTCTATAGTTTAAATAGAGAAATTTGAGTCTGTAATATGTCAGTCATCCGGTGTCCGAATTCAGAGTTTGATGGCTCGTTTCATAAGCCAAAAATCACACATGACCCATGGAGCAGCTAAACCCAACTTTCGGATGTCAATTCCGCCCCGTAATTAATATTTTCTCTGAAAAGTCATTTACAGAGAAATTATTAATTAAAATAATAAAATTGATTATTTTGGAGATAATCCAAATCTCTCCAAAATTAATCAATTTGATTAAAATAAAGGGCTAAATGACATGGCAATGAGCATTTAGGAAGATTCCAATCAACTCCAAGCCCATCCAGTCACCCATCTAGTCACCAGCAAAGAATCTCCTCAAGCTAATTCGCCCTCTTCCATGCAAAAATCGATTTTATGATGTGGCATTGATTGAATGGGTTGTTGGATGGCATTAAAAGCCAATGGTGGGCGCCTCCTCTAAACTAGCAATCATTCCAAGCTTGGCTCCTTGATGATTCGAGCTCATACCTACCATCTACCACGTGTTCATGCACCAACTAGCTCGCAATCCTTACCTAGCTCACGTCAATCTCATTTAGATCCACGCCTTGCCTTGTTGTAACTCGTTTTGTGGTTGGTTGATGTATGGATTAGCTTGGCTTTTGATTGAAGTTAAGTTAGTGCCTACCTCTACCATGTGTCATCCACTAAACTAGCTTCAACCTACCACATCCAAGCTCGCCCTCCCACATGGCTCACGCTTTGCTCACCCTAGCTCACGTCAATCTCCATGCTAGCTCGTTCTTCCTTGTTGTAGTTTGGCTATTGGTTAATGCCCTCACCTCACACTTACCTCAATTCGAGTTTTGCCACATAATGCCAATCTCACCAAACACCAACTCGACTTTGGCCATGTCTATTGCTCCAAGCCACCTCATGATTGGAATTCGACTTCATTGCTCACCACCAATTCGATTTAGGGTTTTAGTGTTTAGTTTTAGTATAAAGAGAGGCCCATTTGGGTTATTATCTCATGGAGACTTTGATGCAAGATTACTCTGCAAAAATTTGTAACATGCTTTTGGCTTAATATTTTCAATAAAGATTTCGACTTTGGAGGTCCATGAGCTTTCAATCTTTGGTGTGAATTCATCTCTTGTTGAGGTGACATCTTCTCTAAACCCATCTCTTGATTATGCATGGTATTTGATCAATGGTTAGCTTGTGAGGACTATTTTTAGTACAATAGAGTAACCATTTATAATTTAAGTTGGTTACTTATGCATAGTTTATCAAGATCTAAATGGACATGAGTAGTTGGTTATACAAATTGTTGATTTAATCTTGATTTTTCTAGCGTTCTAGCATTGTTGATCTCACTTGTTGGTTGAGTGTTTGGGTTTGTGATTAGGTGTTGCTTAAAGTGAAGAGGGGTAAGAGCTCGGTTGCATCAAACCCTTGTTCATCTTCAAGTTTTGGCCTAACACTTTGTGGTTGCAGGATCTACAATAATCTCAAGATCTTTTCATCTTAAGAAGGCTAGGAAGAGCTCTTCTCAGGTTTCTCATCAACCAAAAATTCTATTTTTAAAAACCTTGTCACTAAAGGCTCTCTCTTCAAGCCTTGTCTTTTGCTCCTTGATCTCCTTTTCCCATTGATTTGCTAAGCCTATTCCTCCTTGCCCTAGTTTCATTCTACCTCCTTTAGCCCCACTCTTTTGCTCTCGTCCCCTCTCCTCATTGTTTCCTCCCCCTTTCGTTTTGGTCTTCTTTTGCCTTCTCGTCCATCCTAGAAGGGTCATCCTTCTCCTCTCGTCTTAGCCTTTTAGTGCCTCCTCCCCTTCCTTTTAGTCTCTACCCTTCACCCTATTCGTCCTAGCCATCTTTCTTCTAGTTCTTGTCCTCGTCCACTCCCATTTAAGCCTTAAGTCACATCAAAACAACAAAACAAAGGAGTTAGTAGTAGTTAGTGTTAGATCTCATACTTGGTTATTTGGTAGATGTTTTTTTTTGCATAGTTAGATCTCGTTAAAAATAAATCTCATGCATTGAAAGATCTCATTCTTGCACTTGTTAAGTTTGCATTTAGTTTCCCTTTTAAGATAGAAAAATTTTCATAAAATTTTCCTTAAAATTTTTAAGTCTTAGATCTCTTTTCTAGCATATTTAGAGCAACTTTTGTTCGCTGGTCCGTTTTCCCATACAAACTTTTTTCGAAAAAAAATTTCATGACTTTTATGTTTTAGGCTTTATTTTTCAAGTTTGGACTTGGTAGATTCAAATTCCATTTTGATTTCTGACGTTTAATGGGTGCATGTTGAGTATCTTTTTTCAAGCTTGTGTAGGTGCTTTGAAAGAAAGAGATTTGAAAAGCTTTGAAGAAGTAAGATCCAAGCAAAGGATCAAAGAGAAGAAACCACGAAAATGAGCAAAATTTGACATAATTATCCTTTGTAAAAGCAAGCAAAAATTTGCTTCTTTCTTAGATTTTTCCAAGTATCATCTTTCTCAAAGACCTTGCAAGGTTTTAAACCCAAGGCATCTGTAACAGTTTAATAAAAAGTTTTCAAGTGGAGGGGTCCTCCACCTTTGGTTCTTCTTCCCCATTTGGGGAAGAGTGTTGGGTCTTGTGGTGTGGTTTAACTTAGTTTATGTTTCCATGCTCTCAGATTAGTTTCTATTTCGCTAAGTAACTTGTTTATTTATCTCCCATATTTTACTTACCCCCATGCTTTCCCGAGTAGGGTCTTGAACCTGAAAGAGATTCTTGGGTAGTTTAGTTAAATTTTTATCATTATCTTGTTTCTCTTCCAAAGCCCTCAGCCGGAAGTTGTATTTCGTCTCAAGGGCAGGACCACATAGTTTGTGGTTACTCTTCCATCCCCGTCGGTTTCCTTGGTAGAGCTTTCAGCTAGCTGGAGGTTCTCAAGTGCAGGCGGTTCTAGTGGTTGACCCTGTTTCGGGGATCAATCCCACCTAGTAGATTAAAATTTGTATGGTAGAACACTAGATTTGTTTATCTTGCAAGCTTTATTGCTAGTAGTATTTTTATCTTGCTGATCAACACTGTGGTTAATTTTTGTTTCAAGTAAAAGTATACTGCTACTGCTTTTATCTTGTTTTCTTAAAATAAACCAAAGTCTCTTGAACTTGGCCAAATCCAAGTCAAGAGCACCCTCTATCGAAGGGCATATTAGTCTTGCATTTCCCTGCATTAGGCATTGTTAATTTAGCAAGTCTCTTGAACTGTGGTCATAAGACCGAGTCAAGAGCGCTCTCTGTCGGAGAGTTGAACAAGGTTCTTTTAATAATAAAATTTTCCACTCACACACCCCTAAATAATTTATCTTGGTTTGTCCTACACCCGTATGCTCTGCCAACCGGAAACGGTTGGGCTAGTACTCAGAAAGGTGTAAGACTTGGTAATTACGATCGACAAACTTAATTAAAATTTTTACCCAAAACCTCAACCAAGGCAAAATACTGTCCTTCCCACGAGAGGTGACGCCGGATTCCCACTGTCAGACTCAGGGGCGGTTCAAACATTGGACACCAATCCTTATTGAATCTGGGTGCTTCCGACAGGTCACTTAGGGTTGCCAGTATCTTTCTTGGGTAGGGTTCTACCATCTTTTTGATACCTTTGGTCTTAGCCCTAATAATCAAGACAACTAAAACTTTGAAATTTACCAAGATAATTTGCACAACGATCTCACGAACAGCTACTATCAAGACTTACTTTTCAGCATCCCCCAGCACTACATTTATTATTTTGACTCCGTTACCCATTGGATAAGGCACTGGTCCTTTTGTCATTAAATTTTTATCTGTGGATGCTCTCTTAATTATCTCAAGTCTTTATATACTGTTTCGCAACGTGGATTACATCTTATCTTGTGTTTTATTTTAAGTTGTTTGTCTCTCATTTCACAAAACTCCTAAACAACACCCATCCGCATCACAACACCTAAAAACACTATAAATACAAGAGCCTTAGTGAAACTCTCTTTTAGGGACTACCCCCCTTGGCTTCGTTAGGAGTTTGCCTAAACGGAGGAGCTGGGATTCAGGTGACAGTACCTGGCTCATTGCTTGCCCCCAAGGCCACACCTCTCTCACTTGTAGTGAAGAGACAGCTTTCGAAAGATTTCCGCTGCTGGTGTGCATATTGGCGGACAATAGAGCCTACTTAAGGCCATAGAGAGATTAAGGCGACAAACAAGGTTGGAGTCATTTTGAGCATGGCACATCCCATTTGTGTGAAGTGACAAGGGCTAAAACAAGGTAAATGGAATTCATTTTGGCTATAGGGGCAAAGTTTTCATTATAGTCAATCCCTACAACTAAAAAAAATCCTTTGGGAGCTAATCAAGCCTTATGCATTCTAACACTTCCATCTGATGCATACTTATATCTATACACACATTTACATCTAACTGATTTCCATCCATTCGAAGGAGGTACAACATCCCAAGTATCGTTCACCATTGAGGAATGGTATTCTTCATTCATTGTTGAGTCCCAATCTATGTGGCCAAAAACTTATGCAAATGTTTATGGATCATGAATCTTTGAAACTTAAGCCAAAGGAGAAGAGGTTCGTTGGAGCGTGTTTGACATTGATCTATAGGATCACCAACAAGATCACTGGTTACTTCTTGTATTGTACAGACCCATTTAGGAAGTGGTGGTGCTGGTGTAGGGCATGTTCAATGGACCCTGTTACCTCCCAACTTGTACCTAAGTGGAAAAGGTTCCAAGTCCAACCCACAGGTACGAGTGAAAGGCAACCTTGGATTGGTTTCCAATGCCACAACACAACCAACCCCTTCTCTTTAGGCCAACTCTCAAAAGACAAGGGAGGCTTCCCTACCTGAATGATGTTACTTTAAAATAATAATGTGTTAATTTTAGCTCAAACACACTAGATATGAAAAAGAACTAGGTACTTAAGATACCAAATGAATTCACAAGTAAAGGATATGCTCAATGATAGTACAGTAGTACTTAGATTAAAATGGAAATGCCTCAAATAAACATAACAGTGGAACTAGAAGCATATGAGAGACAAGTTACTAATTCACAATAAAAGATATGAAACCTAACCACACACAAGGTGAATTAATAAAATGTCCAAAGGCGAAGAACAAGGTCCATGGTGAAACCCTAGAGCTTGTAATGAGCACAAGGATGATTAGGCTTAATAAATACATCATTACTTGCTCTAATCAAAGCATGAAACTTAAATACCACTTGAGATAAACTAATTGCAAGAATGTAAGAATGAAACAAGTTAGGGTTGTTACCGAATCCCTTCCTCGTTGAGAGAGAGTGTTAGATTATGACAACTGAGGAAGGTCTTCTGTGCATGCAGAAGACATTAATTGGAAACCAATTGTATTTAATTAACTTTTTCTAAGTTTTGGAAAATTAATTAAAGTGATCTAATTATTAATTAATTACTGGAATACTTTTTTTATAAAAGTAAAAGTGAAAAATAAAAAGTAAATGGCTGATTTAATCTTTAGCCATTGATCTCACCGGAGGATCTCATCCATAGATCTATAGTGAGATTAGGTTTTTTGCTTAGCCAATGATTATAAAAGAAAGGTCAATTGGTGGAGAGGACACTCATTCATTCCGACAGAGATTGAGAGAGCAGTTTTGAGAGAGAAGTTTTTGAGAAGAAGACGAAGGAGCAGAAGGCAAATTTGCAGAGGCAAACTGACAGAGTGAGAAACAGCAGCAGGCAGAGGTGACAATACGAAATCCGTACATTCGTATAGTTTGTACAGTTGTACGGATTTCGTACAGCAGGTCGTACTGATCAGTATAGCAGGTCGTACAGGCCGTACAGCAGCAGCAGCAGCGCTGCGTTGGGATCCATGCCCACTTACAGGTTTTTCTCGTTGTTTTTCTGTGTTACGATTTTGCCATTGAGGGCTGAAATCGATTTTCTAAATTGTACCGCTCCATATTTTCTTAATAAAATAATATCTCAGACTGCTATACCGGTTTTCCCATCTTGGGTTTTGTCCGGGGGTTTATACCCAAAAATATTGTGTTGTCTCTATTGGTGTGTTTGATTGGTATATCTCTCAGTGTTTTATTTCCGCTGCAATTTATGAGTGAAGAAACCCTTGTGTGATTAAAAGTAAATAAATTGGCATGCTTTTAGTTCTAGCTGGGTTTTAAGGGAAATTTACATTTTGGAGGATTGGGAGAAAGCCTGGGTGCATTTCAAGCAAAAGGATGGATGTGGGCAACAAGAAGAAGGGTGTGAGCAACATTATATTTGGTGAGTAACTTTATTTATTGTTTTACAACATTCATGGTTTCTCAAAGTGTCATTTCTAGAGCCCCAAGAGCTTCTAAAGCAAATAAGCAGCATGAATACTATCATTATTGGAAGTATGTTTACCAAGATCAAGCAAATCGCTGGTGGGGGTTCATGGGAATGGAGGTGTAATTTATGTGAGAATGGAAAGACTTTCAAGAGCTTTTACATAAGAGTCGAGGCTTACATTTGCATAAGGGGTGAAGAGTGTTGAGATTTGTGCACATACCAAAAATCGAGAGGTGGGAGCCAATTTTGCAAAAGAGCATAATGATGCTCAAAGGTTGAAAGAGCAAAGAAGAAATATTGGTATCGATACTATGGGCAATACTCGGTTGGCTGCTAGCTATGAGCCAAGGATTATCCATGAAGCAAGGAAGAGGAGGGTGGTACAACTTGAAGAAGAATATCAAAATCTCCTACTGCAAGTAAAGATAGCACGTTGTTGAAAATGCTCAACAATCAAGGGAGAGAAGAAGCTGAGACAAGAGTGGCAAGGGCCATATATGCTTGCGGCATCCCTTTTAATATGGTTCGGTCCACCTATTGGCATGATCTAGTGCAGGCAATTAACACAGCCCCTCAAGGTTTCAAGGGTCCAAACTATGAAAAACTCAAGACAGTTTTGCTCAAGAAAGAGAGGCAACTTCTTGCAGATGTTTTAAAACCTATTCGCAGTTCATGGAGTAGCTCGGGGATTTCCATTATTATAGATGGATGGACTGATACAAGGTGTAGGCCATCGATTAATGCCCTTGCATCATCACCAAACGGAGCCATGTTCTTGATAGCAGAAGATTGTTCAGGGGAGGTAAAAGATAGTAAATTCATTGTTGACATTTTAATTGTTGTTATTGGTAGGCCCACAAAATGTGGTGCACGTTATGACAAATAATGCACCTGTTTGTAAGGTTGTAGGCTTGATTGTTGAGAGTACATACAACCATATATTTTGGACTCCATGCATTGTCCATCATATAAATATGATTTTGGAAGAGATTGAGTCTACAACTGCATGGATTAAGGATGTCATAAGCCAAGCTAGGGAGATCGTAAAATTCGTCACCAACTACCACCGGTCTCCAGCAATATCTCGGGAATACTCCAAACTGGAGTTGATCAAAGTTGTTGAGACAAGATATGCCTCAAACTTCATCATATGCTGCCTTATTGAGGTCAAACCTTCATTGATAAGTATGGTGGTGGGTGTGCTTCATTGATGAGTATGGTGGTGGGCGTGACTTGGGCTGAGTGGAGACTAGTAGATTCAGAGAGGGAAAGTATGGTGCGGAGGGTGTTGATTGATGAGGATTAGTGGAGCAAGATAGAATTCTTGCTCAGGTTCACATTAACTACAATTGAGCTTCTTCGAGAAGCAGACACATACAAACGTTTCTTAGGAGAGATTTATGATGGCACAGATACCATGGCTGGGAAAACCGTGGAAATTATTACATAGGAGGCTCCCACTCTTCCTTTTGTTGATGTTGACTTTGCAGAGCAAGTGAGATCCATCATTGTTGCAAGGTGGAATGGCTTTAACACTCCATTGCACAAATTGGCACTTGCTCTAAATCCAAAATTTAATAATGAAGAACTTATTCCAAAGGTTGTTTCCAGCATCTATACAAACTGAAGCGAGGGAAGAATTTGTTTGTTTTGCTATTGGACTGGAGGATTTTGCATACATATAATTTTTAGATGAGAGGAGCATGAACCCGATTAAAAGGTGGACTTGTCATGGGGCAAATGGCCAATATTTGCAATACCTTGCCACTCGTATTTTATGCCAAGCATAGCTTTAAAAACTGGTCAACTTGGAACTGAAATCGGCTGAGTTGATAAGTTTAATCGTATCGACCTTGAACCGGGACAAAACTCGACCTGGAAGACAGTTTGATACCGAACCGGCCGAGTCAAACATTGACTTGAACGGTTCGAACCGGTCAAATCGATCAATTCCGCATTAAGTGAATCCAAATCTGCTAAGGGCGCACACGTAAAGGCTAGACACGGTTTTTTTTTTTTTGACAAGTTTTGTACAAGTGACATTGAAGTCAATAATATTAAATGTTAATGTTAAATTCTTAAAGTAAAAGGATAGAAAATGAAAGATAAGAAGAATGTCATTACTTAAACTTTTAACACTACCATTATTTGTTTCAAGATGTTTGAGAGTGGTTGCAACCTCATCGGACTTCATATGCAAAAAGTAGAATTTTAGATCCCATTTAAAATTCAACAGACTTAATAGATTTCAGGATTTCAGGATTGCAACATTTCCTCTTGATCCTATCATGTATGAGGGTAAGGGATTGGAATTTAATCAAGCACATGAGGTTGACTGAACTCCTGAATTTAATCTCTATGTACCTTGATGTTGGTGGTGTTGATGGCTAATTGTTGAAGTTGACTGAACTCCTTTGTCATGACCTTAATAAAAATATACCCTTCAGTCAAGCAAAATCACTTTCAGTAGTCTAAGTGACATTCTCCTTAGCTTTCATTTTCTATCCTTTTACTTAAATTTTTTAACATTACCATTAATTCTTACAGGATGTTTGAGATGGTTCAAACCTCATCGAACTTCATAAGCAAAAGTAGAATTTTAGATCCCATTCAGAATTTAACAAACTTAATCATTTTCAGGATTGCAAAGTTTCCACCACAAATTCTATCACGTATGAGGGTATGGGATTGGCATTTAATCATCAACCCCTCTATATACCTTGATGTTGGTGGTGTTGATTGTTGAACTCCTTTGTCGTGACCTTAATAAAAATGTACTCTTCACTCAAGCAAAATGACTTATTAAGCATGGGAAGATTTTTCTACCTTATTTTACATTTTTAACGATTCGATTAGGAAGTTTCATCAAAATTGTAGGGTGTTGAATCATTGACTAATGTCCTTGGAGGATTAACTTTGAGATTCAAGGTAGAAGCCAGGGTTATATCCTAGAAGAGGGAGGCATAGAGTGCTATTGATGAATTTGTTTCCTCGTTTCGTGCAACTTAGAATCTAACCCTAGCCTTAAAGTTATAAGATGAACCCGAACCTCGTGCTTCTGGGCGTTCAACTAGTTCTACTACTGTAGTTGTAGATGACCTTGAGGAGTCCGAGCTTGAGCCAGATGATGATGCCAATGCTTATGCCATTGCTAGCCCCGATTCTAGCTCTACTTCTAGTTCTAGTAGTGGTGATGAGTTCGATGATTCATCATGTTCATCAATGACATGTATGATGTATGATCATTGATGTATGATGTATGATGTAGTGGCATCATAGCATGTTGTTTTTTCGACTCTACAGGTCGTTTAGGCCTCATTGGTTATATATTTTGTTCTAGATATGTATTGCACAGTAAACTTCGTGCCATCTTGATATATTCACCCTTGTATGGTATATACATAAACAATATTTGGATATTTTGTCTCTAATGCTTTGGAATCATGGATTAAAATCTTTAAAATATTGTTTTCTTCAAAATTTAAATATTTTATGTATTTTTTAGTAAGTCGAGTCATTAAATTCAAGTCGATCGAGTCATTACCAAGTCCAATTTCACCCTCTCGACCGATTCCAAGTCCGAGTCTGAGTTTTAAAACATTGGTTCACACAAAGTGCACAACAAAGAGCATACACAATCAAGAAAACCCTTTCCTGATTTGTCGAGTTCGCACATAGCACACAACAAAGAACATGCATGGACCAAAAAGGAAACAAACTAGGAATTAAACAAAAAACCAAACTAAAATATGAAACAATATGAGAATGGTTTTTCTAAATCCATAAATGTAAACAATATACCTCTAGATTTGATAAATGGCAGTGTCTTGGGCAAATGGAAACCTTTCGAGTGAAACAAAAAGCATTGCCAACAAAAAGCAGCCCTCTAAATGTGATGGAACACCTCTCTCAGTGCAGAAATGCACAAAAATAACAAGATCCAGAAATTCTTGATGCATGAATCTACGCAGGTTCAAGATCTCGATCAATAATGGGATCAAGTCTTCATAAGCGCTCTAGTACCATGTTCGACTAAAACAAGGTATTTTCGCACAAGTCGAACACCTTAAGTAATCACTCACACAAACAGATCAAAGATCAACACACCAATATATTACAATGTTAAAACCCTTAGAGAGGGAAACAATCCACAGCCCCAGCCAAACAACCACATGAGGCAATATATTAATGCAAAGAAAAAAGATTCCCATGTGAGTTTCTCACAATCAATCATCTATGAATGACCCTCCATGCTCTTTAAATAGAGAAAATGTACCAATCAAATGTTAAGCCACGACTCAAAGGAATCGTTAAGATCGATGAGAAGGTGAACCATTAGATCACTTTATGCCTACAACATATCGTGACCGTCGAATTACATAAGTACAAATGCATACTAATGCACACTAAAGAAACACACTTTACCTAAAGACACATTAGACCAAGTTGATCTTAACTAACCCCTAAGTGTCTAAATATCCTAACAACACTTTCTCTATGTTTGTTAAATCCCCTTGAGACTAAATTCCTCAAGGATGGGTTTTTGTGCTAACATTTTTTGGGTTGTATCCAAAAGCCTTGGATGTTTAACAATCAAGCATATAAAGACATATTTATGAATCAGTATACTCCATGATTGACTTCAATAAGGGCTTGATTATGTTGAAATATTTCATAGGAGTAGTGGATTATACGAATGGTTGTATTCATCATTTAAGTATATTGATCAATCATGTCTCGATTTTGGATAGGTTGGGATAGGTTTATTTTCAATCAAGTGTGTTGTGTTGCTTTGAGTTCAAAAAGAGTTTGATAGGTTTAGTTGCTTTCCTTTAGGGTTTTAGTTTACTTTTTGAGTTCAATATTTGTCTTATAACACAATCGGTCTCTAGGGTTTAATCAAGACATAAACATTATTCTACATCACTTGATCCATACAAATGAAAGTGGTTTTTGTCAAGTACATGTTCCCAAGGTATTTCTTGGGAACAAGGTCAATCTTGAATCAGTTGATGTCTTCAGTGTAGTGTCCATATTAAATTTTGAATTTTGGAAGTTGTGCATCAAGTCAAGATTCAAATCATCTTTTAGGGTCCTATTGGGTTGAGACTATTTGAGTACATGACTTGTTCTCAAGTTATAGATTTTAGGTTTTCAACAATGACCAGAGTTGTGGGATTGTTGGCATCCCACAGAGGGAAATTGTCCCCAAGTTGGAGCCATTATTAACACTAGATATGCTCATGCAAATCTTGTATTAAGAAGCAAGCACATATGTGAGCTATGTCACAAGGTTCTCTGAATTTGAACCTTGAGGTTCGAAATTCGGTGAACCTCAAAAAATATTCAAGTTTGTGGAGGTTCGGGTTTAGGTTCGTCAAAAAAATTATTGCATGCTTGAACCCTCCTTTGCAAATCTATTGGTGCTATCTCCTCCACGTCGCAAGCACTGTCGCATCGTGAGTCCTGTTGGTGTGCTCCTCTGTCGGTGCTCTCCTCCGTCGTCTCGCAAGCCTAAACCCTATCGCCGCGAGTTTCCTTTTTCTACTTTTTTTGTGCTTCTCGACGCGTAAGTTGTCAGCCAACCCGCAAATATTTGTTGTAATACATGTTTTTAAATTTATTGCGTCCATGTTGTAACAGTAAGCATCGGCTCTGACTTCATCCAAATGACACCGTGATTTGTATGGAAGTCAATTAATCTATCCGATGGTGTTTGTAGGTAGATTGTTCTATATTTTTATCTATTAGAATCAAATGCAGAAAATAAAAATGAGTAGTTTTTTTTTAATTAAATACATATTGGGTCGAAGAGTAAGTTAGGGACCGGCAATATGCATTTTTAAATTTTAATAATAGCATTGATTATTAGGTTTGGTGATTGCTTAGGTTTATTAAGTTACAGATACATGTCTATTATAATGATTTTAGTTTATATATGTGTGTGTGTTACCATGTGACTTGGGTTTTGTGTGTGTGTATTATTTTTTTGAAAAATGTTTATAGCCGAACCTAATGGCGAACCTCATCTGAACTTCATCGGAAAATTCGAACCCGAATCGAACTTAAAGGTCGCCGAACCAGAACTCAAACCCAAACCTTGTGACATAGTATGTGAGTATACACTTTGGTACCACATTTCACAGTTGGAAATGTGCCCAAGGTTCCTTCAGAATGGTTAAGAACTTAAGAGACATTGCTTTCAGTTTGAGATCAGCCAGGACCAGTTTCCCATGCAACACTTGGAGCATGCATGGGAGGGCGATTGTTTCAAAAGCATACTCTCTGATTTCAAGATTTTTTATTTCAGGAAAGTTTTTATTTTTAGACTAAAACAGCGTTGCATGAAACTTGAAAGGGATCATAAAATAGTTAGCAACATTTGGATCTCCAACTTTGTACTAGAGCAATTGATAGTAAATTTTATTTAAAACAGATAGCATTCAGCACACCACGGAAAGAAGAAAACCATCTTGATAAAGATGTAAAATGAGATACAAGAAAGAACCTTTCAACCCTTCTTATAAAACTCAGTCAAGTCATCAAGTAGTTTAGACTCAAACTCAGTTCCGCACAGATTTGAGCCAAACTGACTCACTGGTAAGTGAAACACATTGTCTGAATCACAAGTACTTGCAGGTCAAACTCTGACCCACCAGTACTAGCCCAGTTTTTTCTCGAATCAGCGAATTTTTACTCACAAGCCCAATGTAAAACTCAGTGGACCCTTTTATAACTTTATATAACCAAAACAGGGAAAAATAAAGTGCCATTATGCTTAGAAAAATTAATAACCCTAAAAAAAGGATGCAACCACATATTAATCCCAAAACCGGAAATGTCATTTTTCAACATGTTAGGTCCATGAAGAGAATACAACCTGGAGTCTTTAGTAGCTAATAACCCAAAAAATGAGATGCAACCACATATTAATCCCAAAACTAGAAATATCATCTTTCATTATGTTAGGTATGTGACGAGAATACAACCTAGAGTCATAATTCAAGTGCTTCCTAAAGCAAAGGCTTTCATCCCCACCAATGTTAGAAGTTAGAACAATATCCTTAATATTTCGTATGTCAAATAAAAAGCAAATCCTAGATAAGATCTAGTCAATACATCTAGCAGCTAATGGAAATTAAAGAGTTTGATTAACTAGGTAAATTAATCACAGAAATCCTAAGATATAGGATTCCTGCTAAAAATTTACAACTCTAATTTTCTTAGTCCAGTAGACCTTCTTGGCATGAATGCACAATGAAAACAAACAATATAAAAACAAAAAGAAAGTCATGCCTAGACCAAACAAATATAGTGCACCTAAGGGTGCCGCATGCTCCCATATAAAAATTGTACCAATGAAATTAATATTTAGACATAACTGACTTTTTGAAAATGTTAGATGTGTGTTTTGATAAAAGTACTGAGAAAACAAAATAACAGGAAGGATTAGATGGGTTGTACAATCCCAGGATTTGGCATAAACATGTTGCATAAATTCAAAAGAATGCCGGGGATATTAAGAAACTGCAAAATAAATCCTTTTACATCTTTAACCACTAATAAACCTAAAAGTGGGATGCAACCACGTATTAATCCCAAAAACAGAAATTTCATCTTTCAATATGTTAGGTGCATGAAGAGAATACAACCTAGAGTCATAATTCAAGTGCTGCCTAAAGTAAAGGTCTTCATCGCCACCAATGTTAGATCAATATCCTCAATATATTTTAGTGACAAATAAAAAGAAAATTTTGGAACTGTAATCATGTTGATTGATAGTATTTACATACTCAGGTTAGATAAGTCAGATATGTAAATAAAAGTATAATGGTTTCTGCATAGTGTAGTTTACAAGGGAATGCACTACTCACCTTTTCCAAGTGAACTCAATCTGGACTGGAATAGTCTTTGTGCATTGTCTCGAATAGCAACCTCGACCTTAAAGCGAACCAATACAACAGAAAAGTAAATGACTTTTGATCATGATTTTACTACATAAATGCAATTACAATTTAGTAAGGAAAAATAACCATCTTCCAACATATCCCAGTATTGCTAGAATATTAGAGAAAACAGCAAATAGTCACACCATTAATCCAGTGTTATTGGAACAGGACCAGAACCGGCAAAACCAACCGGTCCGACCAGTTTTGTATGTTTTCCGGTCTTGTTCAGGGTTTCTAACCAGAAATGGCTGGTTCCACACCAAACCGGCCAGTTTTCTATTCAACCGACCAGTTTTATACAAGACCTTTAAAAAGAAAAAGAAAATGTTAACCATAAACCATATTAATCATTAGTAATATTAAATTCTTAAAGTAAAAGTGACATTCTCTTTAGCATTCATTTTCTAAAGTGGCATGCCGGTACGACCGGTTTTGGATGTTTTCCAGTCTTGTTCAGGGTTTCTGACCAGAAATGGCCAGTTCCATACCAAACCGGCCAGTTTTGTATTAAACAGACCAGTTTTATACAAGGCCTTTAAAAAGAAAAAGAAAAAGTTAACAATAGACCGTATTATTCATTAGTAATATTAAATTCTTAAAGTAAAAGTGACATTCTCTTTAGCATTCATTTTCTAAAGTGACAATCGCCTCATCTTTCATTAATTCTCATTATCTTTCATTTTCTAAAGTGATATTCTCCTCATCTTTCATTAATTCTCATTATCTTTCATTTTCTAAAGTGACATTGTCCTTATTTTTCATTTTTTATCTTTTTATTTAAACTTTCAACATTACCATTAATTGTTTCAGGATGTTTGAGAGTGATTCCAACCTCATCAGACTTCACATGCAAAGTGTAGAATTTTAGATCCCATTCAAGATTTCAGGATTGCAATGTTTCCACTGGATTCTATCATGTATGAGGGTATGAGATTGGCATTTAATCAAGCACAGCAACCCATCTATGTACCTTGATGTTGGTGGTGCAGATTGTTGAATTCCTCTGTCATGACCTTAATAAAAATGTACCCTTCACTCAAGCAAAATCACTTATTAAGCGTGGGAAGCTTTTCCTACCTTATTTTAACGCTTGGATTAGAAAGTTTCATCAAAATTGTACGGTGTTGAGTGTTGACTAATGTCCTTGCAGGATCAACTTCAAGATTCAAGGTAGAGGCAAGGGCTAGAACCTAGAGGAGAGGGGCACAGGGTGCTATTGATGAATAGGATCCCAATATAGGCAATGATTTTGATGAAATGTAGTTATTTGTTGTAGCATGAGGTTTTTTGGATTCTATAGGCCATTTAGAGCCTCTTCGTTTATGTATTTTGGGTCGGGTAAGGATTGCACTCGATGCTATTTTAGTTATATGCACCCTTTCTTGCTATATACATGAGAAACTTTGCATATTTGTCTATAAGGGTCCGGATTCATATGGATGCACATGAATATATATGTTTTTTTTTAATTTGAATATTTTATGTATTTTTTGGCCGACTGTTTTTTTAGTCCGGTTTATTTCCTGTTTTTTTCCAGTTAAGATTTGTGTGCTTGACCAGTTCGATGACAGGTCTGGTTCTGATAACATTGCACTAATTAATGAAACAATAAATGAAGGATTTAGCTCATAGATCCTTCTTTAGTATTTCCAGAGTCAAAAATAAATAGTACATACGAAACGCTGGTTCTAATTTGCTAATGATTTAAAAACATTGCAAGCAAACAGATAAGAATATCTCATATACCTGAGCATCTGTAACTTTGAAAACCCGCTTCCAAGGTAAAAGAAATTTTGATGCCTCTCCAAAAACAAGGCTTGAAACATAAACCAACTTTTGAAATGCCTGCATTTAGATTCCATGGAACTCAGTCAAGGCTCATGCAGATCTGCAGATAAGAGACCTTATGAAATATCCCTTCATGAATCATAACATATAGCCTGTGACAGCTGCTAGCACCCGTTTCCATTCCTTTTGAGGAAAGCATAATGTTCACAAGATGGCTCAGAAAACAGAAAAATATTGTACTTACCCTGCGTTCCTCTATCACAGCATCACGATCTCCTGTTTCAAGCCTCTGCCTAAAAATATGTCTTCCAATCTATGAAAAAATTAAATGTACATGTAATAAAGAAGCATTAGTCCTGGCAAAAAAAAGATATATAAGATCCCTTCAGTCCAATGTATTGTTTAGAAAAAGAAAAAGAAAATGTGATGCATTATTGAGATAAACAGAATATATCACTCATACTTCTATATGCACAGATGCTGCATCAGGGTCATCAATACCAAGAGCATTTTTGAATCTGATTATTGACTCTGCCTCGTCACCTTTGAGGTCCTCGTTGCCAGAAGGAATAATAGAAGAGACGTACCTGACAAAAGCATTAAGCAACAAAAACTTGACTACAAAAACAAGAAGACAAGCTGAACATATAAATAGGGTGAAAAAAAAATGCTATTAAACCATTGTAGATTTCCCAAAAACATTGACAACCAAATTCTATTTATTAATCATCAACAAGTTAAAGGAAATAAAAGAACAATGGTCTCAAAACTGTAGAATATAAATAGACTCGAAAACAAATTAATTCATAGCAGCACGAGAATGGGAATGGAGAAGGAAAGAAGAAAGGCACCTACCTCCCCCCCATCCCTTCAGACCTTACCCCAAACCCTGTTAGGACTTCAACACCATGAAGAATAAGGCATGGTGGAAACCAGAGAAAGTGGGGAAGTGGTTGTATGGGGATTGAGCACAGATCCCAGGCGTCTCTGGTGAATAACCTGGTGCCAGGTGGTTATCTTGTAAATAAGGTAACCTACTGGTAGCCGGTGACTTGGATGTGAGCTTGGGCTGGTTGCTTCTCTTCCTCCCTTCACTTTAATGGGTTTTGCAAGGGTACCATAGGGTGCCATGCCCCTGATTCAAGCCAAATCTGCATAGACTGTTTGAGTATCTGCATGTGAAGGGCACTGAATTAGCTTTTTGCTGCAGGAGGAGTGTCTACAGACAACTCGTAGAGTTCATACTTTGCAGCAGTGTTGCGTAGAGTCACACTCTTCTGATGGTGAGATATGTTTCAGGTGTCTTTTGTTTTGGGATCCTGTAGGGTTAGTTATCTTGCAGTTTGGGCCACAATGACATTGGTATTCAGTTGTAGCACAGGATTGTGCCAGGCATATTTGAGATTAATACATGCTATGAGGCAGATTTTGGCAATCTTGGGCAATGGAGATTATGCTATGCCAAAAGCCATGATGACCTGGGTCCTGTAGAACAGAAAGGATCTGTCATTCTCAGCACTCTCTTCTTTTCTGTGTTGTTCCTTGTGGCTTTGGTGGCATGTTTGTAACTTTGTCCACACAAAGCCTTTTAGCAGTTTATGGGGTAGACTCATGATTGATGGGCTGCCGGAATGCTCTATGGAAGAGCAGAGTTGTATAAATAATAAATGATATGGCTGTGAAGTAATGAGTATCTAAAGTTTCATTCAAATTGCATGAATGATGTGACTGTACCTTGCAATTTTAGTACGATAATGATTCACATGAAGTAAATGATTTTTGGTGATATTGAGATGTTAACAACCGGAAGTGTTTGAATTATGGAGTGTTATAATTCTGAAAATGCTTCAGTGACTGTTGCAGCAATGAAATATTATATGCATAGAGACTTACAAAGTATTTGGTTGATTGAAGTTTCAGATTTCAGGTAGATTGTTTTGGGCATGGAAATGTGGGTAAGTCCATGATGAAGGCCGGAATCTACCATGTGAAAGAGCCAAACCTCATGAGAAGGATCTCATGGTTGTAAAAATAGTTTATGTGCAGAACAGATTGTCAATTTTGGACTTGAACATTTTAGATTTGAGAATTTGCTGATAATTTGCTAATCACCGTTGGCTTGCATAGAACTGTGTTAGGAGGACGTGTTGTAAGTGGATGTTCATGTTATGGTAGCAAGCATAAAACCCTAATGGGCATAGTGGTGCCACTTACAAGAGACAAACAATATGAAGAGAGCCTCATGACTAAGCAAATCGTTTTCTGTAGTAGACAGAATTGCAAATTCATATTGAATTTAATTATTAGTGCCATTGATTGGTTATGGAACAATCAGATTTGAATTTTATTGTTAAATGTTGCTGACTATTTGGCTATTTGATAAGTGTGTCAGGAAGACACATTGTAGGAAGACCATGTGTGATGGCCTACAGAAACCAAACTCCATGGGAAGAACCCCATGCTTTGGAAATGGGTTTCGGGTGAAACGCCATTGCATATTTTAAGGAACGTGAAAAGATTGGGGTGGCAAACCGAAGGACTGTTGACTCAGAGAAGGGAGCCCCCATTCTTCGCAAATGAAGAGAGAATACATCTGAAAAGGAATAAGTATTTTGTAACCCTAGCTAAGAACATGCATGTCTAATTATTCGGGTTAATATGCAGAGCATGTTCAATTTTATTTATATAATTGCAGGCAGCTTCAGTATGATTAGGGCCTACATGGCTCACATCGGAAAGGGGTGCACACCTTTCTGGTGTTGGTTTATGATAGGTTTGTCAATATTGACTACACCCTAAGGGAATGGACGCATTCCTGGTGTTTCAATACTTGATAGTGAATGTTATGAAATATGGTTACAATTTTAGCGAAGCAATACTGATGAGTTTGCTTATCCTTCTTGTATTGTCAGCTTACACAGATGCAATTTGGTGTTGCAAATTAAGAGGCAAAGTGAACAAAGGGTACTCAGGAGGACTGTACGGACATTGGTAACCTTTCTACGCTCACACTAAAGAACACCAGAAGGGATGGATAGGCCCGAGGAGCTGTGTAGTAGAAAAGGGGTATCATCCTTGTGTAGTGTGAGTGGGTATTGTGGGGCCATGCTAGCCTGCAGTCAAGAAAGTCACCGATAGAGTTCCTAGAGGGAACCACTACTTTGCATAGGAGGAGGAGTGCCATCCTTGTGTGGATGAAGAGTTGATGTGTGTGTGAAGGGTTGTGGTGTGTGAAGGTGTGGTGATATTGATAGAGGAATAAAAACTCTATTGGGTCAGCAGTAAGGTGGGGTACCGAGAATGACTGGAAACCCTGAGATTCCTATGGCTCCATAGTAGAGCCTTGACCTAGAAATGGTCGTGGTGCAATTTCCTTCCATTGGCTGATGACCCAGACAAATGTGTTGACTTGGCAATGGAGAGGGAAAAGAAGGTATGGGACTGGTTTGGCACCGCCAATGCTTGGTCAATCCAGTCGATGAATTGGTTGGGCATTAACTACTTGATGTTGTGGAGCAGCATGTGTGCTGGCCAAGCATCCACCCCACAGGTGATCCAAGGCTTGTAAAGCAAAAAAGAAAACTTGTGGAGAAGTGAGGAACTGCCCAATACAGATAAGTATTTAATTTTCATTCATTTTTATTTCGGATAATGAAAATTTTAGTAACAAGTCTTATGACAACCAAGCTAATACACTGTTGTTTCTTTGTTGAAACCCTTGGTCATTGCAGGAAGCAAGGACTATGAAGGCATCCTAAGGATGCATGTGGACATGTGACTGTCCTTAAAAAGCTCACCATGAGCAGTAATGAAGGATGGTGCTAGTGGACTTGTGTGCTAAAATATCCCAAACTGATATTTTTCCTTTTTTGTGTTGTCTAGTAGGCTGATATCTCAAACAAGTAGGAAGGTGTGTACTGATCTCTACATGCTTGCATTTGCATGCAGATCTATAACCCAGATAATACTGAAATGCTATAAAGTAGGAGGAATTAATGCATGTACATACCAATATGTAGATCTGCTGATGTCGAAGAGGATAATCCCCAATGCAAGAATCATGCTGGATGAATAGGGTGATAAGCTAAATCATCCTCCAAGAGATAAGTGTGCCCTCCTCCAAGCTATAACTGCTCCTCAATAAATAATACTTGACTAATGGAATCCTAGATGATGTGGACTAGGGTTATAATGCCCTTTTGAATAAGATGGAAGCTGCATGCAGAAGGTCTGATGGCTCCAATGCCCAAAATGTGAAGATCCTCCTTGGGAAAGACACCCAAGCATACAAACACATCCTCCAATAGTGATGAGTGTTGATAACTCCCTCAACTGTCCAACTGAAAAGCCCTTCTTCCAGGGGAAGGGTAATAGGGGTGCTCTGAGAAGAATGAAGGTTGCATGCAGAAGTTCTGCTCCCTGCAGACTAGAATGCGAATATGTATGTCTCTGAGCAATACGTCCAAGCTAGGAAAGCGAATCCCCTCCAATGCAATGAATAGTCAATCTATTGCAATAACTGATGAATAGAAACCTGATGATGAAGCAATGCTGAATCTGGATGATCCAACCTGATGATGAACTAGGCAAGATAGATTTCACTACCGAAATACACCAGTTAGTTGAGCATGCACTCAACCCCAACTTAGCTCCCTGAGCTCTCCAATTCGAATCCTCAAATCAATAATCATATAAGTGTCCTTCTCCATTCGCTTTACCTCTCTTTTATAACATTCAACTGCAAATAACCTAACTTTTGACCTAATTAGGTCACTTTACCTTCTAATTCGCAGTTGACTTGCATGCAGGTGCCTGGAGACTCAATCAGGTACATGCATCATGAAATAGTGCTCAGATGTCATGCATGCAGGTGGCCTTTGGCTCTGGTGGCCCCTGTCTACCTACCGATGATATAAAATCAATGCCCTAGATCTTCTTATATGGCATCCATCCTCAGTTGATTCCCTGACTGTTAGTGCCCGCTCGGACCTACGGGAATCATATAGGTTAGCGGGATGGTCCTCAATGCTTAAGCAGAAGAGGACATTACAGTCCCCCCGCTCGAACTTGTCCTCGAGCAATTGTAAAGTTGGGTGCTGTAATACCTGTTCTCCCTCCCAAGTGGCCTCCTCTATAGGCAGATCTCTCCACTAAACCAAGTAATCTCTGATGATCTTGTTCCTCAGTTTCCTCTCTCGCACCTCTAGGATGCGCTCGGGAATCAAAATCAATTGCCCCTCATCATCAAGGGGGGGCAGCTCGGAAGATGTAACAATCTGCTGACCGACTGCCTTTTTGAGGTTGGAGACATGAAATACGTTGTGAATCTTGCTCTCTGAGGGTAGTTCTAGCTCATATGCTACCTCTCCGACCTTCCAGATTATTTTTTGCAGTGTTCCACGGGGACGCGTCCTGCAGGGTCGGGGATGCGTTTCGGCGTTTCCCCACGTCCCAGGGACGACGAAACTCCAAGCGAAACGTTTCGGGACGTTTCGCTTTGGGTGAAACTCGACGAAACTCCATGCGAAACGTTTCGGTCTGTGGCGAAACTCGTTTCTCCATGATGAAACTTGGGGGGGACTTCCTAACGTCCCGCACAAAACTCCGAAACTTCGGCGAACCTTCTGGGCGTCCTGCACGAAACTTCAAACCTCCAATGAACCTTCTAGGTGTTCGGATAATCATATATAATCATGATGAATCATGTAATGTGTTTGCATTATTAATTTATCAAATTCTAAATTGCATGGCATGATTGCACAATGATGAATGTAGTATTTAGTAATTTACTAATTTGCATGGGATGAATTGTTATTGTTGGGATTTATATTTTTCATATTTTTAATATTTTTAGAATTTTTATGACCTCGACGTCCCCCGTCCCCCCCCCCCCCCGAATTTTCCTAAAATTTGGGGGTGGTCTCCACGCGTCCCGAATGTGCGTCTCCTGGCTCCTGCGTCCTGCAGTCTCGGAACCTTGGGGGAACATTGTTATTTTGTATGGACCATAAAAGCGAGGTTTGAGTTTTTCCACTCCTTTCTTTTTAAGAGATGACTGTCAGTAAGGTTGGAGGCGTAAATAAACGAAATCTCCTACCTCAAAACTGCGCTCAACACTGTGCCTATCTACATATATCTTCTGCTGATTCTGAGCAACCTGTATGTTCTCCCTGAGTATCTTGAGGATATCTTGTCCCTCCTGAATCCACTCTTTGGCCTTGGGGGCCCTGCTATCGCCGAATATCCGGTCTGCGAAAGTGGAAGCATCATACCCATACAGAGCTCGGAAAGGGGTCATCCCAATGGTCATATGGTGGGTGGTGTTGTAACAATGTTCACCCAAGTGTAGCCATTTGATCCATGTCCTCCGCTGACCTGCTACGTAATTTCTCAAGTATCCCTCAATCCACTTGTTGACAATCTCAGTCTGTCCGTCACTCTGTGGATGATAACTTGTGCTCATAGCTAACTCGGTCCCCACTAACCAAAAAAGCTCTTGCCAAAAAAGGCTCCCATGAATTTGCTGTCCCTGTCACTGACAATGGTCTTGGCTAACCTGTGGAGTCTGAATACCTATCTGAAAAATAGTTCTACTACCTGTGCTGCTGAATAATATGAATGAATGGCAAAGAAGTGAGCGAACTAGGTCAATCTGTCCACCACTACGTACAAGCAGTCTCTACCTTGAACCTTGGACAACCCAGTAATGAAGTCCATGGAGATGCTCTCCCACTTCTGCTCGGGAATAGGTAAGGGTTGTAGTAAACCAGTCGGGTGGGTGTGCTCTATTTTGTTCTATTGACACAAGCTACACTCTCTCACATGTTGTATCACATCATTCTTGAGGCCCTTCCATGAGAACCTCTCTCTAATCTGTCTGTAGGTCTTGAGAAACCCCTAATGCCCTGCTAATGGTGAATCATGCAATGCCTGCAAAATCTTCTTCTTGAGGGAAGACTTTGGAACTTAGAAGATTCTGTTCTTGCAGTATATGATGTCATCAATTACTCAATACCTATCATCCTGAATCTGTCCATCCAATAGCTCGCAAGCAAACTTATCTTTGGAGTACTCAACCAAAAGATGAGATCTCCAATCTGATGAGATGCTCATAAGGGATAAAGTAGTTGGTCGTCTAGAAAGTGCATCGGCCACTACATTGTTCTTTCCCTTTACATACTTAACTCGAAGTCATAGGCCTGAATTTTGCTCACCCATTTATGCTGCCTCTCGTTTAGCTCTTTCTGCTCTAGGAAGTATTTCAAGCTGTTGTGATTTGTCTTAACTTTGAATCTGCCACCCACTAAGTACTGCCTGAACTTGGTTAGCGCATGGAGAATGGCTAACATCTCTTTGTCATATATCAAATAGTGGTGCTCATAGTCGTTGAGCTTCTTGCTCTCAAATGCAATGGAGTGGTTATTCTGCATCAATACTGCCCCAATTCCCTCTCCTGAAGCATCAGATTCTAACACGAAGGGTTGAGAAAAGTCTGGTAGAGCTAATACTGGACATGAACTCATTACCTTTTTCATTTTCTCGAATGTTTGTCGTGCCGTCTCCGACCAACTGAATGCCCCCTTCTTGGTAAGATCTGTGAGTGGTGCGGTCATCTGTGAGAATCCACTGACATACCTCCTGTAGTAGGTGCAAAGGCCCAAAAAGCCCTTCAGTTCTGTCACATTTTTAGGTGTAGGCCAATCCAATATGGCCTGAATCTTCTCTAGGTGCACTTGGACCACGTTGGCCCCTATCACATGCCCTAAATATAACATCTCCTGCATGTCAAACTCACACTTGGACATTTTGGCATAGAGGGACTGCTCCTATAAAATGCCAAGTACCTCGTCTAGATGTCTCAAATGTTCTTCCCAAGTTCTACTGCATATCAATATGTCGTTAAAGAATACCAGAAGATGCTTGCGTAACTGAGCCTTGAAGATATTGTTCATGCATGACTGGAAAGTGGCTCGTGCATTAGTGAGCCCAAACGGCATCACTAGAAACTCATAATGTCCGTAGTGGCAACGAAAAGCGGTCTTTGGAACATCCTGTTCCCTAACCCGAATCTGATGGTAACCTGAGCGGAGGTCAATCTTGGAAAAGTACTTTGCCCCTGTAATTCATCCATCAACTCGTCAATCATGGGGATGGGATACTTGTTTTTTATGGTCTTCTTGTTGAGTGCCCTTTAATCAATGCACATGCGTAGGGTTCCATCCTTTTTCTTCACTAGCACTACTGAAGATGCAAATGGGCTGGAGCTAGGTTTGATGTACCCTAGCTTGAGTAGTTCTTTGATCGTATTCTCTATCTCATCTTTGTACCTCTTGGGATGTCTGTAAGGAGTGGTGATAACTGCTTGAGTCCCCTCCTCTAACTTAATAATATGCTCAAATCCCCTATCTGGAGGTCGACCTGCTGGAAGGTCTCTGAATACTGCTTTGTGCTTCTGCAGTAAGGCCTCTATATCTGTTGGATGTTGTGTGGCCTTATCTGGTGTTTTCCTGAAGGTAATAAAGCACTCTGCTACCCACTCAATATCTCCCTGTCGGAGTACTGCCTCCATCCTATGTGATGTCACTGTTGTGGGAGGGTAGGTATTCATCCCTCTCAATACTACCTTCTGTCCCTCTGCCCCTTGTGAACTCTATCTCCATGGTCTGGTAGTTCGTGGAATACTTCCCTATGGAATACAACCACTGAACACCTAATACCACATTCATGCCAGGTACATCTACCACATAGAATGTCTCTATCACTGTATAATTCCCAAGTGTTACTTTTAATTTAGGAATCCTCTGACTACACTCCATGGTGTGACTTGCTGCAGCTACTGAAAATCCGTCAAAACTCTCAGTCTGAATGCCTTTCCTTTTAACCCATGCAGCATCAATAAAATCGTGGGATGCCCCACCATCTATTAGCACTCCCACTTTGTGGCCCTGTACGGTACCTCTGATCCGGAGAGTGTGGAATCTAGGGACCCCTGTCATGGTAGCAATGGTACCTCCTGAGGGCTGTTCCTCATCAACTGTCTCTGGTGTCTCTCCCTGCTCCTGATCTTGATAATCCTCATCCTCCCCACTGTCGGAATAGGCCTCTATGTAGTAGGCTTTTCCCTTTCCTGAACATCTGTGACCTGGTTCCCATGGTTCTTTACAGGTGAAACATAGCTTTTTTCTTCTAAGGTCCTAGCGGACATCATTATCCATCCTTTCTTTCTTCGGCCACTCTTTCTGAAATGGTTTCATTTCTTTATCTTTAATAGGAAAATTAGTTCTGGGGGGAAATCTATTCTTGGGTACTGCATCCTGCAAATCTCTAGTCCGGCTGATGGTATCGGCTAGGGTGGTGGGTCTATAGGACTTGACCCATCTACATAAGGGCTCAGTGAGAGCCTCAGTAAATAGCATAATCAATCTGCTCTCTGAAATATCTGTCACCATGATTGCCACCCTCTGGAACTTTGAAATGAAAGTATCTGCACTACATGTCTGCTTGAGTTGTGCCAGATCTCTAAAATGCACCTCAGGGTCCTTCCTGTCAAATCGCTCAATGAGCCTCTATGTAAAATCAAAGTATGAGGTGATGGTGTTGTGACCCAATGTGGTACCACCACTCATGGGCCTCCCCATCCAAATGCAAGGTATCCAATTTAATGGCATCTGTCTCAATCATGGGGTTGAGCTAGAAGTATGTATCCAACTTCTGTACCCAATTCTGGGTTGGGCCACCCCGAGTACCCTCAAAAGTAGGAATAGTCAGTTTCCCTACCGTACGCTGTAACTCATAGTTCTGGGTGAAAGGCCTATTGTAAGCTTTGGGTCTACTCTTACTTTTAAAGTGGCAGAAGTCAGTGAAGATCATGGCTGACTGGAAGTCATCTCCTAAAGCTCGGTATTCTCTCAAATAGGCACTCATGGATTCTTCTGGTTCTACTTGTGCTACAGGCACTGCAGCTAGGCTATCTAAGAAGTGAGGCATGGTAGGTCGGGATGGCTTGTTGTATATATGGGGATGACTCTGCATGTTGGTATGTAAGTGTTCCCCACTACTACTGGTGGATACCCTATCACTATTGGGAAACAAGGGACTGTGTGGGGTGGGCCCATTTTTCTCTGTCATTTGTCTGAAGGTACTCATCATCTCTTTCTGTCCAATAGTGAGATCTTTTATAGCTGCGATGAGACTATTGAAAGTTGTTTTATCATCCTCGACCATTGTTTCTTTGCCCTTTCCAAACTGATACTCTATATCCCCCAGTTATATATCCTCTAATTCTTCTTCTCCTCTATCACTGTTTCTAAACCTCTATCTCCCGTAAGTAATGCTGTATGGGTCTTCTGAATTCATTTACAATTTTGCATGCCCACAGCTGGCAAGGAACATGCTCTGATACCACTGTAATATCCCAAACTGATATTTTTCTTTTTTTGTGTTGTCTAGTAGGCTGATATCTCAAACAAGTAGAAAGGTGTGTACTGATCTCTGCATGCATGCATTTGCATGCAGATCTATAACCCAGATAGTACTGAAAAGCTATAAAGTAGGAGGAATTAATGTATGTACATACCAGTATGTAGATCTACTGATGTCGAAGAGGATAATCCCCACATGCAGGAATTATGTTGGATGAATAGGGTGATAAGCTAAATCGTCCTCCAAGAGATAAGTGTGCCCTCCTCCAAGCTATAACTGCTCAATAAATAATACTTGACTGATGGAAGCCCAGATGATGTGGACTAGGGTTATAATGCCCTTCTGAATAAGATGGAAGCTGCATGCAGAAGGTCTGATGGCTCCAATGCCCAAAACGTGAAGATCCTCCTTGGGAAAGATGCCCAAGCATACAAACACGTCCTCCAATAGTGATGAGTGCTGATAACTCCCTCAATTGTCCAACTGAGAAGCCCTTCTTCCAGGGGAAGGGTAATAGGGTGCTCTGAGAAGAATGAAGGTTGCATGCAGAAGTTCTGCTCCCTGCAGACTAGAATGTGAATATGTATGTCTCTGAGCAATACGTCCAAGCTAGGATAGCGAATCCCCTCCAATCCAATGAATAGTCACTCTCTTGCAATAACTGATGAATAGAAACCTAATGATGAAGCAATGTTGAATCTGGATGATCCAACCTGATGATGAACTAGGGCAGATAGATTTCGCTGCCGAAATACACCAGTTAGCTGAGCATGCACTCAACCCCAACTTAACTCGCTGAGCTCTCCAATTCGAATCCTCAAATCAATAATCATATAAGTGTCCTTCTCCATATTCTTTACCTCTCTTTTATAACATTCAACTGCGAATAACCTAACTTTTGACCCAATTAGGTCACTTTACCTTCTAATTCGCAGTTGACTTGCATGCAGGTGCCTGGAGGCTCAATCAGGTGCATGCATCATGAAATAGTGCTCAGATGTCATGCATGCAGGTGGCCTTTGGCTCTGGTGGCCCCTGTCTACCTACTAATGATATAAAATCAATGCCCTAGATCTTCTTATATGGCATCCATCCTCAGTTGATTCCCTAACTATCAGTGCCCGCTCGAACCTATGGGAATCATATAGGTTAGCGGGATGGTCCTCAATGCTTAAGCAGAAGAGGACTCTTCTCTTTCCTTTTGACTAATGCATCTTAGAAACAGAAAATTGTTGAATGCATGTCATAACTGAAAGTAGATTGTGTTTATCCGCTGGAAATAAATTGTGAATGCTGAAATAGTTAATTTCCCTGTGAAAAGATGAACATGAATGAGTTCATGTGTATGTTGGGAAAGCATGAAAAGTGTGGAAGTCTCATGTGTAAAGCATGGAATTTCCATGTCAATTAGGCAAATAATTGATTGATTTTAATATTGTGTTATGCTTGGCCTAACAGGAATTGCCATGATGAATTTCACAGGTGAGAAATTGAAAGCCATCGATTGCATCTGTTACCAACCAAGTGTTGCTAGTGAGCAAAGTGAGAGCCAGTTGTGCACATTGACCATGGCAGCAGACCAAGGGCTATTGGACATGGCTGAAAGTCTTCTTCAAACAATTACCAAGACCCAAGAAAATCTTGGAAAGATGCTCAGGCTACAAAAGCAGCAGAATAAGATGAACCACAAGGTTTTGCAGGACTCTATTTGTCTGCAAAGAGGTAAAAAGCATTCTGGGAGCAATCAACAGTGGGAAGGAAAGTGGATCAATGAAGAAGCATTCATCCAATCAATCCATTAAGAAACGTTCCAGGTGGGAAGACTCAAAGGAAATTGAGCAGGAAAATATAAAGCAACCCCTGAAATGTTGGAAATGTGGAGGAAATCATTGCCGCCGCAACTGCCCAACAAAGAAACAGCGAGAGGGTAGCAGCCATTAAATTTCCAGACTTGTGGAGCAGTTGGAAGGTAAAGGAAAGGAAGGGATTTTTGTGGAACAATTTCCTCATGCAGAGCTGGAAGGACCCAGCCAGCATGAGCGGTTTGTGGAGGCCAAAGGACTTGGTCCTGAAAGTTCAAAGTCAAAGATGAATTGCAGGACAGACCTACCACATTTTGTGAATTTTGGACGTGTAAATAATATGTAAGTATTCCTAAGTGTTGGAATACCGAGGACGGTGTTATCCCAAGGGGGAGAGGATTGTAATATCCCGATTTTGACCCCATTGCATTAAAATGCACATGATATAATATTGTTATAAAATCATGGTGAGGAGTTCAAGGCCAAGGCCCCGCCATTGATTTAGTGATGCATATGGTTTGCCTGCTATCCAGGCACAATGGAATTGCAAATATCATGTAAATATGCATTTTAATAAAATACCCACAACTAGCTAAGCAATGCAATGCAACAAGAGATGGAGGCATGATTTTTACAAGGAATTGGGAGGGAAATATTCAAACCCTTGGAGCCAATCAAGTCAATCCAAGTGTCAATGAGAGAACCCATAAACCCTCAACTACCCATGTTGAATTTTGTACCCAATCATTTATTTCTTCCAAGAGTTGGTTGAGGTAGTTAATGCATTGGGAATGGGGAGGTATGGCTGTCCAAATTCGAGTATGGGCAAGGCACCATTTGTGGAAATTCGTGTTTGGCTTCTTGGGCAAGAAAAGAGCCACAAATTTGCTCCCCAAGCAATTCTTCATCCATCAGTTTTGCTCTCCCACGAGTTCTGGGCTAGTTGGGCGTTTTTCCCTCACGTTTTCCTTGAGTTTACCCTCATTTTCCACAACTGGGAGGTCGTTTTTGTGTTGCAAAATGTATGGGAGGAAGGGAGCACGTTTTGGCAGCCCATAGAGGTCGGTTTTGCCCTCTGAACGTCCGCATACCTATTGATAACTCATTTTTGCTCCCTGTGGTCAGTTTTTCTTCCCCACAATTTGTTTTGGGTGTGCCACAAATTGGAAGAATCCATGGGAACCCTGTTTTTGTATATCCCATAGTAAAATTGTTTATCCATGCCCAACCTTTGAGCTTGTTGTGTGTGTATAGAGTATGTTGGGTTGTGGGTATTCATTGTTTTTGGCTTGAGCTTGAGTGCAAGCATCCAAAAATAGAAGGGTTCAGATTTAGCCTGATAAACCCAGCTATGGACTGGCTTGGCTTAGATGTGATGTTTGCTTGGGATGTGTTGAGCTTGAGAGTCCCCTTTTCCTTGTAGAAATCATGCCTAGCTCGGGGGTGGCAACTATGCTAAGAGATTAATAAGCACAGTTGGCCTATGGTTGGGTGGAACGTTGCAGCGACATAGCTAGTTGCTTGGGACAGCTTCATCATCGCAAGATAAGTAATCTCTCTATGTGTATTTACTTCTGCAATGTTTTAATTTGATGACTGTTATGATATGTTGAAGGCATATGAAATGTGTGTGGATGATGTTTTATTCTGCTGTGCATGTTTGCTTTAATTTGCATCTGCATACATATGCATTTTATTTGTAATGCCATGAATTTGTTCATGATGAATGGGGCTAAGTTTTGTAAAAGCCCATATTTTGGTGTTTGTTTCCTTCCTTGCATTGGATCGATGGGAGGGAACGTGACATTCTAGGGACTTACTCTGCTTGGTTAACTGACCAGGAACCCTAGTTAACTGACTAGGGTGCCATCCTCCCAGAGAATGGGTCTCACAACTGCATTAACGTTAACAATGACCTCCTAACATGAGAAGTAATGTACTTACAACACTAAAGACCCCAACGTCTCAAAATACTTGCTTTGTGGGGTGAAAACGCCCTTTTAGGCTTTTATGAACCAAGAATAGGATTATTTTTATATTTTCTTTCAATGATCTAAAACTACCACTATTTGACACTAAGGGTAAGGGGTTCGTAATTTCATAACCATGTTCTTCAATATTAGGATTAATCATCTTTTGACATCTAGAACATAGGACACACTAACATACAAACAAAAAACTAACAAATAATGTTGACAAAGGACAAGATTGCATACTCCCATCTTTGCCATTAAACTTGAAATTCAAATTTAGTGATAATTGCTTAAGAGTTCATGCATTTTTACAACTAAAATTACTTGAAGATGCATTTTCTCTTCGCCATGAAGAATCAGAAAGTGTTAATTGAAGAACCTTGTGTTCTTTATAAGCAATGAGTTAGCTTTAAGAAACAAGCCAAATTGATTGGAAATCGCTCCTTTTTATTTAAGTTTTCATTGTATGCCTAATAAATCTATTCAACTATTGAGATTTAATGTGTGTTTCGTGTAAGACCATTTTTCTAAATAAATGGAGATATTTTACCAGTATTATACTACAATACAAGAAAATTTCCCTGTTTTCCCTGTAATTGTTATGTTGTGAACTTAAGGATGTCAAAAGTAATCAGCATGGCTACGTGGAAGGTAGTTTCCAGACACTATGATTCCGAGGATGTTAAAGAGTCAATTGCAAATCATCAATTATAGGGTGGGCTAGATTTTTTTACGTCCACAGACAGAGCGCACACCATAAATGTCTGATAAAAACATAAAAAGAAAAGAGGTAACATCTCTACTAACCGTTCATAAAGTTTGCATAGCTCGGCATTGAAAGCTTCATCCTGTTTGTTTACCCCGTACCTGAACAGTTTTTAATCACCAAAGCATCCTTGACGTTAACCAATAAAGTTGAAGGATGTAAATAAAATTTCAAAACACATGTATGTCGTGCTAAGATCAACTTCCAAAATGCTGATAAACTAAGAGAATCAACGAGTGAAATGAAAAATCAATAACGTTGTTCATCAAATTGGATTAGTATTTTCAATGAGAAAAATGACGTGTGATTAAAAGCGTCCAGCAAGATGATGAACAAGAAATGATAAATGATTTTGTGATAGCGATCCAAGTAATAGGTGCCCGAAGGGAACGAGAAAGAAAATAGCCAATCCCTTGTCTTCCTTCATTCTATTAGAATAACAGACTCACAGCCATGTTCCTACGGCAGATATATTATGTTATTTCCTATAGCAGGTGTCTTCATAATCATTGATGACTCCAAAGTGGTCACCTAATTCGTCCTTGGCAGCCAGCTCCAGCTCCAGATCTGGTTCCAGTTCCAGCAGGCCTTGACATCCTCTCCTCTGTTTAGAACTGAGACTTAGTTGTACTTGCAACTTTCTTTTATATATTCTTTTAGCTAGATATTTAGCTTTTAGCTAGACACTTGATTAGAAGTTACTTTCACACTTCCCCATTGATTGAATTTACACTGTATGTACTTTTTTAATTCCATTGACCTACTTTGGTCGTCATTTATTGTACATTTATATTATCTTATCAAGGAATTACTGTCTTGCAAATTATACTAGTGATGAAGCTAGCAATTTGCTCAGAGTAAATGCGGAAATCCTAAGGACATTGCTCAAGATACTGCTGCAAATAAACTGCATACAACAGAGCTTAAGTAAGATTTACATGGGCTTCTTCATTGCCAATTGATTTAAGCAAAAGGACCTGTAGCAAAGATTATGCTGGGGCGATTTTGATTTATCACTGAACGATGAGAAATTAATATAAAATTTAAAAATAAAGGGGAGAAAAAGAGTTTGATTATTGAAGAGGTTGCTTACTTGAGAAGTAGGGAGTCAATGTCTTCCCTGTTAAGAGAGGTAGGGTCGCCGCATTTAACGACTTTATTGTGCAGAGTAACGGCGGCAATTCTGGGCGCCGTAGAATTCAAAGCATAAGCAGTGGCTCCGCCTGCGACTCCAAGAGCCAGAGCACCACCGAATGCAGCGCTTCTCGTCCCTTTAGCAGTGGCTCCCATGGCGTATCCCGCTGCCAGTGCCCCTGCCACTATAACAGCACAAACCCCGTATCTTGCAGGGGCCGAAAGGCTTTCGAAAACCTTCTCGGGCCCCGAAAGCTGCTTTTCGCCTCCGAATATCGTTTCCGAAGGAAGAGGAGCTTCGCCCGCATCTGCTTCAGGAGCCATCGAAACCCTAACCTTGAAATTATTGAGCCTTTTGCATTTATTCCTGCCGCGAGATCGGTTCGACTGACATGAGGAAGGTAAGAACATGGGAACCGCGGAGGAGGAGGCCGGCGATTTTAGCTGCCCCGGGAGGGTAAGTGCGGGAGCTTGGAACGCCATTGTTTATTCTCTTCTCGGCCCTGCTCTTCCCTTCTGCTACTAGCAGGAGAGATTGGATTGACGATTGAATTCTTATGGATAAAATTTACACGACATGGGTTAAATTTTTGTTATTTGGGGGAAGAATGGGAGGAGTTTCATGTAGCAGATGTGGCTATGCCAACAAACAGTCGACTCCTGACGGTTTGATGTTAGGCTCAGAGGTGTCATGTGAACGGAATGGGATTTTGGGATTTTGTCACGTCATATGCAACCAAAAGAAAGGGATCTCTAAAGGCAAAAGAGTCAAATACATGGGGAAGTTGGATATTCTGGAATTTGATGGTAGATTGGTAGGATTAGCTTTATCGTTCTTCGAGTTTCTAATTGGTTGTGGGATATTTGATGACATATTAAGTTATAGTTTTTATCAATTTAAAATTTAGATAATAAATTATTATGAGTGAAAATTTATAAAAGCTTCACTTATAAATTATTATTATAAAAATGTTTATTTTATTATAAAATTAATTTAGTAGTTTTTTTTATTTTCTATTAATAATTGAAAAAATTATAAATTAATTTTTCTTAAATTATCATTAATCAAGGAAAGCTTGAAATACAATCATTACAATATGGGTTCAACAAGAGCATCATGTCACTTACAAGAATTGAACGTGGGTGGGGAGGGCAACAAACTTTCCTCTCAACCACCCAAGCTACAACCAATGGACAAAGAAAAATTGTTACACAATTAGCTTACTATTTTTTTTTTAATTTTTTTAATAGTGATTAGAAAAAGATTCGCAAATGTAATTATTAATGTATGTATATTATAGGTTCATATGAGCATATGCTTAGGATTTAAAAAATAAAATCGTAAGATACAAATTTTGACAAGTACAGTTGGTGTCTTGTATAAGCAAACATGGTGTCTTGTATAGGGAAACATGGTGCCTTGCATAGAATATGGGCATATGGCTTTGTGCACCCAATTCCACATCCCAACAATAATACACACCACGAAATAGTCAAATCCATATCACCACTCTCACAACTTTATATCACGCACCGTCCCAATGTCTGAAATTTTCTTTCCGATCCCTAGTTGTCGTGTAGCACCACTTGTCTTTCGATATGAGAACTTGGTCACCCACACTTACTTGGCAGTGGACTACACCTCCTCACCTAAGGCATGCCCATACCTTCACTTTCAGGTACCCATCGCTTAGACCTATTGCGCCTAGCAACCTTGTCCAACCCTTGGACTTATACTTATGATCTGTGTTGTTTAACTTACTAGTTTATACTTAGCCCATAAAATATAAGCATAAAGGAAGCACAACCACAAAGACAACATATATGTTTGGTGCCCAAATTGGGCAATGGAAAGCCTTTTATTATTGAAATATACAAGATGATACAATGGGAAAATACATACATGGGTTTAGCACCTCACTTTCGACACCCTTTTACAAACAACCGTAAGCTTGGACAAACATGCCCACTTTGTCACCCTGGCTACCGACGACTTCTAGCTACCAACATACCTACCCATTGTCGCTAACTATGTATGTCAACGGTTCTCTTCATGCCAATGAACCTTGTCGTTCCTCGCAAGTTTGCCTCCTGCAACACTTGGTCTTTAAATACTCTTGGTCATTGTAGCACTCTTCCTTCGACGAGCCTTTACCCTTGGCCTTAGCCTACCAAGGAGAGTCTGCCCTCAGGAAACCCTTTTAACCTTGTACTTTCTCCCTGTTAGATCGTAGACCTACCTTGGGCGTTCTGTTTATTCTCTCCAATCTTTCACCTTGGCTTGTGGTATCAACTTTTGGACTATGCTTGTTCTCCCTCCCAAGCTGCCTTTTTCTCCTTCTTGGTTCACCCATCTTTATATAGGACAAGAGTTGCCTACCATGCACGTTCTCCTTCACAAGTGGGTGTCCAATACAACTTCCTTTCTCAACGTCTCCTCTAAGGCACTCGATGGTGTCCACTTGTGCTCGTCGATGTACAATTATTTTCCCCTCTCTAGGTGTCTTACCATCGTGCCTAAACAAGTGGACCCACATCCTTTTTGTCTTCAATGTAAAGTGGGCACGCCTTGCAACGACTTATCTGACGAATCCCATCTGCTGCGAGGTTTCCCCATGGTCATGCATGCTCTACCCAACATGCCTTGGAGAGTGACGATCAAGTATTCTTGGTCGCACTCCTTGTACTCATGTTGGGCCTTTTGTCAATCGCACTCCCTCTTATTGAAGCCTTGTCGACACATGCCCAATCCATTGTCTCTTTGTTGTCGGTTATCTTGAATGCTACCTAAAGCGCATGTTATGTTGATTCATGCCTTTCTAGAGGCTCTTTAAGGCCAACTGATGTCTCCTTCTCTTGTTAATGCATGCTAGCATTCCTTATTTTATTGGTGGAAAATGGTCACAACATCCTCTTGATGGAAGGGTTTTGTGTAAGGAGTTTCTCCCTCAACCCTTGGCAGTGTTTAGAAGTTAGTATGGGACCCCAAAAAGGATTTTGCAGGATGGTCACTTATTTTGGGTGGTTTAGCTCTTAAGCACAAACTGACTCATTTGTTATAAGTGTCCTCTATGGGGTAAATCTGAACCTCTCAATAATTTTTTAAATACTGCTAAATCATCTTGGGATTGGGTCACTACCTTCTATGGCTTGCTTTCCCCATCCCCTTAACCTAGAAAGTCGACCTCCTGTGGCCTTACAAGGTTCATATGGGAATTTCAATATTGCCCCAGGCACTTCAATATTTGCCCAAGCACTTCAAAATTAGCCCAACGAAGATAAAAACGCCCCAGGCACTTCAATATTTTCCCAGGCACTTTGAAACTCACCCAATGATGGTAAAAGCTCCCCAAGCACTTCAATGATCTATGATCATGGAACTTTAAAATTCACCCAATGGTGATAAAAATGATTTTATACACTATCACAATCATGTGCCTGTAAAAATGTGAACCCATATTGTAAATTTAAATCACATGCACAATCTACTAATGGCCATTTCCAACACACTAGATATCTTAGTAAGTTTGTAATATCACACTTAAAAACATTTTTTTCCTATTCCCAAACCTTCTTGGCATATCAAAAGGGTAGATACGAGAAATTTGCAAAGGGTTGAGCACCTACATCTGACCATAGAAGTAAGACAATTTTTTATGAGAATCATAGATCCCCATCACAAACATGCATATTCCCTAAAAAACAATACCCTACACACAAATGTATAATATGTGTAAACTCCAAACAAAATTGCCACGACTCATCCACCATGTATCTCATAAGCAAATGTCCATAGGAAGAAAATTTGTTTAGTTTAAATGTCACATTGTCATTAGATAAATTTAAAATTAGCCACACATTGGGGTTCTTATTTACACACCAATAAGTTTAGATCAATTTGCAATACTCTAGATTTCCAGGCTTGGGATAATGATGAAGGATAGTTTCAAAATTGCTTTGTAAAGGAGGGATGAGATGTTATAGGTTTAGATTTGTCAGCAAATCATTTCCCTTGACATTAAGTTTGCAAATAGGTGCTTGATTGATGGATTTGGTAGCTAAACATAGAATTTAATGCAACCAACCTGATTATACAAATATAATTTTGGATAGGACTGACCTGAGATCATTATCACTTGGGTCGACGCATATGTAATTCTAAAATATACAAGTATAAATGGATGTTAGTTGTGCTTTGTTGTAATATAAATTGGTGTTAATTCTTGTGCGTAATTTGAAGAAGTATAAGCCCGAGGCATGATGTGTAGAAACACCTCTATTGTGCCCATTTTACATATGATTTTCATGTTTTCCAACATCTCTTGGCATGATTCTTACATATTGTCTCCCTGGTTATACATTAGGAAACAAGGGTGATGTTTATGACATCATGAGTATATTTCAACTTACTATTTCAATGCCTTTCTGAATTGGCATGATTCTTACATATTGTCTCCCTGGTTATACATTAGGGAACAAGGGTGAAGTTTATGACATCATGAGTATATTTCAACCTACTATTTCAATGACTTTCTGAATCCGTCTTTGGATTGAATTTGAAAGCATTCTAGTAGTAAATCACCCATCACAAAGGATTTTTGTAGCAAATCGCCAGGTCACTCAAAATCCTGAAGCACATTGGCCTTTTCATCCAATACTAGAGGTTCTCACTCAGATGATGTTATATCTCATATCTAGTCAGTAGACTATCTTCCCCTACTAGCAATTGAAGTAAAATAACCATCATGAAAGGGGGTTTAATAGAAGCACTCCAATATGATATGATAACCATTGTGATTTCATAGTTGGTAATTTCAGGGAACACATAAAAAGTAAATCACTAGCAAGTTCAAAATGCTTATGAGATGCAACCCCTAAGTAAAGAGTAGTTATATAGTGTTGCAATCTGTTTCGAGATTAACCCACTCGGGGAGATCTATTAGTATGGTGTATATCTTATTAATATCCTTGGAGAAGTTTGTTTCTGGGACCATTAATCCCATTGTAGAAAGGCATTCATTCAAGTAAGAATAAATCAACTTTGGAGCCACATTGCATGCATATTTGATGCGATGTTTTCCTTTAAGGAAACACATGTGTGGGCTTGGGCATTTTTTGACTTGGTTCAACCCCTTTTGATGGGATGTTTTCATGTCCCACTCTTGGAGGATTACATGCACACATTTTTCAGTCCCCACTCTTGAAGGATTAATTGCACACATGTTTATGCCATCTAGATGGGATGTTTTTCTTAGAGAGGCCACACATTCCATCTTGATAGGGTTTCTCTTGTTTCATTATCCCAAAGAAGGAGACAACCACCTTGGAGAAGACACTTTACATAACCACCATATTATTTTGTTCATTGTTGACTTCACAACATTAGTTGCTTATGATCTATAATTATTTTATTATTTTTCTAGGGAAAAGGGCCATACAGCGGGGCATTCCAACCCAAAGTAGTCAATAACTACCGAATATTTTGGTCTATAAACCCATTCAAATCTCTTAGTTAACCAATTACCTTCTCTGGACAAGGTGGATGATGTGTTTGGGGAAAAACTCCCATTCCATCTCAACAAGGGAAACCACCATTTTCACAACTTCAACTCTAAAATCACCCAAAGTAAGGAGGAAAATGCAATAATTTGTTTCATTTGTTTCATAAAAACAATATCCACACATGATCAAAAGTAAAAATAAACTAAAAATAAACTGCATAATTAGAGTTTGATAAAAAACAAAAGCTAATTTTCAAGTTTGAAAATGCATACATTAATAGCCTCTAACTTTTAAACAATATTGATTCATGATTTATCTTGAGAAAAGGGAAATATTCAAATATCAAATTATCTTACTTCATCAAGGAAAATAAATGCATCTTGATTCATTGTCCAATCCAAAAAAGTTTTAAAATACAAACAAATGAAAATTTGGCATTTCTACTATGAACTCAAAAGAGTTGAGATGTTGTCCAACATATAGGATATTGTCCAACGGGTGTGCAGTAACTCTTTGACTAACTTAAATCACAACCAGGTTGAGCAGAAATAGTAGCAACAACTGAGACAAACAATAGATTTTCATAAAATGATCCATTTTTCTTAGGATTTTCAAATTTAGTGCATTTAACAAGCATACAAACTTTTCAAACAATTTACCCTAGTTCAATATTCAAACATCTCATTTAAAAAATGTAGGAATGCTAACACTAAAATCAACAATTGCCATAAGCTAATACAAGCTCCCATTGCAATTGCTTCGAACAAGTTTTACTTACCTGTGTCTTTAATGGAGGATATATTCCAAGGCTTGCAGTAGTAAATGTGGCAGTGGATATTATGTCAATGAGTAAATGGTGCACCCATTCTACAAGTACATCTAATGGTTCATATGAACATTTTGCCCCAAAAGACCATGAAATGCCAAATTTATTGTATAAGCTCTAAAAAAAGGCCAAAATGTGCTCATGCCTTAAACATTCCTCTTAACTTTAACACTTCGAAATGCTTGTAAAATTTATCTTTTGTGCAACAAAAATCAATAACATGCACATACAAACAACTAAAAAGAATGGCCAAACGCATGAAAAGAGTTTGCCTTTGAGTGGATTTTTGTAAAACTGGAAAGCTAACTTCATTTGGGGAGCTCTAAACCCCAAAACTCCCATTGAGAACATTCAAGATGCTAGAATCCTTAGCACCAAATCTAAGCTAATGGAGGCAAAATCTCTCAGTTTATGCTGAAAAAGTAATAGTTGGGTATTATACAATAGCAAAATTGCTTGAAAAATAATTTTGTGGCTATTAGTACTGTAGAAGCAAATTGAGCTATGGTGTTGACTGTAAAACCAATAATACAATACTAGATGCAAGTTAAGGAAATAAAGTAGGCAACTTAGCACCTCCAATATTTCTATAAGTCAATGGAAAAATATGATTCTTTCTAAGGCAAGCACAATTTAACTCAATACAACCATTTTTTTGTGTAAGTTAGAAGCTGTATCACTGGTTATAATAGTTACAAGTACAATCATCTTGGGTCTGGGCTGCCAAAAAATGGAAATCAGCCTAGTCTCAAACCAAGTTCAAAGTTGAGCTGCCCCAACTAGGCTCAAAATTTACAAAAGTTGTTGAGAATGTTTAGGCAGAAGACTAAGCGAATTATGCTTTGTAGAACCATAAGCAAAAGCTACATGACAAAAGAGATAACAAAAGAGCTAAGACAACAAAAATGGTCGGCCTTCCTGGCTAAGTGCTAAAGGATGGTCCTGCAACAATGGAAGGATCAGTGGGTTGCTCCGGTACTGAAGGGATGATCATGTTCTGGCTTCTTTTCACAATTGGGGTTGAATCCACGACAAGGTTTGGATAAGCCACTTAAGAGAAAATTTCCATCAACGCTTTATGTCATTTCTTGTACTACTCCATCCATAAATGAAGGTCTACTACATCTCTATGTATATAAAAAATGAGGATGAGATCTTCATTAGTGAGATGTCAGTTTGTAGACCGAACACACTTTGGGAATGCATCTAAAAGAGTTTGAGCTGGGTCGATGGAGTGAGAGACTAGATGATTGAATGTGGCATGCCTTGTGCCACCCAAGTGCTAGCTATCATCGAACCATTGGGGAATTTCAATTAGGCAAGAAGGATCAACATTGTCAATGTGTTTGTCTTGTTTCGACATGATTTTACATCCCCATAAGGAGGTCTCTTCATCAATTAGCGTATTCTCAGTACACAAATACATGTGGTTGTTTTCCCCTCGAGTGCCTGCTTCGATGCCTTCTTCATTTTTCATGGCCCAATGAGGAATTAGAGGTAGAATTGCGATAGGAGGAACAGAGATGGCATCATTTTCCTACTGAGTGGGCTCCTCTTCTTCATCTAAGCCCGCCTCTTCTTCAATTATCTTGTCTTAGCCTCCTTTGTTTGTTGAAACCAAGAGCCCCGACGAGGATGACCTCTATTCCTTAGACGTGGCATGCTTGAGTAAGTGTCACTCTTTGCTTCCGATGTAAGCAAACAAAACCAATTCGTAGCTCTCTCACAGCATGAAGCATGAATGAGCTCTACTCCTGGGCTTAGTGATTGATATTGAAACATTATGGTTCCTCTTTTCTATTGCGGCTTGATTCCTTCATTAACAAATACGACAATTTGATTAATGGAAAGTTTGTACTTCTTTGTACCACTTAGATCATCTGACAATGCCTCTACATTGGCATCATGTGTGGATTGAATGCTTGAGCGGATGGAGGTGACATTAGATTTAACTGTCATGTTCCCATTATCCAAATGACAGAGCACTTGCTGCTAATGTGCGATGGCATGAATGGCTCATTTACACCCCACTTGGGGAAATTAACACAACCAATAATATGACTGTGAACACTAATTGATACAACCATTAATGAACATTAGACTCGCTCACTTTGTCATGTTTTTTATGGCTTCTTTCCAGGGTTGGAATTTGTATTCATTCTTACCCGTCAAACAATTTTTTTTTACGTTTTTTGTTTCTATACTCCCCATCATAGAATGTTTTATCTAAAATTGTGCCATTCAACAATGAAGTTTTGTTAAAATATTAAAACTTCAATAACAAAAATTTAATTAAAAAACCACCCGTCCACTATGAAGTTTTAATTTAAAAAACTAACCTTATATAATGAATTTTTCATACATATTTCTTTTAAAATTGGATTTTATTATACACTCCACTGCGCCAATAGCCTAGAAACCAACATCCTCAGAGGGAACCATAGTTGGGTGCCCTGCCTACACCTAATCCCAATAAGAGAGAAGCACAACCACTCTACAACCTAGTTGTTACTAAAAGAGAGGAGTAACATGGAAATAAACTATTATATTGCCCAATTATGTTTTAGTTGAATTGAAAACCACCTCCAAAATGCAGAGTTTGAATCGCTAAAGGAGGTTTCATATCATTTTTGTAGCAAACCAACGAGGAGAAAAATAGGACAAACAAAGAGAAAGATCACCACATCACTGTAGAAGATTAATATCTATCAATTTTCAGGTATAATAGCCAAACTCACTACAAATCCTAGATATATAGCTCTATAATATTATTTCTTGAAAATAGACAATTCTCAAATACTAGGAGAACACCTTGGGTGTCTAAAATTCGGCAGCTAATTCAACTAAGGTCCATAACAAGTAGGAGTTGGAGGGTGGTTCAAATTGATACCTCCATTAACCACCACCTACCTCATTGTTAATGAAAGTTATATAGTATAATGTATCGGAAAAAAATTAATCATAGATATCAAATTAAACTTAAGTATATTGATTTATATACATTTTCATTTTTATAAAATAGAATTTAGTAAATGTAAAGAATAATTTAACAAGAAAGCTTGTTTTTCTCAAGTAATGTCCATTTACTATTAAGGTAGAAATTTTTTTTTATTTTACCTCCAAAGACAACATATGCGTATATCTACCATCCTTGGGTCTCTCTTACAAAATGTTGCAGAGAATTTGGTCATGCAGGCATATTGTTCTTGCTCCAAGTTTCAACCCTTCTACTACCATGTTCACCTGGTGACAATCATGTTAACACTTACAAGTTAACTATGATGTAACAAATGCATAGAATAGTCCCAAATGCATAGAATGTTATTTATATTGCTAAGGATAAGGAGTTGGATATATTGGTATGAATTTTGGAAATACACACCAAAGAAGGATTTCCCATAAATTAATATATTCACTTACTCAATCCCTTAACTTATATGTAAACAAAGCCACGTTTCCAAATGAGAAAACACATTAGATGGTTTGATAGGATTTCATTTGAAAGCATATATCAATGTTTACACATAAACTACTCAATATACATATTGTACACAACATTTGATCAAGTTCCTTTTTTACATTCCTAATCATCATTGGTAAAACATGCACACTCATCTTCCCCACAGGCCTATCATATTCTTCGTAATCTAGCACATCAAATAAGAGCTCATCATCAAAATCATTTACAGTAGTGGATGGTTGAGCCATATCTGATTGTGGCTGACCATTGGTCGAACTGAAATGGTGCCATGGGGCTCCAACAGTTCGCTTAGAAACAATAATTTATTTTCAAAGGATGCTCTGCTAGTTGTAGTTGATAGGAAAGTAGGTGTTTAAAAGGCTTGTAGTAATTCTATTTGTAAACATAATAGATCTAACAATTATGAATGTACATGTGCATTATTAATTTAAAATCATGTCTACAATCATGCTCGATTTGTGTTCCCATTCACCATGGTTGATTACAATGGCCAGAAGATGCGATGAATCCACGTAAAGATCATAAGGTGGACAACTTCCATAATTATATAACTCTGGTGGAATTTTATTCATGATGGATTTGCAAATTTCCCTCTTTTATTCTAATGTGCTAATAGGAAATCTGTGCATATCTATTTTCATGCACGAAAGAGTGTTTTCCATCTGCAATACATAGAAAGAGAGTATATTAGTTAGATAAAAAATTGACAATTTTTTTTAAATTAATTTATTAAATAAATAAATGTAATCATATAACTAGGAGAGTGAGAAGTTCTGAGGTGTGTGGTGCAGCTATTCACAATCGTTTTCTGTAGATCATTACATATCTAGTCAATACAAACTAAAATTGATCCTTGGCAATACAATTGCTTAGTATGCGATGCTCATTAATACCAAAACCGAAGAAAAAACTAAGCATAAAATCAAGTGGATCGATGAGATATAAGGATTGTTCATAGATGTCTTACTACAAATAGTTTGAAGATTTGAATAAAATCGAGTAATTATTTATTAAACCGAATGTTCTTTTAGGAATTTCTTCAAATACTTAATCATCAAAATCAAAATGTGAGAGTGAAGCCAATTTCAAATGTGCAAGTAAAGTCGATTATGCAAACGATTGATGGTGATAATTGTATTAAATGATTTGCATTGACAAGTATGAAGTAGGTCATGATCGATTCCAGAATTGTGATCATTAGCGATCATCAATACATAACCAAGGATTAAACCGAAACAAAACTAGCGTGACACCTTTCGTAATGCTTACTGTGCATGGTTAGTCTTCGATCATAGAGACATTTTGCCTTTGAACATTGGGAATGGGTAACAAGAGTGGGTTATCTCACATGGGTCATTTTCCATAGATTTCGAATGCATTCCATCCTCGAGAGGTCGTGGATTTTGCTATGGTCCACTTGGTTGTACGAGAATGCCATTGGCAGAGCTCAAAAGCTCTAAAAGAGACAACCAAGCTAGTTCAAAAGAAAATGTAAGGGGACAGGAAAACCTTAATAAAAACATTAAAACCCTCAAAGGCATTCTGCTATTCCAGTTAATAAAAATATTCAAACCCTTAGAGGCATTATGCTATTCCATTCTACAACAACCATCTAGCATTCTTGATTTGAAGCATTCATAGTATCCAAAGTTAAGATTTACTCACTGATTTGGAAGCACTAGCCATTGGACACAAGCCAACAATGTAGTCTCCCTGCAATGAAGTCTCCACAATGAACTCTCTAAAACAGTGAACTCTTCCCCACAATGAAGTCTCTGAAGCAATGAACTCCCCCGGGTGATTTCCCTAAATGAGAGAAGACCAAGGTAAGGATGTTAAGGCTATGTATAGATGTGGTAGTTCTTATAATTCTCTACGATAGAGAGTATATATGCACGCGGGTCTCATATAAAATGGTGTCCCCATACCCAATCTATTTATTGTAACATACTTGAAAGAAACACAACAACATAAAATATAACACTCATTTAAACTCCTATTCAGCCTAATAACAGTAAGATACAATATGATATATATTGAAATATTCAACTTATTAATTTCAAAGAAAGTAAACAAAAAAACTTATTACAAAATTATTTACACACACATAACTAGAATGTGGTTCTTAACAAAATTGTATTTCTCTTCCTACTTCTTTCTAGGTTTCTAAGTCCACAATTATGACATTGGCCTCAACTTCCTTATTCTCTTCTCAACTAGTTTCTTGTGGTACTAGATCAGGATCATTAGACCGCAAGATACTTCTCCTTGTAGGCTTCCTACTACTAGGATCAATGTCAACTACAATTAAAGCAACCATTTATTGATCAACTTATGTATACTAAACATAAACCTAAAAAATATTAATTTCTATAATTCAACTCTTTCACAGTACCTGTAGGTGCAGTAGGGATAACCTTTGGTTGAGCAGTAACTTTGGTCTCTAAAATTGGCTCATGAGGAACACCTAAATCTTCTTGTATTTCCTACAACAACAGTTGTAGTTGTTGTAGAACCACACAATGTCAATTTTTACTTTATAATTAAGTATTCGATCAGAATGCATTGAGTTTGTATACCTCCTCGTTGATAGTAGAGGTGTTAGCTTCATTGGCCTTTCTCCTTTCAAGCAAGGCATTGTAGCCTCCTTCGGAGGAAACTTTGAGCTCTGCATCCATGGGCATGACGCCAAATATATCACGTAACTTAACACATTTTGGTAAGGAGAGCGTTTAAAGCACAAATGAAAATGCAACAACGACAATTTTTAAATCTTAATTCTTACATATCTTCCCTTCACTTAAACATAGCCCCCTGGGCCAAGTTTGTGTTGGCCAATCTTCTCAAGTCTGGCCTATGCAGCCTTTGTGGTGTATTTGCGCCTACAAAAAACTTTCAAGTACGTGTTTATGCGATTTAAAAATTGTGGTCAAATGCAATATACAAATATAATTTAATTGTTCATTACATTATTTTATCTACTTTGGTGTTTTTGTTTCACTCGGAGGAAAGGATCCATCTTTTCTCATCTTCTTCTCCTTGGCATCCTCTATCAATGCAGCCCACTCCCGTTCTGGAATTAGTCTAGGATGCTCATAACTGGGGTGTTGACCAATATTAGTGCGGTAATTGTCCCTCACTGATTTCATGTACTTTCCCGCCATGTTTTGGACTGACTGTTAGTTGAATACATGACCAAACAACATAGTCATGTGTTTCATCAACTCCTTATTCAAGTCATTGCTCTAATATTTATAACTTGTTCTAATTGTTGGTGCAAATAGAGAAAATCCTTTTCATGCAGATGTTGGTAGAACATGTTATTTTTCTACATTGCAATAAAATATTTGATTAGATAGATATAATGAATATAAAAACACTCTTTCTTGTATAAAATCAAAGTATTCCAATCGATTAGACATAATTACCATGGAGTTTTAATTCCTTCAATGACACACAATCATGGTCCATCTATAAAGAAACTGATAATTGCCCGGTGCTCTTGATGAGTAAGCCTAGCATCTTGGGAGTCATATCAACATCTGATGAATGAGGCCTAGGAGTACTAGAACTGGGGGTCGTATGTATAAATAGGGTTGTGAACTTCCCCACATCAACACTAGGTGTAGACTCGGGGGAAGACGTGACAATACCAAGAGTTGAGGCACTAGTAGCATGTGCAACATGATTAGAGGATGCAAGCATATATGCATGTCTGCTACTCCCAACACTGTGTTCTTCCTCTCTTAGGAATGCCTACAGAAATAGAATTCTCTGAGTCAAGCTCTTGGATTCCTTTAAAAAAATATGTCATATTATTTAAAGGAATTAATGGAATATAATTTAAAAAAAATACACGGTGTACTTCATGATGCGTTCCATCAAGAGTTGACTTCTTCTTTCATTCTCCGGAGTATCTTTGGCACTCATTAATTCTGCTAGCTCATCAACCAATGTATTAACCTTTTTTCTAATATTTTCAAAAGGGTCAGGAGCTCTCAAGATGTTTACGTCATCCTGATTAGGATGAGGCGTTGACATGGGAACCTTCAAATAATTATATTATACTAGTTCGATAAACTACATAACATGTTGATGTATATGTAACTTCGGAATGTATTTCACATATATGTATATTGTATTCCTATAGAGATGTTATTATTCCTCTGTACGGAAGTGGTTGTATTCCTATAGAGATGTTATTATTCCTCTATATGGAAGTGTCATCATTTATATTGTAAGTGTCGTAACTTATACTTGATGGGTTATTAGACCACCTTGTTGGGGTCGGCCCTGTATAAGTCATGTGGGTCAAAGGGTTATTAGACCACCCTATTGGGGGTCGGCCATGTGGGTCAAAGGGTTATTAGACCACCCTATTGGGGGTCGGCCATGTGGGTCAAAGGGTTATTAGACCACCCTAGTGGGGGTCGGCCCAGTCAGCATTATGTTAAGTGGTGAAGTTGAGGCCGACCTAGTTGAGTAAAGGTCAAGTCAAGTTAGTGTATAAATAGAGAGTGTGTCTCTCTCATTTTACATGCATTCTATTCTGTCACTCACACTTGGGAGAGTGGCACACTTGTGGAGGAGGAGGCTCTGCTGCTAGGAGAAGACTATCTCTTATATTCTGGTTGTATCATTGCTCTATCTATCTCTGAGGAAGTTATTGGGGTTTTTCACCTTTATGGTTTTCCCCAAGTAAACTCTGTGTCTCTTGTGTGCTTGCATTATTGTGTCCATGATTGATATGCTGTAGATTTGCTGTACATGTTGTTCTCTCAGTTAAGATCCTAGATCAGATTGAAGTAAATTCTGAAAATTTAACATGGTATCAGAGCTAGCCTGAAAGAAGGCATGATATGGCATGTATGACACTTGTTGCACTTATGATGCTAGGGCTTGATGTAGCAAAAACTAGTCATCGTAGCACTTTCGCTATAAATCCATTTTGGCGAAGTTTTCGGATATGAAACTTTTACAGGTCGAAGATAAGATCCCCATGTACCTTGTATCCAAAGCACAACCTCTAATTCATTGTACTTTGTGATTTATGATCTATACAATATAGGGTTTCTCCCTCTTCCAGATCTGACTCAAAATCAGGTGACCTTGGGAAAAAGGTCATAACTTGGGCTAGGAAGCTCCAAATGAAATTTCGTAAAAAATGACAAGTAGTACATAGACTGTAATATCTCAAAAAAAAAATTCAGAGGCCGAAGTTGAACCAGTGACACGTGGCACGCTGTACAAGTTTGCTCTCCTGTATTATCCCATAAACATGTCACGTTACGACACTTGGCATAACTCTCTCTCAGAGAATCCAATTGAGGTCAGACCTATCGGGATGGAAAGATAATAGGTCGAGCTATGTCAAGAAAATTTTTCAGAGGCCGAAGTTGAAACAGTGACACGTGGCACGCCGTACAAGTTCGCTCTCTTGTATTATCCCATAAACAGGTCACGTTGCGACACTTGGCATAACTCTCTCTCAGAGAATCCAATTGAGGTAAGACCTGTTGGGATGGAAAGATAATAGGTCGGGCTATCTCAAGAAACGTTTTTAGACCCTTTGGATCGAAAAGTTTCGAGTTACACCAGAAACAATCAGGTACATATTTATGTCAAAATAGAATTATTTTTTAGTACCTTCATTCATGGCTTCCGGAATTTAGGGCTTCGGAGAAAGTTGGAATTTTTGTAATCGGAGACCACAGCTGGATGCTACTCATCAAAATCAAAATTTAGAGACCAAGATCAGATTTTTTGTTTGGGCAGAAGGCCGGGCTTGATCAAACCCCAGTTTGGGACTTTCATCAGAAAGATGGAAAATTAGGGCTTCTGTAAAAAATTGGAATTTTGGAAATCTGTGACCACGGCTGGAAGCTCCTCAGAAAAATCAAAGCTTAGAGTTTTGAATCAAATCTTTTGGTTGGGTGAAGCTCCAAGAAACTCAAACCCTAATTCAGGGTCCTCCCTAGTGAATCCAGAAATCTAAAAGGCAATTTTGAGGGGTGAAACTTTGCAGTTTTCAAATTATGAATATACCAACTTGATCAGCTCATCAAGGCGCATATTTCTATCCTTTCAGAAGTTTGAAATTCAAAGTTTGAATTTTTGGGGATTCTTTGACAAACCCTAATCCAGCTCCAGGTCCAGTTCTTACAAATCAAGTGGATTGGGTTGATCCTAGAAGAAGATGGATTGGTCACTTGCATAAGTGAAGAAGTTCCTGTCTTAGAGGGAGTTGACCATCTTTCTACATTCCACAACAGAAAGGTGTAGAAGAAGCTACTTCAATAGCTCTTGCAAGGAAGCAAAGACTCAGAGGGATTCCACCCAGCAAACAAACAAAGATAAGTATTTGAATTGTCATTACTTGCATATTTTATTGCTTAAATAATACTGTTCAATAATGTATATACTGATGTTCCTAGAATTAGGTTATGTATTATGCATATTAGAATAGTTGCATTGATGAACAGTATACTACTAATATGCATGGGTAAGTGGCCTATGGCACTGTACAACATTCCATTGCTACTTATCTAGAATGAAACCTCTTTGCTGACATGTTGGGAGTTGTGCACACTCTTAACAATGTTCTGGTAGAGATTGGAAGGCATCTAGAAAGTTACGGGATATGGATAAATGTTGTATTGAAGCATTGGCTAAGATAATTGCATGACTGTATGACATATTTATTTATGTGTAAGAATTTGTTCTGAAAACTATGAGATGTTTTCTAATCATGCAATTTAACTTGTTGTGTAGGAAAGATCGTATGCCATCACCTACAAAAGAAGAACTACAACATTTGTTCAGCAACAAAATTATCTATTGAAGATATTGAATTTCCCAGGATATGGGAAGAATGCCATGATCCGTCGATCATAAAGAATGATGTTTGGGATGTAGTCCCAAGACCTGAAGGGAAGTTTGTTATGACTTCCATATGGATCTATCAAGATCAAGCATGTTGCAGATGACAGCATAGAGAAATATAAAAGTGATGAAATAGAAGATACACTAGATGGATTTCAAGACAGCTTTCTTGAATGGTGTAGTTGAAGAAGAAGTGTATGTGGAGCAGCCACCTGGTTCTGAGACACATGACAGGGAGTCATATATGTGCAGAACTTGGGTATGATGCACCACTTTCTAGGTATGGAGGTGTGGTAGAGTGCAGATGGAATCTTCCTTGGACAAGGGAAGTATGCAGTAGAGATCCTGAAGAGGTTCGGGATGATAGACTGTGAGGCTATGGCATCAAACCTGAAGCTTCTATGTGATGCTTCATCTAAACTGGTTTATGTCACTATGTATCGTCAGATGATTGGGTCCTTGATGTACTTGACGAACATGAGACCAGATATTTGCTTTACGGTGAACACATTGAGCCAGTTCCTGATAGATCCGAGGAGTGTTCACCTGGTTGCTGTAAAGCATATTCTAAGGTACCTGAAGGGTACAGTTGATTATGGGCTCAAGTATGAAGCGAATCAAAAGTTTAACCTGCAGGGTTATGTTGATTCAGATTGGGTTGGCAGTGCTGTAGATAGGAAGAGCACATCTGGGTGTTGCTTCAATATGGGATCAGGTGTGATCTCTTGGTTCAGCAGGAAGCAGTCCTGCGTAGCACTGAGTACAGCTGAGACAGAGTATGTTGCAGCCTGTTCAGCTAGTTGTGAGGTAGTATGGCTACGGAAGCTACTGTCTAAGTTATTTGATCTCTCGTTGGATGCTTGGTATCTTCTATGATAACCAGAGTTGTGTGAAACTGTCCGAGAACCTAGTGTTTCATGACAGGTCAAAACACATAGAGATCAAATATCACTATATCTGGATATGGTGCAGAGAGGACACTTCGAAGAAGAAGTGATGGACACATTTGCTGAAGCCATTCCAAGCATGTTGGAAGGAGGATCCTTCACATGGCTGTGGATGTAAGGCTGGATGATGAGCATCAAGATGATGTTCTGGTTTCTGCTTTGTATGATCAGTTGGATCATTTTTTATGTCTGCATCATGTTGGATGTTGGATATGATCAGTTGGATCATTTTTATGTATGTATGTATGCATCATGTTGGATGCTGGATATGATCAGTTGGATCATTTATATGTATGTACGCATCATGTTGGATGCTGGATATGATCGGTTGGATCATTTGTATGTATTTTGTATAAGCATCATGTTGGATGCTTGGACCATGTATCTGTATATGTATCAGGTGGATACATTGTATGATCAGGTAGATCATGTATGGTGATATGTATCATATATTTGTATTTGTATCAGGTGGATACACTGTATGATCAGGTGGATCATGTATGATGATATGTATCAGGTAGATACTTGGTATGCATTAGGTAGATGCATTGTATGATCAGGATGATCATGGATGACGAGCTTAAGGATGTTGCTCCAGATGACATGCAGCAGGGTGTTGCAGTGATGATGATCAGGATGATCATGTGTACATCAGCATGATGTATGGTAAGTATCAGGTTGATACTCTGTGGCCGTGGAACAGGTTGTGCAGATAAGCATGTAATTTGTGCCCTGGGAGATTTGCAGATAGTCTTTCGAGGTTTTTCCTATGGCATGTAATTTGTACCCTGGGATATCTGGCAAATGCTCTTTCGAGGTTTTGCTTGGGAGGACATATAATTTATGCCCTGGGAGATCTGCAGATAGTCTTTCGAGGTTTTGCCAATGGCATGTAATTTGTGCCTTGGGATATTTGGCAGATGCTCTTTCGAGGTTTTGTCCTATGGCATGTAATTTGTGCCCTGGGAGATCCGATAGGTTGAGCCGTGTGCTCGTAATCAGTCCTGGGATGCTCTTTTGAGGTTTTTCCATGACCACATGTAATTTGTGCCCTAGGATATCCGATAGGTTGAGCCATGTGCTCGTAATCAGTCCTGGGATGCTCTTTCGAGGTTTTGCCATGACCACATGTAATTTGTGCCCTGGGAGATCCGATAGGTTGAGCCTTGTGCTCGTAATCAGTCCTGGGATGCTCTTTCAAGGTTTTGTGGTGACCACATGTAATTTGTTCCCTGGGAGATCCGATAGGTTGAGCCTTGTGCTCGTAATCAGTCCTGGGATTCTCTTTCGAGGTTTTGTGGTGGGGTCACATGTAATAAGTCCTGGAGATCTGGACAGGATGAAAAAGGCCTCAGATGCTCTTTAGGGTTCTTGCTAGTTAAGAGACTCTTTTAAGGTTTTGTGACGCACGTAATAAGTCCTGAGATTTCCACAGTATGGCCAGTGATGATGAAGACCTGCAGGTGGTGGGCCTACATCCAGTATGAAAAAGGACTGGCTCTGTAGAACTTCCTATGACGAGTAGATTCAAAGATTGATTGAGATAGCAGCAGCAATGACGATGATGATGACTCGATGACGATTATCCAGTGACGATGATCCAGAGAAGATGACTTGTGCTAGAAGACCTGTGTCGAGAAATACCTTCCTAGTTAAGAGGGAGTGTTGATGTATATGTAACTTCGGAATGTATTTCACATATATGTATATTGTATTCCTATAGAGATGTTATTATTCCTCTATACAGAAGTGGTTGTATTCCTATAGAGATGTTATTATTCCTCTATATGGAAGTGTCATCATTTATATTGTTAGTGTCGTAACTTATACTTGATGGGTTATTAGACCACCTTGTTGGGGTCGGCCCTGTATAAGTCATGTGGGTCAAAGGGTTATTAGACCACCCTATTGGGGGTCGGCCATGTGGGTCAAAGGGTTATTAGACCACCCTAGTGGGGGTCGGCCCAGTCAGCATTATGTTAAGTGGTTAAGTTGAGGCCGACCTAGTTGAGTAAAGGTCAAGTCAAGTTAGTGTATAAATAGAGAGTGTGTCTCTCTCATTTTACACACATTCTATTCTCTCACTTACACTTGGGAGAGTGGCGCACTTGTGGAGGAGGAGGCTCTGCTCCTAGGAGAAGACTATCTCTTGTATTCTGGTTATATCATTGCTCTATCTATCTCTGAGGAAGTTATTGGGGTTTTTCACCTTTATGGTTTTCCCCAAGTAAACTCTGTGTCTCTTGTGTGCTTGCATTATTGTGTCCATGATTGATATGCTGTAGATTTGCTTTACATGTTGTTCTCTCAGTTAAGATCCTAGATCAGATTGAAGTAAATTCTGAAAATTTAACATAACAATAATCATTGCACTAGATAAAATACAACAATATGGAATATAACAATGAACATATAAATGACCATATATTATTTCACCCACCCATGGTCGATGCCTTTCCCCCAATCAACCTGTAACAGAAACGATGATTTGTTAACCATATATCCAAAGATGGGTGGAACTTCTCAATTCCCTTCATCACGACATAAAGTATATGTAATGACAAATAATGAATATATAGTGTATATGTTTTTTAATAAATGATAGACATGAGTGTTAAACCATAGTTACTATTCCTAGATCCTATTCAAATGATAATTGACCAACAACTCCTTCCCCGCAGGTATTGATTTTATTGTAGTGACCACAACTTTATTATCCTCGCACTCAACAAACACACAATTGGGTAGTTTGTTTGTGCTTTCAAGACGAGGATTGTTTATAAACCCAACAACACTTCCACAAGCTTTGGGCCTTCCATCGATATATATTGAATATCCTTTATCTTGATTGTTTGCTTTCATTTTATTATAGTTTGCACAAAACCCATATATGCACATACTCATTAGGTATCTTGTTATCCTACCCCAATGTGCGTAATCATACGTTAGGCCAACATAATCCATCAACTCCACTTCATTTTTGTATGAAACGTTTAATCCGTCCATTGTAAAGATCCCTAGACCATGTAAACTAGATAAAGAAATTCGATATGTTCTTCCATTAATATAGAAATCAATGTTTATTTTACGAAGTGGGTTTGGTTCCCAATTATTCAAATAATGCATGTACATTAATGGAACTTCCTTGTCTTGGGCGGACTCATTTCCATAAGAGCATGACCCTCCTTCAACTAGAAAGAAATCCATACACTTTTTAAATTTTCTTCCGACATTGCTACCTCTAGTTCGCATTGACGTATTGCTTGACGCTTCCCCTTCTCCAATATGTTTATGACAACCATCGCTATCCAAAGACAATCTGACAGATATCTATTTGGTTTTTCCTATGATTAACGTCAAACAACAACGATCATGTTCCAATCATATGATTTAGATAGCAAAATTAGCATATCCTTGTTTTCCCTCCATGGCTTTCCCTTGGAAGTAGTTTTTTCACATCAAGGATGCTTCTTAGGAACTTGGGCATCATCAAAGAAGGAAAACCAACATCTTACAACCGAAAATAGAATCTTAGTGCTCAAGGACCATACACATGGCCAAAACCACCACACATGCCCTGTAAAATGAAAATTTGTCCTACATGTGCCCTATGGGTGCCATTACAAGGTTTTACACACGAAGGATGGAACTCTGGGTCATAGACAATATTTGAGGAGGAACGTTGGCATCGTAAGGCCTAAAATGGGATTTTAATGCTCATGGATCATGGATAAGCTCCAAAGTCACCATATAGCCAATGTAAAGGGAATATTTGTTCTACAAGTGTCATATGTGGGTGCCATTGTGAGGTTTTGTGCAATGGGGATTATTCTTGGGGCCCTGGACATCATCCGAGTAGGAACACCGATGTCTTAAGGCCTAATTCGGGATTTTGTGGGGTTTCTAATCATGGCCCATGCACATCATCCAAGACCACCACACAACTCTTGTAAAGTGAAACTTTGGCCTATAAGTGTCACATGGGAGCTAGTACGAGTTTTTTTGCATTGAGAATGGTTCTTGTGGCCTTGGACAAGGTCTCAAGAGGAACACCACCATCATATGCCCAACAGAGGCCTTAGTGTTCTAGGATATGAGCTCAAATTACATACATACTTGTTCAAAATGGTTACTACATACTTGTATAGGACCTCAAATTAATTGAATACATTCTTAAGGGTCTCATATGAGTTCAATGTTGATCATAAAGCTCCTAAGTATGGTCATATGACCCCATGGATGAATATTATTTCTTTCATGAGCTCTCTGTGAGACAAATTGTTTTGTTAAGGCCCAAATGGAAAAACTTTGCATGTTATGGATATATATGGCTCTATCTTGAATGAATATGATCTAGGGACCCCATGCATGGTCATATGTGCCATGTATCATACCATCCTAGGGCCCTAGGCCTAAATTTGATCTCTAATGCAAGTCAAGCTCAATTCCTAGGGTATGAGTTGATTTACTATGAGCCTAATGCTCACATATGAGCTTCAATTGATATCATATGATCCTTGGTCTCTTGTATGATGCCAAAGCGATCCCCTAAACTATTGGATATGGGTCCAAATAAATTAAAATGCTATTACATGAGTCCACATTGATTAACTGTGGTCATCAAGCACCTAAGTATGGTCACAAGACCATAAAGTTCAATATTATTTGTTACTGAGCCAACTTGTTCTCATCACTAATCATCATCATCATCATCACCACCACCATGTTGATCATCATTGTCGTCATGATAATCATTGTCATCGTTAACAACATCATCATCATCATAAGCATCATTATCATCGTCGTCATCACTAATCATTATTGTCATCGTAAACAACAACATCATCGTCATCATCACCATCATCATCATCACCATCCCAATCATCATCGTCGTTGTCACCATCATGATAATCATTGTCATCATCATCAACATTTTCATCATAAAGAACATCATTGTCATCATCATCAACATTTTCATCATAAAGAGCATCATTGTCATCATCATCAACATTTTCATCATAAAGAACATCATTGTCATCATAAGCATCATCACCGTAGTTGTAGTCATCATCATCATCATAAACAACAACATTGTCGTCGTTGTCATCATCATCATCATCATCATCACCGTCGTTGTAGTCATCATCATCATCATAAACAATAACATTGTTGTCGTTGTCATCATCATCATCATCATCACCACCATCCTAATCACCATCGTCATCATCATAATAATCATTGTCATCATCATCAACATCATCATCATCAAGAACATCATCGTCATCATAAGCATCATCGTCGTCGTCGTCATCGTCGTCATCACTAATCATCATCATCATCCTAAACACCAATGTCTTAAGGCCTAACTAAGGATTTTATGGGGTTTCTAATCATGGTCCACGCACATCATCCAAGAACACTACACAACTCTTGTAAAGTGAATCTTTGGCCTATAAATATCGCAAGGGAATTAGTACGAGGTTTTTTGCATTGAGCATGCTTCTTGTGGCCTTGTACAAGGTCTCAAGATGAACACCACCATCATATTCCCAAAAGAGGTGTAATGCCCCATATTTTGATTAGGCATATTTATCAATTAGACACACTATACTTTATTTTCTTATATTCTGTTGAACTCAGCTCGACTGAGTAAACTATATTATGACATGACGGACCTGATTATATGATGTTACTGTGTTTTGTGATTTCACTATAATTATGATGTTACTATGTTATGTGGTTACGATGTCATGATTATCATAGGATTTCTTTATTTTACGATTGCAGTATATGTTCATATGTTTTCATTAATAAGATGTGAAATATATGATGCGGTACGTGGATACCATCTTATGATGTGATTTATTGAAGTGTTATATGTCATATGCATCTATGATGAACTAAAAATGTTACATGAAATAAAATGATGTGATAATATGGATCAATTGGTGATCAATGGGAATGCTTTCTATAAAAATGTATTTTACGAAATACTAACCTACAGGACACAAGGGCTATGGGATAGCTAGTTACTTGATCTGATATATGGGATAAAAACTTGTTCGTACAGTAAACCTTAGCAGCCAAAATGATGATACGATAACACAAACTGATAATCTCGATAGCAGCAAAGTATGAGTCGATAAGGGTTTAGGCCTAGTATGTTGAGAGGGATGGATGTGTTTCCCACCCTATGTTTCCATGATACCCAAGGTCGTGGGAGGGCCGTGCTGAGACACACTCCCCATGTTGTTGTGATGACGATGGTCGGATGCTTGCTAGGGGAGGATAGGTCCGCTGTTCAGCCGACGCTATCGCTCTTAGGTTCTATGTGGTTAGGTCGGTGAGTCCGACATCCACTTTTGTACTAGCAGAGGAAGGATAGGGAGGATGTAGGACGTAGGTTATGATGGGAGGATATGTTAATTAGTACTGTTGAGGGTTGGGTATTCCTTGATTGTGAGTTAGTGGTAGTAGGTACCCTTCCTTGTACATGATTGATTAAACTAATGTAAACATAAAAATAATGATGTGAAATCGTAAAGGGTTAAATGTTAAATAACTGGGGATGTTAAAAGTAATTGTACTATATATTATGCTTGCTCTTATGCATGGGGTAAATACTATTATTAGTTAGCAGGTATGCATAGGCAGGATGGGGTTTGTTTATAGTACATATCCAACCTGTGCATACACTGGCCACGCATGCACACTTTACACATGTACACTAGTATCGATATACAAACACTTAACATATTGAATAAATGTATAAGTTGTCATAAGTAATTATGTTAATCATGCATTGATCGAATTCAGATAATGAATATAAAGTTATTTAATATGTGTAAAACAAGTCAATTAAGCTAGGTATTAATTGTTGGTAAACATTGTAGCAAACAATTGATACAAGTGTCGTCAGTTAACATTGCCATCTGAGAATTGTTGTAAATAAGGTAATGGTATTGTATAATTAATTAGTAAGATTGTTTAAGCCCTTAAGGGTGCATTGTTTAGAAGAACGAGGATACTATGTTGATGTTAGGGTACTCATGTGATAAACAAATGATTTAAAAACATTGTTATTAATTCACCATTTATTATTACTTCATGGTGATTTAATTAATATTATTACTTAATTAATGTTATTCTAATACAATTAATATCTCTGTCGTAATAATTGCAATATAGGTAAAATTTAAAATATTGATTAATAAATGATTAGTGTGTGATTATTTCCGTTACTAAGTTAGACATAATAGGATAATAATTCTTGAATGGATATGATGTGATGTAAAATGGTTTAATACTATTTATTTATTCAATAATTTAAATTTCAAGATAAGTTATCTTGACGGATGAGGTAAACCAATAAGACACATCTTGCCCAAATTGAAAAGGTCAAATATTTATATATTATTTTATTATTTTATCCTAATAACACTAAATACAACGGTGGTGAATAGACTAGTAGTTAATAAACTTTGTCTTGAATAGATAACATTTGGGTAATGATTCCTACCATAATAAATACTTACAACCAACAGTCAAAATCCAATAAATTTACTATGAGTATAATTGATTGTTCGGTACATTGAGTGTGAAAATATATTTTTATAATCTAACTTGTATGAATGAACTAAGTGAGGGAATTAAATGTTTGAGGGGCTCGAAAGAGGGAGTTTGGGGCAGTGGAGTAAGCCCAAAGTCTTCTCGAGGAAGGAAATCTATATAGAGAAGAATGGAAGGGAGAAAGGGGGTTGGATTTTTAGGAGATGATATTGGGAGGAAATTTGAAGGTAGCAAAAAAAAAGAGATCGGAGTGAAGAAAGGAGGGAGATCACTAGAAGACTGCTCTCGGGATTATCAGTTTGTGAGCTCGGGGGCTTGGAAATCCTTTGATTTCCAAGGGCCAGCAAGATAATAGCTGGTCAGCAGGGTGGACACATCTTCTTGGCTAGCTAAGGGATCTACTAGCATCAGCATCAGGTAATTTCCTTGTTATTTATTTTATTTTATTATTATGCTGGAATGTGAAACATACATATACCTCGGTATTTATTGATTATTATGCTGAAACATATTCTTATGCTGAAACAAATTGAAGGGAAAATATTGATATGTTAGTTTATTTTTAAATATGAATGTATGATTGTTAAAGACGAAACAGTATACTAAATTTCACTTAAAAGCATATAATTTTTATTACAAATTTACTGAACTAGGTCAGAATAAGATTAATACATAGAAAAGTAACAGAGTAATCGACCTTGTGCTTTGTTGAAAATATGGAGCACTGCAAGAGGCCTTAGTGTTCAAGGACCATGCCTCTAGATGGGAATATGGGTTCCTTTAGGGGGTTTTGATTACCAGGGATTGGTTTTGGGCCCTTGACCATGGTTAGGGGAGTAAAATAGGTCAAAGTATGAAACTAGGGCCTTAGGCTTTAAATGAAGCTTTGAGTATTAAGAGACCATGAGTGAGGCCTCAAACCACTATGCATGACCTTTATTGGGGATATTTTTCCTCTTTCTTTTGTACGTTAGAGCTTTACATTATATCACAAAAATAAGTACATAGATATATAGTCCAATTGGGCCTCTCACAAGGAGAAAATATCCCAGGCAAACAGTCTAATGAGCATAGACCAAAGTATAAAAAAACCTTCCTAATGCCTCTATGGACTGCCTACATATGTTAGGTTGCATAAAAATATGCTAGTTGCTACCCAAACAACGAGTAGAAAGAGAAATAATAACCTTGCCAAAAAACTAATAAACCAACATATTCAAAAACAAAAATTCAAAGACAAAAGACGAGAGGCTACTGAGAGGGGCCAATGTATAGTTGTGGCTTGTTTTGGGGTGGTTCTGGTGTGTTCGTAGCAAGACTTAGAGCTTCTCTTTTGATGTTGCTCGTGTCGGGTTCTGTGTGCTCAACATTCGGCACAGTAGTCGTCAATGCTTCCCCTTGTTCCTCTTCTTTCATGTCTAGAGCATAATTTAAACGGACATTTTCCACACCGCACTGAATTTCATTTGATCCTTCCACATCTGCCTCCCAGGGGACCACACCTTCCTCATTGAAATACACTAGCAGAGGCAAAGGAATTCCAAAGAGATCCGCTGTATCAGTGCACTAGTCAATGAGGGCCTGCACATAGTGAGCAAGGTCCAGGACATGTGTTTTCACGTTGTCTTCCACATTAAGAATATCATTTCTTATTACTAGCAGAGAGTCTATCATGGATTCTAGGTGACGGGAAATCCCTCCGCCTCGGCCTTCCTACGAACGACCTTGTCTTCCTCAACCTCTCCTATTGGATGCCTGGTGCAGTTCTTTGACCATATTGTTGTGCCTGTAGTAGGTTATATTCACGTAGTTTGGACAAGGGTTATTCTTCCCAGTTTTCTAAGCCACGAGGAGATTGCCTACAATCAGAATTTCCAGAGTGAAACGAGCAAGAATGAGCCTGCAAACTGACACCCCATGCCTCTTAAACCAAAAATCTAGCATGTCGCTTGCATTGAACGCGCTATAAAGGAGGATGTGTGTAGGGGTCATATCAAATCTTGGAGGGGGGGACATTAAATCCGCACCACTGACGGAGTTTCCAACAACACCATGCATGCTGCAAACACATTGCCAACCTGTATTGTGCTCCTATCTCATTGTCCCTAGAATTTAGGCCATTCACATCGACATTTAACACCCCATCCGGAGGGGATATTTTTCCTTCAAGTAGAGATATGGGTTCCATTAATAGGTTGTGAGAACCACATATGGTTCTCAAGGTGTTGACCATGGTGAAAGGAGGAAATTTGGGCCATAGGAGGAAATATCTTATTGATCATCTTATCTTTCTTCACATGTATTTGACAACACATCAAGCAATAAGGAGGTGAGGCAGGGTGTTTTCTTATGTGTTGCAATGGAGGGGGATGGAGAGGACTATTAATGGGGAAGAGCAATGTGAACAAGTGTTTGCAAGGATGTATCACTTATATAGTGAATGTTTAAGAGCATTGGTAATCTATCTGAATCAATATCTAACATATATATATTCGGTTGCTCCTGCAATTAAAGTTAAATAGGTGCAATCGGGTTGCAATCATATGATTCAAATAAAAATTGATCACAAATCCTTGCACACATGGAGCAGACTCTATATAATAGTCCCAAATCCATAGAATGTTATTTATATTGGTAAGGATAAGGAGTTAGATATATTGGTATGAATTTTGGAAATACACACAAAAGAAGGATTTCCCGTAAATTCATATATTCACTTACTCAATCCCTCAACTTATATGTAAACAAAGCCATGTTTCCAAATGAGAAAACACATTAGATGGTTTGACAGGATTTCATTTGAAAGCATATATCAATGTTTACACATAAACTACTAAATATACATATTGTACACAACATTTGATCAAGTTCTTTTTTTACATTCCTAATCATCATCGGTAAAACATACACACTCATCTTCCCCACATGCCTATCATATTCTTCGTAATCTAGCACATCAAATAAGAGCTCATCATCAAAATCCATTACATTAGTGGATGGTTGAGCCATATCTGATTGTGGCTGACCATTGGTCGAACTGAAATGGTGTCATGGGGCTCCAACAGTGCGCTTAGAAACAATAATTTATTTTCAAAGGATGCTCTGCTAGTTGTAGTTGATAGGAAAGTAGGTGTTTAAAAGGCTTGTAGTAATTCTATTCGTAAACATAATATATCTAATAATTATGAATGTACATGTGCATTATTAATTTAAAATCATGTCTACAATCATGCTTGATTTGTGTTCCCATTCACCATGGTTGATTACAATGGCCAGAAGATGCGATGAATCCACGTAAAGATCATAAGGTGGACAACTTGCATAATTATATAAATTTGGTGGAATTTTATTCATGATGGATTTGCAAATTTCCCTCTTTTATTCTAACGTGCTAATAGGAAATCTGTGCATATCTATTTTCATGCATGAAAGAGTGTTTTCCATCTGCAATACATAGAAAGAGAGTATATTAGTTAGATAAAAAATTGTCAAATTTTGTTTACACTAATTTATTAAATAAATAAATGTAATCATATAACTAGGAGAGTGAGAAGTTATGAGGTGTGTGGTGTTGCTATTCACAAGCATTTTTTGTAGATCATTACATATCTAGTCAATATAAACTAAAATTGATCCTTGGAAATACAATTGCTAGTATGCGATGCTCATTAATACCAAAACCGAAGAAAAATCTACGTATAAAATCAAGTGGATCGATGAGATATAAGGATTGTTGATAGAGTACTTACTACAAATAGTTTGAAGACTTGAATAAAATCGAGTAATTATTTATTAAACCGAATGTTCTTTTAGGAATTTCTTCAAACACTTAATCATCAAAATCAAAATGTGAGAGTGAAGCCAATTTCAAATGTGCAAGTAAAGTCGATAATGCAAATGATTTATGGTGATAATTGTATTAAATGATTTGCATTGACAAGTATGAAGTAGGTCGTGATAAATTCCAGAATTGTGATCATTAGCGATCATTAATACATTACCAATGATTAAACCGAATCAGCACTAGCGTGACACCTTTCGTGATTCTTACTGTGCATGGTTAATCTTTGATCATAGAGACATTTTGTGTTTGAACACTAGGAATGGGTAACAAGAGTGGGTTATCTCGCATGGGTCATTTTCCATAGATTTCGAATGCATTCCATCCTCAAGAGGTCATGGATTTGGCTATGGTCCACTTGGTTGCATGAGAATGCCATTGGCATAGCTCAAAAGCTCTGAAAAAGACAACCAAGCTAGTTCAAAAGAAAATGCAAGGGGATAGGAAAACCTTAATAAAAACATTAAAACCCTCAAAGGCATTCTGCTAGTCCAGTTAATAAAAATATCCAAACCCTTAGAGGCATTATGCTATTCCATTCTACAACAACCATCTAGCATTCTTGATTTGAAGCATTCATAGTATCCAAAGTTAAGATTTACTCACTGATTTGGAAGCACTAGCCATTGGACACAAGCCAACAATGTAGTCTCCCTGCAATGAAGTCTCCACAATGAACTCTCTAAAGCAGTGAACTCTTCCCCAAAATGAAGTCTCTGAAGCAATGAACTCCCCACAAGGCCTTCTTCAACTTGCACACATGAGTTTGTCTATCATGTGTCTCGAATCCCAGTGGCTGCTCCACATACACTTCCTCTTAAACTACACCATTCAAGAATGTTGTCTTGACGTCCATCTGGTGTACCTTCCATTTCATTACTACAACCAATGCAAGTATAGATCTTATGGAAGTGTATCTTGCTACAGGTGCAAATGTATCCTCGTAGTCTATACCTTCCTTATGGGAGAAGCCACGCGCCACAAATCTTGCCTTGTGTTTTTCAATGCTACCATCTGCAACATGCTTGACCTTGTAGATCCACTTTGAAGTCACAACAGACTTCCCTTATGGTCTCGGTACTATCTCCCAGACATCATTCTTCATAATCGACTGGTACTCCTCGATCATGTCATCCTTCCATTCTTTATTCTCTGTTGCTTCCTCGTAGTTGGAAGGTTCTTTATCAATGATGTCACACAACAGGGCCACATAGCTGGAGTATGGTCTAGGTCTCTTGCTTTCTCTATGCATCCCATCTGGAGCGCCATACTTCTCTGCATCTTGTATTTCCTCTTGTGCCCATGATAGTCTTCTCTTGTGGAAGTTCTTCTCACGAGGTGGATCTACAAGTTCTTGTGGTTCTGCCATGTCGCGGTCTTCATGATCTTCTGGAATTGATTCTTCCATCACCGAGTCTCTAATTTTGGGAAATTTAGGTTCTTCATTTTCTTCAATAGGTAGTTTTTTTGATTTGTTGTATGCTGAGTCTTTGTCGAAGGTTATGTCTCTACTGATGTCGATCTTCTTGAATCTTGGGAAGTATATTTGGTAGGATTTTGAAGTGTTGTTGTATCCCACAAATATTTCCTTCTTTCCTTAAGTATCTAGCTTCATTCTCTTCTCCTTCGGGATGTGTATGTACATTGGGCATCCAAATATCCTGATATGGTTGACTTCTGGTTTCTCACTGGAGAAAGCTTCTTCAGGAGTCTTGTTGTTTAGTACTCAGTGAAGAGTATGGTTTTGTACATACATAGTTGTCCTTGCTACTTCTGCCCATACGTGCATCGAAAGATCCTAATCATGTAGCATTGCTTTCGCTGCTTCCATTATTGTTATGTTCTTTCATTTTGCAACGCCATTCTATGGAGGATTGTAGGGAGTGCTCAACTCCCTCTTAATCCCAGATTCGCTGCAAAGATTCTTGAATTCTTCCGAAGTGAATTCTACGCAATTATCTGATCGTAGGGTCTTGATATTTTTCTCATTGTGATTCTCGACCAAGGCTTTGAATTCCTTTAACTTGCTAAATACCTTATCTTTATCTTTCAAGAAGTAAATCCAAGTCTTACGGGAAAAGTCATCTATGAAGGAAACATAATATACATACCCGCTTAGTGAGCTGGATGACATGGGACTGCATACATCGGAGTGGATTATCTCCAATATTCCTTTTGCTTTACTTTCACTGCTGGGAAACACCTTCTTTACATTCTTTCCTTGCACACATCCCTTGCAAATACATTAATGTCTTGTTTGGATTTTTGGAAGTCTTGAAACTTCTTTGATTGCAATAGGTAATGCTCTATAGTGCACATGTGCAAGCCTTCTATGCCACAGTTCACTTTGTTCCACGGAGTCATGAACCAATGCTTGTTCAGGTTGTCCCTTCAACTTGTACAAGCCTCCCTCTTGCTCCCCAATCACCGTTTCATCATCTATTGTATTTCATTTTGGACACATTAGGACTTGACCATCGACAAATGCAACCCTCATTCCCTTAACATCTAGTGCTGATATGGAGTGAAGATTCTTCTTTAATCCTGGAACATATAAAACATCTTTCATCTTCAAAGATTTGTTGGAGTCTAGCTTGTAGGAATCTTCTCCACTTCCTTTTATGGGGTATTGATAATCATGCCCAAGTTTCCCTTTATGAGGCAACTCACGCTCAGATAGATTGACGAATGATTATTTGTATCCTGTCATGTGCTTGGAAGCTCCACTATCTACAAGCCAGTCATTGTTCCTGTAATGTCCCCATTCAAATAAATTCATATCAGGGAAATTCCGTCAATCCTACTAGTTCTCTAAGTTGGATGGAGACATGAGGATTTGCAATAAGGGAGCTAATAAATGGTGTTTGGACATTAGAATGGAATAAATATTAAATAAAGGAGATAAATGAATAAATACAATGGGAAATCAAAGTGACAATGGTTCATGAAGACACATGGAGGTTGTCGGACCCACACAAGCTAGAAATCATGTGCCACATGGCATCCTCCTCTTGTAATTTCGAATCCATGGGAAGCCTAAGGTTCTTGGGAGGAGTTGGAATGCTCATACACTTGGAAATATGCATCATAGTTCGATTTTGGATGGAAGTGTAACTCCCATAGAAGAGGAAGAGTCAAATGAGGAGTTATTGGACACTTGGACTAGATTCCCTACCCTATATGACAACAATGATGAAGATGCTATGACACCTATGACAAATTGCAGACCTAATTGCTGACATCTGACCATTATGACATGTCATGCCTAAAAATAGAAGCCAAGAGCTCATGGGAGTTAGAGAAGCTCAAAGGGTTCCCACTCGAATTCGTGGAAGGTGGAAGACTAGGAAGTGGAGGACACATGGCAAATCATGACCCACTCCCTAATTTGAATTGGCTTGGAGTATTTGGATGGAATTTGGACCTTAGAAGGCTAAGGATGTTTATAAAATACAGGTATCAAGTAAGAGAGGGGCTTTTGATCATGTTGAGAATTTGCATTTGTGAAGAGAACTAGTGGAGTGCTTCTCTACTTGCCTTAGCCAATTTCGAGGGTGAAAGATTCCCATCCTAGTTGGTATGTGGAAAGGCCATTTAGAAATTTCATGGGAGCTTAAATGGAGTCATCAGTTGCATATGTAAGCTACAAGACAACTTGTGGTCACTTCTGGTTCAGCTCATTCCTCCAACCATTTCCAGTTTGCTTGACATATTCATGATCCTTGAGGGAAGGCGCACTTGGTGAGCTATTGTACTCTTTGGGGGAGATTCTAATGCCCCATTTATTTTGTAATATTATGTAGATGCTCTTTTCTTCACCTTTAGAAAGTTTTAGGTCGATATTCCAAGTGGAAATGTATAAATCTGATCATTAATGAGAAAATGGTGCCTTTTTCCCACTATGTTGATGTTTGCCAATGTTGTGATGATAATTTTGAATGAATAAGTGAACCAATAATGGAATAATGATATATGGATCGTAAATAATGTGTATTATAAGTTTCATGTTCAGTTCCTAAGCTTTTGGAGTCATTTGGTTCAGTTTCATAGCATTTGGAGAAGTTTGCCTATCATTTCCCCCAAGGTCGAAACTAGGATTTTATACATGATTTGAAGAGAGTTGTAACAGACTTAATAACATGAATAGTGATTCATATGAGACCTTAATAATGTCCCCTAAACATCCCCTGCTCCTGTACTAAAATTTGAAAGGATCCAACAACACTTGGAGAGCCATTTTCAGCATCTACCCAGGGGGGATTTGAACCCCAAATTGCTAGTCAAGTTCCCTACAATGGCCAGAATTAAAAGAGGATTTGCAGAAGTATTTTAAAGGTACAAAAGAATCCCTGAACCTCATATTTATGTTATAAACTCATCCATACACCTGCTCAGAATATTTGGGAGCAATTGGAGCAATTTGGAGACCAAGACATCATAACTAGTCAAAGGTCGAACTAGGGGAAAAAAATTGAAATTTTCACTATTTTCATAAAAATAAAAAAAAATAAAAATTACAAGTGGTATTAGAGGATGGTCTTGGCACCTGATGTGGCTAACCATTCATGAAGACAATGAGTCAAACAAATAAGCCACCACCCTTAGAACCTGAAATTAAAGGTGTTGTTGTTGAAGAGGAAGTAGGAGAAGAAGAGTATCTTGTTGAAACTATGACTAAGAGACTCTATGATGATAAGGAGGAATATATTAAACTCATAAAACCCCTCTTTGAAGACATAACCAAGAACATTACCCAACAACTTATGAAAGGATTCGAATTGATGGCTAGCCAATTTGGAAACAAAGGAGTAATGGGAGGCAGTAGTAGTTCACATTTAGAAGAAAGGAAGACAATGGGTGAGCATATTTTTTCAAGCATAGGACCCCATTATAGACCTAATGAATTTCAGAGCATGCCAAGGCCTACTGCACCTAAATTTCTTGTGCCCAAAGAAGAGCCTAACACCCAATTTGATATGAATGAAGTGGTAAGAGAATGGGAAAAGTTGAGTGAGGATTGTAAAAAGACTCTACCATTTGACCAATACTTTACTGTCTCAAACAAACTCAAGAAGAGGGAGGATAATATGGCTCTATTCCAAAACAAAGAATTAAATTTTGCTATTGGTAAAATGCCACTTCCTACTTTTGATGGTTCATCTCAAAGTTATGCTAACACTTGGGTGCAAAAACTAGATGTGTATTTTCAGTTGAATCCAATGGTGGAAGAGGATGCCTTAAAAATGGAAATTTTGCATCTAGAAGGAGATGCCAATGAATGGTGGTTCCATGGTCTGAAAACCTTGGGACATGATCAGGTTACTACCTATGGATAATTTGTTGACAGGGTATTAGAGAGATTTGATCAAAAGGACCCAGAATTACCTTTCAAAGAACTAGCCCAATTGAAGCAAGCGGGAAACCCTGATGATTATACGTTGGAATTTAAAAAATTATCAGTCAAGGTGGCTGATGTATCTATGGGAAGGTTAGTATTGTTTTTCACTGAAGGTTTGGTTGAACCCTTAAAATGTTTATCTAAAGCCCAAAAACCAACTACATTAAAGGATGTTATGAGCTTGACTAGAGATCTCCAAAATGTGCTTCCTGGAACAAGGTTTCCTCCCAAGCCTAACTTCAGATTTGAAAAGAAGCCTTGGAAAAGAGATACATTTGAAAATAAGCCTTGGCAAAAGGATGCATTTGAAAAGAATAAGAAAGAGGGACTAAACATGGAAGAACTTAGAAGAAAAAAATTGTGCTACACATGCTTTCAACCATGGGCACCGGGGCATAAATGTACTAAGGGAAAAGCTCAATACATTGAAGTATTTTATGATAATGATGAGTATGAAGGGGGTATGGAGGAAGAAGGACATATTTTAGATTAAGAAGAGGGATATGATACAACAGAAGAAGGGAAACAAGAAGAAAATCAACCCTCACCTGACAAAGTAAGAATGACAGTACTTTCAGCAGTGCCTCGTTATCACACTATTCGATGCAAGGGTGTGGTACTAGGACAAAGGACCTTAGTTTTGGTAGATGGAGGAGCCACACACAACTTCATTGATGCAGACATGGTGGAGAGAAGGAAGATACCTACTGAACCGTTCGATGGCTTTACAATTGTCATTCCAGGTCACAACACTATGGAGTGCAAAACACGGGTTCCAAAGCTGCAAATCACCATAGGTAACTATACTTTTTTTGATAGATTTTATGTGGTTGATGTTGCTGATACTAATGTGGTTTTGGGAGTGCAATGGCTGTACTCTATAGGGGAGCATACAATGAACTATCAAATTCCTGAAATGAAATTCCAAGATTCAAAAGGGATATTAAGGGTTGTGAGAAGGCAGCACACCTATCTGAATCAAGTGGTGACTTCACATAGTATGAGGTCTGTATTGAGGCATGGAGATATTGAATGGGCTGCTGAATGTCACATCACCTCTCCCAAGCCAAAGATAAAGGATTTTGAACACCCAAAGGAGATAGAGCAACTCCTAAAAAAATATGAAAAAGTTTTTAGAGATCTTCCACATGGTAGACCACCTGATAGGGGGGTTGAGCACAACATTGTTTTGGAGGAGGGTACTTCACCCATCCAAATACCACCCTATAGACATCCAAATACCACCCTATAGACATCCAAATAAATTCAGAGATAAAATTGAAAAGGCCATCCAAGAACTCCTAAAGTTGGGACTCATTAGACCAAGCTCTAGCAATTATGCTTCTTCAGTAGTGTTGGTGAAGAAAAAAGATGGAACCTTGAGGATGTGCATAGACTTTAGAGCTTTGAACAAGAAGACAATCAAGAATAGGTATACTATTCCTAGAATTGATGAGCTCATGGATGAGCTATTTGGGGCAAAATATTTCTCTAAAATTGATCTTAGATCAGGTTATCATCAAATTCGAATGAAGGAAGAAGATGTGCAAAAGACTACTTTTAGATGCCACTATGGCCACTTTGAGTTTCTTGTTATGACTTTTGGATTAACTAATGCTCTAGCCACATTCCAAGCATGAATGAATAAGATTTTTTGCAAGCAGCTCAGAAAATTTCTTTTGGTTTTCTTTGATGACATTCTCATTTACAACAAAACTTGGGAAGAGCATTTGCATCATTTAGAGGTTGTGCTGAAACTTTTGCATGAACAGTCCTTGTTTGCTAAGTTGTCTAAATGTGAATTTGGGATGAAGGAACTCTTGTATCTTGGGTACATTATTGGACAAGAAGGAGTGAAAGTACACATGAAAAGATAAGGGCTATCCTTGAATGGCCATCATCAAAAAACATCACAAAATTAAGAGGATTCATTGAAATATGCACCTGTTATAGGAAGTTTGTGAAAGGGTTCTCCAAATTGACTTCTCCACTCATTGATTTGACAAAGAGATATGATTTCAAGTGGGTTGAGGAGGCTGAAAAGGTATTCCAAAAAATTAAATAGGTAATGAGTAGTTGTCCAATACTTGCATTACCTGATTTTACCAAACCTTTTGTTTTGGAATGTGATGCTTCAAGTGAAGGGATGGGGGCTATCGTAAAGCAAGGCCAACACCCAATAGCCTTTGAGAGCAGAAAGTTGCAGCCACATGAAAAGCTTTACTCCATCTATGACAAAGAAATGTTGGCCATCATGCATGCATTGGCCAAGTGTAGACAATAGTTGGTGGGAAACAAGTTTGTGGTGAAAACTGATCACAACAGTTTAAGGCACTTCCTCACCCAAAAATATCTTAATGAGAGGCAACAAAAGTGGGTAAGCAAGATCCAAGATTTTGATTTTGATATTGAAAATGTGAAAGGGAAGAATAACATTGTAGCTGATGCATTATCTAGAAGACCTTCTTTTTTTCTCATGGGCATTGCAAAAGATTGGAAAAACATGCTAATGGTTGAATATACAAAAGATGGATTTGCTTGTGATGTATTTATTAGATGGAGTCAAAGGGGATGACAGCTACAAGATTTTGAATGGGATGATATATTATGATTTTGAATGGGCTGATATATTATAAGGGCATAATTTATTTGGTTCAAAATTCAAAACTCAAGTACAAGATTTTGCAAGAAGCACATGATTCCCCATTAGCTGGCCATCCGGGGATCTTCAAAACTTATAGGAAATTAAGGCAAAGGTTTTTTTTGGAAGGGGCTGAAGGAAGATGTTTTGAAATATGTGAATGAATGTAAGGTATGTCAGCAAAACAAATCTGAACTTACATGCCCAGCTGGTTTGTTGCAACCATTGCCCATTCCGAAACAGAATGGGAGAGTATTTCAATGGACTTCATCACAGGTTTGCCCAAATATTTGGGAAAGGATTGCATATATGTGGTAGTGGATAGGTTGAAATTTTTTTCTCATTTCTTTGTTGTTACATCATCTTTTAGTGCTGCACAAGTGGCTGACATTTTCTTTAAAGAAATCTTCAGATTGCATGGGCTCCCCAAGAGCATTGTAAGTGATAGAGATAGTAGATTCATGGGTGCTTTTTGGCAAGAACTTTTCAGCTTGGTGGGAACTCAATTGACTCCAAGCACAAGTTATCATCCACAAATTGATGGAAAAACAAAGAGGGTAAATCAATGGTTGGAAGGGTACCTAAGGAACTATATGGGAGAGCAGCAAAAAACATGGGCAAAATGGCTACACTTGGGTGAGTTTTGTTACAACACCACCTTTCATATGTCAATAGGAATGTCTCCTTTCAAAGAATTATATGGTTATGATGCACTTACTTTTGTTGAGCTTATCTTTGGTGATAGTAGAGCCCCAATAGATAAAGATTGGGTGAAAGAGAGCCAAGAAATTTTGAAGCTTTTGAAAGATAACTTGTAGGTTGCCCAAAATCATCAAAAACAATATGCAGATCAACATAGGGAGGAAAGGACCTTTCAGGTCAATGATTTGGTATATTTGAGGTTGCATCCATATAAACAAACATCCTTGAAAAAGAAGGGAGCAGAAAAGATAAAACCAAGATACTATGGCCCATACAAGGTAGTTCGGAAGGTTGGAGAGGTAGCATATGAGTTAGAACTTCCGGAAGGAAGTAAAATCCATAATGTATTTCATGTTTCATGTCTCAAAAAAGCCATTGGTCAGCAAATTGTCATTTCAGAAAAACTTCCTCCTTTGGATGATGAAGGTTAGCTCACACTTGTTCCAGAATTTTTTTTGAAGACTAGTGAAAGAAGGTTAAGGAGTAGAACTATCAAAGAATACTTGGTACAATGGAAGGATCTCCCAAGTGAAGATGCCACATGGGAGGAGGAACAAATTTTGCAGCATCCAAATATGAAATTGATTGAGGACAAGCAATCTTGGGTGGGGAGGACTGTAATGTCCTCATTCAAATAAATTCATAATAGGGAAATTCCATCAATCCTACTAGTTCCATAGGTTGGATGGAGACATGAGGATTTGCAATAAGGGAGCTAATAAATGGTGTTTGGACATTAGAATGGAATAAATATTTAATAAAGGAGATAAATAAATAAATATAAGGGAAAATCAAAGTGGCAATGGTTCATGAAGACACGTGGAGGTTGTGGGACCCACACAAGATAGAAATTATGTGCCACATGGCATCCTCCTCTTGTAATTTCGGATCCATGGGAATCCTAAGGTTCTTGGGAGGAGTTGGAAGGATCGTACAATTGGAAATATGCATCATAGGTCGAATTGGGATGGAAGTGTAACTCCCATAGAAGAGGAAGAGTCAAATGAGGAGTTATTGGACAGTTGGACTAGATTCCCTAACCTATATGACAACAATGATGAAGATGCTATGACACCTATGACAAATTGCAGAACTGATTGCTGACATCTAACCATTATGACATGTCAGGCCTAAAAATAGAAACCAAGAGAGTGCTCATGGGAGTTAGAGAAGCTCAAAGTGTTCCTACTCGAATTGGTGGGAGGTGGAAGACTAGGAAGTGGAGGACACATGGCAAATCATGAACCACTCCCTAATTCGAATTGGCTTGGAGTCTTTGGATGGAATTGGGACCTTAGAAGTCTAAGGATGTTTATAAAATACAGGTATCAAGTAAGAGAGAGGCTTTTGATCATTTTGAGAATTGCATTTGTGAAGAGAACTAGTAGAGTGCTTCTCTACTTGCCTTAGCCAATTTCGAGGGTGAAAGATTCCCATCCGAGTTGGTTTGTGGAAAGGCCATTCAGACCTTTAATGGGAGCTTCAATGGAGTCATAAGTTGCATTTTTAAGATATAGGATAGCTCTTGGTCACTTCTGGTTCAATTCATTCCTCCAACCATTTCCAGTTTGCTTGGCATATTCATGATCCTTGAGGGAAGGCGCACTTGGTGAACTATTGTACTCTTTGGGGGAGATTCTAATGCCCCATTTATTTTTTAATATGATTTAGATACTCTTTTATTCACCTTTATAAATTTTCAGGTCAATATTCCAAGTGGAAATGTATAAATCCGATCAATAATGAGAAAATGGTGCCTTTTCCCCACTATGTTGATGTTTACCAATGTTGTGATGATAATTTCGATTGAATAAGTGAAACACTGATGGAATACTGATATATGGACTGTTAATAATGTGTATTACAAGTTTCATGTTCAGTTCCTAAGCTTTTGGAGTCATTTGGTTCAGTTTCATAGCATTTGGAGAAGTTTGCCTATCATTCCCCCAAGGTTGAAACTAGGATTTTATACCTGATTTGAATAGAGTTGTAACAGACTTAATAACCTGAATAGTGATGCATATGAGACCTTAATAATGTCCCCTAAACATCCCCTACTCCTGTACTAAAATTTGAAAGGATCCAACAGCACTTGGAGAGCCATTTTCAGCATCTGCTAGGGGGGATTTGAACCCCAAATTGCTAGTCAAGTTCCCTACATTGGACAGAATTAAAAGAGGATTTGCAGAAGTATTTTAAAGGTACAAAAGCATCCCTGAACCTCATATTTATGTTCTAAACTCATCCATACACCTGCTCAGAATATTTGGGAGCAATTGGAGCAATTTGGAGACCAAGACATCATAACTAGTCAAAGGTCGAACTAGGGAAAAAAATTGAAATTTTCACTATTTTCATAAAAATAAAAAAAGGGACATTACAGATCCCATGTGTGATAGTGCCAGTAAGTGCTAATATTAGGACATATTCTTCATCACTTGAAGAATCGTCTCTTTCTTCTTCTTTGGTTCTTTTCCTTGTAGGTTCATCACCTTCAACGGTGTGAGCATGATGTCTCTTCTTTTTAGTATTCTTGGAGGAACCATTGTTTCTGGGACAATTTCTTGAGTAGTTTCCTTTCTCATCACATGTGTAGCATCTAATGTTGGATAGATCTCTTTTGTGATGGCGGTTGTCCCTCTTGTTATGATTTCTTTTGGTGTGAATTGTGAGAGCTTGATCATCATTTTATCCCATCTTATCTTCTCATGCCACAAGTCAAGCTTCTTCTTGTGTATACTCTTCCCATAGTCTGCTGAAGGTGATCAACTTCTTCCTGGCACATATTCCTTGAATGAATGAGTCCCATGATCTTGGGAGACCATTCAAGGTGGTAATAACGATCTCTCCTTCTTCTACCTTTTCTTCAATTGCTTCAAGTTGTTCCTTGATTTGAGAGACCCCTTCTGAAATAGGATTTCATGGGCTTTGAGTTCAGGATCTTCACATCCTTGAGCCGGTTCCTTAATGTCATATTCCGATTGATGTTCTTCCCTTCGAATAGCTTCGTCAAAGCATCGAACATCTCCTTAGGTGTCTTCAATGATGACACATGTGGGATGAGATGATCTTTAATGGATTTTGAAATAATTCTCTTGGCATTGACCAGGTTATTCTTGTGGATAGCCTTTGCTTCATCTCCTTTTAGTGCTGGAACCTCTTCATTAACATATTTGTCCAAATCATTTTCTTCAAGGACAAGAGCAATCCTATACTTCCATGCTCGTAAGTTGTCATCTCTCTTAAGCTTATCCTCAAGCTTGGTGTGGTGAGACATTTTGAATGAGAACCTCAAATGGAAATAATAAAGATTTAGGTCTTACCAATTTGAGATGCCCAACCTGGTTCTGGAGCTGGTTGGCCTAGGGTTTGTTAGAGAAACCCTAATTTTCCAAATTTGGAATCTTGAACTTCTGATTAGACAGTAAGATGCACCTCCTCAAGGCGAGTTGTCCAATGTACTCCTTTTTCCAAATCTGTGGACATAATTGCAAAATAACCGATGCCCTAGTTTTCTCCCGGTAGTAGTGATAGGGCCAAAAATGAAAATTCTCAGATTTGAATTCTACCTCCACATGAAAATGTGCCCTCCCAGGGCGAGTTAGAATAACCTCCTTTTCAAGCTGATCTATGGAGGGAAGTGCCCGGAATAGGAAGCCCTAGTTTCTCCGGGTCCTAGTGACAGGGTAAAAAATGAAACTTCTCGGAACTAGGTTTTGCTTCCTCCAAAAGATGTGCCCTCCTATAGCGAGTTAGCCTAGCCCTCTTTTTCTAATGATTTGTGGAGAGAAGACCTCATACTAGGAAGCCCTAGTTTCCCACTGTTGCACAATGTCTTCTTTTCAGGTTAACTCTGATACCATGTTAGAGTTTGAACTTTAATCCAATTTAGCTAGGATCTTTAATTGAAAGAATAACAAGCAAAACAAAACACAATAGACACAATAGTTTTCCTCGGGGAAACCATAAAGGAGAAAACCCCACAACTTCCTCAAATATAGATTCGTAACTAATACAATATCAAGCAAAAATGGAAAAACCCAAATATATGTCTTTTGCAGCTTCTCTTTCTCCTCCAGTGAACATTTCTTCTCTCTCTTCTTATGCGAACTTGAGTGAGTGAGTGGTGTGTCCAAATGAGAGAGGAAGCTCTCTATTTATACTTGATGTTAGGGGTGACCTAATTCCCAATTAGGTCGGCCTCACTTACCTGACTGGTCCGACTTGTCCCAAGAAGACTCAATAACACATTTTACATTTGATTATAGGGGATCTAATGCCTTGACTTACAATGGAGGTTTTACCTCAATGAATTTGCATGACCAATCATAATAATGACATCCCCGAATGGAGGAAAAACATCTCCATTAGAGGTACAAGTAAAATACAATAATAATTACAATATAAAATACAAATGAATATCTTCCGAAGTTACATTTACAATAATAGGAACGTTCAACGAACGCTTCGATAGCAGTTTTTTATGCTCCAAAATAGTTTTTTAAACCCGTTGGTAAAAAGCAAAGTGCACAATTAAAATATCGGGTCCTTTCCATCATTAATACCCACAATGTTTTGTAGCTCATAAAAGCTATGAATGTGCTAAAGGAAGGAACCCTGTTGGTAATTCTCACAATCCCTTCGGATTTTTATCACATTGAATTGGTAAGCACTATTCTTGTTGTATATCTTTTCTTTTTTAGAAAAAAGGATAACACAGAAGGTTGCAATTTGAGTTTTAGTAGCGATATTGTCTAATAAGATACCTCCCCGGAGAAAATTAGAGAAACCCAAGGATCCTAGTAGTATCCCTATATAATCTGAGAGATTTATTGACCTTTTAAAATATGTTTTCGATCCTAGAGTTTCCTATATCACTTTAAAACCTCTCCAAGACTTCTCTGATAAAAAAAATACATGATTTTGATATTTTAAAAGCTTCTTGGGAATGCGGATTAACTCAATACATCCTCCCTCCCACATTTGGAGTTCCATATTTTGTTGTTTTGTGCTCTCAATGCTATAATCCTTCCACCCATTCAATTTTTTCTGCTAAAGGAATACGTGAGTTGTTCCCCATTTTTGTTAAATCAATCTCCGAGATGTTGAATCTCCCTCAACCTCAGTTGTTCAAAACAAAGGAATATTTGATTCATATTTTTAAGGGTATGTCCTTGAGGGCGATGGAATAAAAATTTACCTGAGAAATAGGTTCCAAATTTACCTTTGCCGCGGTCAATTTTTCTTGAAAACTTTCAATGTCTCATTACCATGCTTTCATTAGTCTTAGGGCATGATGATGATCTTTCATTTGATGAACTAATGATTAGCCTGGATTCCCAAATATTTTTACCTACTAAAAATCAAGTCATCATATTTGATTTTGTTTCTTTTATATCTGATGCCATGCATGAACAAGTCTATGTGTTTTCAACTTTTAAATATTTTAGATATTAGTCATATCTGATTTTTTTAATCTTGTATTTTCAATAACCAGGATTTGAGAATGTCTCTTTGAAAAGATTGTCTCTTGAAGTAACAATGTTGCGAGTAACAAAGTGGACTTAGATCATGACTCCTTATTCTCGGGACTTCAAAATTTTTGTAGATACTTTCTTATTTGACACCCACAAAATTTTATATGATGCACCTCCTTCTAGAATGGCAAATGAGTTTAGGGTCTTATTACAACTGAGTCCTGAATGTTAGACAACCGATTGGTTTCTATACTATAATGTCCCCAATTAAAAACTAGGAATATTAACTCTAATTTTCCAATGGAAATTTTATTGGTTTTCAACTTTGTCCCAACAGTGGCTTATGTAGGCTTATGAGTTGCTCTAGCTCAACATTGGAGGAATAGTTATGTATAATTTTGGATTTGTATAAAGAGGTGCAACCCATAAAATATGCTTTAGACCACTGTAATATGCCCAATTCAGATCTGATATGAAATTTGGAAGCTAGTTATTAAATCTGGTTCGGAACTTTCTCCAAACATTTTGTATACAACGTCCTTATCATTAATATTGAAACATTAAAGTACTAATCTTATCACCAATTCAGAGGAGGGAAGTTCTTGGATCAATGCAGCAGAAAACATTGATATGTACTTTATATTTGGTCAAGTATGAACAACTCCATAGGCATAATTTTGAATCTAGGAAGACTAGCTCAAGTTTCATTGCAATTAGGGTCTTAATTTCCAATTTGGTCCAAACACTTCCTAATCATCCCAACTCCTTCTCAACAGCTCCAAATCGACCCTAACACTCCCAAATCAACCCAAATATCTTGATAACAAAATTTGGGGAGATGATATGAAATTTTTATACACATTACAAAAATATTGCACAACCATACCAAAATATCTATGCATAGTTCAGCCGACAACAACAATATTGGAGCATAATATGATAAAATCAATATGAATCTTTATTATAAATGGATGGAGATAGTAAAAATAATGATATGAGCAACATTACAATGCTTAATGTCTCTTACAACAGCTCTAATCTCAAAAAATTCATAGATGGAAATGTAGAGGTGCACTCCTTCACCATAAGAGATGCCGAATAGAGTAGATATGGTAAAATGAGTGTATCTTGGTCATCCAGAAACCTTTTTGAGTGAAACAAAAAGTGTTTCCCACTGGAAACGATGCTATGAAAGCGATGGAATAGGTTTCATATCCCATAAATTCTTATAATTATATAAACTAGAACCACCATTTCGGCCCACCAACACCGGTCCAAGCTCTAAATCAATAGAAAGCAGCTCCAAATGATAGGAGTTCGACCCCACTAATATAGATGAACATATAACCTGTAATAAATATCTGTATAGAAATATGAAATTGATTTCTCCTCTCAATAATTAGATACAATGAAGCATAATGAAGAGATATGGATGATCTCCTCCTCTCTACTAGTTAGGGTAGAATATTTCACCACCGAACCTAGTTCACAAATGCAAGGGGCACATCTCGCAAGCTTGAAAGCCATACGAACTTTACATTCAGAAATAAAATTTCCAAAATATATATCCCAAGAGGCTTGCATCCTTTTTATAAATTCCATTCAACCCTTTCCCCCTCATTATAGAATTATCTCACAAAAATATTAATAAATGTTATTTTCATGAGAGAATGATACCTTGGAACTCATTTACTTCCTCTCTAATGTTATTTGACCAAATATTACCTTCATCTTCCTTGGAAATTCAATTTAGAGAGGCTTAGCTTGCTTTTGGGGGAGTTGCACTCTCATGTGGGCCCACTTTCTCCTTTAATGCCCTCCTTGGCTAAATTTAGGACCTGCAACATGTCATAAGCTGTCATCGGTTGTCATAAGATGTCATAGGACCTAATTCTTATCATAGATGTCATAGATTTGCTATTTTTAGCCCAGAGAGTTACAACCCTTGAGATGCCTTCATGAGAGGATTCCTTCCACCTTGGATGGGAGTTACACCACATATTTGGACTCATTCCACCACTAATGTGCCCTCCTTGTCCAAATTCTCTCAAAATATTAATAAAATTAATTTTTAGGAGAGAATGATTCCTTGCTCCATAAGTTTTTCCTGGGACCTTGGTTTTCCATAGTGCCTCATGACCCCAATTCACCACTTCACTATTCTTCTTTAATTGTTACAAGTGACTTTAGACCATTGAATTCCCTAGTCCAATGGAGTGGTCCATAGTGAATTATTGGGGACATTACAATCCCGCCCGCCCATGATTGCTTGTCCTCAAGCAATTTGAATCTGGGTGGTAGTGCCTATTTTTTCTTCCCCAACTTATGCACATTAATTTCTCTGCCTCCTCCTTTAGTGACGACTGTTTATAGGGATGGAATTTCAAATGGATCAAGTCATCAAATCTATATCCCACAAATTGAACCACACTAAGGCATGAAAATGATGCCATGGCTCCAACCCAATCGAAAGGAGGTGAAGTATACTCTGCTCAATGTATGGTCCTGCAAGGTACTTACATAGGAAGCCTCCTTACCACTACCAATAAGAAGAGTAACTCTACATTGTAACCACTCACACAACTCCCCAATAGAGTGGTCCACTAAGAATCTCATCATATGAAAGCCAAACACGAATCTCACCTCTGGGCTTGCTACTGGAAATATACTTTGCATTGTAACTCCAAGATCCCAAACTAATCTCAAAAAGGGACAACCATGTGTTAAATTTTGAGCATTAATTCACAATACTCTAGGATCTTTACTGAGAGAATAACATATACAGTATATCAATGCATGACAATCACAATAAGCATGACAAGCATCATAAGAATCAAAAGCATAAGAGACAAGAGACATAGAGTTTCCGTGGGGAAAACCCTAAGGTGAAAAACCCCACAACTTCCTCAGAGATAGAGAGAGCAATGGCTCAACCAAAGTACAACCAAAATACACTGAGATAGTCTCCTAGTAGCAGATGATCCTCCTCCTCACTAGTGCGCCACTTTCTGAGTGAGAGAGATGTACTTTTCCAAATGATCTAAATAGAGATCACCTGATCTCTATTTATACTAATCTGTTTGCCCAGTGACCTTATGGGGCCGACTTGTCTAGCTAGGTACATCCACATTATAATATATATATATTTCAGGGCCGACCCCACACATGGTGGTCTAATAACCCATCGACAAGTACACACACTTGCGACACTTGTCAATCCACATGACGACACTTCCTTATAGAGGAATAACACATCTCTAATAAGGGTACAATAAATATATATAAAATACATAGGTGAAATATATTCCGAAGTTACATATACATCAACACTCCCTCTTAACTAGGAAGGTATTTCTCGACATAGATCTGCTAGACAAGTCTTCTTCTCGGGATCATCGTCATCGTTGCAGCTATCTCAACCAATCTCTGACTCTACTCGTCATAGGAAGTTCTACAGAGCCAGTCCTTTTTCATACTGGATGTAGGCCCACCACCTGCAGGTCTTCATCATCACTGGTCATACTGTGGAAATCTCAGGACTTATTACGTGCATCACAAAACCTTAAAAGAGTCTCTTGACTAGCAAGAACCCTAAAGAGCATCTGAGGCCTTTTTCATCCCGTCCAGATCTCCAGGACTTATTACATGTGACCCCACCACAAAACCTCGAAAGATAATCCTAGGACTGATTACGAGCACAAGGCTCAACCTATCGGATCTCCCAGGGCACAAATTACATGTGGTCACCACAAAACCTCGAAAGAGCATCCCATGACTGATTACGAGCACAAGGCTCAACCTATCGGATCTCCCAGGGCACAAATTACACGTGGTCATGGCAAAACCTCGAAAGAGCATCCCAGGACTGATTACGAGCACACGGCTCAACCTATCGGATCTCCCAGGGCACAAATTACATGCCATAGGACAAAACCTCGAAAGAGCATCTGCTAGATATTCGAGGGCACAAATTACATGCCATAGCAAAAACCTCAAAAGACTATCTGCAGATCTCCCAGGGCACAAATTATATGTCCTCCCAAGCAAAACCTCGAAAGAGCATTTGCCAGATATCCCAAGGTACAAATTACATGCCATAGGAAAAACCTCGAAAGCCTATCTGCAAATCTCCCAGGGCACAAATTACATGCTTATCTGCACAACCTGTTCCATGGCCACAGAGTATCAACCTGATACTCACCATACATCATCCTGATGTACACATGATCATCTTGATCATCATCACTGCAACACCCTGCTGCATGTCATCTGGAGCAACATCCTGAAGCTCATCATCCATGATCATCCTGATCATACAATGCATCTACCCGATGCATACCAAGTATCTACCTGATACATATCATCATACATGATCCACCTGATCATACAATGTATCCACCTGATACAAATACAAATACATGATATATATCACCATACATGATCTACCTGATCATACAATGTATCCACCTGATACATATACAGATACATGGTCCAAGCATCCAACATGATGCTTATACAAAATACATACAAATGATCCAACCGATCATATCCAGCATCCAACATGATGCGTACATACATATAAATGATCCAACTGATCATATCCAGCATCCAACATGATGCATACATACATACATAAAAATGATCCAACTGATCATACAAAATAGAAACCAGAACATCATCCCAATGCTCATCATCCAACGCTTACATCCACAGCCATGTGAAGGATCCTCCTTCCAATATGCTTGGAATGGCTTCAACAAATGTGTCCATCACTTCTTCCTCGAAGTGTCCTCGATCTGAAGAATGCCAAGCCTCTCTCTGAAGTACTCGAACTTCACCCTGGCTAGTGGCTTCATCAGCACATATGCAATCTGCTTGTCCGTCGCGACATACAGGAGCTTCACAGCTCCTCTCTACACCATATCCCTGATATAGTGATATTTTATCTCTATGTGTTTCGACCTGTCATGAAACACTAGGTTCTCGGACAACTTCACACAACTCTGGTTATCACAGAAGATACCAGTAGCATCCAACGGGAGATCAACTAACTCAGACAGTAGCTTCCGTAGCCATACTGCCTCACAACTAGTTGAACAGGCTGCAACATACTCTGCTTCAGCTATACTCAGTGCTACGCAGGACTGCTTCCTGCTAAACCAAGAGATCACACCTGATCCCATACTGAAGCAGCACCCAGATGTGCTCTTCCTATCTGCAGCACTGCCAGCCCAATCTGAATCAACATAACCCTGCAGGTTAAACTTTTGATTCACCTCATACTTGAGCCCATAATCCATTGTACCCTTCAGGTACCTTAGAACATGCTTTATAGCAACCAGATGAACACTCCTTGGATCTGTCAGGAACTGACTCAATGTGTTCATTGCAAAGCAAATATCTGGTCTCGTGTTCATCAGGTACATCAAGGACCCAATCATCTGACGATACATAGAGACATCAACCGGCTCAGATGAAGCATCACATAGAAGCTTCAGATTCGATGCCATAGGTGTGGCCATGGCCTTGCAATCCATCATCCCGAATCTCTTCAGGATATCTACTGTGTACTTCCCTTGACCAAGGAAGATCCCACCTGTACTCTGCCACACCTCCATACCTAGGAAGTAGTGCATCATTCCCAAATCTTTCATATCGAACTCAGCAGCAAGCTTCCTCTTCGTATCTGTAATCAGTCTGTCATCTCCTCTAACAAATAAGTCATCCACATATAGGAGTAGAATCACAGGATTCCCTTCCTCAACCTTGTAATAAAGGTTGGAATCCGCTTTACTCTTGGTAAAGCCCAAACTAGATAGGAAACTGTCCATCCTACCATACCAAGTTCTGGGAGCTTATTTCAAGCCATACAAGGCTTTCTTCAATCTGCACACATATGACTCCCTGTCATGTATTTCGAAACCGAGTGGTTGCTCCACATATACTCCCTCTTCAACTACACCATTCAAGAAAGCAGTCTTGACATCCATCTGGTGTATTTTCCATTTCATCACTGCAGCCAGGGCAAGTACTGTTCTGATGGAAGTATACCTGGCTACAGGTGCAAAAGTTTCTTCATAATCTATTCCCTCTTTTTGAGAGAAGCCACGAGCTACGAATCTTGCCTTGTATTTCTCTACACTGCCATCTATAGCATGCTTGATTTTGTAGATCCATTTGGAAGTCACAACAGACTTCTCTTTAGGTCTTGGGACAACATCCCAAACATCATTCTTCATTATTGATTGGTATTCCTCAACCATGGCATCCTTCCATTCTTTCTTTTCCGCTGCTTCTTCATAACTGGAGGGCTCTTTGTTCATAATGTCACAGGGTAAAGCAACATAGCTGGTATGTGATCTGGTTCTCTTCTTTGCTCTGTGTTCTTCTTCTGGAATGCCAAATCTTTCTGCATCTTGAATGAGCTCTCTAGCCCATGCAGGTTTCCTCTTGTGAGAGTTATCCTTACAGGGTGGATCTACAGGTTCTTGCAGATCTTCAAACTCACGAACACCTTCTGGAACTGCTTCAGTCATGGTAGTGTCTTGAAATCTAGTTTCCTTAGGTTCTTCATAAACTTCGATAGGTGCCTTCCTTGATTTGATGAATGTTGAGTTTTCATCAAATGTTACATCCCTGCTGACATCAATCTTCTTGAACCCTGGAAAGTATATTCTGTAAGCCTTCGAGCTTTCACTGTAACCCACAAAGATGCCCTTCTTTCCTAAAGGATCTAGTTTAGTCCTCTTTTCCTTTCGAACATGAGTGTATACTGGACAACCAAATATTCTGAGATGACTGACTTCAGGTTTCTTACCAGAAAAGACCTCTTCTGGTGTCTTGTTGTCCAATATCTTGTGGGGTGTTCTGTTCTGCACATATACAGCTGTTCTAGCTGCTTCTGCCCATAGATGCATAGGTAGATCCTGGTCATGCAGCATTGCCCTTGCTGCTTCCATGATAGTTCTATTGTTCCTTTCTGCAACTCCATTCTGTTGAGGATTATAAGGAGCAGTCAACTCCCTCTTAATCCCTGAATCACTACAAAGCTTCTTGAAGTCACCTGAGGTGAATTCTCCACCATTGTCAGATCTGAATGTTTTGATCTTCTTGTCAATTTGATTCTCCATCAAGGTTTTGAATTCCTTGAATTTATCAAACACCTCATCTTTGCTCTTCAAGAAGTATACCCAAGTCTTCCTGGAGAAGTCATCAATAAATGAGACATAGTAAACATACCCACTCAGAGAACTGGATGACATAGGACCACATACATCTGAGTGGATGCTTTCCAGGATATCTTTTGCCTTGCTTTCACTGCTTGGGAAAGCCTTCTTAATGTTCTTACCTTTTGCACATCCTTTGCAAACACCTTCATGTTTGGTGTTGATTTCAGGAAGACCCTCTACAGCCTTGCTTGCAATTGGAAGTGCCCTATAGTGCATATGAGCAAGTCTTCTATGCCAAAGTTCACTTGGCTCCATGGATTCATGTACCATGGCATGTTCAGGTTGTCCCTTCAATTTATACAAACCTCCCTCTTGCTCTCCAATCACTACTGCATCATCTATGTTCTTTCCCTTTGGTCACATTAGGACTTGTCCATCCACAAATGCAACCCTCATAACTTTTGCATCCAATGCAGAGATGGAGAGTAAGTTCTTCTTGAGCCCAGGTACCTAAAGGGCTTCTTTCATCTTCAAAGATTTTCCAGAATCTAGGTTGTAGGAGGCTTCACCACTTCCTTTGATTGGGTATTGATAATCATCCCCAAGTTTCACCTTATGGGGTGATTCATGTTCAGATAGATTCACAAAAGATTCCTTAAACCCAGTCATGTGTTTGGAAGCCCCACTATCAATCAACCAATCATTACAACCATGGGAGATAGTACCTGTCAGAGCAGAAATTAGAACATATTCTTCTTCACTTGATGAGTCATCATCACTATCACTTTCTGCCTAGCCTTCTTCTTTGGGGGTTCATTATCTTCGGCAGCATGAGCATGATATCTTCTTTTGTTATTCTTCTTCTTCTTATTGAAGTTGTTGTTGTTGTCTTTCTTCTTCTTGGGACAATCTGAAGCAAAGTGTCCCTTCTCATTGCAATTGAAGCATCTGAGATCTTTCTTATCTTTATGATAATGGTGGTGTGAGAATCTTCTGTTATGAGATGATTCCTACTTGGACTTGCTTTTCCTGGCATGTGCTGTGAGAGCTTGATCTTCATTTCCCATCTTTTCTTCTTGGGCCACAAGCCTAGCTTCTTCTTGAGAGCATTCTTCCCGCAATCTGTTGAAGGAGATCAACTTCTTCCTTGCACAAATTCCTTGAATAAAGGAATCCCATGACCTGGGTAGGCCATTTAGAGTGGTCATCACCACTTCACCATTCTCCACCATTTCATCCACTGCTTCTAGTTGTTCCTTGATTTGGGAGACCCTTGAAAAATAAGATTGAATGGTTTCTCCATTCTGAAAATTTACTCCTTTCAATTGGTTCCGCAGGGTCATCTTTCGATTTATGTTCTTCCCTTCAAATAGCTTGGTCAAAGAGTCAAACATCTCCTTGGGTGTCTTTAGAGAAGACACATGGGGTATGAGATGGTCTTTAATGGAATCAACAATGATTCTCTTTGCCTTGACCAATTTCTTCTTATGCAATACCTTGGCCTCTTCATCCTCTGGGATAGGGATGTCTTCTTTTATATATGAGTCCAATCATTCTCTTCCAGGATTAACCCAATCCTATACTTCCAAGCTCGGAAGTTATCAGCCCCTTCAAGCTTATCTTCAAGCTTGGTGTGATGAGACATCTTCAAGAGTACTTCAAATGGAAATAGAAAAGATTTAGGTCTTACCACTTGAAATGCTGAAAACTGGATCTGGTCCCGGATTAGGGTTTGTCGAAAAAACCCTATTCAAAATGTGAATTTCAAATTTTTGAAAGGATAGAAAGATGCGCCTTGATGAGCTGATCAGCCTAGTGCATTCAGAATTTGAGATCAACAAAGCTTTACTCTTCAGATTTGCCTTTTTATCCTCCCAGGTTCACTGGGGAGAGCCCTGAATTAGGGTTTGAGTTTCCTAGAGATCTACCCAGCCAAAAATCTCGATCCAAAGCTCTAAACTTCGATTTTTTGCAAGGAGCTTCCAGCCGTGTCTTTAGATTCCAGAAATTCCTATTTTTGTGGAAACCCTAATTTTTAGGGCCAAATCTGAAAATGCTCAGAATTGAATTCTGATTTGACAGATAGATGCGCCTTGATGAGTAGAGTCAATCTACTATACTGCTTTTCCAAAATCTGTGGAGAGAAACCCAATAAACAAGAAACTCAAGTTTCCGTCACTGCAAAATGTCTTCTTCTCAGGTTAGCTCTGATACCATGTTAAATTTTGAGCATTAACTCACAATACTCTAGGATCTTTACTGAGAGAATAACATATATAGTATATCAATGCATGACAATCACAATAAGCATGACAAGCATCATAAGAATCAAAAGCATAAGAGACAAGAGACACAGAGTTTCCATGGGGAAAACCCTAAGGTGAAAAACCCCACAACTTCCTCAGAGATAGAGAGAGCAATGGCTCAACCAAAGTACAACCAAAATACACTAAGATAGTCTCCTAGTAGCAGATGATCCTCCTCCTCACTAGTGCGCCACTTTCTGAGTGAGAGAGATGTACTTTTTTGAATGATCTAAATAGAGATCACCTGATCTCTATTTATACTAATCTGTTTGCCCAGTGACCTTATGGGGCCGACTTGTCTAGCTAGGTACATCCACATTATAATATATATATTTCAGGGCCGACCCCACACATGGTGGTTTAATAACCCATCGGAAAGTACACACACTTGAAACACTTGTCAATCCACATGACGACACTTTCGTATAGAGGAATAACACATCTCTAATAAGGGTACAATAAATATATATAAAATACATAGGTGAAATACATTCCGAAGTTACATATACATCAACACCATGTTGTTGATGTGCCACTCCGATCATAACCATCCCACTTTCATACTCTGACTGCATCCTCCTCTCCTGAAAAGGAAGTATGTCCTAATCACTAGTCATGAATCTCATATGCTCGTGAAATCCCATCATCCCCTCAAGATATAGCTCCATCTCCTCTACTATCCCATCCACAACCCAACTGAAGAACCTAAGTCCAAGAATGATCCCAGGGTCCCAAATGAACTTGAAAAATGCAAAGAGCCTACTGAATCCACCTCTGCACTGCATAGTGTCACTACGAAGGGCCTCCTGTAGTCTCCCAAGCCACCAAGTAGGGAAACATTGTATCCCTCCATCATAAAGACTCCCACCTAGGAAACTAATCCACCGCTACACATGGATGGGCTCCTGAAAGAGATGGCTGGATCTACCTCCTGTTCTAGCTCCTAAAATGCTGAACCAAGTAATACCAGGATCCCACTTTCTATGTTGTACCCCTCCTATCATCACTGTGTTTATGCCTGGAAAATCCTAGCATCGACAGTAGGGATTCTCCCCAATGAATAATCCCAACTAGATCACTCACTGTTTGGTATGGGGAATCCATTTGGTTAATGGTCTGGCTACTGTAGGTGTGTTTAATTTAATTATGTACCGGTTGCGGCCCGACCGACTATTTATATTTTATGTTTTAAGGGTATGAATATGCAAGTGTTTTCTAACTAATGCATATAATTGACATGCATAAACCACACTAGTTATGCGTAGGTTCTTACCTCCTATCTTACCGCTACTACCTTATCAATTATCTAATCCTATTCTACACTAAGCTAACCCATCCCTGCAAGGAGCAAATTTAAATAAGAGTAATAATATGAAAATGCTCATACAAATCCAACAGATAGCTATTAAGATATAATATGCACATTCCCAACAGAGAAATTACCAAAGATAGCTTTGATTTTAATTAATACAATGTATTACTTTGTTAACACATAGACATTTGCATAGATAAAGAAATCATTCACCATCATTGAAATAGTTCAACAAAATCAGAAAGATCTCATAGTATGAATATAAACAGAAGAAGAAATAGTTTTGCTCCGTCCACCACAATTTTCCACAGAAAATCAGTGGAAGCTTTTCCCAGTGAACAAGGCTTTCTTCATTAGCAGAAAAATAGTTTTCTTAAAAAATGTATCTAGTCTCTAATTCACTAGCAAAAGTCCTATTTTCTAGAATCCCTCCACTTATATTTATATTACAATAGAATTGTCTCTACATGACTAATCCTTTCAACTAGCCCTGACCTTTGGACTGCCAAAATTTGTCCTTTTGTGTTGCACATCAAAATAATTAATTACAATTTAAATTTAACTTTCTGGTGGGTCCTCTAGGATGGAAATATAATTATCCCACCACTCCATTTCCTAAAATATAATATTACATTGTGAAGGCTCTAATAATTTCAAAGACACTTCATGAACGGATAATTCCTTTTCCACACTTGTCACTCCTTCAGTAGCAGCTTTATGACTCTCTTCCAAGAAATCACCATTTAGATGCATGTCCAATGTACTAATTGAGGTATTCCCCATTTAACATATCCAACTTCCTGATGTATTCCAGATCATCTCTAAGACCATTTCTCAGTTCCATTAACTGTTGATCCTTAGTGGGAAACTGGTACATATCTTGTACCATTGGGATGTGACATTTCTCATGTATCTGATAAATTCCTTTGTAAAATTCTTCACACTTTGTAATAGATTTTGGTATTTCCACATGCATCTTCCTGGAAGCCCTTCTGCAACTCTCTAATAGTGCTATATCTAGCTTGAATTCAACAACCGCTTTGTGTGGCAGGTGATCGAGGAGGTATGGATTTCTTTCTTTCCAGGTCATAAAAATTTTCAACTTTTTAAAAGTATTGACTAACTTCTGTCTTATTGACAAAGCACTTGTAGAGATCTCCTTCATCCTATCTATCATCTATCTCATTTTATAAATTTCTTCAGTTAATAATTCCTGCAAGTGGCAGATCTGTTCCTGTAACTTACAATCTTGCTCATGAAAATGAGTCATTTCTTGCTTTTGATTATGAGCCACATTTACCTGTTTCAATAGAGATTCCTTCTCTCTCACCAACTCGACCATTTGAGACTGCACTTCTTCCACTTGTTGTTTTGACATCATTTATTTTTCTTCCAATTCCTTAATGAGAGAGTATAAATCACTTCTCTCACATTCCATGATTACAAACTGTACGTTCAAATCATCCTTTTCGTTCTCTAGATTCTGATAATCAGACAGTAACCTACTCTTTTAAGCTATTACTGCATCATGTTTTCTCTTCAATTCTATCCCTTCACCTCTTACTTTGACTAGGTTGTCTTTCAGCCTTAGAATTTTTTCCTTGTTGTGTTCTAGGTCATTCATCAACTTATCAACATTGTCAGCATTTGCTTGAGTAGCTGCTATATTTACTGACGCCGTGAACTTGGGATATTTATGTGTGCCTTCTACTATTGTGCTTTCTTGAATGGTCACCACATGTAGCTGTGTGCACATTTTCAGTCTTTTCTCTGTTCTCCTTATTATTGTCTTCCTTTTGGAGTCAAAGACTATCGTGTCTAGCTTCGCTACTAAGTGTTGCTTGGAAGGGGTAAAAGGAGTGAGTCTGAGCTCGACAAACGAGAGATGTCCTCCTCTAAGTGTGATTCCAAACACATATGGTGGGCCTATGTGCATGTTTTGGGGATTCTGACTTTCTTCTTGGCCTTGTTCTTCTTCCACAACTTTCTTGAGCCTGTCTTCTTCTTCCCTCTACCTTTCCAACTCAGCTGCTTTATCTGCCATTTCTTGTTCTTCTTTCTTCTATCTTTCTGCTTCTTCTACCAGTAGTCTTTCTACTTCTTCTATTCACTGTCTTTCTGCTTCTGCTGCCAGTAGTCTTTCTACTTCTTCTATTGACTTCTGCACCTATGCTTTTTTGACAGTATCCATAGCCTGACTAGGACCTATGCTACTCTTCCGACGAAAAAGCTTATTCAAATCTATCATGTTACTGGCCCTCCGATATACTTCCTCATCCTTAAGGAAGTGGTCTGTGTATTCAAAGTGAATCTTGCATGATGCACAATGTTGGGTGGCCTTTTGTAGGTAGTCATTCCTTACGAAGATCTTCTCCCTGAAATGAAATGTCTCTAGGTATTTAAAAAAAATTATGCTCCTTTCACCTTGGGGATTTTATAGGCACTGATGACTAAGGGAAATGGTGGATAGGAGGCCTTCTTATGTTCATTTAAAAAATTACCTATTCCGTTAATGAAAACCTATCTTACTACCTCCTTGTGCACCACATAATCAGTTGTGTACCTCGGCATTAGAGATAGTACTTTAGTACCTCCATACATCCTGATATAATTGCCTTCAGGGGTAAAATAGAAATCTCCATACTCACAGATGACGACCATTGCGTTTTTTGACATACAGTTGGGTTCTTCATTGAATATTAACCAATAAAGAGGAATGATAAATTCCTCACAGATAAGATTATAGAAGCTTGCATACTTGTGTGCCCACATTAATTTGTATGCCACATATAGTGGGGTCTCAGCTGGGACCCAATATAATCCCAACTTGTGGAATGGGTGTCTAATCAGGATACAATCAATCAGGTAGGAAGACATGTAGAACTCAACTTTTTTATAGATCATTCCTCCTTGGACTGCTGCTATCATTGATGCCATGCTTTCCAAGATAATATCTCCCGAGTTGAAGACGGTACCATGGGAGGCGATGTGGTACATGAGAAGTACCCAACTTAGTTTATATACATTCCCATTCTCCCTGTCGAATATTTTGCTCAACATTAAAGCTATAATTCTGAAAGGGGCCTTCAAGTTCTGAGTGTCATACTCCAGTACACTTGCCCTTTGTCTCAACTGCTTTATAGGGATCAACATATTCATGGCATATTCAAAGTGATCTATGTTGGTCTCCAGTCATTGGTCATCACAACCTTGGGAGATGGCAATTTATACGCTGCGCTGATATGGGCTGGTTGAAACGATGCCAATCCTACTCCATTTACTCCAGCTATGATTCTTGTGACGAAATCTACATGAGGTAGAATCCAGCCAATGACTTCAGAGCATGGGAAAAGTTCCATTATGGTGGCAACTTTATGGAGGCCGAACCTTTTAATGTTTTGATACACTACCATTTCCTCAATGTATGCATCTGGCATATTCTGATCTCTGATGAGGTGATATAAATCACCCCATTTGTATTCAGGGATGACTCCTGTCATTGCCTTGGTATCCTCATATATTGTGTCCATTGGAGTTTCTGGAAGAAACTAAATGTTTGAATCTGATTCTACCACCTTGTTCTTACGCTTGGCAGCTTTCCTTTGCATTTCTGAGTCCTAAAGTAACATCGAAATCAATGTATAAGAGTAATTTAATGTTAAAGCAACACATTTTAAAGCAACATGCAAAGGTATAATTTCATCAATATTATTTACAAGAAACCCAAAAATTTGGAGATCCATACTTCAATGATATCCGGTGTATTTGATGTTGGTTAGGGTTTATCACAGTATTGACAACTTAGTTGGAAAATGAAAACCTATATGCAGTGAAATAATGTATAAACGGGTCTTCATTTGAGTTAATCCAGATTCTTCAATGCACCATTAGCCAAAAGTAAGAACTAAGGTTTTATTGAAGAGTTCCATCGATGGGGTGTAATATAGTGTAGCACGCCCATTTTTAACCAAAACAAAAGTAAAATCCGGACTCTCTCTTCAAACAAAACTAAATGTTTCACTTGTTTACGTGACCCGGGGGGATTCAGGGTTCTCGATGAACTTGAAGCCTTGTTCTTACACTTTAACCTAACAAGTTTTATCTCTTCGGTGGAGTGTGAGGAAGCGACAATTGGGAAGAACACTAAACAAGAATGCATCCCGACAATATGAGTGTTTGCTATAGGGTTTATGTAAAATATAACACATTTATCCAGTGGAACCCTGTAAGGGAATAAGCTTTGCGGTCACATTAAAGGAAAGGCCCTAAGTTTAAAACAAACTAGTTTAAATCCCCTTTGTGGCTATCAACGCAAGTTTACCCTACTAAAAACTAAGCCCACCCTTATACTTCTCAAGTTTACCGATTTTAACCTAACTCGGGTGCTAAAATGGACTTGCAAAATCCTATATCAAAACGTCGTTCCAAAAAATAAACGTGAACGGATAAACAACCTACCTGGCAATGAGGGGTTCATCCAAATGCAAGGTCAGCGGCGTCGACCGGATTCCGTTTTCAAAGATTTCTCAAAAATGTCATTTCAAGCAAAATGACAAGCAAATGTTTTAACTATGTATATATACCAATCACTAACCCTAGCATTAAATGCGCTGACGGGGTCAAATCATCCCTTTTTGGGCTACCTTTTATTTTGCGCCGCAAGCATGTTGTGGCAATTCTCTTTCGGCACCGATGCATTTCGGCGCAATATAACATTTGTTGCCGATCATTTTCGGCGCAATATACCATTTGTTGTTGACATCTATTCTCATGAATATTTTAATTTTGCGTCGATACCATTTCAGAGCCTCTTTCCATTTTGCTTTGATTCCCTTTTCGGATAATTTTCATGTTGAAAGCGACACGCTTCAGTGTCAATTCCGCTTTTCATCGATCCGTTTCAGAGTGAAACAAACAACTCCCTCGATTTGGTCCTTTTTCCTTTACCCTTCGACTATATCGGCGTGACTTCGGATTCTGCTCTGAAACACAGATTTAACAAAAAGACTTAAGTATTTCAGATCTCTTTTGTAATCCCTCCGACCATTTCGGCGGATAATGGAATGTTGCTCCGACCGTTTCGGCAGAGAATCAAAAGTTGCTCCGTTTCGACAAAGAAGTGATTTTGCTCCGACCATTTTGGCAGAAAATCTCAAGTTGCTCTGATTCAAAAACTTGCCTTTTCTTTTGTTTTTTCAAGAAAAATTCTAACTGTCAAAAGTGAGCAAATCAAAGATGAAACAAAATCTGAGTAAGTTAAAAAAATAAAGGAGGGTCCCTACAAGTTTCAAAAAATTTGGGGATCAGGTTGTAGCTGCAACAATTGGCGACTAGATGGTGAACACAGATATCTGAACAAATTCTTATTGAGGATTACAATTGCTTGTTTGTTATTAATTCTAATTGTAAAACTATGCCTCTAACATTTCCTTTCAGGATTTTAAAAGTCTAAATTTTTAAGCAGGGAGAGGAACTTCTTGAATCATATTGGTCATTTGCTTTGGGAAGTGGGAAACCTGGACCATATTTCCTTACCACTCTCCTGAGGCCATAATATGTGGTTCATTATTAGTCCCGTCTTTTGGTTACCTCTACATATGACTCGACAGGATTGTAATAAAATTAAACATATGTATTCATTTTTTCTTGATTCCCATGCTATCAACATTTCTTTGGATGCTCTCTTTTGACGATTTTATCGTCCAAGCCCTTCAAAATAACTTTCTTCAGTCTTCAAACATTTGATGTAGGTTCTTCCATCCATAATGTCATTTTGTGTGAGTGATGAGTTTTATTTATTTGTCATACTCACAGACTGAGAAGAACCTTCTGGAATATCATCCGGTCTATCTTCTTGATTGGATACATTTGACTTTTCCATACCATTTCTTTGATGGAGATGGAATCCTTTTAGCAATTTTGACTCTTCATTATAAGCCTTTTGGCTGTAATTTTTCGTAGCATGGGATCATTTTAAATTCCATGCATCAGCAAGACTTGATTCCTTTCCATGGGTCAGCTATAGTAGGCTTCCTAAGATAGGCATTTATGTGTGAGTGAATGGATCCCCAATATAGTAATTTAGAATTCATGAATCTTGGTTATTTCACAAGTTTTATACTGACACAAATTGAAACACGAAGCAGGTTTCCCCTTTTAAAACAAAGCAACAATTAAAATCACTAATGACATTTCTGTTACAAAAGGAATTCCTTTTGTTATAAAGTCGATTCTAATCCTTCGGTGATTATAATCATTTCATACGAGATTGTTCATATCTCTGCAATTCTGCACATCGCTCTGAAAGTTGAGCTGGGATTTATTTAAACAACAATCAAACAAACATAGTAAAATCAAAAGAAAAATGAGATAAGACTGAAGCTAACTATCTTAGAAAAAGAATAAACAAAATCAAATGGAAAGCTAAGAATCAACAAAATTTATTTATGTACAACAGGTTTCCCTAAACCTAAGAAAATTATTGTTTGAGGGCTAGGCCGTTGACAGGGAGGTTTTTCTCCTCCCCTTGTAAATCTTGTAACTTAATAGTTGTTGGTCCAAGCTTCTCCACAACTTGATAATGACCTAGCCATAGTTGTTGAAATTTTGTATGTTTTCCATTTTCTTCGTGAGGATGGTCCCACTTTAGAACTAAGTCTCCTACCTCAAAATTTTTCTTGCTAGATTTTTGTTTATCGAACCACCTCTTAACAATGTCTTGGTGATGGTTGAATCCATCTTTGGCCTTTTGCCATGCTTCCTCAAGTTTTACCAATGTATTTATCCTTGACTGCATGGTTTCGCTTTTTGATCCTTGAGATGCCTGACCTAACTGTAGGGAAGGGAGTAGTATATTTGGGGGAAGAATAGCCTCTTTCCCATAAACTAATGTGTAAGGAGAAAATTCTAAAGAGTCCTTTGGACTTACCCTATCTGCCCATAAAGCATTGGGAAGGGCTACATGCCAATTTATTTGATTTTTAAGAACTGTTTTCTTCCATATTTGTATGAGATTTTTATTGGTGGATTCTGCCAACCCATTTACTTGAGGATAATAGTTAGATGAATAATGAAATTTAATTCCTTTTTCCATACCAAATGTACTTAACTTAGCATAAGAAAAATAAGATGCGTTATAAAAAACTAATGCAATTGGAACCCCAAACCTAGTTATGATGTTTTCTTGCAAAAATCGGATGACCGCACCTTCATTCACTTTACGTAAAGGAGTTGCTTCATTCCACATCATGAAATAATCAGTGGCTGTGAGAATGTACCGATGTTGCAATGACGAGTTGGGATTGATTTCCCCGATGATATCTAAACCCCATTGCTTGAATGGTTCTGAAATGATAACTAGTTTTAGTGGCTCTGCTGATTTTGGTAGTCTGCCAACACTTCTCTAACACACATCACATCTCCTTACATAAGCATGAGCATCTTTAAAAACACTGGGCCGATAATATCTAGCTCTTAATATTTTATGAGGAGTAGTTTATCTGGAATAATGTCCCTCTGCAGGGCCATCATGTAACTCCTTTACCACTTTCTCTGCATCATCATTTTCAAGACACCTGAGAAAAACTATATCATAATTATTTCTAAATAGTACTCCATTTATTATTTGGTATGATGATGACTTTAATCGGAGTTCCCTTATTTGATTTGAACTCCAATGTTCCGACAAATATCCATTTTGAAGATAATGAATTAAGTCTTTGTACCAAGACTTTGGAGTGGTGAAAGTGGAACAAACTTCAATTAGATTCATTTTCCCAGCCATGATCTTTATCAGTTGGATTTTTAGTCAACAAATTTCATAATCCTTGACCGTTGATGATATTGGCTGGCTTAAATTCTAGATCATACTCTTGTAGTGCAGTCACCCAATTCCCTCATCTTTCTCCCAACTCCTTCTGAATAAATAGAGATCTAACAGCTAGGTGAGGTTTTACAACCTTTGTTATATTTTTTAGAATATAAGGTTTGAACTGCTTCATTGCCTTGAAAACTGCATACACTTGTTTATACAGCTGGGTAATTCATTTTATCTCCTTGTAACCCAGTGCTCATACAAGATATTGGGTAGTCGTCTCCTTGCTCTCCTTTCCGCGTGAGCACTGCTGCAAGAGAAAAATATGAAGCAAATGTGTATATAATAAAATATTTTTCAAAATATGGACTACTCAATGAAGGTGCATGAGCAATGGCATTTTTATATCCTTAAATGCATTCTTCTCAATATCAATCCATTTGAACTGCACACTTTGCTTCACCATTTGCTGCAAAGGTTTTACAATCTATGCAAAAATCTGGTACAAAACTTCGCACAAAGTTTATTGTGCGCATAAATGATTGCATAGTTTTCTTATTATGGGGCATGGGAATCTGAGTTATAGCTTCAATTCTTTATGGGTCTATAGAGATTCCCTTTTTAGAGATGATGTGCCCTAACAGTTTTCCTTTGAGAACAACAAAAATGCTTTTCTTAGGGTTTAGAGATATACCATACTTTCTACAACGTTCAAAAATCTATTTTAAATGGAAAGCATGATCTTGCCTTTTCTTAGAAAAAACTGTCACATCATCTAAATAACTGACAACATAATTGCCGACCAAACCTCAAAATGCGATATCCATGGCCCTTTGAAATGTGGCTCCAACATTCATAAAGCCAAAAGGCATTCTTCTATAAGCAAATGTTCCCTATTTAGTGCGAAAGGTAGTCTTGAGTCGATCGTTCTCGACCACTAACAATTGATTGTAACCTGAAAATCCATCTAGTAAGGAGAACATTTCTGATCCTGATACCATCTATAAAATTTGTTCCATGGGTGGGACTGGATAGTTGTATTTATTTGATGCCCTGTTCAAATTTCGAAAATCAACACATAGTCTGATTTCTCCTGATTTCTTTCTTACAGGCACCAAATTTTCCACCCATTCGGAATGGATAACCTTGAAAATAATCTTAGCATCCAACAACTTCTTTAATTCTTTCTGTATTAATGGTTCAAGTGTAGGATGCATCTTTCGAAGTTGCTGCTGAAATGGTTTGCTAATTGTTTGATGGGTATCACATGCTGGATGATGAGTGTATCATAAATTTTCAAATCTTCATATGTCCACGAAAAAATATCCTTTTACTGCTGAAATAATTTAATAAATTTGGATCTTTCGCCAGGTGAACAACTCTGTCCTAAATTGACATATTTAGGCTCTTGTTCTGTGCCTAAGTTTACCAACTCATATTGCATTGATGAGCTGTTTGTCTTGACATTTGCAGGCTTCCTAAACTTGTACAATAATTCAAATAATCCTTTAAGTGTTCGCACTCCTTTGGGCATAAAATTGACTTTACTGGTATCCTCATTTTGCAATTATGACTAGTGTTCATGTTCTTCAATAATCGATTCTTTGAAGTTATCTTCATTTGTTAGAAAACTGATAATCTGCTCATCATCATTGAACACTCTTAGATTTGTAATGTTGTCAGGTACATATGGACCGAAAAGCAATTCAATTGAACATTTGTTATTGGTTGGTACTAACTGTGAAGCATAAATAACTAGTAAATCAGCAACACCATTCTGTAATCTAGGAATGGCATTTATGTTAAAGGCATTAAAATTTGATATTAATTTCCATACTTCAGACTGATACCCTTTCAAATGTGGAGACACACAATGAATAGTGTTTCTTATTTTCCTAACAACTATTTCCGAGTCACCCAAAACTTTTAAATTCTTAATATTCAAATCAATGGCTTTTTTCAATCCTTGCACTAACGCTTCATATTCTGCAGTATTATTTGTGCATTCAAATTCTAACATACAAGAGAGAAAATGTTTGTTCCCTTGAGAATCAACAAGAACACAACCAACTCATGCTCCCTCTTGTGTTTTGGATCCATCAAAGTATAAAATCCAAAATTTATCATCTAACTCAACTATGTTAGTCGGACTATCTAAGTCAGTAACTAATTCTACTATGTTACAGTCTATATCATCAGCCCATGCAAATTGAAGGAGATTAGACTGGTTATCTGAATCATGGCTAGCATTCATTGCCTAATAATTCCCTGGCTCAATCTCTAAAAAATAATTACCCAAATCTGAAGATGAAAAGTTCACTGGCTCATTTTTTTCTTCTAATTGAGTCACATTATGTTTCATATGAGGTTCTCTTAATACCTTGATTTGATTCTGCTTATTTTGATAAGGAAACCATAGGTGAGACCAATCAGTTGCAAAATAACCATTCAACTTGTTTGACCAATCTCTACTCAGTATTAACCCATAAGCCTCTAGTATATCCACTACCATAATATCAATAAATTGACACACTCTAGGGTCCAGAGCTAATCCGATCAAGACATTTTTCATTTCCCCAATAACTTTAACATCAGATCTGTCAAGTTGAATAATCCAAGAAGGGGATGAAGTGGGTTGTCCATTTATCTTCTTGCAAATAGATAGTGGCATAATGTTAGATGAAGCCCCAGGGTCTACCAAGCAATTATGCACATTATAATTGAATATTTAAAAAGTTAAAAGGAAAGGGAGAGTTTGAGATTTCAATTTACCACCAATACTTGCTTCGTTAATTTCGGTATCTGACTCAACCCTTTATGATTGTTTATTTACCGTACTGCTTGATTTTACGTCAAAAGATTCCAATAATGTTTTCCTCTGTTGTGGGAGATTACATAATTCAAACAGAGATATATTTGCTTTATTTTTCTTGATATCTTCCACAATGTCATACCCCATATTGTGATTTTCTACAATCTTTTTACCACTGTCAGATTTGTTGATCACAGGGTTTACTTGTTTTTTGCTTATTGGGTTAGTTTCCTTAATGATCCCAAAATTTGCTTTTGGTTGTGACTGATTTAAACTATTATTCTTTTTGATGTTTTCTTTGAATGTCTTCATTTTGGGAAGTACCATACTTTGTTCTTCTATTGGTCCCTTACTCCTGGTGGCATAATACACAGATTATATTTTTACTTCTTCCACCTTTTCTTCTTCATCTAAATCCAAAGTTGGTGCCCAATCCCATAATACCAAGGTAGTTTCTTCATTTTGTTCTTCCGGTTCATTAATTTGATCTTCTTCCTGGTCTTCCTGGTCTATTAGTTGTGCATCTAATAATTGATTCATTACCAGGGTCATTGAATTAATCCATTGTGGAAAACGTTTTTCGGAATGATGCTCTTGATGAAATGTGCAAAAGTGGTTCATGCCAACTTCATTCAAACTAAAAATAGCAGAATTATTTACTGGTGGTTGTGGTTGTGTGCTTTCTTCCTTTTTCTTATAGAAGGGCTTAAATGGTTTTCTTCTTGAAGAACTAACACCCTTTTCTTTTTCCAACTATACTATTTTGTTGGATAACTTTTGGACCATCTTGACCACATTTTCTAATTCATTTGTGGATTCTTCTTTAGGTCTGGTCAATATTAAAGTTTTCTTACTTGCTGTATGTTTCACTTCCAAATGCAAAGAATGTTTGATAATACTATATATGTTAGCCTCTACTTTCTTTGCTTCATCATAATTTTCTGCTAGAGTAGTTTTAATAGCTCTTTTGACAAACATAGCTATGGATGGGAGAAGCGTTGTAGTATAATATTCTACCAATACTTCTTTAGCAGGTTTGGTTGCAGCGCTAAAATTATTCAAAATCACAGTAAATATTTGATTAAACTCTTGAACTTTCTCCTTCTTTTCCATCCACATAGATTAAGAGAAGCCACAATCTTTTGAGTACCAAACTTATTCAGAAATTGTTTTTCAAAACTATCCCAATCTGATATAGAATTAGCCTGTAAGCTAAAATACCAAGATGATTCTCTTGATTCGAAAGTGCAAGGGAACAATCTGCACACTACATCCTCATGTTCCACATTTAATAGGTTCAATTCCAAGTAAAAAATTTTCAGCTGATCTTTAGTAGAGATCCCTTTTCTAGGGTCAAACTTAGGTAGCACACACTCCGAGTGTTTAGGCAAATCATGCAAAGGAGCAGCTAAGTTAAGTGGACCTCTGGCTCTCCATGTAGGTGGTTGATTGACATTGTGAGCCATGTTAGCAATATGCATAGGAGAATATGGGGGTGTATGAGGTGGTGTATGAGTCTGTGTGTGTGGAGTAGCGTTTGTTTCCGGAGAATTAGGCCTCATTTGATTAATGGGATATGATATATCTTGTAATGATAAATCAACAAACTCTTCCAAAGATTCCACAAGAACAGAATCCCTAGTTCTCACAACTTGTTTTCTAGGAGCTTGCCTTATGGGTAGTAAAGGTACCACTGATAATCCACCAAGTTTCCTCACGTATGATCTAGTATGTCTCCTGAAATTGTCTGCTTCTGTGTGAGGGACAACATATAAATATTCGGTATGATCAGTTTCAGAATCCAACTTTTCTTGATGATCAGTTTCAGAAATTAATTCTTCTGGTATGTTTGTTTCCAATGAAGATCCAGAGAAATCCTCTTGAAAACAGATTTCCTATGCCAACCATGCACTGGTGGCCCTCCTTCTAGTGCCAAAACTGTTTATGCCTAGAAAATCCTAGCATCGACAGTAGGGATTCTCCCCAATGAATAATCCCAACTAGATCACTCACTGTTTAGTATGGGGAATCCATCTGGTTAATGGTCTGGCTATTGTAGGTGTGTTTAATTTAATTATGTACCGGTTGCGGCTCGACTGACTATTTATATTTTATGTTTTAAGGGTATGAATATGCAATTGCTTTCTAACTAATGCATATAATTGACATGCATAAACCACACTAGTGATGCGTAGGTTCTTGCCTCCCATCTTACCGCTACTACCTTATCAATTATCTAATCCTATTCTACACTAAGCTAACCCATCCTTGCAAGGAGCAAATTTAAATAAGAGTAATAATATGAAAATGCTCACACAAATCCAACATATAACTATTAATATATAATATGCACATTCCCAGCAGAGAAATTACCAAAGATAGCTTTGATTTTAATTAATACAATTTATTACTTTGTTAACACATAGACATTTGCATAGATAAAGAAATCATTCACCATCATTGAAATAGTTCAACAAAATCAGAAAGATCTCACAGTATGAATATAAACAGAAGAAGAAATAGTTCTGCTCCATTCACCACAACTTTCCACGCAAAATCAAGGGAAGCTTTTCCTAGCGAACAAGTCTTTCTTCATTAGAAGAAAAATAGTTTTCTTACAAAATGTATCCAGTCTCTAATTCACTAGCAAAAGTCCTCCTTTCTAGTATCCTTCCCATTATATTTATATTACAATAGAATTGTCTCTACATGACAATTCCTTTCAACTACCTCTGACCTTTGGATTGCCAAAATTTGTCCTTTTGTGTTGCACATCAAAATAATTAATTACAATTACAATTTAACTTTCTGGTGGATCCTCTAGGTTGGAAATATAATTATCCCACCAGTCTGTTTCCTGAAATATAATATTACATTGTGAAGGCTCTAATAATTTCAAAGACACTTCATGAACATATAATTCCTTTTCCACGCTTGTCACTCCTTCAGTAGCAGCTTTATAACTCTCTTCCAAGAAATAAGCATTTATAGATGCTTGTCCAATGTACTGATTGAGGTCTTCCTCATTTAACATATCCAACATCCTAATGTATTCCAAATCATCTCTCTGACCATTTATCAGTTCCATTAAGCGCCGATCCTTAGTGGGAAACTGGTACATATCTTGTGCCATTGGCATGTGACGTTTCGCATGTATCTGATAAATTTCTTTGTAAAATTCTTCACACTTTGTAATAGATTTTAGTATTTCCACATGCATCTTCCTAGAATCCCTTCTGCAACTCTCTAGGAGTGATATATCTAGACTAAGTTCAACAGCTGCTTTGTGTGGCAGGTGATCGGGGAGGTATGGATTTCATTCTTTCCAGGTCATAAGCCTTTTCGACATTTTAAAAGTATTGACTAACTTTTGTCTTATTCAAAAAGCACCTGTAGAGATCTCCTTCATCCTATCTATCATCTGTTTCATTTTATAATTTTCTTCAGTTAATAATTCCTGCGAGTGGCAGATCTATTCCTGTAACTTACATGCTTGCTCATGAAAAGGAGTCATATCCTACTTTTGATTCTGAGCCACATTTACCTGTTTCAATAGAGATTCCTTTTCTCTGACCAACTCAACCATTTGAGAGTGCACTTCTTCACTTGTTGTTTTGACATCATTTCTTTTTCTGCAATTCCTTAATGCGAGAGTATAAATCACTTCTCTCACCTTCCATGAATTCAAACTGTACATTCAAAGCATCCTTTTTGTTCTCTAGATTCTGATAATCAGACAGTAACCTACTCTTTCCAGCTATTACTGTATCATGTTTTCTATTCAATTCTATCCCTTCACCTCTTACTTTGAATAGGTTGTCTTTCAACTTTAGCATTTTTTCCTTGTTGCGTTCTAGGTCATTCATCAACTTATCAACATTGTCAACATTTGCTTGAGCAACTGCTATATTTACTGATGCTGTGAACTTGGGATCTTTATGTGCGCCTTCTCCTATTATGCTTTCCTGAATGGTCACCACATCTGGCTGTGTGCCCATTTTCAGTATTTTCTCTGTTCTCCTTACTATTGTCTTCCTTTTGGAGTCAAAGACTATCATGTCCAGCTTCACTATTGAGTGTTGCTTGGAAGGGGTAAAAGGAGTGAGTTTGAGCTTCTATTCGCTGTCTTTTTGATTATGTTGCCAGTAGTCTTTCTGCTTCTTCTATTGACTTCTGCACTTTAATTTTTTCACAGTATCTATAGCCTGACTAGGACCTACGCCACTCTTCCGACCAAAACGTTTATTCAAACCTATCATGTTATTGGCCCTACGATATACTTCCTCATCCTTAAGGAAGTGGTATGTGTATTCAAAGTGAATCTTGCATGATGCACAATGTTGGGCGACCTTTTGTAGGGAGTAAATCCTTCCGAAGATCTTCTCCCCGAAATGAAATGTCTCTAGGTCTTTTACAAAAACTTCTGCTCCTTTTACCTTGGGGAATTTATTCCTTCATTCTCAATAATATTGTGGTCATTTTCCTCCATTGTATCAACCTCAATGTCACCACCCTCATCATCTCTAGTATGAATTGTAGCGAGTAGATTTCCAAGGTTTGGTGGTCTTGTTTGTCCAATAATTATGGAAACATATATCTAATTAGTATCGAAACAAATATCAATAATAATAGTATTGCAAAATGATATTTTTTTTCATGTCTTACCAGGGAATGATATTCTTTTCCACATTCTATGTGCCCATGCTCTCAGCAATGTTTCCTAGTTGTTGCCCTAAAAACTCTTCTTCTTTTTATCCCTCTGCATTGCTTACAAGGGCAATAACATTTTCCATCACCGATTATGTCTTCAACATTAAAGGATTGATTCTGATAATTTGTATTACCATGGTTTCTTTTGTCACCGTATACAAAATCGACAACTGCGTGCATAGCGACAACTCATTCAGATCTAGAAAATCAATGGACATGATTGTCTGGCATTGTTATCTATTTCAATAAAAGACATTATCAAACCACTAATACACTAATAAGAAGAAATACAGAGAAATCATTAACCCAATCAAAAGAAATTAATTCAAGGGATAATCAAATTAGTCCACATTTTTTTATACCTATAATCAAAGTTCTGCTCCCTCCAAAATCCCTCCAAAAGGCATTATTTTGTTCCATACAAATATGTTTTAAATATTTCCAAATTGAACCGAAAAAAATGTAAATACATTCGGTGTCACATAGATTAAGTGACGATAACCGATTTTTTTTTGTTATGACGTGTCACAATTGGACGTCGCTTAAGAGACGTTTTGGTCCATCTCTTAAGCGACGCCACATAACATCTCTTAAGCAATGTCCATTGTGACATGTCAATTAAGTGACGTATTTTTGGATTTTCCAAAAAATCCCACACATTTGGCATCTTTCCAACGTTAAAAAGTGATTTTAAACTTTAAACATCGATACAAATGTCAAATTTGGACCCCAAATGTAGTAGTGCTAAGTATTACCAAAGACCCAAGAAGGAGGTTTTTGTGGATGGGGAAGGGAGAATTGAAGGTTGAAAATTCTAAATGTCAAATGAAAATAAAATATTTATAAAAGAGGTAAGAGAAGATAAACAAATAACCATACAAAGGGGCCCTTATAGTTGGAATGGCCTAATTATTATCTTGTCTCGGAGTATGAGAGGGATTGGGCACAAATTTAGGGTCAAGATTTGAGTGCGATTTTGAGGGGATAAGCCTATCATTCAAGGATAAATCCCCATACCATTCTAAGTAACCCTAATCTCTCTTGATCCATCATATCCTCACTTGATCCAATCGTTTCTCCAAGTAGTTTGGCCTCCCAAGTCCTATAAATTGAGCTCAGTCCTTGGATCCCACACCTGGAAAAAATGCTTGAAGATGCCATCCTTATAATGCTAGTCTAATTCTCAAGGGCTTTTGGAAGGAGAGCTTGGAGTATATGCTACGGCTAAGTAAGTTATAAGCTTATTTGTACTTCTTTATGTCTTTCTATTAATATAACTTGGCCTATTTCTCCCATATATGTCACCATTTTCATGTATGCTTACTCTTGTTGCATTCAAAGTAAGTAGGCCTTTTTATGCATAACTTGTAGAAGGAAGAAAGGTGTTTGTGTTGTCTCTATAGGACCTACTTGAATTTAGATATTTAGACATAAAAATAAAAGGTTGGAGCAGCGAGGACAACCATCTTGAAAGAGGTAGGTCATCTATCATTTCTTACTCTTTCTCCTTCTTATCTTGGTGTATGTATGAAAACCAGGTCTCGGAGGATGTTAGTGCCCATCTGTTAGCCTCTGTCTTGGACTAGGGAACCATCATTTGTCCAAGAGAAGTTCTACCCGTCCGTAGGGAGAATTTTTTACCACGTAAACTGGTGACCATACTGGGAACTTTCCCTACCTTTACTATCCCTTTTGAGTGCTTGTTTGAATGATTCAGTATCTTCAAGTGTGCTCTCTTTTCAATTTTTATCTTCTTCAATTATTATTGAGAATCACTTTGAGCCTAATACCTAATCTACCCTCAGATATGAGCAATAAAAGTCATTTAGTTAACTTTTCAGAACTTAGTCACTCCCCCAAAGAAGATTACAGAGCGACTATTCCACTTAGTCACTCCGTGTTGGTCTACTAGGGGGTGACTATACCCTGTTAGTATCTCTGTCTGTGTGGTTGCAGGGGTGACTGCCCTATTTTTGGGTCATGTTTTGGTCTTGTTTGCTTGGGTTTTGGTCTCAGAACTTCTTGTGTGAGTCTTTGTTACCTAATAGAATCCTTGTGTGTCTTCAATTTGGATTTTTGAACACCTTTTTATCCCTAATTAGATATTTTCTTCCTCTTCCAAGATTGCATGTGTGATATCAAGTTAAGGCTAACTTGATCCTTTGTTGAGTTCATCTCCTTTTTGATCTGATTGATATGATCCAGTGGCTTACAAACCTCTCTTACTTTGTTCATAAACTCCTCAAAGCTGGTTTGGTTGTGTTTGGGACCTTTTTGAGTTGTTTGGAAATTGATTTGTGTTGTTTGGGTCTCTTACATCCAAGGCCTTGTTTGTCTTTGTTTTGGGTAAAATATTGAATCCCTTACAAGTCCAAGAGCTTTGTAGCCCTATAACAACCTTTATTGCCACTTGATTTGACTTGGATTGAACATTTAAGGTGTCAAAAAGTTCTCTTTTGATCGTTTGGTTTGCTTGGTTTGCTTGGTCTGCAAGTTTGGTGATTTGGGTTTCCATTTAGTAGCAAATTTTGGAGGCTTTTGGGACATCCAAGTCTTTTGAACTTTGTTGCTCTGGGTAAGTGCTTGTCTTCTTGAAATTCTTTAATCGTAGATCATTTGCAAAAGTGTTTGAATTCCTTCATTTGAATTAGAACAAAGAAGAAATATTGTCTTTTGAGTCATTTGGTGTGAATTGAAAGTGCTTGGAAATTGAAAGCTTTCATTGTATTCTTTGGCCCTGAGTCCGTTGCATTTGTCATTGGGTCTCTAGATTGAATCAAATAAAATTATGTTTCGAGTGTTTTAAATCATTTGAAAGTATTTGAAAAGTAGAAAGTTTTTTCTCTCTTGTTTGGTTTTAAGTTCCTTGAAAGAAGCATTGAATCTTCTCAAAATTGAAACAAAGAAGTAATTTTTTCCAAGTCTTTTCATTCAATTAGAGAATTCTTGAAACTACAAGAGTGTTTTATCTTATTTTCTCCTTAAACTTTTGTACATGGAATTGAATATTTTCAATTAAAACAAAGAAGTTTAAATTTAAATCCTTTTATGTAATCTAAAATATTTAAGAGAGAAGGAAACACGAAAAAGTATCTTGGTTTTGGTGTTTGATTGAAAAGGATTGTCTCTTTTTTCATCTTGAATTTCACGATTGTTTGTTTAAAATTGGCATTGCTTTCCTCATTCATAAAAAGTAAGAGTAAAAAGTGCATGTGCATCAGGTGTTTGTTGCGTTGGAAACAAAAAAACTCTCTCTTTCCCAAAGATAGAGTTCATTGAATTGAATACTTGTGCATCTCATTTATAATTTTCTTCAGTTAATAATTCCTGCGAGTGGCAGATCTGTTCCTGTAACTTACATGCTTGCTCATGAAAAGGAGTCATATCCTACTTTTGATTCTGAGCCACATTTACCTGTTCCAATAGAGATTCCTTTTCTCTAACCAACTCAACCATTTGAGAGTGCACTTCTTCCACTTGTTGTTTTGACATCATTTCTTTTTCTGCCAATTCCTTAATGCGAGTGTATAAACCACTTCTCTCACCTTCCATGAATTCAAACTGTACGTTTAAAGCATCCTTTTTGTTCTCTAGATTCTGATAATCAGACAGTGACCTACTCTTTCCAGCTATTACTGTATCATGTTTTCTCTTCAATTCTATCCCTTCACCTCTTACTTTGAATAGGTTGTCTTTCAACTTTAGCATTTTTTCCTTGTTGCGTTCTAGGTCATTCACTATCTTATCAACATTGTCAACATTTGCTTGAGCAATTGCTATATTTACTGATGTTGTGAACTTGGGATCTTTATGTGCATCTTCTCCTATTATGCTTTCTTGAATGGTCACCACATCTGGCTGTGTGCCCATTTTTAGTATTTTCTCTGTTCTCCTTATTATTGTCTTCCTTTCGGAGTCAAAGACTATCGTGTCCAGCTTCACTACTGAGTGTTGCTTGGAAGGGGTAAAAGGAGTGAGTCTGAGCTCGGCAAATAGGAGATGTCCTCCTGTAAGTGTGATTTCAAACACATTCGGTGGGCCTATGTGCATGTTTTGGGGATTCTGACTTTCTTCTTGGCCTTGTTCTTCTTCCACAACTTCTTGAGCCCGTCTTTTTCTTCCCTTTTCCTTTCCAACTCAGCTGCTTTCTCTGCCATTTATTGTTCTTCTTTCTTCTGTCTTCCTGCTTTTGGTGCAAGTAGAATTTTTGCTTCTTCTATTCGCTGTCTTTCTGCTTCTGCTGCCAGTAGTATTTTTGCTTCTTCTATTGAATTCTGCACTTTAATTTTTTCACAGTATCCATAGCCTGACTAGGACCTACGCCACTTTTCTGACCAAAATGTTTATTCAAACCTATCATGTTATTGGCCCTACGATATACTTCCCCATCCTTAAGGAAGTGGTACGTGTATTCAAAGTGAATCTTGCATGACGCATAATGTTGGGTGACCTTTTGTAGGGAGCCATTCCTTCCGAAGATCTTCTCCCCGAAATGAAATGTCTCTAGGTCTTTTACAAAAACTTCTGCTCCTTTCACCTTGGGGAATTTATACGCCTCAATGACAAAGGGAAATGGTGGATAGGAGGTCTTCTTGTGTTCATTTAAAAAGTTACATATTCCGTTAATGAAAACCTGTCTTACTGCCTCCTTGTGCACCACATAATCAGTTCTGTACCTAAGAATTAGAGATGGTGCTTTAGTACCTCCATACATCTGGATATAAGTGCCTTCAGGGGTAAAATAGAAATCTCCATACTCGCAGATGATGACCATTACGTTTTCTTACATACAATTGGGATCTTCATTGAATATTAACCAATATAGAGGAATGATGAATACCTTGTAGATAAGCTTATAGAAGCTTGCATACTTGTGTGCCCACATTAATTTGTACGCCACATATAGTGAGGTCTCATTCGGGACCCAATAGCATCCCAACTTGTGGAATGGGTGTCTAAATAGGATACCGTCAATCAGGTAGAAAGACATGTAGAACTCAACTTTTTTCTGGGTTATTCCTCCTTGGGATGCTGCTATAGTTGATGCCTGATTTCCGAGATAATATCTCCCGAGTTGAAGACGGTACCATGGGAGGCGGTGTGGTACATGAGAGGTACCCAACTTAGTTTATATACATTCCCATTCACCCTGCCGAATATTCTACTCAACATTAAAGCTATAATTCTGAAAGGGGCCTTCAGGTTCTGAGCGTCATACTCCGCACTTGCCCTTTGTCTCAGCTGCGTTCCAGGGATCAACATATTCTTTGCATATTCAAAGTGATCTATGTTAACTCCATGTATCTAGTCATTGGTCATCATAAACTTGGGAGATGGAAATTTATACGCTGCGCTGATATGGGTTGGTTGAAACGATGCCAATCCTACTCCATTTTCTCCAGCTATGCTTTTTGTGCCGACATCTACATAAGGTAGAATCCAGCCAATGACTTCAGAGCATGGGAAAATTTCCAGTTTGTTGGAAGCTTTATGGAGGCCAGGCCTTTTAATGTTTTGATACACTACCATCTCCTCAATGGATGCATATGGCATATTCTGATCTCTGATGAGGTGATATAAGTCACCCCATTTGTATTCAAGGACAACTCCTGTCATTGCCTTGGTATCCTCATATACTACGTCCATTGGAGTTTCTAGAAGAACCTCAATGTCTGAATCTGATTCTACCACCTTATTCTTACGCTTGGCAGCTTTTCGTTGCATTTCTGAGTCCTGAAGTAACATTGAAATCAATGTATAAGAGTAATTTAATGTTAAAGCAACACATTTTAAAGCAACATGCAAAGGTATAATTACATCAATTTTATTTGCAAGAAACCCAAAAATTAGAAGATTCATACTTCCATGATATCCGGTGTATTTGATGTTGGTTAGGGTTTATCACAGTATTGGCAACTTTGTTGGAAAGTGAAAACCTATATGCAATGAAATAATGTATAAACGGGTCTTCATTTGAGTTAATCCAGATTCTTCAATGCACCATTGGAAAAAAGTAAGAACTAAGGTTTTATTGAAGAGTTCCATCGATGGGGTGTAATAACAGTGTAGCACGCTCATTTTTATCTGAAACAAAAGTAAAATCCAGACTCTATCTTCAAACAAAAATGCATGTTTCACTTGTTTACAAGACCCGGGGAGATTCAGAGTTCTTGATGAACTTGAAGCCTTGTTCTTATGCTTTAACCTAACAGGTTTTATCTCTTTGGTGGAGTGTCAGGAAACGGAAATTGGGAAGAACACTAAACAAGAATGCATCCCGACAATATGAGTGTTCATTGTAGGGTTTATGTAAAATCTAACACATTTATCTAGTTGAACCCTGTCAGGGAATAATCTTTGTGGTCACATTATGGGAAAGGCCCTAAAGTTTAAAACAAACTAGTTCAAATGCCCTCTGTTGCTATCAACGCAAGTTTACCCTACTGAAAACTAAGCCCGCCCTTATACTTCTCAAGTTTACCGATTTTAACCTAAATCAGGTGCTAAAATGGACTTTCAAAATCCTATAGCGAAATGCCGTTCCAAAAAATAAACGTGAAAGGATAAATCACCTACCTAGAAACGAGGGGTTTGTCCAAATGCAAAGTCAGCGACGTCGACCAAATTCCATTTTCAAATATTTCTCCAAAAATATTGTTTCAAGCAAAATGACAAGCAAATGTTTTAACTATGTATATATATCAATCACTAACCCTAGCATTAAATGCGTTGACAAGGTCAAATCATCCCTTTTCGGGCTACTTTTTATTTTACGCCGTAAGCGTGTCGGGGCAATTCTCTTTCGGCACTGATGCATTTTGATGCAATATAACATTGGTTGCCGATGTGTTTCGGTGCAATATACCATATGTTGCTGACATCTATTCACATGAATATTTTAATTTTGCGTCGATACCATTTCAGAGCCTCTTTCCATTTTGCTCTGATTTCCTTTTCGGAGAACTTTTCATTTTGAAAGCGACACGCTTCGGCGTCAATTCCACTTTTTACCGATCTGTTTCAGAGTGAAACAAACAACTCCCCCGATTTGGCCCTTCTTCCTTTACCCTCCGATTGTATCGGCGTGACTTCGGATTTTGCTCCGAAACACAGATTTTAACAAAAAGACTTAAGTAATTCGGATCTCTTTTGTAATCCCTCTGACCGTTTCAGCGGATAATGGATTGTTGCTCCGATCGTTTCGGCAGAGAATTGAAAGTTTCTCTGTTTCGGTGGAGAAGTGATTCCTCTCCGACATTTCGGCAGAAAATCTGAAGTTGCTCCGATTCAAAAACTTGCCTTTTCTTTTGTTTTTTCAAGAAAAATTCTAAGTGTCAAAAGTGAGCAAATCAAAGATGAAACAAAATCTGAGTAAGTTAAAAAAATAAAGGAGGGGCCCTACAATTTTCAAAAAAATTGGGGATCAGGTTGCAGCTGCAACACACCGTCATCTGCAACAATCTATGACACTAAAGGATCCTCATATCCCACCACCAAATTGGAAGTTCATCACTCCCAATGCTCATTCAAATCTATGTGAGACTTCCCAGTAGAATATGAAGCTCCTATTGTGCAATCAACACACTAGTCCCAGGGTTCAAATCATTATCACCCGTCCCATCCAAATGAATCATGTAGAACTCCCATGTCCTTCTATATGCTGCTATATCCCATACATTGCTGGTGTAAGTTGAACTTATACCCTAGTGTGACTCCATATCTGTCATATAACTATCCTCCCAATCCATGGATTCATATGCTCCTTTGCTGGCTGGTCCATATGGAATGCACTCATCTAACTCCTCCATGGCTAAGTCTCTCTCCCATAGAGGTAACTCATAATCTTCTAGATGCAAAACAAGTACCTGGCCAAAATCCTCCATGTCAATCCTCTCCTCAAGAACCTACAACTCTTAATGCTCCTCATGCTAAACCCTCACATGAGGTTCCTCCATTAACTCATGTATGCCATTAGCCATTTACAACTGACTACTTATGGTGTAGGAATAAATATATGATCCACCCAGCTTCTCACGAAGCTGCTCCACCTCCATTGCCTTGTCCTCAACAAATTTGAGAGCAATGTCCCTGTCCTTGGTAACTAATGACCCCTTCAACATATCCTTTATGCCTCTCCTCAATTTGAGTCCTCCACATAATATATTCAACAATTTTATCTGCATCATCTGTCCTTGTAAATACTTGCAATATCTCTTATGTGACTAAGATTTGGCTCTCTAAGTCATGAAATGTCATCCTTTCAATACTGTGTATGGTATCATATAAGGGATCAACTGACTCATGGGGATATTATAAGCTCTCATCTATGGTTTCAACCCTTACATTGTCTTCCTCTAACCGCACATCCTTAGTATGAAGATTTGCTTGCTTAGTTTCTTCCTTTGAAAGAAATGATGGTTGGACATGGGTTTCATTTTGCTGCTTTGTTTGGGATGCCAACAAACTTTCCCTCATAGCTCTATGTAACCACCCATTTCCCAAATCTTGTGTCTTGTTTACATTTTCTAAGGGATGATATAAAAAATCAGAATGCTTGTGGCATGGATTTGCAACACATTCTTCATTATTAACTTCAAAATCTAGAATGGAAACATTAGGAGACTCTACAAGACCCCCTTTCTTACATGAAATGGATGCTATATCATGACAATGCAAGGAAATATGACTACTGCAAAAATGAGATTTGTTATCATACTTTTGTGTTACAACTCCATCATTCCCATGTGGTCCACCCATGATAGTATGCTCCTCCAATTTGTGTTCAACCGGAAGATTCAAGGTTGCAATATGTGGTTCTTTTTTACCCAAACTCTCGAATGGATGGAAATAATTTATGAACATGGCTTCATTTTCTTTAGGACTTCCACATGATGACTGATTTTTGTTCTCCTCATGATCATTTGAAGGCTGAACAATGACAGTGGATTTACTGCCTTTTGAACCCAGCTCATCACCCAAACCTTTGGATGCTCCTTTTTTAGAGAATCCAAACATAATCTTCGTAAGTCTTGATACAAGGCATTTTGGTAATAGGGATTGACATTGCTGCAAGTTATCCTCCAACCTTTGTTGTGTCTTATCCATGTTCTTCAATAGATTTTTCCATTCAAGTTTCCCCTCTTCTATAAGTGAGACTGGAAGGAAGGTAGGTGACATTTTTCCATATACAAATATAGCCATTGAAGGAATTTCATCTTCAACGCTCTATATGCTATCAAAAAGGGAATCATCCAATCCATATAGAACATGCAAACCCCCTTCTATGGGTTCATCTATTTCATTATCTTCCATCGAAGAAATGAAACCATCTTTAGAAAACGAGTCTTCCCATGTTAAGCTCTCCTCAAGCTCCCATGGATTCGGTTTCAACCTCATGTTTGCAAAAAATTGAATAAATTTTTTTCTTTAGTTCCCACAGTTGTCGAGGAACATGCTCTAATACCATTGTAATATCCCCAATTAAAAACTAGGAATATTAACTCAAATTTTCCAATGGAAATTTTATTGGTTTTCAACTTTGTCCCAACAATGGCTTATGTAGGATTATGAGTTGCTCTAGCTCAACATTGGAGGAATAGTTGGATTTGTATAATGAGGTGCAGCCCATAAAATATGCTTTAGACCACTATAATATGCCCAATTCAGATCTGATATGAAATTTGGAAGCTAGTTATTAAATCTGGTTCAAATCTTTCTTCAAACACTTTGTATACAACCTCCTTATCATTAATATTGAAACATTAAAGTACTAATCTTATCACCAATTCAGAGGAGGGAAGTTCTTGGCTCAATGTAGTAGAAAAAATTGATATGTACTTCATATTTGGTCAAGCATGAATAGCTCCATAAGCATAATTTCGAATCTAGGAAGGCTAGCTCAAATTTCATTGCAATCCGGGTCTTAATTTCCAATTTGGTCCAAACACGTCCTAATCATCCCAAATCCCTCCAAACAGCTCCAAATCGACACTAACACTCCCAAATGAACTCAAATATATTGATAACAAACTTCAGGGAGTTGATATGAAATTTTTATACACATTACAAAAATATTGCACAACCATATCAAAAGATCTATGCATAGTTCAACCAACAACACCAATATTGGAGCATAATATGATAAAATCATTGTGAATCTTTATTATAAATGGATGGAGACAGTAAAAATACTGATATGAACAACATTACAATTCTTAATGTCTCTTATAGCAGTTCAAATCTCAAGTAATACATAGATGGAAATGTAGAGGTGCACCCCTTCACCAAAAGAGATGCCGAATAGAGTAGATATGGTAAAATAAGTGTATCTTGGTCATCCAGAAACCTTTTTAAGTGAAAAAAAAAGTGTTTCCCATTGGAAACTATGCTAAGAATGAAATGGAATAGGTCTCACATCCCATAAATGATCAGAAGTATCAAAACAATAACCACCATTTCGGCCCACCAACACCAGTCCAAGCTCTAAATCAATAGAAAGAAGCTCCAAATGATAGGAATTCAACCCCACTAGTATAGATGAACATATAACCTGCAATAAATCTCTGTATGTAAATATGAAAGTTATTTCTCCTCCCAATAAGGATTTTTTTACCTTATCAAAGAGAGGTACAACATGAATATTTCCATATTATCATCTCCAAATGCACTCTCATCCGTGGCAACAAATGTGTGATGGATCAACCTATTTATTCCTTCATTCTCAATAATATTGTGGTCATTTTCCTCCATTGTATCAACCTCAATGTCACCACCCTCATCATCTCTAGTATGAATTGTAGCGAGTAGATTTCCAAGGTTTGGTGGTCTTGTCTGTCCAATAATTATGGAAAAATATATCCAATTAGTATTGAAACAAACATCAATAATAATAGTATTGCAAAATGATATTTTTTTTCTCATATCTTACCAGGGAATGATATTGTTTTCCACATTCTATGTGCCCATGCTCTCAGCAATGTTTCCAAGCTGTTGCCCTAAAAACTCTTCTTCTTTTTATCCCTCTACATTGCTTACAAGGGCAATAACATTTTCCATCACCAATTATGTCTTCAACATTAAAGGATTGATTCTGATCATTTGTATTACCATGGTTGCTTTTGTCACCATATACAAAATCGGCAACTGCCTGCATAGCAACAACTCATTCAGATCTACTAGAAAATCAATGGACATGATTGTCTGGCATTGTAATCTATTTCAATAAAATACATTATCAAACCACTAATACACTAGTAAGAAGAAATACAGAGAAATCATTAACCCAATCAAAATAAATTAATTCAAGGGATAATCTAATTAGTCCACATTTTTTTATACCTATAATCAAAGTTCTGCTCCCTCCAAAATCCCTCCAAAAGGCATTATTTTGTTCCATACAAATATGTTTTAAATATTTCCGAATTGAACCGAAAAAAACGTAAATACATTTGGTGTCACGTAGATTAAGCGACGATAACTGATTTTTTTTTGCTATGACGTGTCACAATTGGACGTCGCTTAAGAGACGATTTGGTCCATCTCTTAAGCGACGCCACAGAACATCTCTTAAGCAATGTCCATTGTGACACGTTAATTAAGTGACGTATTTTTGGATTTTTCCAAAACACCCCACACATTTGGCATCTATCCGACGTTAAAAAGTGATTTTTAACTTTAAACATCGATACAAATGTCAAATTTGGACCCCAAATGTAGTAGTGCTAAGTATTACCAAAGACCCAAGAAGGAGGTTTTTGTGGATGGGGAAGGGAGAATTGAAGGTTGAAAATTCTAAATGTCAAATGAAAATAAAATATTTATAAAAGAGGTGAGAGAAGATAAACAAATAACCATACAAAGGGGCCCTTATAGTTGGAATGGCCTAATTATTATCTTGTCTCGGAGTATGAGAGGGATTGGGCACAAATCTAGGGTTAAGATTTGAGTGAGATTTTGAGGGGATAATCCTATCATTCAAGGATAAATCCCCATACCATTCAAAGTAACCCTAATCTCTCTTGATCCATCATATCCTCACTTGATCCAATCATTTCTCCAAGTAGTTTGGCCTCCCAAGTCCTATAAATTGAGCTCAGTCCTTGGATCCCACACATGGAAAAAATGCTTGAAGATGCCATCCTTATAATGCTTGTCTAATTCTCAAGGGCTTTTGGAAGGAGAGCTTGGAGTATATGCTACGGCTAAGTAAGTTATAAGCTTATTTGTACTTCTTTATGTCTTTCCATTAATATAACTTGGCCTATTTCTCCCATATATGTCACCATTTGCATGTATGCTTACTCTTGTTGCATTCAAAGTAAGTAGGCCTTTTTATGCTTAACTTGTAGAAGGAAGAAAGGTGTTTGTGTTGTCTCTATAGGAGCTACTTGAATTTCGATATTTAGACATAAAAATCAAAGGTTGGAGCAGCGAGGACAACCATCTTGAAAGAGGTAGGTCATCTATCATTTCTTACTCTTTCTCCTTCTTATCTTGGTGTATGTATGAAAACTAGGTCTAGGAGGATGTTAGTGCCCATTTGTTAGCCTCTGTCTTGGACCAGGGAACCATCATTTGTCCAAGAGAAGTTCTACCCGTCCGTAGGGAGAATGTTTTACCACGTAAACTGGTGACCATACCGGGAACTTTCCCTACCTTTACTATCCCTTTTGAGTGCTTGTTTGAATGATTTAGTATCTTCAAGTGTGCTTTCTTTTCAATTTCTATCTTCTTCAATTATTATTGAGAATCACTTTGAGCCTAATACCTAATATACCCTCAGATATGAGCAAGAAAGGTCATTTAGTTGACTTTTCAGGACTTAGTCACTCCCCCAAAGAAGATTATAGAGCGACTATTCCTCTCAGTCACTCCCTGCTGGTCTACTAGGGGGTGACTATACCCTATTAGTATCTTTGTTTGTGTGGTTGCAGGGGCGACTGTCCTATTTTTGGGTCATGTTTTGGTCTTGTTTGCTTGGTTTTTGATCTCAGAACTTCTTGTGTGAGTCTTTACTGCCTAATAGAATCCTTGTATGTCTTTAATTTGGATTTTTTATCACTTTTTTATCCCTAATTAGATATTTTCTTTCTCTTCCAAGATTGCATATGTGATATCAAGTTAAGGCTAACTTGATCCTTTGTTGAGTTCATCTCCTTTTTTATCTGATTGATATGATCCAGTGGCTTACCAACCTCTCTTACTTTGTTCATAAACCCCTCAAAGCTAGTTTGGTTGTGTTTGGGACCTTTTTTAGTTGTTTGGAAATTGATTTGTGTTGTTTGGGTCTCTTACATCCATGGCCTTGTTTGTCTTTGTTTTGGGTAAAATATTGAATCCCTTACAAGTCCAAGAGCTTTGTAGCCCTATAACAACCCTTATTGCCACTTGATTTGACTTGGATTGAACATTTAAGGTATCAAAAAGTTCTCTTTTGATTGTTTGGTTTGCTTGGTTTGCTTGGTCTGCAAGTTTGGTGATTTGGGTTTCCATTTAGTAGCAAATTTTGGAGGCTTTTGGGACATCCAAGTCTTTTGAACTTTGTTGCTCTGGGTGAGTGCTTGTATTCTTGAAATTATTTAATCGTAGATCATTTGCAAAAGTGTTTGAATTGCTTCATTTGAATTAGAACAAAGAAGAAAGATTGGCTTTTGAGTCATTTAGTGTGAATTGAAAGTGCTTGGAAATTGAAAGCTTTCATTGTATTCTTTGGCCTTGAGTCCGATGCATTTGTCATTGGGTCTCTAGATTAAATCAAATAAAATTATGTTTCGAGTATTTTAAATCATTTGAAAGTATTTGAAAAGTAGAAAGTTTTTTCTCTCTTGTTTGGTTTTGAGTTCCTTGAAAGAAGCATTGAATCTTCTCAAAATTGAAACAAAGAAGTAATTTTTTCCAAGTCTTTTCATTCAATTAGAGAATTCTTGAAACTACAAGAGTGTTTTATCTTATTTTCTCCTTAAACTTCTGTACATGGAATTGTATATTTTCAATTAAATCAAAGAAGTTTAAATTTAAATCCTTTTATGTAATTTAAAATATTTAAGAGAGAAGGAAACACGAAAAAGTATCTTGGTTTGGTGTTTGATTGAAAAGGATTGTCTCTTTTTTCATCTTGAATTTCACGATTGTTTGTTTGGATTGGAATTGATTTCCTCATTCATAAAAAGTAAGAGTAAAAAGTGCATGTGCATCGGGTGTTTGTTGCGTTGGAAACAAAAAAACTCTCTCTTTCCCATAGATAGAGTTCATTGAATTGAAGACTTGTGCATCTCATTTATAATTTTCTTCAGTTAATAATTCCTGCGAGTGGCAGATCTGTTCCTGTAACTTACATGCTTGCTCATGAAAAGGAGTCATATCCTACTTTTGATTCTGAGCCACATTTACCTGTTTCAATAGAGATTCCTTTTCTCTAACCAACTCAACCATTTGAGAGTGCACTTCTTCCACTTGTTGTTTTGACATCATTTCTTTTTCTGCCAATTCCTTAATGCGAGAGTATAAATGACTTCTCTCACCTTCCATGAATTCAAACTGTATGTTCAAAGCATCCTTTTTGTTCTCTAGATTCTGATAATCAGACAGTAACCTATCTTTCCATCTATTACTGTATCATGTTTTCTCTTCAATTCTATCCCTTCACCTCTTACTTTGAATAGGTTGTCTTTCAACTTTAGCATTTTTTCCTTGTTGCGTTCTAGGTCATTCATCAGCTTATCAACATTGTCAACGTTTGCTTGAGCAACCGCTATATTTACTTATGCTATGAACTTGGGATCTTTATGTGCGCCTTCTCCTATTATGCTTTCTTGAACGGTCACCACATCTGGCTCTGTGCCCATTTTCAGTCTTTTCTTTGTTCTCCTTATTATTGTCTTCCTTTTGGAGTCAAAGACTATCGTGTCCAGCTTCGCTACTGAGTGTTGCTTGGAAGGGGTAAAAGGAGTGAGTTTGAGCTCGGCAAATAGGAGATGTCCTCCTGTAAGTGTGATTTCAAACACATTTGGTGGGCCTATGTGCATGTTTTGGGGATTTCGACTTTCTTCTTGGCCTTGTTCTTCTTCCACAACTTTCTTGAGCCCGTCTTTTTCTTCCCTTTTCCTTTCCAACTCACCTGATTTCTCTTCCATTTATTGTTCTTCTTTCTTCTGTCTTCCTGCTTCTGATGCCAATAGTCTTTTTTCTTCTTCTATTCGTTGTCTTTTTGCTTTTGCTGCCAGTAGTCTTTCTGTTTCTTCTATTGACTTCTGCACTTTAATTTTTTCACAGTATCCATAGCCAGACTAGGACCTACGCCACTCTTCCGACCAAAACGTTTATTCAAACCTATCATGTTATTGGCCCTATGATATACTTCCTCATCCTTAAGGAAGTGGTACGTGTATTCAAAGTGAATCTTGCATGACGCACAATGTTGGGCGGCCTTTTGTAGGGTGTCATTCCTTCCGAAGATCTTCTCCCCGAAATTAAATGTCTCTAGGTCTTTTAAAAAAACTTTTGCTCCTTTCACCTTGGGGACTTTATACACCTCGATGACAAAGGGAAATGGTGGATAGGAGGCCTTCTTATGTTCATTTAAAAGCTTACATATTCTGTTAATGAAAACTTGTCTTAGTACCTCCTTGTGCACCACATAATCAGTTGTGTACCTAAGAATTAGAGATGGTGCTTAGTACCTCCATACATCCAGATGTAAGTGCCTTCAGGGTTAAAATAGAAATCTCCATACTCGCAGATGACGACCATTACATTTTCTTAAATACAGTTGGGATCTTCATTGAATATTAACCAATATAGAGGAATGATGAATTCCTCATATATAAGCTTATAGAAGCTTGCATACTTGTGTTCCCACATTAATTTGTACACCACATATAGTGGGGTCTCATTCGGGACCCAATAGCATCCCAACTTGTGGAATGGGTGTCTAAATAGGATACCGTCAATCAGGTAGAAAGACATGTAGAACTCAACTTTTTTTTCTGGGTCATTCCTTCTTGGGATGCTGCTATCATTGATGCCATGCTTTCTGAGATAATATGTCCCGAGTTGAAGACGGTACCATGAGAGGCGGTGTGGTACATGAGAGGTACCCAACTTAGTTTATATACATTCCCATTCGCCCTGCCGAATATTCTACTCAACATTAAAGCTATAATTATTAAAGGGGCCTTCAGGTTTTGAGCGTCATACTCCGCACTTGCCCTCTGTCTCAGCTGCTTTCCAGGGATCAACATATTCTTTGCATATTCAAAGTGATCTATGTTTACTCCATGTATCCAGTCATTGGTCATCATAAACTTGGGAGATGGAAATTTATACGCTGCGCTGATATGGGCTGGTTGAAATGATGCCAATCCTACTCCATTTTCTCTAGCTATGATTCTTGTGTCGACATCTACATGAGGTAGAATCCAGCCAATGACTTCAGAGCATGGGAAAATTTCCAGTCTATTGGAAGCTTTATGGAGGCCGGGCCTTTTAATGTTTTGATACACTACCATCTCCTCAATGGATGCATATGGCATATTCTGATATCTGATGAGGTGATATAAGTCACTCCATTTGTATTCAGGGATGACTCCTGTCACTACCTTGGTATCCTCATATACTACGTCCATTGTATTTTCTAGAAGAACCTCAATGTCTGAATCTGGTTCTACCACCTTGTTGTTACGCTTGGCAGCTTTCCTTTGCATTTATGAGTCCTAAAGTAACATTGAAATCAATGTATAAGAGTAATTTAACGTTAAAGCAACACATTTTAAAGCAACATGCAAAGGTATAATTTCATCAATTTTATTTGCAAGAAACCCAAAAATTAGAAGATTCATACTTCCATCATATTCGGTGTATTTGATGTTGGTTAGGGTTTATCACAGTATTGGCAACTTAGTTGGAAAGTGAAAACCTATATGCAATGAAATAATGTATAAACGGGTCTTCATTTGAGTTAATCCAGATTCTTCAATGCACCATTGGAAAAAAGTAAGAACTAAGATTTTATTGAAGAGTTCCATCGATGGGGTGTAATAACAGTGTAGCACGCTCATTTTTATCCAAAACAAAAGTAAAATCCAGACTCTGTCTTCAAAGAAAAATGCATGTTTCACTTGTTTACAAGACCCGGGGAGATTCAGAGTTCTTGATGAACTTGAAGCCTTGTTCTTATGCTTTAACCTAACAGGTTTTATCTCTTCGGTGGAGTGTGAGGAAGCGAAAATTGGGAAGAACACTAAACAAGAATGCATCCCGACAATATGAGTGTTCGTTGTAGGGTTTACGTAAAATCTAACACATTTATCCAGTTGAACCCTGTCAGGGAATAATCTTTGCAGTCGCATTACGGGAAAGGCCCTAAAGTTTAAAACAAACTAGTTCAAATGCCCTCTGTTGCTATCAACGCAAGTTTACCCTACTGAAAACTAAGCCCGCCCTTATACTTCTCAAGTTTACCGATTTTAACCTAACTTAGGTGCTAAAATAGACTTTCAAAATCCTATAGCGAAACACCGTTCCAAAAAATAAACGTGAAAGTATAAATCACCTACCTGGAAATGAGGGGTTTGTCCAAATGCAAGGTCAGCGACGTCGACCAGATTCCATTTTCAAATATTTCTCCAAAAATATTGTTTCAATCAAAATGACAAGCGAATGTTTTAACTATGTATATATACCAATCACTAGCCCTAGCATTGAATGCGCTGACAAGGTCAAATCATCCCTTTTCGGGCTACTTTTTATTCTACGCCGTAAGCGTGTCGAGGCAATTCTCTTTCGGCACTGATGCGTTTCGACGCAATATAACATTTGTTGCCGACGTGTTTCGGTGCAATATACCATTTGTTGCTGACATCTATTCGCATGAATATTTTAATTTTGCATCGATAGCATTTCAGAGCCTCTTTCCATTTTGCTTTGATTCCCTTTTCGGAGAACTTTTCATTTTCAAAGCGACACGGTTCGGAATCAATTCCGCTTTTTACTGATCCGTTTCAAAGTGAAACAAACAACTCCCCCGATTTGGCCCTTTTTGCTTTACCCTCCGATTGTATCGGCGTGACTTCAGATTTTGCTCCGAAACACAGATTTTAACAAAAAGACTGAAGTATTTCAGATCTCTTTTGTAATCCCTCTGACCGTTTCAGTGGATAATGGATTTTTGCTCCGACCATTTCGGCGGAGAATCGAAAGTTGCTCTGTTTTGGTGGAGAAGTGATTCCTCTCCGACCATTTCAGCGGAAAATCTGAAGTTGCTCCTATTCAAAAACTTGCCTTTTCTTTTGTTTTTTCAAGAAAAAGTTTAAGTGTCAAAAGTGAGCAAATCAAAGATGAAACAAAATATGAGTAAGTTAAAAAAATAAAGGAGGGGCCCTACAATTTTCAAAAAAATTGGGGATCAGGTTGCAGTTGCAGCACACCGTCATCTGCAACAATCTACGACACTAAAGGATCCTCATATCCCACCACCAAATTGGAAGTTCATCACTCCCAATGCTCATTCAAATCTATGTGAGACTTCCCAGTAGAATATGAAGCTCCTCTTGTGCAATCAACACACTAGTCCCAGGGTTCACATCATTGTCACCCATCCCATCCAAATGAATCATGTAGAACTCCCATGTCCTTCTATATGCTGCTATATCCCATACATTGCTGGTGTAAGCTCAACTTATACCCTAGTGTGACTCCATATCTGTCATATAACTATCCTCCCAATCCATGGATTCATATGCTCCTCTGCTGGCTGGTCCATATGGAATGCACTCATCTACCTCCTCCATGGCTAAGTCTCTCTCCCATAGAGGCAACTCATGATCTTCTGGATGCAAAACAAGTACCTGTCCAAAATCGTCCATGTCAATCTTCTCCTTAAGAACCTGCAAATCTTAATGCTCCTAATGCTAAACCCTCACATGAGGTTACTCCATAAACTCATGTATGCCATCAGCCATATACAACTGACTACTTGTGGTGTAGGAATAAAGATATGATCCACCCAACTTCTCACGAAGCTGCTCCACCTCCATTGCCTTGTCCTCAACAAACTTGAGAGCAGTGTCCATGTCCATAAACAAATGCAAGTAATATGATTTCATTCTCTACAATTCCTTCTTAATGATGCACAATTGGTCACTAATGACCCCTTCAACATATCCTTTATGCCTCTCCTCAATTTGAGTCCTCCACATAATATATTCAACAATGTTATGTGCATCATCTGTCCTTGTCAATACTTGCAATATCCTCTCTTTTGTGACTAAGATTTGGCTCTTTAAGTCATGAAATGTCATCCTTTCAATACTGTGTATGGTGTCACATAAGGGATCAACCGACTCATGGGGATACTGTAAGCTCTCATCTATGGTTTCAACCCTTACATTGTCTTCCTCTAACCCCACACCCTTAGTATGACTAATTGCTTGCTCAGTTTCTTCCCTTTCTTCCTTTGGAAGAAATGATGGTTGGACATGGGTTTCATTTTGCTGCTTTGTTTGGGATGCCAACAAACTTTCCCTCATAGCTCTATGTAACCACCCATTTGCCAAATCTTGTGTCTTGTTTACATTTTCTAAGGGCTGATATACAAAATCAGAATGCTTGTGGCATGAATTTGCAACACATTCTTCATTCTTAACTTCAAACCACTAATACACTAGTAAGAAGAAATACAGAGAAATCATTAACCCAATCAAAAGAAATTAATTCAAGGGATAATCTAATTAGTCCACATTTTTTTATACCTATAATCAAAGTTCTGCTCCCTCCAAAATCCCTCCAAAAGGTATTATTTTGTTCCATACGAATATGTTTTAAATCATTCCGAATTGAACTGAAAAAAATGTAAATACATTCAGTGTCACGTAGATTAAGTGACAATAACCGATTTTTTTTTTCTATGACGTGTCACAATTGGACGTCGCTTAAGAGACGATTTGGTCCATCTCTTAAGCGACGCCACAGAACATCTCTTAAGCAATGTCCATTGTGACACGTCAATTAAGTGACGTATTTTTGTATTTTTCCCCAAAAACCCACACATTTGGCATCTTTCCGACGTTAAAAAGTGATTTTTAATTTTAAACATCGATACAAATGTCAAATTTGGACCCCACATGTAGTAGTGCTAAGTATTACCAAAGACCCAAGAAGGAGGTTTTTGTGGATGGGGAAGGGAGAATTGAAGGTTGAAAATTCTAAATGTCAAATGAAAATAAAATATTTATAAAAGAGGTGAGAGAAGATAAACAAATAACCATACAAAGGGGCCCTTATAGTTGGAATGGCCTAATTGTTATCTTGTCTATGAGTATGAGAGGGATTGGGCACAAATCTAGGGTCAATATTTGAGTGAGATTTTGAGGGGATAAGCCTATCATTCAAGGATAAATCTCCATACCATTCTAAGTAACCCTAATCTCTCTTGATCCATCATATCCTCACTTGATCCAATCATTTCTCCAAGTAGTTTGGCCTCCCAAGTCCTATAAATTGAGCTCAGTCCTTGGATCCCACCGATGGAAAAAATGCTTGAAGATGCCATCCTTATAATGCTAGTCTAATTCTCAAGGGGTTTTGGAAGGAGATCTAGGAGGATATGCTACCACTAAGTCAGTTATAAGCTTATTTGTACTTCTTTATGTCTTTCCATTAATATAGCTTTGCCTATTTCTCCCATATATGTCACCATTTGCATGTATGCTTACTCTTGTTGCATTCAAAGTAGGCCTTTTTATGCTTAACTTGTAGAAGGAAGAAAGGTGTTTGTGTTGTCTCTATAGGACCTACTTGAATTTAGATATTTAGACATAAAACTCAAAGGTTGGAGCAACGAGGACAACCATCTTGAAAGAGGTAGGTCATCTATCCTTTCTTACTCTTTCTCCTTCTTATCTTGGTGTATGAATGAAAACTAGGTCTAGGAGGATGTTAGTGCCCATTTGTTAGCCTCTGTCTTGGACGAGGGAACCATCATTTGTCCAAGAGAAGTTCTACCCGTCCGTAGGGAGAATTGTTTACCACGTAAACTGGTGACCATACTGGGAACTTTCCCTACCTTTACTATCCCTTTTGAGTGCTTTTCTGAATGATTCAGTATCTTCAAGTGTGCTTTCTTTTCAATTTCTATCTTCTTCAATTATTATTGAGAATCACTTTGAGCATAATACCTAATCTACCCTCAGATCTGAGCAAGAAAGGTCATTTAGTTGACTTTTCAAGACTTAGTCACTCCCCCAAAGAAGATTACAGAGTGACTATTCCACTTAGTCACTCCCTGCTGGTCTACTAGGGGGCGACTATACCCTGTTAGTCTCTCTGTCTATGTGGTTGCAAGGGTGACTGTCCTCTTTTTGGGTCATGTTTGCTTGGTTTTTGGTCTCAGAACTTCTTGTGTGAGTCTTTGCTTCCTAATAGAATCCTTGTGTGTCTTCAATTTGGATTTTTGATCACTTTTTTATCCCTAATTAGATATTTTCTTTCTCTTCCAAGATTGCACGTGTGATATCAAGTTAAGGCTAACTTGATCCTTTTCTGAGTTCATCTCCTTTTTGATCCAATTGATATGATCCAGTGGCTTACAAACCTCTCTTACTTTGTTCATAAACCCCTCAAAGCTGGTTTGGTTGTGTTTGGGACCTTTTTGAGTTGTTTGGAAATTGATTTGTGTTGTTTGGGTCTCTTACATTCAAGGCCTTGTTTGTCTTTGTTTTGGGTAAAATATTGAATCCCTTACAAGTCCAAGAGCTTTGTATCCCTATAACAACCGTCATTTTCACCTGATTTGACTTGGATTCAACATTTAAGGTGTCAAAGAGTTCTCTTTTGATTGTTTGGTTTGCTTGGTCTGCAAGTTTGGTGATTTGGGTTTCCATTTGAAAGTAGCAAATTTTGGAGGCTTTTGGGACATCCAAGTCCTTTTAACTTTGTTTCTCTAGGTGAGTGCTTGTCTTCTTGAAATTCTTTAATCGTAGATCATTTGCAAAAGTGTTTGAATTGCTTCATTTGAATTAGAACAAAGAAGAAAGATTGTCTTTTGAGTCATTTGGTGCGATTTGAAAGTGCTTGGAAATTGAAAGCTTTCATTGTATTCTTTGGCCTTGATTCCGTTGCATTTGTCATTGGGTCTCTAGATTGAAACAAATAAAATTATGTTTCGAGTCTTTTAAGTCATTTGAAAGTATTTGAAAAGCAGAAAGTTTTTTCTCTCTTGTTTGGTTTTAAGTTCCTTGAAAGAAGCATTGAATCTTCTCAAAATTGAAACAAAGAAATAATTTTTTCCAAGTCTTTTCATTCAATTAGAGAATTCTTGAAACTACAAGAGTGTTTTATCTTATTTTCTCCTTAAAATTTTGTATAGGGAATTGAATATTTTCAATTAAAACAAAGAAGTTTAAATTTAAATCCTTTTATGCAATTTAAAAGATTTGAGAAAGAAGGAAACACGAAAAAGTATCTCGGTTTTGGTGTTTGATTGAAAAGGATTGTCTCTTTTTTCATCTTGAATTTCACGATTGTTTGTTTGGATTGGAATTGCTTTCCTCATTCATAAAAAGTAAGAGTAAAAAGTGCATGTGCATCGGGTGTTTGTTGCGTTGGAAACAAAAAAACTCTCTCTTTCCCATAGATAGAGTTCATTGAATTGAAAACTTGTGCATCTCATTTAGTTTGCATGGTCTAGAGTCGGGTCTTCACACCATTAGTTCCACTTCCATCTAACTTTTTTAGTAAATAACAACTTTGAAATCAACCACATGCTAATAAAATAAACTAGAATTTTTTTATTTTATAGCACACTAACAATAGTGTAGGGATTAGAGCTTTTGGACCAAGGAAAGTGAGGAAATTGTCCAAGAGTTACTAAAACAAGACTAGGAACACTAATGAGCGAAAATCCATTAGTAGCGTGAAGTGCTTGTTGGGAAATATCCTCTAACACAGGAGTTAATCGTTAGGAGAAGTCGATAAGAGTGCTCGGACCGGTCCCCGACATTCTCTCTCGGTGAGGTTATGCAAGTTAGGTAGTAATATTAATAGTGGTAAGTCCACGAGGAGACACCACTACCTGAGTTGCTTCGGGTCTAAGACAATTGTCTTACGTTCCCTTCCCATTTGAATAATCCCTATCCCATGACCGTTCCTCCCAACCAACAAGTGTGAAGTGGTATCGCTAGTTTCTTTCCTAGATTATCTTCCTAGGTGACTGCAACGGTGGTGCTATCAGTACTTGAGATAGACGTGCAACACTTGATTTTGGCTCCTTAGGAGGGTACTTGGTTGCATCCACTACTTGAGCCTCTAGAAGTCCATTACGGAGTAGTTGCGGGTAACTATCTCTCATATTTTCACTAACAGCTTGATATCCTGTCTTTAGAAAACCCCTTGCTTACTGATTGCTTGGTTGATTACCTTTAGTTCTTTTTAGGGATGTGTTCTTCCCGTGTTCATAGTTGGCCCTAGGAATTATTTTTTTTTCACAATCATTGGTCGAGGTCTGTGAATATATCGTAGAATTCAAGGGTTGGACCCTGAGGAGCAAGAGCCTCCACTTTCACAACATTCTTCCAATGAGAAAACTATTAATGAAGGAACCCCCTTTGAAGTTGGAAGCATTGATCCCTTCAAAAATTAGATTGAAGGAGAGGTTGAAAGTATTATGGAAGGCCTTGTCCCTCCGAAAAATTCCCCTCTTACAAGAACTATTGATCTGGTACTCATAGAATTGCCGACTACTAGATATTTTGACACTTCTTCCGCTTATCGATTGCCACAAAACACATATAATAGGTAGCCTTCTGATATGATTTTAACACCGTCTCACTCTTTCGATCGATTGAACACATTACCGATTACTACTATGAACAATCCTACAGGAACCACTGTGGCTCAAACTGCCATCACTTCTCCTTTATGGGGAACTTCATTGGGCTAGAATATCCCCCAAGTTGTCCGGGTAAATCCGACTTTACCATTCATGTGCACGAATCCTCTTGCATTTGAATCAGGTCACACCTCTACTCATAGAGATTTACCTAGGCTCACCTTAAGTGATCTACTTGGTGTCTCTTTACCAAATTACTCTAATCGAGCAACTCATCAAGGTGTAGCCACAGGTCGAGTTACAAATGACTTGACCCAACCCTCCCTCCCTCAAATAGGTAACATTATGTCAGTTATCCAGACTGTTATATCAATTCCTTCCACCACTCTGATGGTGAATCCATCTATATCTTACCCAGGAAGGAAGCTATGAATGGGGGGAAAATTCCACCTAGGGGTCAACCCTTAGTTTTTGGGCAACAATCGATTTGGGGGAAACAACCAGTACTAGGGAAAACTTCTACTAGAAGCTAACCATTTATAGGAGGACTAGATGTTCATCTGGGTACCTCCATGGCTACAAATACACCCATTTATACTGGGTTACCATACCCGGGAGCTACGAATGTTTCATGGGGTCAACCTAACCCAACGGGTATCCCTCCCCAAGGAGGCACACCTATTCAACCTATGAACCCCATGGTCACTACCTCCCAATACAGACAAAATTTGAATATGGGAGGACCAACATGTTTTAATATCCCACCTGACCAATCTTAGGTCCTACTGGTATTCCAATGCCCCATCAATATTACTAGTATCCTTAAATCAACCAGCGGTTACCTTTTTTGGCTACGTTAGATCTTCCTAACCTATCATGCTTAAAGAGTGATCCCATACAACATGCCCAATTCTGTCCACCAATCCCCGCCAAACTACCGTATGATATTCCAAAATTTGATGGGAAGCTAGGAGAGGATCCCAACAATCATGTTATAACCTACCATTTATGGTGTTCTTCCAATTCTTTAATGGATGACTCCATTCGGTTGAGACTCTTTCAGAGGAATCTCACTAGAACAACTGCAAAGTGGTACATTGAATTACCACGACACTTATTTAGTGATTTAAACTCCCTTTCCATGGCTTTTTGACACATTTTCAGTTACCAATCTGATATGATACCGGTACTAAGATTTTGAATTCACTTAGACAATCCAATTCCAGTCACATATATGATCATATCCACGAGTGGAGATGGTGGCCTTGGTTTATTAAAGCTAATATTCCAGATCATCTTTTAGTCGATTGGTTTACTAAGTCACTTTTACCAGTATAATATTGTAGAGTATTTTTCCCAGGCACCTTATGCTATGTCAACTCTCGAAAGTATACAAAACTGTCCCAATCATCATAGAACCCTGTTGTTATCTCTTAGAGCTGTGGATCCTGAAACTTCCAACACCATTATGTTCAATATGGAATACTTTAAGACAAGGATTTCCCATCAATTGGCGTTTCAAATCCATACAACCCTTTGTGGAAAAAATATCCATCCAACCATTTTGGATGAAGGAGCCTCAACTTCTATTATGTCTATATACTTTTGGAGGGCTATTGGCTCTCCTGAAGTTAACCAATCTCCCACTACACTTAAGTCATTTTCCGAGCGTGGCTTTCAACCTTATGGACCTTTACCAGCTTTAGCCGTGGAATTGGGGGGTAAGACTGTCTCCATTCACGTGGAGGTATTCGATGAACCTTTGGATTATAATCTACTGCTTGGTCGAAATTGGTTTACCATTGTCACATCCTCGGTCTTTCGCATGGTACAATTTCCTCATTGAGGAATTTTTGTTACCGTTAACGAACTTGATTTTTGCACACCTGATATCCACAACAGTGCTGCCAATAATGTCCCTTTCTTGGGACAGTCTAAAACCCAGTCTAAAATTGTGTCAAGCTTACTCTTAGTCTTTGTCGTACTCGGTTATCAAGCATGACAAAGTAGTCTTTCGAGTGATAGCTTATCCCTTTTTCGGCCTCATTAAACTATATAAGAAAAAGGAATCAGACTCCTTAAAAATGAAAAGATTTCTGAACGATATTTGTTCTCTTTCATGCTCATTGAAGGATGTTAAAGAACGTTTATCCAGTATAGGTTTATTCCTTTTTTGCACCGAGTGGACTAGTTACGAAAAAAGTATACTCTAGTCAATCATTGACTAGAAGAATTCTCCCTGGTATTGTTTTATACTTTTTCAGGTGTAGGGAACTAAATATAGGAAAAAAGACATTTTGGATTCTTCTTTGGATTATTTTTAGACTCTCTAAATGTGAAAAGATCACCGAGTTTACCTTCTTTGGACTCGTAAAATAGGGCATCGAAGGGCCCACATGGGATAGAACCCATCCTTCTTCAGGTTCATTAAACATATGATGAGGAACTCATATATTATGAGATACATCGAGCATCTATTATCCTCCTCAAGCTCGTTAAAAAATAAAGAGGTACTCATCTATCAGGATGGGGGGAAATTGGGAAAAATGGGTCAAGTTTCACATTGTGGCATCTATTTTGTCGTCGTCCTTGAACATGGAATCTATTTGCGTCTTGTCTTACAGTTGGGTAATCTGCTTACCTCTGAGTCATACCAACCCCGAGAGTCACTTCACTTCTTCGAATCATTCAGATAAAGTCATGATTAAAGTGTCCCACTATGTTTTGGTCCATAACGCATTGAGTCAATGCTATCAAGTCATTTGCCATGCCATCATATGTTCAAGGGAAGCGTTAACCTGGGTTTCCTTTCTGCAGTATTATCGACCTTTCATCCTTGTATCAGTCCTTGATTTTTGATCCATCATCTCACATCACTTTCCTGTTTCGATTTCGTGTTGATGATGTGGGATACATCATGGCCCTCCTTCGACGAGTCTATTCTTTTCAACTTCAACACATCATCTAGAAACTAGAATTGGAAACCGTTTAGTACCTTGGGACCTGCATGCCTCAATGGCAGGCCTCCTCGCTTTCGACAGTAGGTTCACATCATTGGCCTCTCATCGAATGATTCCACGAATTTTTGACCTTAGCTCATTTATTCACATTCGATGGAATGTACTAGGATACCTTGGGAGTCATTGTTATCATTGGTGATTTCCCTCTCACTTGTTAACGATTTACATCAATGACCAGTAATCAAGTGGTTTCTACCATGTTCGATTTCAGTACATCTATTCACATGGTTAGGATCATATCATATTAGTATCGGTTTGAAGACCCTATGGTTTCCTTATGTATTGATCTCTTTATACCTAGGTTGCGATGGAGATTATGCGAGAAGATTCCATTATGGACATCATGTTGATGATCTTACTAATATGTATACTATCACATAGATCCACTTTGTATTGGTCCATGGGTATGTTTTGGTTCTGTCGTCGATCCACTGTGTATTCTTTCGTGGCTAAGACTTGATCTTGTCATGGAGATATGGATCCACGTTGTATTTTTGGTGTCCATATTCTTGATCAGTACTTCCATGGATTCGTAGTGTATTGGTTGGTGGCCATGCTTTGAGTCATTTTGTTCCAAATATGGGTATGCCTACCTTAGGGATGATATTGCTATATTGTTTGATCTTGGTTTGGAGTGTCCGTACCCTTTTTACCTATATCCTGGTAAAGTGTTTTGACCATCATATCCCTTTTGACCTCACACTTTAGGGGGCACCTGTTACACCTCAAATTGTCACACTTGTGTGGTACACTTGAGTTTCATGCTTCATCACCACGAGAAGTATGTTTGGCATACTCCCTAGGGGAATTAGGACCCTTTATTATGTGGTTAGTTCACTCCCTATCCAAGTTTGGGAGGAGTTGCTACCATTTGGGGGTTGAAACCTACCTTATCATGCCCTAGATTGAGCTTTAGTCACTCCACGTACCTTATTAGGGGAGTGACGATCTCAAATTGCTAGTGTTAAGGGATTGACTATCCTCCCTCTTAGTCACTCTATAGTCTTCTTTGAGGGGGCGACTAAGAGGTTCCAACTACTTGGGCACAAATCTAGGGTCAATATTTGAGTGAGATTTTGAGGGGAAATCCTATCATTCGAGGCTAAATATATCTACCATTCTAAGTAACCCTAATCTCTCTTGATCCATTATATCCTCACTTCATCCAATAATTTCTCTAAGTATTTTGGCTTCCCATATCCTATAAATCGAGCTCATTCCTTGGATCCCACACATGGGAAAAATGCTTGAAGATGTCATCCTTATGCTAGTCTAATTATCAAGGGGTTTTGGAAGGAGATCTTGGAGGAGATGCTGCTACTAAGTTAGGTATAAGCTTATTTGTACTTCTTTATGGATTTCCATTAATATAACTTGGCCTATTTCTCCCATTTATGTCTCCATGTTCATGTATGCTTACTGTTGTTGCATTCAAAGTAAGTAGGCCATTTTAGCTTAACTTGTAGAAGGAAGGAAGGTGTTTGTGTTGTCTCTACAAGACCTACTTGGCTTTAGAGCTTTGGACATCAAACTTAAAGGTTGGATCATCAAGGACAACCATCCAGGAAGAGTTAGGTCATCTATCCTTTCTTACCATTTCTCTTTCTTATCTTGGTGTATGCTTGAAAAATAGGTGTAGGAGGATGTTAGTGTCCATTTGTTAGCCTTTGTCTTGGACTAGGGAACCATCATTTGTCCAAGAGAAGTTCTACCTATTCGTACGGAGAATTTTCTACCACATGGTGGCTAAAGATTAAGGCCATTTGACTAGAAGAGGGATATGAACATATTTTTTTTTCTAGAATTATTCCAAACATAGAAAGAAACATAAATACAATCTAGGAAATAAAGAAACAAGAGGGCGACTTGGAAACATCCTTTCCCGATGGCTCCAATTTGTGGAAAAAGAACACCTTGCTAAAATGTTTTGAATCTTGGATGTCAACCCTAATTGTTTTGAACCATAGAGCTCTACCTTGCTATGGCCTATGGGGCTTATGGCTTCGTAGAAATAAGATGATTTTCCAAGGGGTTAATATGTCTTCTAGCCCAGTGTCCCTAAATACTACACTCTTACATAGAAGGGTGGAAGGCTTTGAAACCAAAGGCAACTAAGATTTGCAAAAAACCAATTATGGATCACACAAAAGACAAGGGTTTATTTGATGGTGTGTGCCAAGGAAATATAGGTATGTGTAGTGTTGGGGATATATTATTTATTAATAATCATCATTCTTTCACTCTCAAATATGGATCAAAGCATGGAACTAATAATAGGACTAAATTATTTGCACTATGGGTTTTGATAAAATTCGGTATAGATCAAGATGTAAAATACTTACCGTTGATGGGGGACTCAAAGTTGTTGATGGAATACTATAATGGAAAGAGTCAAATTACAAATACAATCGTAGGTCCCATTATGTATAGAGTGTCTTTGGAGAAAGTAATCAAACATTTGGGTTTTCATTAAAAACCTAATGACTATACTAAGTTCATTGATTGGACTTGTTTGCACAAGAAAACTCATGATATAATGGCTAACTAATGTTTCAATTGGCTATCTTGAGAAGGTGGGTTGAACTTGGCTAAATAGGTTTGGAAGGATTCCCTATCTATTGGTTGTCTTGAGCGCACATACCAAAAGAGATGCTGGATAACATAACAAGAAAGTTCTTTGGTTTTTTGTGGACATGAAAGTAAGAAAAAGAGGGGATCCAATTGGGAAAAGTAGCAAAATTTCAAGACAAAAACAAATAGGTGGGTGGGGCCTTAAAACTTTACATTTATTTGAACAAGCACCAGAGGCTAAGGGTTTACAATGATGATTAACAATGGAGGTCTATGGGGATGAGTGATGATGGAAAAATATATAGGAACATGATTTGTAGAGGATTGGATAAGAAGTGAAAGGGAATATTATAGAGGATCCTTACCAATCTGGAAAGCATTACCACTAGTTGGGAAATGGTTTCCCTAAAAAGTAGGGAAAGGAAATATGGTAAGGACTAGTGAATACCGTTGGGTAGGATGCTCCGGGAACTACAAACTTTTGGGCCCTCTATTAAATGTTATTCACAATCAAGGAATTTTTATTCTACCATATGCAATGGTTCGATGAAAGAATACTGAGTGGAGCTAAGCTTGGAAAAATGTTATATGTTTGGATTTACAGGGAGAATTTGATGAGGAATGGAAAAAATATGTATTTGTCTTAAAACACAATGCTCTCAAACTAAATGGCCAAGAAGAAAAATTGAGTTGGTTAAAGAATAAGGGTTCAGGGGTATACACAAGAGATATAGGGTATGTAGCTAAGATGTAGGAGGAAGATTAAGAGGAGAATTAATGGTGGTCGAAAGTTTTTAGAAAATAAATAGCCCACTCAAAACCAAGATTTTCTGTGGTTGACTATCAGACGTAATCCTAACATGGGACAATAATTAGAATAGAAATTGGCATGGAACTTCAAGATGCATTATGTGCAAAAACAATAAGGGAAATGTGCACCATTTATTTGTGTACTTCCCATATGCAAGGTAAGTTTGAATGAATCAATAAAACTATCATATGGAAAAAATGAATGGAGAGGAGAATCCCTTTCAGCATGATTTGGAAGTTGGTACAAGGACAGGATAAAGGAAACTAACAAGCCATGACTATGTTTTGTATTATGGGGGATTTGAATTACAATAAATACCGCGATATTTCAAGAAAAAAATATTCCTACAATTTAGGTGAGCCATCAAACTAGATTTTCCTATAGAGGGTCATGGAAACTAGAAAAAGTCAAATCTCCCAAAATTATGAAGCCTACATAAACTTAACAAAAATATGGCTTTAGGTATTTTTATGGTGCGTATCATGGAACTCCAAGTATGTGTAGAGCTAGTGGCATTTTATACACAAGTGGAAGCATTATAATTCTTTTAAATATGTAGCAGGTAAGGGTATTAATAATACGTTCAAGTTTTATGAATTGTGGTTACTTCTGAAAATTGCAGCTGATGGAGGAATTGATGACCTAGTGGTTATGGGGGATTAAGAAATGACCATGCACTGAGTAGATGGAAGAATTCATATTGAAAATATGGTTCTTATTCCAATCTTGCATAGAATTATAGAGGTATAAATGAAGTTTCCAAAATTTCCTTTTCTCACAAGTATAGAGAATTCAATGAGCAAGCATACATAATATCTAAAGAAGCATAATTGATGCATGAAGGAACATTCTATGAACAAGAATTTAAGAAAGAATCCCCTCTTCCATAATATATTTAATCTTTATATTGAATTTTAGCAAAAGAGTCTCTAAGATGTTATTATTTAGTATAATAAGATCTATAAGTTTCTCTTGTTATGGAATGGCCTAGTTTAGGTATATTCAAAATGTATTTATTTGGTGCTATAAAGCACATGCAAAGTCAGAAAATTACAAGGGATGTCTATCAATTAGTAGAGAAAACCATTCTGAGTTTTTTTTGGTAAGTAAGATAAGATAATTTTATTAATGTCAAAGAGAATGACCACAAATAGGTTAATGGGATTGCTAAGTACAAAGTGTCAACACACTAGGGAAGCACGGGGACCACTCCTATATAAGTAAAAACTAGATCTAGTTTAAGATCTAAACCCTATGGACTTGAAAAGAAAATATTGTTGAGAAAATTGCAAATAAGTAAGAACCACTAAGGGTTCTAGTGTCAAAACCAAAAATCATTGGAGAAATGCCTTTGAGGGCACAAGAATATCAATTCCCCCTAAACTTGTCACCAATGGAAGAAGAGGAATCCCCATGCCGTGGGTAATCCACCTTAGAGAGTGCATCTCTCCTAGCATTCGAGGCCACGGAAAAGAAACTCGTGATAGAAGACTATCCATGGATATGGAAGAAGCATTGGCCCCCTAATGTATCTTTGTCTAAAAGGAGGAGTTTGTTGCTATTACCTAGCAATAGAGGGTTTCCTTCTTGAAGGATGACCTCTATCCTTGGATGTGAATGGACAAATTTAAACGAGTCTCACATAAGAGCCCCATATGGTCTCCTACTGCTAAAACAACATTGTTGTCTACCTAGGTATGGGTACCTTTGTACACCTGGAAGAATTGTGAAAAAGTATGTGATCCTATGAGTATCCAGTTAGGGTGGGGGGGGGTGTTGAGTGGGGAAAAGGAGAGATCCATTGCCTAACTCATGAACAAGGCTAAGTAGTGTTGATCCATGTACCATAATAAAATGGATAGAAAGTTACGAGACTCTCTAAAGAGGTAGTGGATCTATCCTTGAATATCATACTAGGTAAGGCACCAAAAAACAAAGTGCACCTTTGTCTCAAACACTTGGATATGGAAAAGTAGGAAAATCACATCCTCACATGGAATATGATGCTCAAGGACTATCCAAATCCTATGATAACCCTCTTGAAATTGGTCTAGAGTGATCTTGAGTGCGCACATCTAATGTCCTAATTTGTAATAGGGTTGGGCAATGAGACTGTATCTTAGCCCTAGGAATTGCTCCACGTAAAAGACCATCTTAGGCTTTAACCCTCCTGGTGAGTTGAGCCAAGTGACTTGGAAATACAACATGTGTATGTCATCTATGATGATCCCATATGTTGATACACAAGAGATGTTTGAGAGCCCAAAAAGAACATTTGAAAGGAAGGAGGTGTTCCATCAAAATACCAACTAATAGGAGGAAACTCGATACCTATAAAAACCAACAACCATGAAGCTATCCTATAGATATTTTCAAGTCTAGGCCCTCTAAGGAGAAATAAGCAAGATACAGGTGACACACCCTACTAGTAGATCAATCACCATAACAACGAATACGATGCAAAAATGAGAACAATCTAAAAATATTCTTGAGTTGGAAAGGATGGATTGCAAACTTAGCTTAGATGATGGCATGGGGTACAATTCTCTTACTTATGATGATACAATGAAGCAAGAGAGTCTAAATTATCTTCGTCTTGGTCCAATTTGAATCAAGCAAGCAAGGCCCCCACCCTTAAAAACCACAAAGAACCATGGGCCAAATGATAGAGTCCGTGAGATCCATATTGGACAATATGTCATGTAAGTGGTTCTGGAAACACTATAATTCAGTGAGAGCAAGGAACCCCTACCCCTTATTGATTCGAGGTTTGAGTGCCTTCCTTAGCTCAAATCTAGGTCAAGAGAATTGGACTCCCACATAGATGTATGTTGTGTTAATCTCATCCCGTTCTCCCCCCAAAAAAGAAATGAAACTCTATAAGGGAACTCTTCAAGTTGTTGAAGATTGTCACCTTGGTTTTACCTAGGTTGACCATCAACATCACAAAATTTAGATAGGCATCTAAGTCTCTATGCAAAGTCCTATAACTATGATAGTGTCAAAATACATAAAGATCTATATTCTAAAAATAATGTTTTTTAAATAAAAAAGTGTATAACCACTAAATCAAATAGTTCATGTTTTATCAAATTTAAAAATATTAATTTAAATTTAATGAAAAAATGTTTTAAATATTATAAAAATGATAACTTATGGAAAATCAACATAGTTTGACTTTGCATACATGTAATAATAACAATTAAAAAATAGAAGATTTTAGCCTGAGAAAAAAAATTCAATTGTTTTGCTCGTAGCAATTTACAACTGCATATCTAAGTCATCTAAGTCTTGTGGACTTTACATGAACGAATTAGCAAACTAATAAAAATATTGAGACCTTTAACCACTACTCGCTTTCCATGGAAATTTTAGATCAAAGAAACAGTTCACGTGATCGCCTTCGACATCCTTTTGGTGCTTGGTTACATCCTTACAACGTTAGTTTACAAGAATTTCCATGTCCGTTCCCTCGACAAAAATGCTTCGAAACGAGAGAAAAATGTTTGAGATTAAAGTTTTTTAAGATTTAATATGCTAAGACAGAAAATAGCAGCATTATATTCCATTTCACAATAATAGCATATATAGGATCACTGAAGAAACAACAAGCATAGCACAAGAGACACAGATTTATCCTGGGAAACCCTCATGGGGTAGAAAACCCAGTAAAGCTTCCTCAATATAGATGACCAGCAATGTACAAAGATGCAAACCCTGAGCATAAGCTCCTTCTTCTCCATAGTAGACCTCTCCTCCACAAGTGCGCCACTCTCAAGTGAGTGAGTGTGTGTTGAATGAGGAATACACCTCCTCTATTTATACACTACTCCGACTTGTCTTTTACACAAGACATGTAGGCTCGTATTTAACCAATGGGTTAAATACCCCACTACAACTGACTGGGCCGACCCCTCTAGGGTGGTCTAATAACCCTTTGACCCACATAACACATACAGGGCCGACCCCCACTAGGGAAGTCTAATAACCCAAGTTACCACATTCCGACGGAGGAATAAACATCTTCGGATATACAATAAGATCTTCAAGGAGGAATGAAACATCTCCAGAATAATAAAGTACAAATATAATATTCTTTGAAGTTACAATATCTCAACAAAGTTGACAAACAACTCTTATCATGTTATCTCTCGACTATAACTCAAAAGGTGAAATGAGACTATAATTCAAAAGATAAAATTCTCATTTCACCATCGGTTTCACCATTGAGAGAATATGAGGGACACCCTATTTTAAACTTTACAATAGATAATCAGCCTAGATTCAAATCTTAGGTTTTATCAAGTGCCAAGAGGGATCAAATTTCTCGAGGTGCAAACCTCTTTTCAGGTATTGCATTCAAGGAGCTATTCGAGGAGAGGTTTGCACCTCGAGAGATTTGATCCCTCTCGACGCTTCATAGAGCCTAGGATTTGGATATAGGTTAGTTATTATTTATGTCTGACATATAATATTTATTATTTTGTTAGGTAGGAACGTTACAACATCTCCCCCATACTGGGTTGTAGAGCGCCTCTCGACGCAATGAGTATACTTCTTGCATTCTCTTTGGATTTGAACTTGTAATCTCCTAAGAGGAAACACACATTCTTAACCATTAATCTTATTCAAGAAAACATGTCTTAAACAAATAATAAATGAGTTAATAAAACAATGATGCTAATTCTTACCTATAATAGCACTTGTTCTTCTTGCATCCATTATTGCTCTTTTTTATCCTTCCACCCTAAGAAAAAATAGTAAGTGGGATAATGGGAAACCATACCTCAAACTTCTAGTTGGTTTAGGAAAGTTGATGCTGCCCATCAAATAGAATGACAAAATATACATAAGTGATATATAACATAATCCATTTCACCACTAGAAGAGAAAAACCAACATGAAGTAGCATCAACACTAAATACAAGTAGCTTGTTTTGTCATATGCTTTTGATAAGTCCAATTTTGACGCCTTAGATGGGTAATTTTTTTGTCTTTATAATGTGCAAACCTTCTTGAGTTGTATCCATTACCTCACCAACTTGTCTTTTGGCTAAGACACCCAAACTCTTCTTGTGAAATGACACTAGAAAGTACTATTTTCACTCTAACTACTAGAACCTTTACTATATTTTTGTGTGTACAATTACATAAGGAGATGGGTTTGAATTCATAAAAAAATCCTATGGATTATCCTTCTTGAGAATCAAAGACCAAAAGGTGGAACCAAAAACACCCAACACTTTTCCATTCCTTTGAACCTACTCCAAAACTCTCGTTAATAGATCCTCCTCCATAAGATCAAATAAGCGAATAAATTTTTTATATAGTCCACCCATTTGAGCCTAAACATCCATCCTTCTTGGAAGAAGCCAACATTACAGGTAATTCCTCTTTTGTGATGCCTCCATTAACATTTGATTATATTCGTCCGAGATAAAACTAGGAAAATAAGAAGTTAGTTTCAACTATGTTGGAAAATAATAGCTTATCCTTAATAGCAACAAAGTTTGAAGCTCTCTTTGCCACTTTATCCAAGATGTTTGAAGTTGTCATTAAGGGGGAATGCAATGTAATGCCATCTTCTTACAACCATGTTTGTTACATCCTTGATATAATGCTTGTCTACTAGCCACATTTACTGTTGTACAACCTATCATTATGATACTTGTGATAATATCATTATAAGGTATTTGTACACACAATGAAGCTTAGGTGTTCATTCCTCTAGTCAACATTAAGGGGGGATGTTAAAATGTGTTTTAATGTTGTCTGGTGGCTTGATGTAATCTTGTAGTTAGTGTCATAATGATGATCATTATAACATCAAATGAGGCACCTATACATGTAACTTGGCCCCACTAGACTTTTGTAATATTGCACATGTGCACATGGAGTTAGTTTTGGGAATTATTTGGTGGTGACCTATTTGTCAGGTAATATTGACCAATACTAATACATCATTCTTAGCCACCACTTCTCCCTTATCTCTTGATGAGGTTATCGTCAACCTTCATGAATTGATTGATCTCCACCCTTGATTGTGCCTTATGATTAGTGGTCCAAGTTTCTCATGGTTACTATAAATTGAGGCCATTAGTCTTAAATCAAGTAAGTGGAGGGTGGCTTATGGTATTTATCTTTAGCCTGGATCTTATGGGTGCGTAGGCTAGATCATCCATATGTTGGAGAGTTGTATGTGTTACCGGAAAATCTACCGAAAGCGGACTTAAGGCGTTATCTCCCTAGTTCAATGTGAATCTAGAACAAATGAGACAAAATATGAAACTGCTTTCCTAGATCTAGTTAAAGACCGAGTGATTAGATGTCTTACCTTTTAGAATCGTAGATCCTTTCTCCTTGATGTTGCTCCAAGCTTCACGGTCTTCAGATCTCAATTGCAAAACCTGTCAAGTCATACAGAACAATACAAGCGGTAAAATGCATCTAAACAGTATTAGATCTAAGTAAACAGTTAAGAAAGTGAACTACGCAAACATCATTAATACAACAACATTTGGTGGAAAGAGTTTATATTACTGTATTAAAGAAGGGAAGTACAAAGAGTGAGATGATTACAACCGAAGCTTAACGTCACAATCCTCCTCCAACAAGCCAATGCCAAAGCCTCCAAAGGAAGTATAGGTCTCCCAAGAGATGAGTAAAGATCTCTCTAAGCTAATTTCACCAGTATGCAAGTACTACAGACTTACTCCCTTTGGAATGGGAATGGGCTTCATATATATAGGACTTAAGAGAATAGGGTAGGTTGATATATAGTGGGAGAAGGTCAAGGGATCCTCCCGAAGGGATAGGGAACCGAATGCCAGCTCCCCTATAGGTTAGGGATAGAGATCCACATCACACACCTTCGAGAAATGGCTCGAAGATGCCCTTTTATCCATTTAACTGACATTGTCGCAGGCTGCATGAGGGTGTCTTGCGACGTCGCATGTTGCACAAAGGTGACCTGCGACGACCTCACTAAACCCTATGGAAATAGGCCAGTATCTCCTCCAACTTGGTTTCTTAGTCATAGATACTTCAGGGATGTTTACACTGAGTCTTAAGGTGACAAGATTTAGGTGTAACAGAATGCCCCCCAAAGCATGAAGCTGTTGGAACTTGACAGGTGAAATGATTTGACAGAAGGAATGGCAAGGACTTGTCGGAAAGAGGATGCCGCTATAGTACAACTGACTCTGAGAACACAGTCTCGTATGACTCACAACATGGCTGCCGACCAATACATTACAGATCCATGGTAGTAATGACCGACTGAACACAATCATGGCTACTAGACACAAGCGCAGATCCATGATGAGATGATAACACAACCAGGACCAATATAAAAGTGGATCCGTGTAATATGACTCAAAACAACCTCCATCGCAACCTGGGTAAAACATGACTCACCAGGGTCTTCAAGACGAACCCGCAATGATACGAATCTATCCATGTGATTACAAATGTCTTGGCGTCGAACATGGTAGAAACCACTTGGTTACTGGTCATTAATGTATACCGTTAACAAGCGCAAGGGAAATCACCATTGATGTTAATGATTCCCAAGGTATCATAGTACATACCATCAAGTGTGAATAAATGAGTTGAAGTCGAACGCCGGATGAAATCTTTCAATCAAGAGTCAATGATGTAAACTCATGTCGAAAGCAAGGTAACCTGCCATTGAGGCATGCAGGCCTGAGGTACTTGGTTGGTTTCTAGATTCAATCCTCGAATGATATGTTGAGGTCGACAAGGATGAATCCGTCGAAGGAGGGCCATGATGAATCCCCCATCAACGACACGAAACTCGACAATAGATGTCTGGAGTAGATCGGATGGTACAGTAACATGTAAGACTGACTCAGAGTAGACCGACATTGTGGAGGGTGTACTGACTGCAAATGATGAGCGGTGAATGTATTCTTGAACATGGGCATGGCATGACTTGACAGTATTGACATGACGAGAATAACGCCAACTCCTAATGCAACTGATGATGGAAGTATTCTTTGGATGACCCAAAGGAGTAACAAGACTCCGAAAATAGGCAAAACGCGAGGACAAACGGATGATCCAAGTACTGTATGCAAATGCAAATGAGTGCCATGTTCAAGAACGATTAAGTACTGCCACTGGTAAAGCAGTAATACAAAAAATTTCCTTTCCCCCCATCATGACTGATGAGTGCCTCATGTGTTTTTGACGAGCTTGATGAGGGTAACCAGATGCTCGGTATAGCTCATCTCATAGATGAGTCCGATCCCAAATATTTTCTGAACCTGGGAAAGGAGGGGTTCGTCCCATGGCAGGCCCTTCAATGTTGAATTTTAACGAGTTCATAGAAGGCAAAATCGACGTCATTTCATATTTAGAGAGTCTGAAAAGAACTAAAGAAGGCTCCAAAGGTCCCTTTTCGTAAGGTTATCCTCTTCGCCCGAAAAAAGGTAAAACAATGCGAGAGAGGACTCTTCCAGTCATGATTGGATGGAGTATTCCTTTTTCATAAGTACTGCCCCCTGGTTCGAAAAAGGGGTAAACTATCATCGGGGAGACGATCATTCAAATACTTTTACAAGCGTGAACGCATCAAGTTCGCTTGGCGATCTTTTTCGTATTTAGAGAGCCTGAAAAGAGCTTAAAGAGAGACTCAGGGGGGTTGCTTTTTCGTAGGAGTTTAACAAGCCCGAGAAAGAAAAAAGAGTAAGCTCGGTGTCATTAGTAATTGAATTTGATGAGTGAAATAATGACAAAAGGATGCTCGAAGAAGTTGTTCATACCTGATAATACTCATGAGATGATCGTCACGGTGAAAAATGGCATTAATTAGGCACTTAACTTGTCCTACAACTCAAAGACTAGGTCAAAAACAATTAACCAAGTGTTTAAATGCAGTAAATGATCCAAACTATAGCAAAAAACCCACTAAAGCATCAAATTATAAAAGGAATATTCCATTTTTTGTTATAAAATGGGTGAAATAGTGAAAAGAAATTACAATTGTCTTTTACCAAGTTTGGAGAGTATGAAGAGCCATTTGGAGCCAAATTTCAACTGCCGATTCCAAGAGCTACGGTCTACCATTTTGCGAGCCGTCTGAAGCAGGTAGGCCTAAACTCATCTTTGCAACTTTTCAGTGGATTGATTTCATGTTTTTTGCTTATTTTTCAAGGTTTTGAGTTGTTTTGCTTGGGGAAATGCGCCCACGGGTCGACGCAAGCCGTCCTTATGGGAATTGCGACGACCCAGAGTCGTCGCAAATCCCGTAAGGGTCGTTTGCGAAGATGTTGCACTGTCTGCAAGGACAACCTGCGACAGCGGAAACGTCCAAGTTCAACTCATTTCCCAACCCAAAAGAAAAAAACTTTGATGCATGGGGTGAGTTCTAATGTTGCTTATTTTCCCTTCTTGACAGGTTCATAGTGGTAAACATGGTCATTGAGTGGAGAGAACGAGAACACGTGTTGGATGATGCTCAGTTTGAAAATGACCCTCAATGCATTTCCGCATTGAGGAACTGTGGACTTCTCAAATACTTCCGAGTACCAGGCATGAGGGCCCAAATTCCGCTATTGATACATATGATCCGATGTTGGGATCCGACGTAGCAGCACTTCGAGATCAGGGTGCATACATTCAGTGCTCAAATTTGAAGGGTGGGTCTTAATTTCAATTGGAAGGGGATTCGTTCTTGGAGCACTTCAAAGATGAAGGGCAATATAAATAATTATACTTCAATTGACAAGTATAAACTAACTAAACCCTTCCCCCAAAAAATGCAAAACAAAAATTTTTGCCCATCCAAATTTTTACAATCTTAAGAGCGCTCCTTAATATCTACATGAAAAATGGTATATTTTCAATAAAACGTAATTTGAACACATTAATTTGACATATAAGTAACATTATTTTTACAGTTCATTAAATTAATAAGTATTCTGTTGTATTTTTTTGGGTTGGAGAATACTTCATTATACAGAAAAAACTACTTAGACTATGCAATAACCATATCGGGGCATTCGCATGATCATATGCATAGTGTAGGACATTGTAACTAGATATAGCCTTAAAATAAAACTAGAACCATGAGAAAATTACTTACTGTTAACTATATTCAAAAGGAAGCCACTAAGCAAAATGAGGCTATAATAAACCTACAACCAAAAAAAAATATAAAACCAACCAAAAACTTAATTCAAACCGGAGAGAGGGAATCCATTCAAGCCCAAGATATGTAAGAATGATGGGCATTGGACGCCTAAGCATAGCTTAGAAAACATTAACAAAAATCCTCCATACCAAGCAATTTAGCAACGCTAGCATCACAGGGGATGGGGCATCAAATTTTGTTGTTCAACACTTGTCGTGATAGCATACATGTATGGGATGGAGGAGAAATGGAATCAAGCCTAAGTTAGTTGGAGCCTTGCAACTCGCTGCATGTTTGAGTCTCGGAAATCTTCATTTTAAATTGAACCAGAACACCAAAAGAAGTTTGTTAATGGCTTGACTTGAGAAAAATCTAGATGTGTAATTAAGAGCTCAAAGCTCTAAATTTTGTTGTCTTTTGTACCAATCCACAATCTGGCAAATTCGCACTCACTCGCATGAAATTTAAGTTATTTAATGAAAATAATTAATGTATCTACCTCTATGTTGAAACTGTTTTAAATGTTGTTGTGGGCCACTACCCTCCCTATTGTCTTACCAAAAGGCATGAGAACGAGGAAGAAGCCTTAAAATTATGGACTTCACCTTCAAAGAGTGCCTTAAAATCACATTGGTAAGGAGTGATAAGAAGATCACAACAATCCAACGTGTCAAATCTTAGTTGATAGTGTCAATTAAATATTGATATGGTAAATTTAATATAAGACTTATAGTTTCCACAAGTACTCTTTGCGTCTTGACACATCTGATATTTTAAGGTTGTCTTTGTGCCTTGACCCAATTGATATTATAAGGTGAGGATGTGCATGCATAATAATTCTTAGTTATGAAGTTATGAGATGAGGATTTAAAGAGAAGATGATGTAACTTCAGGGAATTTTTTTACATATTTTGGTGGTGAGTGCCGAAAACAAATGTGGTGAGAAACCACATATGTTTGGAAGGACGAAGGGAGATTACATCATGATCATGCCACCCATCAAATTGAAGACTATTCTTGAGCCAAAAACTATTTTTAAAATTTTTTATTAATAACCATTGTGGTGCTTTGGTCCAAATGTTTTTTCTAACTCATTGTTTCTCCATATTGTGTGCCCATTGTCACCTCTCTATATCAATGCATAAATCGACCTCTGCATGGTTTTTGGTATGAGCTACATGTCATTATTTGTACTTGCATGCCATTGAGTGTTGTTTACAGTTGTCGTGAGTCATGAAATTCATGCAAGAAATGAAGTCTTGTAGAGGAGGACTCATGAAATCGGCCATTTGAATTTCATTTTGATGAAAAACAAGTGGACATTGGTAGCTAGGTTCACATATGTAGTAGGAACAAAGTTTTGGGCCTAGTAGTAGACTAGTAGTGGTTCTTTGTTGTTACAGTCATAGTTGCTGACACATTTTCACTTGTTATATCTCAGCCCGAAGTGACTTCGGATTCAGAGTCAAATCCCAATGGCCAGTGCCTCATAATCGTCAATCATCACTTGTCATCTTACATAGCTGAGCAGTGAGTAAGTGACGTGAGTGAGTGAGTGATTATAATTTATGATATTTCCAATATTTTGAATAACGAGTCGACTTTTATAGCATAGGAATTTCAACATAGAAATTGAAATTTATATGGATAGGTAATTTCAAATGTTGCCCTTCTTTTGAAATGTTGATATAATTTTGTCCTTTTTAATTGGAAGGGTAAAATTCAGATTTTAAATTTTTTTTGAAGGGCAATTTTAGATTTACACTTCTAGGAAGGGCTAGAACCCTTTGGAAGGGCTGGGAAGGGTTCAAATTTGAACGCTGCATACATTGAGTATAGATGTCGAGGACATCTACTTTCTGACAGGATTATCTCGGAGGGGAGAATCTGTATCTCTTATGGGGTCACGAGGGGGTGACCGGACCGTGGATGACATGATTACTCAGTACTGCACATGAGGCACTACGACTACTAGTGGGAAGATTCCCAATAAAGAGATTTGAGACCGTCCTTTAAGTGCCGTGCTATTTACCCTAGTGAGGGTGGCGGGGAGTCAGTCTGCTCATCTTGCGAGCAAGACCCAATTGATGTATGTGGAGGAGTGCATGGCTCCTCGGGTATTCAATTGATGTGAGGGGATCCTTACCAACCTCCAGAGTTAGCTTACCAAATGTCGATGTGGGGTATTGAAACAGTTTGGATATGGGTCCGTGGTTATCTCTTTTCTACTGGAGTGGGTACCTCATCTGCGTCCACAGGTGGACTTGGATGACCGGGATGCCAGGGATCCACATATGATTCAATGGGCTGAGGTGATGGCCTGTCATGGTGGCGGGGGACCCATCATAGGTTATGGCACCGGGTTCTTCGCTTGGATGGAGGGGAAACTCCTCATGAATGAGGATTACCCTTACAGCGGGACATAATTCAGAGGTGATCCCAACCTGGTGCTCCCCGAGGGAGCACAATGGGGAGATATCGGTAAGAACAACAATTTTTGTGTTTTTAATTTTATATATTTTATGATTTTTTTGGAGTAGTACTGATAACTTGATGCTGTGTGCAGATGTGCTTGTGTCGTGACCAGTTGGGGTCTCTCTCATTGCGAGGAGAGGAGAGGTGCCAGTCATGGGTGCTGCAGTGCGAGATTCCACCGAGGAGGTGGAGGAGGTTTATGAGAACCTCCAGAGGTTGAACTTGGATATCCCAGAGCTAGTGCGAGATTCCACCGAGGAGGTGGAGGAGGTTTATGAGAACCTCCAGAGGTTGACCGTGGATATCCCAGAGCCAGGTGTTCGTGATCTACCTCGGGGCTACTAGAAGTACGTTGTCAAGGTGTCTGACTGTTTTGGTACACTGCTGGCCAAAGTGGCGAGGGCCGTGGTCTGCTTTCATGCGTAGCAGCCGGGAGCTTCAGGATCCAGGGTTAGGCGACCTGAGCCTTAGGTTCATGTCCTACTTATGTATGTACTGAAAGATTATGAGCTTCAGATTTTGTAGAGACCTATTGAAAGCTATCATTCTTCAGATTTTGTATCAACACCATCATTTTGATTTTTATATATATATACAGACATTTTTGGCGGATTTATACATTATGTGTTCTATGGATGATTAATGTGATCTTGTTTACATGTTTGCTTATACAATGGATGATTTACATGTTATGTATGCTTTTATATTTTTATATATATGTTATGTGTGTGCAATGTACCAATCTAGAAAGAAGTTGGCCATCGAGTCGACAACTATGTTCATGTCTCATGGAATGTGCAGGTATTGAATAGATTCAAAGGACCTTTCCAGAAGACAGACTCGTATGTAGAGACAAAGTAGTGTAGGGTCTCGGATAGCATAAATCCGGTTAAGATGAGAAACCACTAGTTGCGAATCCAAATAGATAACAATGTGGTCCATACCCAAGGAAAGAGCGTCGGTTAGGGTTCCAATGACTGCCTGATATTCTGCAGCATTGTTGGTTGCGAAACCTAGACAAATTCCTCCCGAGCTGATAAGCTCGCCAGTGGGAGAATAAAGTACCTAGGATGCCGAGGCAAGGTTATGAGTATGCCGGCTGGCGCCGTTCGCGAATCTATAGCAAGTTTCCATCTGCACATGCAGACAGAACATGGTATAAGAAACAAAACAACACCTAGACACACTAAAACAAAAAGCGTCACACCACACAAAACACACATGCCAAGTACAATATATACAAGATGTCTATGCGTGAAAGACTTAGGCATAGTACTTTTTCAGGTAGAGCCCGTTGCGGGGCTCACCCAAAGATATCCCATCGTAGTCCTCTAGTTCGTAGGCTCCTTTTTCCAGAACACGTTTCACTATGTATGGTCCGTGCAACATGGACTCAAACTTACCTACCCCCAGCTTATCATGCCTTTTGTCGTATGTGAGGACCAAATCACCTTCATTAAAGACGCGGGGTTTGACCGACCTATCGTATTGTGCTTTGATGCGCTTCTTATGTGCCTCGTTGGCAAGAGTAGCATCGTGGCGGGTCTCGTCAAGGTTTTCAAGGTAAAGGAAACGTTCTTCCTCAATAGTGGTGTTGGGAAGAAGTTCGATTGTGAGTTTGAGTGATGGAATCTCGCACTCTATTGGTAGGACTGCCTCCAATCCGTAAACTAATTGGAACGTTGTGAATCCGGTAGCAGTCTTAACGAAGGTCCGGTATGCCCATAGCGTGGAAAAGAGCATGTTGTGCCAGTTGGACTTATGCGTACCCAACATGCGTTGAATCATGGTTTTCAAGACCTTGTTAATGGCCTCTACTTGTCCATTGGACTGCGAGTAATAAGGTGTTGTGCTTTCATGATGAAAACCCAATATGGCGCTCAGCTCATCGACCATATGGTTCTGAAAGTGAGATCCATGGTCGGTGACTATGGCTTGCGGGACTCCGAACCGTGAGATAACATGATTGAACATGAAGAGTGCAACGGTTTTGCTGTCGTCAATGTATGTAGGCATAGCCTCGACCCACTTTGTAAAGTAATCCATGACTACTATGACACAACCATGCCCCCCGGCCGAGGTAGGCTTACAATGCATGAAGTCAATGCCCCATTTTGTGAAAAGGCCAACGGCAATAACCGGGAGTAACGGGGCTGGATGGGTGCACTTTTTCATTTGAAAATGCTGGCATGGGGGATATTTTTTAATGGCATCATTACAATCTTTAAAGATGGATGGCTAGTAATATCCCGCGTGTAGTATCTTCTGGGCCGTAGCCATCCCAAAGAGATGACCGCCACAAGCCCCAGCATGACAGTCATTCAAGACGTGTTCAACCTCCTCATGCGTCAGACAATGTCAAAGAATGGAATTGATACCACAACGATACAAGGTATCACTGACGATCAAGTAATACTTGGCATGGTAGCGTATACGACGACGGTCATCATGAGTCAGACGTGTCAGACATGTTGATAAGGAACAATGATTCGTCTGGAAGAGAATCATTGGGCTCGGATCCTAAGTCAACATAGGGAAGATCACATATGAGCTCGGCGAACACCAAAGACTTCTTAGACTTAGCTTTCTCGAAGAGGAGATCGAACTCCTGAAGTATCACAATCCAACGTGAATACTTGCCCTCAAGTACTTGACGTGTCAAGCCGTGGTACATGGGGTTCGAGTCGGCGATGGTGGTGGTGTGGAGCAGTATGTAGTGACGAAACTTTTGGACGGAAATGACTGCCGCAAGAGCGATCTTCTCGACATGTGAATAACGGGTTTCAGATTCAATAAGACCCTTACTTAGGTAGTAGATCACATGCTCCTGGGCGTTATTGTCCTCCTGTACCAATACCATGGCGATCGTGGTAGTAGAAGCAATGAGATAAATGATATAATCCTTGTAGTAATTGGGTGGTTGGAGCACAGGGGCATGCGTGATGGCATGTTTCAGATGATCGAAGAAGTGTTGTGCTTGATTGTCCCAAATGAACGAGATATCCTTCTTGAGTCGTCTCATATAACCCCATGTCTTTTGCGCGAAATTACAAACAAAACGCCGTAAGTAAGTTGCCTTCCCTTGCAAACTTTGAATTTCCGTAATGTCAGTGGGAGGTGGGAGAGCAACGATGGCTTCCACCTTCAGGGGATCAATGCGGATCCCATCTTTCGAGACAATGAAACCGAGGAGGCATCCTGACTCGATGCAGAAAATACACTTGTGAGGGTTTAGATGGATGTTATACCGTCTACATCTGAGGAATATCGCCGACAGATGATCAATGTGGAAGTTGCATTGCCGCGCATGAGCGGGGAGATCGTCGAGATAAGGTTCCACAAAGTTCTTCACATCATGAAAAGTGTACGACATGGCCCGTTGGAATGTGGCACCAACATTTTTAAGACCAAAAGGGAGCTTGCAATAAGCAAACGTGCCCCAAGGGCTGATGAAAGCTGTCTTGTGTTGATCAACCGAGTGGATCTCAATTTGGTTGTAACCGGAAAATCCATCCATGAACGAGAATATGACACTTCCGGCACAATTGTCGATGATCTGGTCGATAAAGGGAGTGGGATAGTTGTCCTTAGGACAAGCTTTATTCAAATCCCGATAATCAACACAGACACGTATGGTGCCCTGCTTCTTAGCTACAGGGACGACATTTGAGACCCATTCTGTTAATGGAACAGGGTAAATGAAACCGACCTTCAAGAACTTTTCAATTTCTGTCTTAATTGCCGCAATTTTCCTAGGGTGTACCAGTCGGATCTTTTGTCGGACTGGTTTAGCATCATGATAGGTTTGAATCTCGTGCGAACAATAGCTGGGTCTATCCTAGGCATTTCCTCGTAGGTCCAAGCAAACACGTCTCGAAATTGCTTGAACAAGGCCATGAAAGTGGTAATTTCCTTAGGGGAACACTTTTGGCCTAAACGAATGTGTTCCACTACACCAGGAGTAACCGATATGTCTACCGGAATGGTAGGTTAAATGTTTTCCAAATTTCCCTCAGTGTCAATATGACACGTGAGTATTGGGGACTGGGGGCAAGGGTAGACATCCGGTGTGAAAATAGTGGTGATTTGGTTCTCTACAGTATCCAATGAGGGAAGGAAAGACAATCGATGATGGAGGTCTTCCCATGGAGGGTCGTCCTCACTACTCCGTTGTAGAGAACAGGATGTAGAGGCCACAACCAAGTGGTCCTCTGGTGCTGTTTGGATAGCCTCATAAGTGAGTTCAGCAGGTGAAAGAGGCATGGTATCTCCAATCAGGTGCATGGTGGCTTCGTCAGGTACGAGCCATGGATTGTTAGAGTTGGGGAAAGATAAAATCCCAGAGGAGATCATGTTCACTATGGCAACATGGTTAGGGGGATCCGAGGTTGGAAAAATGCCTATAAGAGATGAGTCTTTTATGAGGCCAAACCCCACGCTCTCATATGGTTGTGAATATTGCCTGAGTAATGGGACATTATTGCCGGGATGAGTAGCGGTGTCCGGTGTACAAAAGTCTAGTTGGTCGACAGTGACAATTCGTCCTTGGTGGGGGAATTGCACAATGCGGATGACAGATGATGCAACCGCAATCATGGCATAAAACCAGTTACGACCAAGTTAAAGATTATAATCTAAAGGAGCGGCGACCACTTCCACGTTAATGGTTGTGGTCTTACCCCCCAACTCGATTGCTAAGGCTTGTAACAGCTCGTGAGGTTGGAAACCACGACCGTCGAATGATTCCAAGGTGGTGGGAGAATGGTTTAACTCGGGAGAACCAATGGCTCTCCAACACGAAATCGACACGACCGAGGTAGAGGCCCCTTCGTCCAAAACAGTACGATGGGCTGTCTTCCCAGCAACATTTGTAGCAACTTGAAATGCCAATTGGTGGGAAAGCCTCGGTTTAAAGTACTCAAGCACAAAATCACTTTTTGCAAAAACTTGTTCTCACTTGAATTTTCAAGAAAATGAATGGCTCATAATTCCCGAAAAGCACAAATGATTAACTTTTCTTTCAAACTTTCCAAAAGACTTATGAATGATTTCCAATGCATGAACCAATTTCTACATCAATTTTCAAATGCACTTGAAAACGGTAAAAAATGAAGCACTTTTAATTTTTCAATGATATGCCAAGACTACAACTTGATAACAATGATGTTTTTAAGCGTGAATAACTGAAAAGAAAGATTATTTGCAGCAATCCAAACACTCAGAAATTCTCAAGAAAATGAAAAGCACTCATATGATCTAAAAACACTCAAGATACTCAACAAACAACCGAATGCAGTCAAAGCTAAGTAACACGTGCAAAAGAGGTATGGGATCTGATCCATTGGAAGGATTAGATTAGGTGAGGAGAGGAAGGACTGCAAGGTCAAGTGGATGAAGGCGGGGAAGACCAAAGTGTCCACCACTACCGAAACTCAAACTTGTCCAAAATGGAACCCAAAACCACCCCGAATCAAACCAAACAAAACCAAACACTAGCAATGCAACATCAAAAAGGTCTCTGACTGGAAGATACAGTGCAGAGGAGGTCTGTAAGGAAAACCAAAATCAAAGGTTGGTGAGGAGAGAACCCAAGCACAAGGCTAGACTGTTCGTCGTAGTCTCTGGTCAGACTTAGAGTGACTGTAGTAGGTAGCAAATAGGTGAATTGCGACAGTGTCACAGGATGTCAAATTGCGGTGTGCGACAACGTCGCGGGTTGCAAGGAAACAGACTACACCTGACAGGGGAACATCGCTCTGGCTATATTACCCAGGTGCGACGAACAATATCCCTATGCAAATATGAATAGATCTCCAAATATGATCAACCAAAAGGCTTGACAATCAAGCATACAAACCCAAAGGAAGTCAACAGACTCTTCAATGAGAAGATCTAGTGGTGAAATGGCTAAGGAGGCAAAAGAAGTGGCTCACAAAGAAATAAGAGAAAATGACTTTCAAACTGAAAAATTAAAACAATGCATTGTTTTCTTCCCCAATATGGTCACCAAACTTGTTACCGGACAATCTACCGAAAGCGGACTTAAGGCGTGATCTCCCTAGTTCAACGTGAATCTAGAACAAGTGAGATAGAATATGAAACTGCTTTCCTAGATCTAATTAAAGATCTAGTGATTAGAAGTCTTACCTTTTAAAATCGTAGATCCTTTCTCCTTGATGTTGCTCCAAGCTTCACAGTCTTCAAATCTTAGCTACAAAACCTGTCAAGTCATACAGAACAATACAAGTGGTAAAATGCATCTAAACAATAACAGATCTAAGTAAACGGTGAGTTTATATTACTATATTAAAGAAGGGAAGTACAAAGAGTGAGATGATTACAACCGAAGCTTAACGTCGCAATCCTCCTCCAACAAGCCAATGCCAAAGCCTCCAAAAGAAGTATAGGTCTCCCAATAGATGAGTAGAGATCTCTCTAAGCTAATTTCACCATCATGCAAGTACTATAGACTTCCTCTCTTTGGAATGGGAATGAGCTTCATATATATAGGACTTAAGAGGATATGGTAGGTTGAGATATAGTGGGAGAAAGTCAAGGGATCCTCCCAAAGGGCTAGGGGACGCGGTTTGTGGGTTGTGACTACAGCTTGGCCTGCAACCACCCAAAACTTCAAACAAATTATGTTTTGATTTCTTGAGGGCGGGTGATATTAAATACTTCAAACAAAATTATGTTTTGATTTCTGGAGGGTTGGTGATATGAAATGGATCAATATATAATTTGTCACTTATTTAGAGCTTTCAGGATCAGAAGATTGGATGAATGGGCTTGTATGGCCCATTTTATGGGCAGGTCCCATTTTGCAGATTTGGGGTCTGCAATCTTCTGGGGCTTGTTTGAGGGTCTAAACGATGTTTTTTTGGGTCAAAAGTTCACCCCTTCAGGTGATTTTACACTTCTAGACCTTTGCAATGGTTCAAAAATCGCCTCAAACAAAGTCCGTATGCAAAAATTATGCCTCCCTGAAGTTAACCTATCCAATTGACCACCATGGTACCAAGTGGATTCCACGTCAGCTCTCATTTCTCACACATGTGGAGCTAGTCACATGTGGACCTTAAAGAACATTCTAGGACCAAAACCCTAAACCTAATCTAGAGTTGGGGAATGCAAAAAACCCTAACAATTAACCCTAGACGGCTATCGAGCTATGTTAAATGTCTATCCATTAGCCATTATGGCCGCAGAGTCATAGGTAACTCCATAGAGAGTACCATTTCCTTTGTACTATTTGCAATTTGACATAAAGAGCAAGGCATAGATCCAGTGGAATATCCACAGCAGCTTACGGATCAAACAACTTCATAGCTAGCATCCTCCCCTTGCCCTCTTTTAGCTCATCCTTGAGCATCTTTGTTTGCATTTGGGACATTCGCATTTCCATCACTTCAAGTTAGAGTGAATTTAAGCCGAACCTGGTTATTTCAGCGCCATAATCGCTAGAAGGATGGGCTTTCTGTTCTTGAAGAGGGCGAGGGTTTGAATCATTAGCAACTGATGTATTTATCTTCAAATTTTATGCACGAATCTTTTATATGTAGTGTGTGAAAATTAGTATGAATCTTGTACATTTGGATGGCTGTGAACGTGCCCCACACTGTACTGAGGCAGATTGGATGACCATGATGGGCATCGTCAATATTTGCTGAGGTGTCATAGTGTGAAGGCTATGCTCAAACATATTTGGGACGAAGACTTTAGCTGTGGAAGTGGGTGATCTTGGTAAGTATTTATCACTTAAAAGCTGCACTGTATTCTTCGCACTTGTTTCATTCGATGCCCAGCTTCTATGCTTTACCTGTATTCCAATATTTAACATTACGACCTTCGTGGGCTGTTGGGATAAGTTCCAATTTGTGGTCATGTGGGAAAACCCACTTCATCCATCTCACTCTCTCTGTTTGAAATTAGGTGTAGGGTTTCGTAAGCTTTACTTTGAAGCAGGGACTGCTAAAAATTAGACACCAGATAACAACGTAAGGATTTTGGTGGCTACCTGCATCAGTGAAATCATGAGATCACAGCACCAGCAAGTGGAATAATTTCGGAGCAACTATCGTCAATCTTATTAAGCAGATTAAGAAGAGAAAATGGGGATATTTCTCCAGCTGCATATAGACTAGCTATGAATGTTCATCCAAATGTGAATCTCTTTCTCACATCAGTAATGTGAGCTAGAAGAAAATATAAAAAGATCCGTACAATTATCATGAGATCGTCTTAAACATTTACCAGTGTGCACCCAAGATATTGCAGCCAACCATTCCGAATTTGACTCAAGAGCTTCTGTGGGAGTTATCAGATGTGAGACTGAGTTCAGTAAAGCTTCTTGGGTGTACCTTTGCAACTCCAGGTTATAGAGTTTCGAACCACTTCTCTTAGATTTTTTAAAGAGATTTGCAGGTAATTCTGTGGAAGTTCGATGGGCAGCTATGAAATATGCTAAAGAATGTATTTTGTCAAATGCATTTACGCCTGAATCATTTGGGATAATTGTTGCTCTTTGTGATCAATTGTTGGATTCTGTTGAGCACGTTCGCAAACAAGTTATTGGAGTAATTTGTGATGTAATAAACCAGTATAGATTTATTTATAAGGGGATTTACCAAGTTTAAAGAGGGATCAAATTTCTCAAAAATGCAAACCTTATTTATGTAGTCGACATGTTATTATGGTTTTTAATAAAGAACAAGTGTCAGTGTCAATTATAAGATGAGTATGAAAAGATTTACACATCTCCTCCTATTGAGCTGTAGAATACGCCAATTATTTACTAAAATTGGCTAAAATCCATTCGGATCTGGGCTATCAGACAAGTAGTGGAATGCCTTCATGACAAAATGGTTTCGGTTAAAAAAAACACACACTCGCAGATTAATTTGTAAATCATCGAGGTGATTCTGGTAAGACAGAAGAAAACTCCCTAAGAGACCCTCCTCGAAAAAAAATAGGCTGAATTTACCTTATGCACATATTGGCCAGAATCCTACTCGAATGTTTATAATTCATCACTATAGGTTAAAATCTATATTTTTGAAGTGGTCTTAGGGATTATTGTTGTCCATTTTGCCATTAATTAGTTTTTTTAAACTCTTCCTTGTAGCACGCTGTAAGCACATTATGACCCTTAATGCCCTTAGTTTTTAACAACAAAATCTGCACTATGATTTATTTGTAGCACGATGTTTGCACATTATGGCCCTTAATGCCCCTAGTTTTTAACAACAAAATCTGTGCAGTTTGATTTATTTTAAGACATAACTCCATAACAATTTAAATTTCAATCATGAATCTGGTTATTTTAACATAACTTGATAACAATTAAGTTCCTGCATTTTATAATAGTTTCAATTTTTCACAGCATAAAGTCCTAGTCTAGATACTTATGAAATTTGAATTGTATTTAATCTAAGATAAGTAGTAGAGCAATAGATTACCTCAGTAAATTACACTAACAAGTTCGTTTAGTTGACCAAGCCATCTCCTCTTCCTTTGCTATAGTCCTCCAAGTTGCTCAAACTGGGATTAATTCTCCTAGTCAACTAAAAGCTTCTCCAACTGCTAGCTCTAGGAAACCTTTGGGTTTCCTAGCCCTCTGTGTCCATGGTCTCATCAACAACAACAACATCTGCATGCAGGTCTCGAGATCCAACTCCCCTCCAGTTCATTGAGGGTGGTAATGACCACATATCTCCCTTGTTTAATTGGACAACAACATGTTTGAGATAGTTTCTTAATGCCAGAAATTAGTGCTTTGTTTCACATCATGCACTTGTGATGGGGCGACCATTCTACATTGCATGTGATGCATATTTGAGCACCTATTGAACTTGATGATCATTGTGAGATCATGTTCAAGTTCTTGATTTAAGAATTCCAGTTGATTGTCGACACTTTCAGCATGTTGGATCAAATTCAACTTCATATTCTATTATCTGTCATGTCTTATTGGGGATATTTCTTAACACATTGTGGACTTGTCATGATGATTCATTCCTTTTCTCTTAGAGGTTCTTTCTTGCAGTTAGCTCTCTGTTTGCTTCACCTATTCTAGAGTGGTATTTGTCAAGAGTTTCGAGATAGATTGGTTCTACAGATTATTACTCCATCTTGAGTTTCTTAGTACTTCATCATGAGCATATTGATGTTGTCATTACTAGTAAGTTTGCATTGGTTCTTGATGGTAGCATATGTCTTCTCTTTGCATCTTATTATGGATCTAGTTGCAGCTTATTGTTGGTTTCCTACATTGTTCTAGTCAACAACTTATTCTTGATAGCAACAAATTTTGAAGCTCTCTTTGCCACTTTATGCAGGATATTTGAAGTTGTCATCAAGGGGGGATGTAATATAGTTCCATCTTCTTCCAACCATGTTGTTACGTTCTTGATGTAATGATTGTCTACTACCATTGTATTGCATATCATTATGATGCTTGTGAGAATACCACGATGAGGCATTTGTACACACAATGAGGCATCATTATACTAGTGAGATCTCAATTTTTTCAGATTATTGGTTTATTATTCTTATGTAACACAACTCCTTCCTCAAGTGCTTGTTCCTCTAGTCAACATTACGGGGGAATGCTAGAATGTGTTTTAATGTTGTATAGTGGCTTAATGTAATCTTGTACTTATTTTTATAATGATGATAATTATAACATCATTTGTGGGGCACTTATACATGTAACTTGTCCTCACTAAACTTGTGTAATATTGCACATGTGCACGTGGATATATTTTTAAAAATTATTTGGTGGTGACCTGTTTGTCAGGTAGTACCGACCTACACTAATAGGTCATTCTTATCCACCACTTCTCCATTATCTCTTGATGATCTTATCATCAACCATTATGGATTGATTGATCTCCACCCTTAATTGTGCCTTATGATCAATGGTCTAGGTTTCTCCATTACTATAAATTGAGGTCATTACTAGTCTTTAATCAAGTATGTAAAGGGTGGCCTATGCCTATTGATATTTAGCACGAACCTTATGGGTCCTTAGGCCAGATCATCCATATGTTGGAGAGTTTTATGGATCCCATTTGAACTCCATACATGTGTGTTCTCTAACCGATGTGATTGGGAGGATTTTGTTGAATAATAAGAAGGCTTTTCTTTTCTGAATTTTTCCCCACGTTGGGGTTTTACCACATAAATATATTTTCTCTCGTCTCTCTTGATTCTTAGATCTTACTATTTTGTTTTGATGCTTTCCATATGAGTTTAGACAACTTATATCTTGTGGTTTTATGTTATTGTGTATGTTCTTGATCTTTCATTGTATCATAAATTTCTTGACCTTACATTATCTCTATGATTTTCATCCTCCTTGAATAAACTTTCAACATTTTTCTCATACATCACAACAATCTCACTCTCAACCCATTTCAAAATCCTTATCTATTTTCTTATGCCTCTTTATTGCCCAAGTTGCCACAACCTCTTTGGTATTCTTCAATGATGTTACAAATTCAAAGTTGGAAAGATCCCTCGAACCTTCTCCTAATGTTTCCATTCACATATGGATAAATTGTGAAACTCCTCTTCCTCAAGCCAACTAGTATTGAATTTAAAGAGACTTGCAGGTTTTGAATCCTACCTCTCCAACTAGAGTAATATTGGAGCATGGCATGATCCCCCCCTTGATTTTACCTAATACCTTATCCTATACCGGAATATTTTAGAAACCAAAAGATTATCCAAATGCTTTGAGATTGCATCCCCACCTAATCTATTATTTCACCATGTTGGCATGAGCTCAATTGGCTCAATTCCCACTATTCTTTCCTTTTTATTCTTATGCTTGAAATATTAAGCATGTTGATCTACTATGGTTGCAACCCCTCACACCTCCAATATATTAAAATTGAAGTTTAGGTCCCCTCCAATGATGGCTATTTCATCGTTTATACAGTTCAAAGAGAAGAAATCATCCCAAAAACTTTACCTCTCATCATATGGACTATAAAAGTTAACCACTGAGAACCTTTGACCTAGCTCCTTAACCATAAACTCAATCCATAGACCCAAATCAAGGACATATGAATTTAGTAAAGAAATATGTTTTCACCATTTGGTAAGAATGCCACCATAATGTCCCACCTCATATGATGTAAGAAACTCCCAATCTTTAAAATTTGCACAAATCACAATATCTTGTTATTGTCCCCCATGGTTTCTTGTAACATTACATTCCTGGCTTATGTACTCAATTAACCATGCCAAAGAACTCTGTTGGAGGGACTATTGAGACCTTTAGTGTTAATGGATATAACATTATCATTGAGCACCCCTTGTTGGGGATTTTACCACTCCAAGGATCCTAAAAATCCCCTTTGGTTTACCTCATTGAATCTCATGTAATGCTTTAACTTTTGCATGTCGTAGATTGATTTTATACCAAAAAATTCCAATCCTATCTCCATGAGAGTATCCAACCCAATCCCCATTTACCACCCCCCTTGGACGCCTTTATCCCTTGGTAAGCTAGATGCATTTTTGGACCTAAGCTACCATTTACAAGAAGAGTTGGGGACCTAATTATGCTCACTCAAAATTGGCTCAACAACCTCCTCATGAGAACCCTCAAAAGAAGAACTGCAATATGTGAAAGAAAAAACAACAATTTTCTTCTAAAGAGGCCAAGGAAGAGGACTTGAGGGATTTTATAGATCTACCCCTCTTCCTATTCCCTTTTCTTCTATTAGGGAAAGAAATGATCTCTTTTGGAGATAGATATTACTTATTTTCTACTACGTTTGATTAAATAAATCCCAAAATTTTATAAACAATGATAGCCTTTGAATAAGACTATCTTATGTTACTTCAGTTAAGGGTCTTCAATTTGTTTATAGAGGCTACCTTTCCAATGTATTACACTTATATGAATGCATGAGGGGCTTAACCTTCCCAAACATTGGGCTTTCCCTATTGTCTTTTGTATCTAAACAAACTGCCTTTGAGAGATTATTCAGTGCCAAGTTGAGTTGAGGGATCTTAGCTGATTCCACTAATTGAACCTCTTCTAGCACCTCAACCTTTGGATTCCAATCAACAAATTGCTCCTTTACCCCCACAATTTTTATCCAATTGTTTTAAGAAAAAATTTGCACATAATATACAACAATATGGCCATGTAAATGAGGTCATGTGCATTATAATAGAATATTAATATAATCCAATGTTTATGGGAATGCCAAATCACCAACCACTATATTCGTACAATCTACCAAACCTTTGCTCCTTTGTTTATGCCCACTTCAACAAGGATATGGGCTATTGTTTTGTATACACTCTATTTGAATGAAAGGTCCACCTCTTACGTTCTACCCAATGGATTGATAATTTCCCATATTATCTTCTTCAATCATATCTCCATAGGTAATCCTAAGAGATTGACCTAAATTAGGATTTCTCTAGCCACCTCTCTTCTAGTATGAAAACAAGTTAACCATGCTTTCATAGATAGAAATTCCAAGCCCCAAAACAAGTTGACACTTAACATCTTCTTCAAATACTCCTCCACACGAAAGAGAAGCCCTATCTAGCCCCTAGAAAGTATATGGAAAGTTGGCCCCTATCCTACTACAAGAACCCATACCTCTTACAACTAGGATTTAAGGGTAGGCTTAAATATATTCTTATCATGAAATTTCCCTATCGATGCCTTACCCAAATACTCCATGGCATTTTCTACTCTAAGATTCTTCCCCAAAACCATATGAAATTGCAAAGAGTTTTGTTTATCTGCCTTAGGAGGCATCTTTTCAATTCTCTCTACTAATGGAACTAACCTTTCTATATTGGAGTCTTCCCAATGCCACACAAACTAATAAGTCTAAGCCTTGTTCTATGAAAACATACCCTCACAAACAAACTTCCAAGCATAGACCATTAGGATCTTAACATGAGAAAGTTCACAACTTCCAACAAAATTATTCTTCATCTAGGAATCACTGAGGATCTCTGAATGGATCAAATGATCTGGATGAGATATCTTAATAACACCTTTGTCATATCTCCTCACATAGGAACATACACGTTCATCTAGAATCATCGATGCCTCACATCTTGATCTATGCCATGTACTATCCAAATAGTCCTTTTTGAAAATGTTTGTGGAATAATTTAAGCATCCTAACATATCCATATTTGTCACCAAACCTATAGTTGTGTACATATCTAAAAAATCCCCCCAACCCCCCACCCCCTGCCCCACCCAACCAGGACCTAGGACTTCCCACCCTTCTGCGTGTCATTTTGCTTAGACTTGGATAATTAGGAATAGACTGAACAAATATCATTAATCCCTTCTAGGGATTAGGTTAGTAGTCCATGAGATCATCATACATGTCCATCGATTTCTACTAGGGTTGTAGAAACACTAGCCACAACTCCTTTTATAATAGTTTATGGATATCATTGTGTTAATTTTTTTATTTCCTAACATTTGGAGTGGATGCCCCTAAGCAACAACACTCTCATTGTATTATTCTTATTTCTCCCCATACAACGAGTGGAATGGGCACTATGTACCTCAAATGCCAAGAAATCCAAAAAAAATACATTGATATCCAAAAACTATTATGCATACCCAATTATGTTAAAATATGAGCAAAAATGTGGTTTATTTTTGGAAATGGTATGAAATAGAGAATTATTTATCCCAAAGAGGAACTAAAGTACCCTACCACCTTTGACATGGAATAAGAAAGCTAAAAGATAAAAGTGATTGAGAGAAGGATAAGATAGTACAACTAGTACCCTCCAATGCATGTTGATGCATGCACACAAGACTAAGTCTTGTCAACTCCTTCCCTTTAAGAGTAAATTTCCCTCAGTTTCTACTAAAGATGGAGAAGTTGATGCTCAAATGTTGATTAGAAAACCATTTAGCATGAGTGGGAAAAGTGCCTTTGTGGTCTACTAATTAAGTGGTGATTGTACATTATATAGTGGACATGATGCTTACATCAAATTATTATCTTAAAGAAGAGGAGGAAGTGAAAATAAGGAATTGTGGCCTATAGATGTGTGCCTTGTATTTATCTCCTGTTTGTTGAAGGATTTCATGAACCCCAATGTATTTTTTCCATCTTGTGTACAAAGGAGGAAGATTTGTCTTGTTGTTTTTGATCATGGGATCTGGAGGGAAATGGAAGAACAACTGGAATGCCAAAAAAAGAAAGAGGTTGAATCCAAAATTAGGCCTCAAAAGAAGAGTTGGTAAATGGAAGTGGAAAGAGCTCCAAACATGTTGAAAGAATAGTTCTACAACTTCAATTGTTTGACTACAGGGAGTGAAGGCTACATCTTGGGAAATCTACACATAACTACCACGAATATGTAAGCACACTTCCCTGTCATGTCCCCAAATGTTTGCTATGGACCACTCCATGGGACTAGGGGATGCAATGGCCTAAGTTACTTGGTAAGTTCATGATAAATTATTAGGGTGGTGGCATGGGTCATGAATTTGTAATGTATGAGGTCCAATATTTATTATTAATGCAATATTAGTCAAAATGGGACAAGGAGGGTGCATAGGAGGTGGAAATTGGGCCCCACATGAGTTGTAACTCCCCCAAGTCAAGCTAAGCACATCCAAATTCAAATTCCAAGGTGTAAGAAGGTTCATGATAGAAGCAAATTCAAATTTGTAACTCCCAATAAGTTTCATGAAGAGGCATCTAGCTAAAAATAGTCATTGAGGGTGCACTTGTGGAAGTGTAACTCCCAAAGGGAATCTTATGACAACTTATGACAAGAATCAGGTCCTATGACAATTTATGACACCTTATGACACCATATGACATGCGGCATGTCCTATTTTTAGCTAAAGAGGTTGCTAGAGGTGAAGGTGGACCCACATGAAGGTGTAACTTCCCCAAAATTTGACTATGCATAGCTATTCGGATTTCCAAGTGAGGTAAAGTAATATTTGGTCAAATAACATTAGGAAATGATGTAAATATGTTCTAAGGACCCATTCGTTCATGAAAATAACATTTATTAATATTTTGTTAAATATTTTATGAGATAATTCTAGAATGAGGGGGGAAGGGCTCAATGGAGTCTATAAAAAGGATGCAGGCCTCTTGGGAAAGGACTTTTGGACATTTTGATTTTGAATAGGAGAGCTCTTGTGGCTTTCATGGCTTGGGATATAAGCCCCTTTTGGGGAGTGCAGTGTTTATGGTGGTTTCTTCTTGAGGAGGGCGCACTTGTGGCTATACAAACTTCATTAAGGCTATTCAAATGGATGAGTATCACTGATATTTGATGGAGGGTGCATTGGAGGATTCGTATCTATGAGCTTGGGTCAAAATATTGCTTGTGGAGGCAATAGTGGAAGGAAATCACTCATTTGGAGCAGTAATTCTTCCTCCTTTCTCTGTGGTTCTGTAACAACCATTTCTACTCTCTTTGTAGCAGATCTTTCTCTGTATTTCAAGCTGATGCAAAATCCATTGATGTAATCTTAGAAAATGTCCCACTCATAATAAAAATCACAATGTTTTCCTCTTATGTTGTACAATGTTTCAAGCACGGGTTGATCTATGAGTAAATGGTTAATCTAGTAAATATGTGTTTGTATGGTTGTGTAAACTTGGTGTATGGGTCTGAAACATTCATATGAGCCTCTAATATCTGTTAGCAATTGTTGGAGGATTCTAGTCGACTGGCCGACTAGGTCCTCCACCCGACTATGGTCGAGTCGATGCAGTCGGTTAGGTATCTGAACGAACTAGCAGTTATAACTGAATAACTAATTGTACACAATATATATAGGTTATTGATCCAAGACCTAAAAATAAAATCTTGCATTGAGCATTGTACAATATTTTATCTCTGTTAATACAAACACTTGTTGTTGTTGTCCCACTTTCTCTCTTTATTTATGCATGTATGATATATGTTCATGTGATCTATATGTATGTTTATATGATGTACTACTTGTAACATGTACGATTCCCTAGACTACAACAGTAACCTATTTGGATCGAATTAAGTGTATTTGGAATCTTTAGTGTCCATTTTGGAGTTTTCCAATTGTGTATGTTTACAATATTGCACTGCGGTTTTGGGGGGCGAAAGTTAGTTTTTGGTTAGACCATTTTTGTGTGTTTTTGGGTTCTGAAACCTATTCCAATGTATTGGGAGCATCGTTTTCAGTAGGAAACACTTTTTATTTCATCCAAAAAGGTTCATGTATGCCCGAGTTATGATCATTTTACGAGTCGGTCAACCTGTACAATTATGCTAATGCACCCTCAGTTATAAATGTCTGTGTAAAGTGTTCAAAGCTTCCATAAAATTCCTCTGAAGTATGTTAGTGGTCATATTGGGAGTGTTTGGTTCCATTTGAAGCTGGTTGGGCCAAATTCAAGTCTGTTAGGATGTGTTTGGGAAGAGTTGGAAGTCTCATGTTCTGTGTGGTCAAATTTGAACTAATGCTCCTAGTTTTGAATCCAGTGATTCTCTGGGGTTGCATTGGGAACATTACAGTGGTATATCATATATCATTGGGAACCTTAAAGTATTTTGACAATATACATTTGGGCTGCACCATATTATTCATATTCTGGTCAACATAATAAAACTACTATTTGGATAAAATTGGGGATCAATTTAATCTATATTGGAAGGTTGGAGTTAATGTGCCTAAATTTTAAATTGGGTACATTAAATTTCCATTAGTGGTGGGATACCCACCAATAAAATCCATGGATATGAAATCCCAAGGCCTAAAAGGAATTTGTAAAGGCTAGAACAACCCAAGCTTATTGTAGGTAAATTTTCTTTGCTTGCAATACAAGCAACTTTGGGTCTATTAATCATGCACTTACATGGAAGGACAAAAGGAAATAGGCTAGTGTAGGCACACTAGATTTTTTTGCATGCAAAAATGTCCTCCATTGTGTAAAGAGTGGGACTTCTTGATAATGAGAGGTAGAACTGGTCTAACAAGAACATATATATGATCGCCAATAATGGAATCCATCCTTGATAGTGTAGTCAATGAAGGGGATTTGATTCACCATAGTGGGCTCCTGGAGAGATTCCATGACTAGAAAATTTTAAGGATCTATAGAGTATTGTATTTTCCAATTGTTGTGAGTTGTACATTTGACATCAAAATAGAAAGAACCTTAGTGGGGATTTTTTTAAGTACATCAACCACTTTATTTAAGTTACCCTTGTTATATTTAATAAGAAGATGGAAATAATGAATGTGGAAATCACATTGTAATTGTCATTGTTCTAGTTGTATTTTTTATTGAGAATATAAAAGCAAAATCAATTAATGGTTAGTACGTTAGATAGTCTCCTTACCAACGAGGTAGTTCCTGCATTGTTTGAGTGCTTAAACAAAAGCATAAAACTCCTTGTTTTGAATGTTGTTAATGAACATTTTTTAGCGAAAGTCTCTAATGGGTATGCAATTGGGTTCCCTCCCTGCTTAAGAATAATGAAAATGGAATAATTGCAAGCATGGACTTCGAATTCAAAACATTGTTGTAAGTCTAGAAGAGTAATCACAAAGGTATGGTAGAGAGCATCGTTTAGCTTTCAAAGGCTTGATTGGATTTAGGAATCCAATCGTGAGTGTGCCAATGGATAGCTTGATGTAATGGCTTAGCAATGTGGGAGTGATGGAAATGAATTTCCCATAGAAATTCAATCCTTCCAAGAAATTATTCAAAAATAAATCCTTTTCATTTTCGTTTGCAATTAGTGTTGGTAGAGGAGACCTAAAATGATGTTGACATGCTACAAATGGTTAGATCATTTTTTAATGAAAATTAGAATGTAATATAGGTAAGCAATGATATGTGGGTAAGTTTTTCCGTTGTTGTTCAACATGAAAGTAGTGAGGGTATTTGTGAGGCCACAAGGCATAGCCAACCACTTCCACTCATAGAGACCAAACTTGGTCTTGGGAATTGCCTTCCTTAAGTATGTAGGTTTCATGGGGACTTGGTGATAGAATGCAACAAGTTATAGCTCATTGAAGTACTTGGATTTTTAAATTGATTAAAAAGGTCGTAAACCTAGTATAGGGGATGATAGCGAGTCACAATAATGACCTTTTTTAGGGCCCTATATTCTATGCATAATCACCACTCATTTTTCTTGGGTAGATCAAGAAGGAGATGCATATATGAGCTTATACATGATACCATATTATGAAAATGATATGGTTTATACCAACCATTATAATGTGTATGCCTTAAGAATAGTATGGCCTACCGACAATGATGTTAGAAAAAATCATATAAGTGACATATTCCTTTGTTGTGTTACTGAAGGATCAGATGGAAAATGTGATGGAGCACATCCATATGATGAGATGGGTAAGTTGTTTAAACTCCTTGACCTACCTCGATTGGTTTACTTGGGATGAGGTGTGGTTAAAACACTTTAGATTTGCGACCAACTCTTGGGATACCATATTCTTCTATATACCATTATCCATAATGATATTAGATGCCAAGCAATCTTTGATAACAATTTTGAGTAAAATGAGCATCATACTCATGGTAGATGTAGTTTATCACCATTAGAACAAGATTTTGATTGCATTAGAATTTGGTTTGTTGACTTCTACATCTTCACAACTAGACGTATGTTGTTTCTCAATGACATGATCTTGAGACTTTATAGAAATATTAAACTATAGTGATTGACACTCATCATTTGGGTGTCAAGGCTATGAAAAACGCTTTTTGGTTCTTTTTCATCTTAGTAGTCCTTTAGGCATTGTTGGGTTGATCTCTACTGTGGACAGTATTACTAGGTTTTCCTTGGATGTTGTAGAAGGATAAGAAGGGGAAGAAAGCTCCTTTTGAATGTGAGAGGGATTTTTATGTATCGTTGCTCCAATCTTACAAATGATATCGAAGGCATGATCATTTAGTTTAGCATGAATAATTTTTAGTTCCATCCAAAGGTGAAGTAATAAGTTGAAGATGAAAGTAACACCTAAGGTATCTTATGAGTCACTTTTATCTAACCTGATAGACATTTGGTTGAAGATGTTGATTAACTATTGAATTATTTGTCTTAAAATCCATTGTAGTTATAGCTACTTTTCTAGCAAGATATCCTTGTACACTAAGGGGTAGAACTACCTACAAATTACATCCTTGAAGTCTTCCTAGGTGTTGATCAAAGGTTTTTCATTGGCTATAATTGGATAAATATGGATCTTCCACCATGTCACGGCATGATTTACCATGTGAAATTCAAAAGCTAGAAATTTATTTGCATAATTTAGTGTTGCATGTGTCTCAAAGAAAGTCCCCAAATTGCAGGTCCATGAGTCTTTAATCTCACCAATGAGAACCCCATCAAACTTAGGCACAACCAATTTTATGTCTAGCTTGAAGGTTTGTTGACCAACGAGAATGGGTTGGATAATATAGAGATTTGGTTAAGGTTTGTGCTAAAATTGTTGTTTAGTGGTGATGAGTAGTTCAAACAAACTCATCATATTGTGCATCGTCTTTGCCTAAAACTCTTGTCGTTGCTAGAATTGTCAACCTTGTTGAGTGTTGAGGGTCTCTAATAAGAGATGTTTTTGTTCATGCATTTCATCGAATAGGATTTTGGAAAGCATTGCTATAATACATGTTGGGGAATCCCTTTTGCGTCCTATTTCATGCATTTGGAAAATGGGACATGTTATCACTTGAATTTGCACCCTATAGTACTAGTTCAAGAAGATAGTATTTGAGAGAAATCTCTTCAAATGGTAATGTAGAGGCAATGCCAAATGTCACCTCAACAAAACCTCTAACAGTTTAGAATTAGTGCATTTACAACACAAGGGGGTGTCCCTAAATGTAATCAAATTTATCTGTAAGCTCTTGTATTGTAGATTTCGTAATGGAGCTCACATAATGGAATATTTGATAGAAAGTATTTAGAAAATATTTTTCACACAAATATAGATGGTGTTGTGTTCATTGGTCTATGGATTGAAAATGTTTGATATCAAGCTACTAAGAGGAAAGGAAACACTACTTCCTCTCATCAACTTGATGCATAAGGAATTGTAGTAAGGCAGTCGAATATTGAAAGAATCACATTAAATGCACTTCATACCCTAGATAATATGTCAATGAAGGTAAATGGAAATACAAATAATTTTCATAAATAATTTGACATGAAACCAAGGATACAAGTAGATAAATAAAGTAATGATTCCATTAACAAGTGTTGTTTTCAAATAACAAAGTCTGCGCAATGAGCTCTTGATTTTTTATGTTACAAGGAACGTGATATAGTTTCATTTCTGCAAGTTATTTCCTATTAGACCAAACGCCCATGGGATACAAGTCCATGATAAGTAATAGAAGCGGACCAAGCCTCTATATGCAATGACTTGAGGTGCACGACAAAGAGATCCAGAATGTAGCACCATAAATTGTAAGACATATCCTAAACCCATAAATAGTGATAAGTGTCAGAATATGTGAACCCTTTTCTAATCTATGTTCTCTCCTTAAACATTGGTATCAACTATGTCATCCAATCATTTGAGGATGTGGGTACATTAATGATCCTACATAATTCCATTGCCTGGAATGTTGTATTGATTACATTCCATAGCCTTCGTGTATTTCTCCTAAGAGACTCCATTTATCTCTTCATCTTCCTAATAGAGAAATTGCACTAATCATTGTCCAACCACAACTCTCATTTATTTCTCCTAGAGATTTTCACTCAGCCATTATGATATCACAAAATTCATGAATAAGAATGGTTATAGTTATGAAGGGATTAACCAAGTGTTATAGAAGCATAAGTTACAAGGATGTTAAATCATCCCAATGGACAATAAATGAGTATCTCTATAGATTTATTGGAGAAATTACAATGGGTGAGTTCATGATTACTTATTCATAATTATGGGCAGATATAACAAAATGTGTGTGCTTATTCTTTGCAATAAGACCATTAAAAGTCACAAAGAAAATAAGACCATTAAAGGCCACAAAGTAATTGAATTATTCTTTGCAACTATATGGATACAATTTGGACTACCTACATCAATTGTATATGATCAAGACTAGATTTTTCAAAACTTTTGGGAAACACTTTAGGAAAGAATGAATATGAAACTTAAGCACTCTACAACTTTTCATCCTCGGACAAATGGGTAGGCATAAGTAGGGAACAAAAATGTAAAGTAGTTGTTGAGAGGCTACAATCAAAAGCATCCAAAGACTTGGGATGAGTAGTTGATTTATATAGAACATGCTTATAACAAGTAAATACATCCTTTCACCAAAAAATTCCCTTTTGAATCATGTTTTGATTATTTTCCACCATCACTTTTTGATGTTGTTTATGGGCAGTGAGAGGAAGATGTGTTCGAGATGCATGAGCATGCAAGAAGAGCAAGCAAGTCTAATGACAGGGTTAGTTATTTCCATCAACAAGTGCATGAGCAATTGGAACAAAGTTGAGTGAAGTATAAGTTTCATCATGACCAACAATGGATAAATAATAAGTTATAAGTTAGAGACATATACTGGTTGTAACTCAATAAGGAAACATTGCAGGGAGAAACTAAGAAGTTGATGCCACTAAGTTATAGGCCTTTTAACGTTGTTGAACAAGTAAAAACAAATGCCTTTCAATTGAGTCCACCATGGTATATGCATATCTTTTCGATATTGAATAGGGCTTGGTGGATTTTCTTAAAGATTCTTAGTTTATCCAATGTGTTGCTCGTTTGTGTATGCTCTCAACATACCCTGGATATGAGGGGTTGGGACCCTCATTTTCTTTTAAGTTTCACCTATAGTATCCTATGATTTTCTATTATTCTTTATGAATTAAGTTTTTGATGCGATTGTTGAGACTGAATGATTTCAATTTCTTTGATCGGTTTTGTTGATTGACTTGGTTCCTTGGATTGAGCTTGAATATTTATGAAAACACGACTACTTGATATCTACTTTGAGTTTAACAGAATGGTTTATCTTGGTTTGATAATATTTGAGTCTCTTGTGGTTGCTTTATGCCTTGATGGTATGATCATTTCAAAATGCTCTTGCTCAAAACAACTCCACCAAAGTGCATTTTTCCACTGCGATATCTTGATTGTGTTGTTTTCTTTTATGGATGATCAATGAATTGTTTCTTTCAATGGCATATCGATTTCATGCATGAAGCAGTAAAAGTATCCATAGTCAAGAATTAAATTCATAGTAATCAAAACAAATACAAACATCCATTGTAATCAATGGTTGTCTTCAACTATGTTGCATAAGTGTTTGTTAATCCTCCTTCTACTAAGTGATTCAATACCATTGCATGGTGCATGGTGCATATTGCATTAGATTAGGATTATTTCGGAACAACTAATGCATAAATTCCATTAATTGACACTTGTACCTATAGTTAAGAGATATTCTTGTTTATTGTAATAGCAAAGGGAATAAAAAGCATGAAACAAGTAAAAAATAAGATCTTAGCAGTAAAGTTGAGTGGTTTTAGATTTGTTTGGACTACTAACTATTCACCTTGATAGATGTCAGTTTTGGGAACAAAGCATCCATTTATGCAAAGAAAACAAAGAAGTTAAAAGATTCATTTGTCCTTTCTAAAGGAAGCAAGACAACCTGGATTGTTATATTGTAGTTGCAACAACACAAACTCTCTAGGATGATTTGTACACAATCTTATTAAATATAGATTATGTTCATGGTGAATATGATCTTGTTTGTTTTACTGACCATCTATTCATACATTCTCTATTTATGCATTGAAAGAAAAATAGTCTAGGTAGGGAAAGAGACTTCCAAAGGTTAAATAGAGGATTTGATTGTTAAACAATTTATCTGGTAATTATTAAAATCACTAATAATATTGATTACATATCTAGGTAGTTGTATTTTGTCCAAGAAACTCTCAAGCAATGCATGGGTAAATGGATTAACCCCGAGAAACTATGCTCTCCATGCAACACAACAAAACATATTTAATTAGAAAATATGAAGTAAATTGATAAGGACTAAATTTGATCGCTAGGATTGCAATTGAATGTTTTGAAAGAGATTGTATGCATTTAAGAATCATGTAGAGGATTCAACTCATAGATTTATATACTATGAATTTTCAATCCATTATAATGACCGAGATAAGCTTAGACAAAGCCATTTTTCATGTGAGAATCCTCCAAGGATCCCAAGGTGCATCTAGTTAATAATGAATATTTCTCCAGCAATGAAGTACTTCGCAGATCCTCCAAGCACATTGTTTTACTTGAATAAAAATATGAATGTAACATTATCTTTCCTAGTGATGTGTTTCACCTCTAGAAGGGATGAAACAATAAACTAAAATGATCAACATTGTGCTTGACCTCCCAAGGATAGAATGCACCAGTGAGACAACTATAGTGGTGAAGCAAGATGGTATGCCATTTGTTTTATTCATTGATACTTGCTAGATCTCATTAAGGATTAAAATATCACTAAGAGGCAAAACACATGGGTAAGGGAGTTGCAACATTGACTTAGAGCATCGGTGAGTGGATTTTACTCATGGATATTACTGCAGCCCCATCTAACACGTGAATTATAGAGTTGTTACTATGGATTTGAGCGCCAAGTGATGCATTTTAGCTTTGCATACTTTGTCACCCCATTGCAAGATAAAAAAATGCATAGGGAGGTAACATGCATGACTTAGAGTGTTGTAGCTACTACTTAGAGATCTAGGTGATGCATTGTATATTTGGAGACTCCATCGAATCCCTTGGAGGTTTGATGCATAAGGAGGTAAAGCAAACTTGTTGAGAGGATGTAGTAGTGGAACAAGTTTGCTAGTGATGTGTTTTTCCCTTTAAGGTTTTGAAAACTTTGCCATGAGCTAAAAAATGCATATGAACAAAAAATGCACTAGTTGGATAGCTTATGAAGAAGAACAGGTGAACCAATGACGTGTTTTACTCTGTTAGGCTTTATTGGACCCCACTAGAAGTAAAAAATGCATTATAGGCCAAAATGCACTAGTTGGGTAGATGAGGAAGTGAACTACCTAAGCAAATGTTGCATTAATTCCATTTGGGATTTTTTTTTGGATCCCACACTTGCTAAAAAATGCTTAGGGAGGAAAAACACACTAGTTGGGTAGATGAGAAAGTAGGACAAAGAAATAAGTGATGTGTTTTTCCTTGAGGCATCCCAATAGGTCTCATGGAAGCCTAAAAATGCATTAGAAGTGAAAACAAAGTTCAATGGGGAAGCATCAAGGGAACCATTGTTTTTCTTCTTAAGGGACTTTCTTTGAATTGTTGGTGTATTATGAGGTTTTTAAGAGGCAAGTGTAAGAATTCAAAACCATTGTACAATGCCTAGAAATCAAATCCAACTTCAAAACCTTTTTTCTCATACTTTTATACCCACATATCAATTGGTTATACACCTCATGTTAAAAAGTTACCTTGATTATTAACTCTTTATGAGAGTTTATTAAAAACAATGGAAATTGGCATGCTTTCTTAATTGATGAATTGAGCATTGTTTCATACTCCAAAAGTGAATGAAATTGCTAGAATGGCATTGTTTATTTATGGCAAGGAAATTAACATCACATTTCTCTTATTCACCTATTTTGTATTTGTCATTTTAAACTTTGTCATTAACCAAGAATTTATGTTAGCTCGTTAACTCATTATACTTGTTTGTTGTTTTGATCCATTTAACAAGTTATCATGGCTACCTATATAACATATCTACCTTTATCTCATGAACATCATAGTTTAAGCATGGATTTGCAATGTTATTTTATGTTGACAAAGGCTCTTGTATGTAGAGAGTTAAATGAGGAAAGAAAGTTCATGTGCAAAGGTGAAGGAAAATGAATGTAGGATCGAAGTGATAATGCAACTACACTAAAGTATGAGAAGTAAATGGGTATTCCAAACCTAGGAAAACAAGGAGGGATGTAAAGTACAGTACTCAACGTAAACTCATTTGCGATCAAACTCTATTTTTGAAGAAGAATGAAGAAAAAGGATGATAAATAATGTTCCTAGCCAAGCAATGAATGCAACTACAATACAAGTTTCAGCCAATGCAAATATAATGCATGCTCACAAATCAAAGTGGTGGAAGTATGCAATCATGAATGAGGAAGTGGGCATCAGATTGATAATGCCTATTTCTTTGAACCAACGTTATTTTTGAAAGTCTCACACTAGTTGGGTAGATGAGAAAGTAGAACAGAGAAATAAGTGATGTGGTTTTCCTTGAGGCATCCCCAATAGGTCTCATGCAAGCCTAAAAATGCGTTAGAAGTGAAAACAAAGTTCAACAGGGAAGCATCTGTTGATGTATATGTAACTTCGGAATGTATTTCATCTATGTATTTCATATATATTTATTGTACCCTTATTAGAGATGTGTTATTCCTCTATAAGGAAGTGTCGTCATGTGGATTGACAAGTGTTGCAAGTGTGTGTACTTGTTGATGGGTTATTAGACCACCATGTGTGGGGTCGGCCCTGAAATATATATTATATTGTGGATGTACCTAGCTAGACAAGTTGGCCCCATAAGGTCACTGGGCAAACAGGTTAGTATAAATAGAGATCAGGAGATCTCTATTTAGATCATTCGAAAAGTCATATCGCTCTCACTCAGAAAGTGGCGCACTAGTGAGGAGGAGGATCATCTGCTTCTAGGAGACTATCTCAAGTGTATTTTGGTTGTACTTTGGTTGAGCCATTGCTCTCTCTATCTCTGAGGAAGTTGTGGCATTTTTCACCTTAGGGTTTTCCCCACGGAAACTCTGTGTCTCTTGTCTCTCATGCTTTTGATTCTTGTGATGCTTGTCATGCTTATTGCGATTGTTATGCATTGATATACTGTATATGTTATTCTCTCAGTGAAGATCCTAGAGTATTGTGAATTAATGCTCAAAATTTAACATGGTATCAGAGCTAACCTGAGAAGAAGACATTTTGCAGTGACAGAAACTTGAGTTTCTTGTTTATTGGGTTTCTCTCCACAGATTTTGGAAAAGCAGTATAGTAGATTGACTCTACTCATCAAGGAGAATCTATCTGTCCAATCAGAATTCAATTCTGAGCATTTTCAAATTTGGCCCTAAAAATTAGGGTTTCCACAAAAATAGGAATTTCTAAAATCTGAAGACATAGCTGGAAGCTCCTTGCAAAAATCAAAGTTTAGAGCTTTGGATCGAGATTTTTGGCTGGGTAGATCTCTGGGAAACTCAAACCCTAATTCAGGGCTCTCCTTAGTGAACCCGGGAGGACAAAAAGGAAAATCTGAAGGGTAAAGATTTGCTGATCTCAAATTCTGAATACACCAGGCTGATCAGCTCATCAAGGCGCATCTTTCTATCCTTTCAGAAAATTGAAATTCACATTTTGATTTTTTAGTGTTTTTTCGACAAACCCTAATCCGGGACCAGATCCTATTTTCAGCATTTCAAGTGGTAAGACCTAAATCTTTTCTATTTCATTTGAAGTACTCTTTAAGATGTCTCACCACACCAAGCTTGAGGATAAGCTTGAAGGAGCTGATAACTTCCGAGCTTGGAAGTATAGGATTGGGTTAATCCTGGAAGAGAATGAGTTGGACTCATATGTAAAAGAAGACATCCCTCTCCCAGAGGATGAAGAGGCTAAGGTATTGCATAAGAAAAACTTGGTCAAGGCAAAGAGAATAATTGCTGATTCTATCAAATACCATCTCATACCCCATGTGTCTTCTCTAAAGACACCCAAGGAGATGTTTGACTCTTTGACCAAGCTATTTGAAGGGAAGAACATAAATCGGAAGATGACCCTGCGGAACCAATTGAAAGGAGTAAAGTTTTAGAATGGAGAAACCATTCAATCTTATTTTTCAAGGGTCTCCTAGATCAAGGAACAACTAGAAGCAGTGGATGAAATGGTGGAGAATGGTGAAGTGGTGATGACCACTCTAAATGGCCTACCCAAATCATGGGATTCCTTTATTCAAGGAATTTGTGCAAGGAAGAAGTTGATCTCCTTCAACAGATTGCGGGAAGAATGCTCTCAAGAAGAAGCTAGGCTTGTGGCCCGAGAAGAAAAGATGGGAAATGAAAATCAAGCTCTCACAACACATGCCAGGAAAGGCAAGTCCAAGAAGGAATCATCTCATAACAGGAGATTCTCACACCACCATTATCATAAAGATAAGAAAGATCTCAGATGCTTCAATTGCAATGAGAAGGGACACTTTGCTTCAGATTGTCCCAAGAAGAAGAAAGACAACAACAACAACTTCAATAAGAAGAAGAAGAATAACAAGAGAAGATATCATGCTCATGCTGTCGAAGATGATGAACCCCCAAAGAAGAAGGCTAGGGAAGAAAGTGATAGTGATGATGACTCATCAAGTGAATAAGAATATGTTCTAATTTCTGCTCTCACAGGTACTATCTCCCATGGTTGTAATGATTGGTTGATTGACAGTGAGGCTTCCAAACACATGACTGGGTTTAAGGAATCTTTTGTGAACCTATCTAAACATGAATCACCCCATAAGGTGAAACTTGGGGATGATTATCAATACCCAATCAAAGGAAGTGGTGAAGCCTCCTACAACCTAGATTCTGGAAAATCTTTGAAGATGAAAGAAGTCCTTTATGTACCTGGGCTCAAGAAGAACTTACTCTCCATCTCTGCATTGGATGCAAAAGGTATGAGGGTTGCATTTGTGGATGGCCAAGTCCTAATGTGGCCAAAGGGAAAGAACATAGATGATGCAGTAGTGATTGGAGAGCAAGAGGGAGGGTTGTATAAATTGAAGGGACAACCTGAACATGCCATGGTACATGAATCCATGGAGCCAAGTAAACTTTGGCATAGAAGACTTGCTCATATGCACTATAGGGCACTTCCAATTGCAAGCAAGGCTGTAGAGGGTCTTCCTGAAATCAAGACCAAACATGAAGGTGTTTGCAAAGGATGTGCAAAAGGTAAGAACATTAAGAAGGAATTCCCAAGTAGTGAAAGCAAGGCAAAATACATCCTGGAAATCATCCACTCAGATGTATGTGGTCATATGTCATCCAATTCTCTGAGTGGGTATGTTTTCTATGTCTCATTTATTGATGACTTCTCCAGGAAGACTTGGGTATACTTCTTGAAGAACAAAGATGAGGTGTTTGATAAGTTCAAGGAATTCAAAACCTTGATGGAGAATCAAACTGACAAGAAGATCAAAACATTCAGATCTGATAATGGTGGAGAATTCACCTCAGGTGACTTCAAGAAGCTTTGTAGTGATTCAGGGATTAAGAGGGAGTTGACTGCTCCTTATAATCCTCAACAGAATGGAGTTGCAGAAAGGAAGAACATAACAATCATGGAAGCAGCAAGGGCAAAGCTGCATGACTAGGATCTACCTATGCATCTATGGGCAGGAGTAGCTAGAACAGTTGTATATGTGCAGAACAGAACACCCCACAAGATATTGGACAACAAGACACCAGAAGAGGTCTTTTCTGGTAAGAAACCTGAAGTCAGCCATCTCAGAATATTTGGTTGTCCAGTATACACTCATGTCCCAAAGGAAAAGAGGACTAGACTAGATCCTTCAGGAAAGAAGGGTATCTTTGTGGGTTACAGTGAAAGCTCGAAAGCTTACAGAATATACTTTCCAGGGTTCAAGAAGATTGATGTCAGCAAGGATGAATATAAGTTCAAGGACAGGTAATCCAGGAAGCAAAGATCAAGAGGGAGCACACTCCAGTAGCTCCTACAAGGATGCAGATTTTCAGAGGGAGTTGACCATCTTCCTACATTCCACAATAGAAAGGTGTAGAAGAAGCTACTTCAGCAGCTCCTGCCAGGAAGTAAAGACTTAGAGGGAGTCCACCCAACAAACAAACAAAGATAAGTATTTCAATTATCATTTCTTGCCTATTTTGTTTGTTTAAATAATATTATGCTTATGTTCCTAGACTTAAGAGATGTATTGTGCGTATTAGAATGATTACATTAATGAACAGTATACTACTAATATGCATGTGATGGGTAAGTGGCCTATGGCACTGTACAACATTCCAGTGCTACTTATCTAGAATGAAACCTCTTTGCTGACATGTTGGGAGTAGTGCAAACTCTTAACAATGTTCTGGTAGAGACTGGAAGGCATCTAGAAAGTTGTGGAACATGGATAAATGTTGTATTGAAGCATTGGCTAAGATAATTGCATGACTGCATGACATATTTCTTTATGTGTAAAGAATTTGTTCTGAAAATTATGAGATGTTTCTAATCATGCAATTTAACTTGTTTTGTAGGAAAGACTATATATCTTCACCTACAAAAGAAGGACTACAACATTTGTTCCAGCAACAAAGATATCTATTGAAGATATTGAAGTTCCCAGGATTTGGGATGAAGAAATGGAATGCCATGATCCGTCGATCATGAAGATGATGTTTGGGATGCAGTCCCAAGACCTGACAGGGAGTCACATGTGTGCAGATTGAAGAAAGCCTTGTATGGCTTGTAGCAAGCTCCCATAACTTGGTGTGATACAAAGAGGAAGCTTGCTGCTGAGTTCGATATGAAAGATTTGGGAATGATGCATTATTTCCTAGGTATGGAGGTGTGGCAAAGTGTAGGTGGGATCTTCCTTGGTCAAGCGAAGTACACAGTAGATATCCTGAAGAGATTCGGGATGATGGATTGCAAGGCCATGGCCACGCCTATGGCATCGAATCTAAAGCTTCTATGTGATGCTTCATCTGAGCCGGTTGATGTCTCTATGTATCGTAAAATGATTGGGTCCTTGATGTACCTAATGAACACAAGACCAGATATTTGCTTTACGATGAACACATTGAGTCATTTCCTGACAGATCCGAGGAGTGTTCACCTGGTTGCAGTAAAGCATGTTCTGAGGTACCTGAAGGGTACAATGGATTATGGGCTCAAGTATGAAGCGAATCAAAAGTTTAACCTGCAGGGTTATGTTGATTCAAATTCGGCTGGCAGTGCTTCAGATAGGAAGAGCACATCTGGGTGCTGCTTCAGTATGGGATCAGGTGTGATCTCTTGTTTTAGCAGGAAGCAGTCCTGCGTAGCACTGAGTACAGCTGAGGCAAAGTATGTTGCAGCCTGTTCAGCTAGTTGTGAGGCAGTATGGCTACAGAAGCTACTGTCTGAATTATTTGATCTCCCGTTGGATGCTACTGGTATCTTCTGTGATAACCAGAGTTGTGTGAAGCTGTCCGAGAACCCAGTGTTTCATGACAGGTTGAAACACATAGAGATCAAATATCACTATATCAGGGATATGGTGCAAAGAGGAGCTGTGAAGCTCCTGTATGTTGCGACGGACGAGCAGATTGTAGATGTGCTGACGAAGCCACTAGCCAGGGTGAAGTTCGAGTACTTCAGAGAGAGGCTTGGTGTTCTTCGGATTGATGACACTTCGAGGAAGAAGTGATGGACACATTTGCTGAAGCCATTCCAAGCATGTTGGAAGGAGGATCCTTCACATGGCTGTGGATGTAAGCGCCGGACGATGAGCATCAGGATGATGTTTTGATATGATCAGTTGGATCATTTATATGTATATGTATGTACGCATCATGTTGGATGCTGGATCATTTATATGTATATATGCATCATGTTGGATGCTGGATATGATCAGATGGATCATTTATATGTATGTACGCATCATGTTGGATGCTGGATATGATCAGTAGGATCATTTGTATGTATTGTGTATATGCATCATGTTGGATGCTTGGACCATGTATCTGTATATGTATCAGGTGGATACATTGTATGATCTGGTGGATCATGTATGATGATATGTATCATGTATTTGTATCAGGTGGATACACTGTATGATCAGGTGGATCATGTATGATGATATGTATCAGGTAGATACTTGGTATGCATTAGGTAGATGCATTGTATGATCAGGATGATCATGGATGACGAGCTTCAAGATGTTGCTCCAGATGACATGCAGCAGGATGTTGTAGTGATGATGATCAGGATGATCATGTGTACATCAGGATGATGTATGGTGAGTATCAGGTTGATACTCTGTGGCCGTGGAACAGGTTGTGCAGATAAGCATGTAATTTGTGCCCTGGGAGATTTGTAGATAGTCTTTCGAGGTTTTTCCTACGGCATGTAATTTGTACCCTGGGATATCTGGCAAATGCTCTTTTGAGGTTTTGCTTGGGAGGACATATAATTTGTGCCCTGGGAGATCTGCAGATAGTCTTTTGAGGTTTTGCCTATGGCATGTAATTTGTGCCCTGGGATATCTGGCAGATGCTCTTTCGAGGTTTTGTTCTATGGCATGTAATTTGTGCCCTGGGAGATCCGATAGGTTGAGCCGTGTGCTCGTAATCAGTCATGGGATGCTCTTTCGAGGTTTTTCCATGACCACATGTAATTTGTGCCCTGGGAGATTCGATAGGTTGAGCCTTGTGCTCGTAATCAGTCCTGGGATGCTCTTTCGAGGTTTTGTGGTGACCACATGTAATTTGTGCCCTGGGAGATCCGATATGTTGAGCCTTGTGTTCATAATTAGTCCTGGGATTCTCTTTCGAGCTTTTGTGGTGGGGTCACATGTAATAAGTCCTGGAGATCTGGACAGGATGAAAAAGGCCTCAGATGCTCTTTAGGGTTCTTGCTAGTCAAGAGACTCTTTTAAGGTTTTGTGATGCACGTAATAAGTCCTGAGATTTCCACAGTATGGCCAGTGATGATGAAGACCTGCAGGTGGTGGGCCTACACCCAGTATGAAAAAGGACTGGCTCTGTAGAACTTCCTATGACGAGTAGAGTCAGATATTGGTTGAGATAGCAGCAGCAGTGACGATGATGACGACGATGCATCGATGACGATGATCTCAAGAAGAAGACTTGTCTAGCAGATCTGTGTCGAGAAATACCTTCCTAGTTAAGAGGGAGTGTTGATGTATATGTAACTTCGGAATGTATTTCATCTATGTATTTCATATATATTTATTGTACCCTTATTAGAGATGTGTTATTCCTCTATAAGGAAGTGTCGTCATGTGGATTGACAAGTGTTGCAAGTGTGTGTACTTGTTGATGGGTTATTAGACCACCATGTGTGGGGTCGGCCCTGAAATATATATTATATTGTGGATGTACCTAGCTAGACAAGTTGGCCCCATAAGGTCACTGGGCAAACAGGTTAGTATAAATAGAGATCAGGAGATCTCTATTTAGATCATTCGGAAAGTCATATCTCTCTCACTTAGAAAGTGGCGCACTAGTGAGGAGGAGGATCATCTGCTTCTAGGAGACTATCTCAAGTGTATTTTGGTTGTACTTTGGTTGAGCCATTTCTCTCTCTATCTCTGAGGAAGTTGTGGGGTTTTTCACCTTAGGGATTTCCCCACGGAAACTCTGTGTCTCTTGTCTCTCATGCTTTTGATTCTTGTGATGCTTGTCATGCTTATTGTGATTGTTATGCATTGATATACTGTATATGTTATTCTCTCAGTGAAGATCCTAGAGTATTGTGAATTAATGCTCAAAATTTAACAGCATCAAGGAAACCAATGTTTTTCTTCTTAAGGGACTTTCTCTAAATTGTTGGTGTATTATGAGGTTTTTAAGCGGCAAGTGTAAGAATTCAAAACCATTGTACAATGCCTAGAAATCAAATCCAACTTCAAAACCTTTTTTCTCATACTTTTATACCCACACATCAATTGGTTATACACCTCATGTTAAAAAGTTACCTTGATTATTAATTCCTTATGAGAGTTTATTAAAAACAATGGAAATTAGCATGCTTTCTTAATTGATGAATTGAGCATTGTTTCATACTCAGTGAATGAAAATTGCTAGAATGGCATTGTTTATTTATGGAAAGGAAATTAACATCACATTTCTCTTATTCACCTATTTTGTATTTTTCATTTTAAACTTTTTCATTAACCAAGAATTTATGTTAGCTCGTTAACTCATTATACTTGTTTGTTGTTTTGATCCATTTAACAAGTTATCATGGCTACCTATATAACATATCTACCTTTATCTCATGAACACCATAGTTTAAGCATGGATTTGCAATGTTATTTTATGTTGACAAAGGCTCTTGTATGTAGAAAGTTAAATGAGGAAAGAAAGTTAATGTGCAAAGGTGAATGAAAATGAATGCAGGATCGAAGTGATAATGCAACTACACTAAAGTATGAGAAGTAAATGGGTATTCCCAATCTAGGAAAACAAGGAGGGATGCAAAGTTCAGTACTTGACGTAAACTCATTAGCGATCAAACACTATTTTTGAAGAAGAATGAAGAAAAATGCTGATAAATAATGTTCCTAGCCAAGTAATGAATGCAAATACAAAACAAGTTTCAGCCAATGCAAATATAAGGCATGCTCACAAATCAAAGTGTTGGAAGTATGCAATCATGAACGAGGAAGTGGGCATCAGATTGATAATACCTATTGCTTTGAACCAATGTTATTTTTGAAAGTCTCACATTAATGAACAAAAATATTGTAATTTCTTAATTTTATGGAAACTTATTTTCACAAACTGGCTAAACAATCAAAGTGGTGATAAGACAAAATTGTAGTGAGAAAGTGGTGATAAGACAAAAGTGTAGTGATTTGGAGTTGAAGAAGCTCAAGAGCTATTAGGATAGCCAAAGACTTAGAAATATGGGAGGCTAAGATGCATGAACTGAACTTTATAAATAGAACCATTCCCTTCAAGTAAAATGTTATCTTTTTGGCAGCGTAAACTATATTCCTATGTTAATAAAGAGATCGTTGTTAGCTATTGTGCTTATATTGTTAAAGAGTTGTCTTTGCTCTTGGCTTATTTTTCCTTTATGAGTTCTCTTGATGCTTGTGGATATGAACACTCTAGCTTATGGACTATTTTAATGTTATGGTGTTGGCTCGTTAATTATCTTATGCTTGTTAATGTCTAATATGAAACATGGAACTTCTTGATAACTTCAGACTATTCTCAGCTACTTAGGATCTCTAATTATGCATGTACTTGGTTGAATATTCTCTCTATTTCTATATGCATAATCGTGTTTTTTTAAAGCTTGGTTACTAGTGTTGTGTCAGAAAAGTGTTCTTATCAATTGGATTATTTCACTTTGGGAGGGAATTCAGAGGGTTTTATTTTGGTTCATTTTTTATAATAGTGGCCGACTATTCTCCTTACTATTGGTTGCATTTATAGATCTTGATGTTTGATCCTTTAATAAGGATTTAGTTAGTTGCAATTCATTCCTTGTGTTCACTCCATCTTATTTTACATTCTTAAAAATTACAATTTATTGATAGAGTATATTTGAAATATTTCACTTTGAGAATTTATATTAAGAATTATATCTATATATTGTTGTTTTATGATGAATCTTTTTAATATATTACTTTTTCATATTATATGGTTTCTTTTAGCTTTATTTTTTATGTGAATTATTATTTTGGTGAAGAAAACATTAAATATTGTCATTTTTTTACATGAAATAAATTGTTGAAAAAATGTTTGTTGTTATGGTTGTTATTATTATGTTTAGATAGAATTATCAGCTATGATTTTTTTGGTAATTTAGATAACTATTATATTAATATTGTAAAAAAGATACATCCATTCCCCACTGTAGCCTAACACCGGGGAAACCAAGTCTACATAGGGTAAAAAATACCATTGTTGTTCATAAAAACCAGAAAAGCTAGTGTTTTGTATGTTTAGAGTTGTCCTATGTTTTAGTTCTATCATTAGCCACCTCGCATGAAGCACACATAAGTCATTAATTCAAGGTTTGAAGGCCCATATTTCGTAGACAAATGACACATGTTAGCACAAACAGGTGCCATTTAATATAAAGGATCCTTAACTCCTCCCTTCATCATTCGTCACGATGGAGATAGTGGTTTTAATCCCTCTGGACATAGGTACGTTGATTGCATGTGGTATTAACCACATTCCATCTCGTAATTAGTGTGAAGCAATCCTCATTTTTGTTTGTTGTGTTTGGAGGCAAAGTGTCGATCCCACCTGCATAATAGTGCCAATCTTGAAGATCATTTCTCAAAGGATAATCGTTGGAAGATTGAGTTGTTTTTTTATATGGGAGCAAGGAAAATAGTGAATCCACATAGGCATATGGTAGTTGTGTAGGATGAGAGTATCCAGAGATGAGAGGAAGCATACAAAGGTGTGAGATGCAGAGGCACACCACAAAAGAATTGGACAATATCCCTATGAGATTGATAATAGTTAAAGAAAATCTCAAATTATAATCGTCAATTAGATATTATATTAGGCATTAATAAAATCACTTTGAATTTAGATTAGTTTATGTTTTTATGTTTTAATTCTCTTTATTGTGTTTCTTAGTCTATCCTACATTCATAAAATGGATTGATTCTACTCGATTGTAACCCTTTATAAAAATCTTTTGCTTTCTCATTTATCCAATACAATATGAAGAACTATTTTCAAGTTTATCTTGATTTCTTTATATGTGTTATTTATGTGATTTGGTATCAGAGCTCGATTAAGCCGACAGAAACAAAAGAGGTCATAGCTCAGTGACCAATAGAAATTTGGGTCCACATGTGACCACATGGACCACCAACAAGAATATATTGTATGGCCACATTCAATTATCATTTGAGTACGTATTAGTCGTACATCTGTTCGGGAAAGACACCAATCAATAAATTTGTACATCAAACAATAAATCCATACAATAATTAGTAAATCCATACAATTGCATGGATACGTATAAAATTGTAGAGACAACACAAGAAAAAAATTTAAGGCAAATTTTTTACCTATATGGCCAAAATTGACTATTTCAGTGAAATTTCTCAAGTTTTTTGACATTGTAGACAAATTGGATGCGGATCTAAAATCTTCCTACGTGTATCGCTACCTAAATTTGCAAATCTCGAAGAATTGGGTGTTGATTTATAGTTTTTAAACAAATCCAAGGAGAAATTTAATGTTATGGAGTTTTTTTTAGCATATCCAATTGTTTTTCAACTATTTGAGAGCGTATATATGGTTTATTAGATTTGTTTTTAATCATATTTGTCAAAATCTATGTGTTTTTTTGGTTGTTTTTGGGCTGATTTATAATAAATTTGTGTTTTTCAACAATACTTGGCCACTACAAGTGTTTAGAGCAAGTATCCAAGTGTTCTTACTTCGAGATTGCGGATTGAAGGAGCAAATAAAATCTATTTTCAGAATTTTACTATACCTCATTGTATTTTTTTACATATTTTACACATCTCTATGGCCTTTTTACCTTATTGAACATCATGATAGAAGGTAGGTAGAGGGTTCTTTGGTAAGAACTAAAATACATGGAAGCAACATATGTTGGGCATTTTTTAATACATGTGCTTCACTACTATTGTCCTAGGTAAAGAAACTCACCCAAAAGTTGCATGTAAAGACTAGAATTTTTTTATGTGCAAGACAAAGAAGTAGTAATGTTGCTTAAGTTGTTAGTGACAGATACAATGTATCTTGAATTCCAGAGATGGAATAATTCAATAAGTATTTGGAAGCATATAAAAGACTTGCATGAGACTTCGAACAAGAGTAGATCCTTCTACTTGAAGAACATGTTCTCGATCACAATGGATGAGAGTGCGTCATTACATGAGCACTTACTCAAATCAAGGATATCCAAGAGTAGTTGGATCCCATTCACTGAAAGACTGAAGAATATGAAATGGTGGTAATCACGCTAAAAATCTTACCACATGCTTCTGAGCACCTGTTATCAGACAATCTACAAAGACGGATCTAAGGCGTGATCTCCCTAGCTCAAAGTGAGTCTAGAACAAATGAGAGAGGCTACTAATGCATTTCCTAGATCTACTTAAGGATCGAGTATTAGGTGTCTTACCTTTTACTTCGCAATCCTTATCATGAATGCTACTCTGCGTCTCACGGTCGTCAGATCCAAGCTGCAAGACCTATCAAGAAAAGAAACAAGAGAAACAAGTAAAAGACATCTATACAATAAGAGATCTAAGTAAACAGTTAAGCAGGTAAACTACTCAATATCATTACACACATGAACAATATTGGTGGAAAGCATTTGTATTACTGTAAAAAGAGGGAAGTACATAATAGAGATATAGAACTACAACCAAGGCTTAACGCTGCAGCCCTTCTCCAACAAAGCCAATTGCCATATCCTTCCAAGGAAGTATGAGTTCTCCAATAGGTGAGTGGAGATGTCCCAAGGGTGATTTCACCAGCATGTAGATACCATAGACTTCCTCCCTTTGGAATGGGAGTGAGCTTCATTAAATAGGACTAAGTGGATAGGATATGGATAGGATAGGTTGAGATAGGATAGGAGAGGTTTAAGGGATCTTTCCAAGGTGTTAGGAACCGAATGTCAGCTCCCCCAAGATGTTAAGGATAGGGTTCCAAGTCAGCAGGCTTCGAGAAGGGACTCGAAGAAGCTATTTTTTCCATCCAATTGACTTCGTCGCACCCTGTAATGGGGCAAGGTGCGATGTCGCAGGTTGCTTGAGTGCAGCCTGCGACGACCTCTCAAAACCTAGTACAAATGAGTACAAATCCTTCCAGGGCAATCACTTAATCATGGTAACTTTAGGGATGTATACACTGAATCTGATGATGAGGAGATTTTAGGTGTAACAGAATGCCCCCCAAAGCATGAAGTTGTTTAAAGATTGGATAGGTGAAATGCTTTGATAGAAGGAATGGAAATGGACTTGTCGGATGAAGGGAACTGCTGCAGTACAACTGACTCTGAACTGACAATCGCATATGACATACAACATGGCTACCGACCAATACAATGCAAATCCACGGTAGTAATGACTGACTGAACACAATCATGGCTGCTAGACACAAGTGTAGATCCATGATGAAATGATAACACAGCCACGACCAATACAAATGTGGATCCGTGCAATATGACTCAATACAAACTCCATTGCAGCTTGGGTAAAACATGACTCCCCAGGGTCTTCAAGCTGAACCCGCAATGATATGAATCTATCCATGTGATTACAAATGTCTTGACGTCGAACATGGTAGAAACCACTTGATTACCAGTCATTGATGTAAACCGTTAACAAGCGCGAGGGAAATCACCATTGATTGCAATGATTCCCAAGGTATCACCGTACATATCATCAAGCGTGAATAAATGAGTTGAAGTCGAATGCAAGATGAAATCTTTCAATCAAGAGTCAATAATGTAAACTCATGTTGAAAGCGAGGTAACCTGCCATTGAGGCATGCAGGGTCAAGGTACTTGATTGGTTTCTAAATTCAGTCCTCGGATGATGGGTTGAAGTCGACAAGGATGAATCCGTTGAAGGAGGGCCATGATGAATCCCCCATCAATCGACACGAAACACAACAAAAGATGTGTAGAGTAGATCGGATGGTACAGTAATATGCAAGACTGACTCAGAGTAGACCGACATGGTGACGGGTATATTGACTGTAGATCACAAATGTATTCTTGAACATGGGCATGGCATGACTTGGAAGTATTGACATGACGAGTATGACACAAATTTCCAATGCAATTGACGAAAGAAGCTTTCTTTGAATGACTCAAAGGAGTAATAAGACTCAAGAAGTAAGCAGAACTCGAGGACAAATAGATGGTCCAATTACTTATATGCAAATGCAGATGAGTGCCACGTTCAAGAATGACTATGTACTGCCACCAACAAAGTGTATAACACAAAAGCTTTCCTTTTTCCCCATCATGAATGATGAGTGCCTCATGTGTTTTTTACGAGCTTGATGAGGGTAACCAGATGCTCGGTATAGCTCATCTCATAGATGAGTCCAATCCCAAACATCTTCCAAACCTAGGATAGGAGGGGTTCGTCCCATGGCGGGCCTTTCAATGTAAGGATTTAACGAGTCCATAGTAGGTAAACTCGGTCGTCATTTCATGTTTAGAGAGTCTGAAAAGAATCAAAGAAGACTCCAACGGTCCTTTTTCGTAAAGTTAGCCTCATCACCCGAAAAAGGGTAAAACAACGCGGGAGAGGACTCTTCCAGTCATGATTGGCTGGAGTATACCTTTTTCGTAATTAGTGCCCCCTGGTTCGAAAAAGGGGTAAACTATCACCAGGAAGATGACCATTCAAATTCTTTTACAAGTGTGAACGCATCAAGTTCACTTGGCAATCTTTTCCTATTTAGGGAGTCTGAAAAGAGCTTAAAAGGAATCCATGAACAACTTTTTCATGGTTGATGACCAAGTACGACAAAGGAAAAAGTAAACTCAGCACAGTTCCTTTTCCGTAAATAGTCTAGCGAGGCCGGATAAAGTGATAAACCTATACTCGTTAGACACATTTTTTAACTCAAATTTTTAACGAGCACGAGAATGGTATCAAAAGCACTCAGAATCTTTTTCATATTTGAACCAGAGCACGAAAAAGTAAAAAGTAAGCTCAAACCACTTTTCATGTTTCAACCAGAGCACGAAAAAAGTGAAAAGTAAGCTCAACACCATCTTACTATTTTTAACGAGCTCAAATATAGGTTGGAAGAATGCTCATGATGTCTGCTTCATTTTTAAATGAGCTTGTAATAGAAAATAAACTATGCTCAAGATAATTTTCATGGTTTAATGAGCTCGAAACCTAAAAAGGAAAGTCTGCTCGAAAATGTTCCCAGTGGTGAACTTCTTCCCGTCATGAAATCCAAAGATTGGTGTGTGCCCCCAGCATGATTTCTGGAAGTAAGTGACTTAGCTCCAACATGGTGTTCACTTCAACGTAACTTCCAGAGGTTGAAGACATGCTCCCAAGCTTCATTTCATTTGCCTAAGGCATAGGCAGGTGAAAAGAAGGTTCAGGTACTAAGTCGATGGAAAGAATCGACTCAAAGTGAAAGGAGTTGTTTCATTTTTTAATGAGCTTTGACACAAGATTAGAACTCTGCTTGCGGGAACCTATTTCATTTTTTAATGAGCTTGACATAGAAAGGGAACTATGCTCATAGGTTAAGGCCCATTGACAGGTTCCTTCCCAACATGATTCCCAGAGGTTGTCAAATGCCCCCAACATGATTGCTAGTGACTTAACATGGTAGTGTTCCCTCAACATGATTGCTGACGGTACGACATGTGGCATGCCCCCCAAGCTTCATTTCGTCTGAAAATGTTGCTTGCTAACCCAACTACCAACTTGGCTACTAATATGAAAAATGTTGACCAAGGGGGGAAAACAAGAATCAGATGAAATGAAGGTTCAAGTTCTAACTCTAGCGAGAGACTCGAACTGATGAGAGGGAGATCTATTTCATTTTTACACAAGCTTGAAATAGACAATAACTATGCTTGAGCAGGCCCATCTTATTTTTTAACGAGCTTGAAATGGAATAAAACTATGCTCGAGTGGATGGTTTTATTTTTATGCAAGCTTGAAACCAAAGGTAAACTATGCTTAGAGGGGTCTATCTCATTTTTTAACGAGCTTGAAATAGAATAAAACTGTGCTCTAATGGATTGGTTTCATTTTTATGCAAGCTTGAAACCCAAGGGAAACTATGCTAGGGTGGTCAGTTTAATTTTTTAACAAGCTTGAAACATAACATAAACCATTCTCGTACCCCCCTTCCTCAGGGGGAAGAAACCACTAAAACATGAGGAACATTCAGGGAAGTCTGATGACTAGGATTCATATGATGAGTGGGTGTCACGAATGAAAGTTGATCAATGGTCACAATATTCCCATGATGAGGAAAACACATCACTCGAAAGAGCGTGGACACTACAACTTTCATAGCATAGACATAATCACGTCCAAGGAGTAGATTGAAATCTAAAGGACCTTGGACAACCATGACATCAACATAAACAATTTTACCTCTCAACATGACAGGTAACTGCGGGAGAATCCCTAAAGGTCTGGTAGGTCTTCTATTAAAATCCAAAATCTGGTCAATTACTGGCATAAGCTGAGGGGAACCTATAGCTTGCCAAGCAATTGAGGATAAAATACTAACAGAAGCTCCCTCATCAACTATCGTACGAAATATTTCTTTATTAGAAACTCCTACAGATATTTGAAAAGGAATACTCGAAGGAAGACGAGATTCTGTTAGACCATTCCAATCAAAGGAAATGACCTCAGTACTTGGGGGGGGTCCTATAGGAATGGATAGGGTTTCCCCTTACCTAGGACATTCTGAACTGACTAGGAAAACATCAGCGGTTTCCAATTCACTCTCACTTGGAAGATAAGAATGAGACAAAGATTGTGTCATGGTGACTATTTCAGTCTGGACTTTCTCCAATGAAAGAGCGGGATCGAGTGGAGCTGACAGCGACTCGATCACTTTACTATCAGAAGGAAGAGTGGGATCAACTACAGATGAAACTGAATTGATCACTTGGTCAACCAGTGGGGGGTCGAGGGGCAACTTACTATCGCTTGTTGGAAGCAATTATTGAGAACTAGTAATATCTTCCAACCACTGTGACGATTCATCCATGCTTGGACAAAGGAAAGTACAGTGCATACCCTTGCATATCAAACAAGGATACAAGATTTTACCCTTTCGACCCTTCAAAAATGGGTCACTGGTTGAGGGAGTGTCATCAACATGATGGTCAGAGGTTGACGACACAAGTGTTTTGGGGTTTTTAGACCACACTTCTAACACACGGGAAATATCAGGACAATTCTTGAGAAGGTGATCACCCTTGCAAAGTTTGCAAGGGAACTTTGGATTACGAGGTGTTCTCATAGAATGAGTGCCATCAGAGGCAGATGGTTGACGCATGGTCTTTTTCTTATCCTTCTTCTTCTTCATCTTCCTTTTCTTCTTCTTCTTCTCACCTGTCTTCTTACTAACATCAAAGTTTTTAGTAGGAGAAGAAGAAGATACGGAAGCTGATTCGACTTTCAACGAAGAAGGAGAATGGTCACCATGAGATTGATGCTCATGTGATGAAGGACCTAGGTTCGACACAATTAGCGCACTTGGTGTAACTGGATTGGAGAATAACCATACTGATAATCCTATCGTCAATCCAGGAAGACTCAACGTAGCCATAAATGGAGGACCAACAGTTCCACAAAGGGGAATAACAAATGGCATACCCTGGAAAGGGGTTTCCTGGTTAGTAGTCCCGGAGGAGTCTTCCATATCTAAGCTTCCTAAGAGTCTGTAAAGTACCACATAAATCAAACACTACTCAAGTATAAAAGCAACAAGCAAACTGTGTGAATAGGAGTGGATTCAAAGTCTGGAACCTCACAAGATTATCGAGGCATCGCAAACCACTATATACTGCAGGATCCAACAATATGACGCGACAAGGAGGATTGGGACCATACCCTTCCCTACATACCCGATTACCTGGACAGTACGTGCGTGCTAATCTCCCCGAGTGTTGTTCTCGGTGCATTGCTTTGCCAAGACGGCCAAATGGTTAACTCAGTTGGTTTCAGCAATCCTAAGGGTGTCTCCTCATATACGCAAGGTACGTGGGAGCTCAAATCCATAGTGGTGTTGTCTAATGCACAACCGTTCGGCAGGAGACCTTCTAATATACTATCGAGTATGTGATACACCCTTCGATATACGTCAAGTACGGATTATGGTACTTGGTGGGTACGTGAAGGAGCTCGATATACCGATAAGTACGTGGAAGACTACAATACCCCCGGGATACAATGCTGGAAAATAACGACAGCTGCCACGCTTAACGACACCGGAACATGTCTCTAACTTACACACAAGTTGCTAAATGATTTTAACCTAATCTAGCGTTAATTTTATCATGTACGGTTAGGTGGATGCATGAGGTGAGTACATAAATGTAAACATAATGTAATCCTCAACTACATGATAATGCACGTTTTCCTTTCCTTTTCAATGAAAACTACTTAAGGTAAGGAGAGATTTTTCTTTCTTTCAAACCAAAAGTACTTAAGTAGTAGGGAAAAGAAGAATTCCTTCCTAGAGTGCAATAACTCTAACTTTCTGCAATAATCAGCTAAAAAGCGCAAAGAAAATGAAAGATGCAACTAATCCTAACAATGTATAAGACAAAATAATAAAGCACTTTCAATTTTCAAATGCACGTACCAAAAATGGAATTTGATAACTAAACACTTTTCATATCTATATACAGAAAGTGAGAGAATATCTACAGCACTCTTTAATCATTCAGAAATTCCCAAAGAAAAATGGAAAGCACCCAAACAACTCAAAGGCACTCAAGAAGGGCTCAAAATCTACCAAATGCAATAATTATAACTCATTTCCTATCTTTTTACACTTGAAAAAACACATCTAAGCTACGGAAAGAAGGATTTCATAAACGTTTCCAGTCAAATGCAAGACAAAGGAAAGCACTTAACAATCTTATCTAACTCAAATGCATACAAAACTGAAACAAGCCTTTTCTTCTTCTTATGAATGTGAGACCAAGAATTTCAAATGATCAAATTAAAGCAAGATGAATACTTATGTTTTCCAATTTCATGCATATAGCAAAAGAGTGACAAAATCAAGCTTCTCTTTGAACTAAAGTGGAGACAAAGAATTAATATTTTCCAATAATCATTAGATAGCTTAGCATGTAAAGGAAACAAGGTGCACAACCCAAGAAAAAGAAAAAGGCTCAAAAAGACATGGATATCCCACACTCTTCAAGTCTCCAAAACAAGCCAATAATTCCAAACCAAAAATGATCTCAAAACCTTGAGATGGGTCAAAACGACTAAAGGATGGGTCAAAAATAGAACCCATTTCGCTTAAAAATGAAAGAAAAACACTAGTTTTTACTCAAGGGCCCAAACATGGATCCAAATCTCAAAAAACCCAAAAACCAATACAAACAAGCCAAAAGAACACTGCTAGAAAAAATGGGTCTCTGCCTGGAAGGGACAGTGCAGAGGAATCTGCACACAAACCAAAACTCAAATCAGAAATGGAGAAGGGGTGCCTGTATGGAAAAAATGGCAGATCGGCGCAGTCTGTGCTTGTACACAGTGCGACATCGCAGTTTACCAATGTGGGAAGTGCGATGCTGTCGCAGTACACCAATGGAAGGGTTGCGACGACAGGCTAACAGGCAAGGAACAGAGATAAAAAACAACACAATGTCGCTCTGAGTACATTGACCAGGTGCGACATGCGAGATCTAAGTTAAAAAATGAACCAATTCTCCAGACAATGAGTAATGAAATGGTCTGAAAATGATGAGTACAAACTCAAAGGAAGGTAATCAGACTCTTCAAAGTGAAGATATAATGGTGAAAGAGACTGAGGAGGCAATTTAGATGGCTGGCAAAAGAAATCAACTGAAAATGGAATTCAAATTGAAAACTAAAACTATGTTCATTCCCCAGTATGGTCGCCAGATTTGTTATCGGACAATCTACCAAAGACGGATCTAAGCTGTGATATCCCTAGCTCAAAGTGAGTCTAGAACAAATGAGACAGGATACTAATGCATTTCCTAGATCTACTTAAGGATCGAGTATTAGGTGTCTTACCTTTCACTTCGCAATCCTTTCTCCTGAATGCTACTCCGCATCTCACGGTCGTCAGATCCAAGCTGCAAGACCTATCAAGACAAGAAACAAGAGAAACAAGTAAAAGGCATCTATACAATAAGAGATCTAAGTAAACAGTTAAGCAGGTAAACTACTCAATATCATTACACACATGAACAATATTGGTGGAAAGCATTTGTATTACTGTAAAAAGAGGGAAGTACATAATAGAGATATAGAACTACAACTAAGGCTTAACGCTGCAGCCCTTCTCCAACAAAGCCAATTGCCATATCCTTCCAAGGAAGTATGAGTTCTCCAATAGGTGAGTGGAGATGTCCCAAGGGTGATTTCACCAGCATGTAGATACCATAGACTTCCTTCCTTTGGAATGGGAGTGAGCTTCATTTAAATAGGACTAAGTGGATAGGATATGGATAGGATAGGTTGAGATAGGATAGGAGAGGTTTAAGGGATCTTTCCAAGGTGTTAGGAATCGAATGCCATCTCCCCCAAGATGTCAAGGATAGGGTTCCAAGTCAGCAGGCTTTGAGAAGGGACTCGAAGAAGTTGTTTTTCCATCCAACTGACTTCGTCGCACCCTGTAATGGGGAAAGGTGCAACGTCGCAAGTTGCTTGAGTGCAGCCTGCGAGGACATCTCAAAACCTAGTACAAATGAGTACAAATCCTTCCAGGGCAATCACTTAATCAGGGTAACTTCAAGGATGTATACACTGAATCTGATGATGAGGAGATTTTAGGTGTAATAGCACCTTATTGGGACCTTGAACATCACCTTTATGACTGTTGATATGAAGTTTGAGATTTGATGAGCTATGCAATAAACTCTTAGAGTAGGATAGATGCAAGAATCAAATCTACTGCAACATTGAAGTAAAGTGTTCAAAATAGGTCTTTGCAGCCAATGTCAAGGGAAAAGAAGAAAACTCAAGGAAATGGTGAAGATGCCACCAAAAGTCAAAAGAGCATCACTTATCACCGCTATGGAAAGGTAGGCCATATGAATAAGCACTACAAAAAGATGTTGGCTTAATAGAAAACCAACTCAAACGATCAGTATATCAGTTCAAGTCATCTGCTAGCTACATCGAATCAAGTGCATCATGACACTTCACCAGCAGGCATGGCTGGTTCATGGAGTACATTGATTGTTCCTATAAGGATTCAATTTATCTTCAATGGTGGGGAAGAGTACTCAATAATTTTCAAAGGAAATGTGCAGATAATTTTCCTTTGAAGGAAAGATCATGATTTTCCATAATGTGTACTATGTGCCATGTATGGAGCTTAATCTAATGCCCCCAATGAGATGTCAATTTTAGCAATCACAAATGCTATATAGTTGACAAGGAAACCAAGAAGACTATTGCTCTTGGTGTAGAGGATCACAGACTATCTAGATTGGTCAACATTTGACAAGTCAAGGAGCATGCATCTGTAACCAATAGTGGATAAGACATCGGTGCAATTTGGAATCAACGACATGGGAACCTCAACTTGACCTACCTCTCTCAATTGGCTCAAGAGAATTAGGTAAATGTACTTTATGAAATCCAACAACCAATTTAGGGTGTGTGGGAAGCTTTCCATGAAGGGGAGCAACACATAGCACCATTTGAAGAAGGACAAGCTTGGAGAGAAAATAGAGTCCTTCAGTGAGTTCATGCAAATGTTTGTAGACCAATGAACAAAGCATCAATTATTGGTACCAAGTATTTTTTTTCTATTTTTTTATGACTATAGTAGGAAAATGTGTGGGTGTATTTCCTAAAAATTAAAATATGAAGTGTTTTATAAATTTCAAAAGTTTCAAGCATTTGTAGAAAAAGAGTAAGGTTGTCATATTGTTACTCTTTAGGTATGATAATGGTGAATAATTTTGTTCCGAAGAATTCAATAACTTGTGTGGTAAAAGAGGGATCAAAAGACAATTCACTACACATTACACTGCACAACAGAATGGAGTGGTTGAGAGGAGAAACCACACAATCATAGAGATGGATAGGTGTATGATGTAGAACATGTGTGTATCCAATAGGTTATGGATGAGGTAGTGTGTTTGTTGAATAGATCTCCAACGATGGCGATGAAGAAGAAGACCCCGACGAATCCTAGAGTAGGTGATCTTAAGTTCTCTAATTCAATTTCCTATGCCTAGAT